>NC_061165.1:9154079-9234079 GCF_022113875.1 Hydra vulgaris
TATCTATATATATCTATATATATATATATATATATATATATATATATATATATATATATATATATATATATATATATATATATATATATATATACATGTATATATATATATATATATATATATATATATATATATATATATATATATATATATATATATATATATATATATATATATATATATATATATATATGTATATATATATATATATAGATTATAACTGCATTTAGAATTTAGAAATTTGATTTTAAAAAAATGCAAGTAAAATAATAACAAAATACTTGATTGGTTTCCCATAAACTGTCCATCTAAAAATGCAGAAACATAAAGACTAGAATAAGCTATTCCGACAATATGATGCCATCTTTCTGCATTGTTTCCAGAAAATTGAACAACCCCAGAAAATGTTCTAAAAATAAAAATGTCTACTAGAAAGCCAAATCTGATTAATTTTGCTTTAATATTATTCAAAATGTTTAATTCCGTTTTACTATGTGCACTTAGGTATAAAGTAAAAAGGCAAGTAAAAAGGTAGGTAAAATATACTAAAAGTAAAAATTCTAGGTACTAGGTAGGTGAAAAGTACTAAAAGTAAAAAGTCTAGGTACTAGGTAAATAAAAAATACTAAAAGTATACGAAGAAGTGTTATACAAGAGTTTACCAATGGTTGAGTGTACCAACTGTGCTAAAGTTGAAGAAAAAGAAAAAAAAGAAAAAGTTGACACAAAATGTCATAACAAGAATAGTACACAAAATGTAGTAACAAGATTAATATAATGATAATTGTTAATTAGAGTTTCAGAAAATTAAAAAGGCTTCAAAAGCAACCCTAATTCGCAAAGTTTTGAGAAGTCTAGAAGTCCAAAAGTTAGTGGACTTCTCATGGACATTTAAAGATTAAACAAATACCATACACGCTGAATATAATAACTTCTGATAATGTACGTTATAAAAGTTTACAAAATATATTGTATAGAAAGAGCTAAAAAGATGACTAACTAAAAGTGTTTGTTGCATCGAAGGAAAACAAGCGACCAGTTTAAAATACAATTGTAAACAGGATTGTGTATGAGTTAGATTATGTCAGGGCAAATTTAGGTAATTTATAAAAATATAGCATAAGGTGCAAAGGTGTCACCAAAACACATGTTGTCATTGCAACAATTTTAAAAAAGGAAAGTTAAAACTAATCAAATATGGAAAAAGTTTATACAGGTTACACAAAAAAACTGAAAATAACTGAAAAAAAAAACTATATCAAACTATATTTATAGGAGAAAACACTGTTGTAGTGCAGAGTTACAAATGTATATCATGTTACAATTTTGAATAAAGCATTGCAGCACAATATTTATTGTTTTATTAAACTTTTTACGTAACGGTAAATGTTGTTTTGAAAAAAATAAAATAAAAGTTATGTTACTTGTAAAATTATATTTAGTATTTTATACTGTTTTGTTAACAATGTTTTATGTGTTATTGCATGCAACATTTCTTAAGCCAAATTTAAACACTATAATGATAAATTAAGAATATCTTTGCTTTGTAATAAAGCTGTGACTGTATTAATACAGCTGAACAATCGCAAAAAGTGTGGAGTTTTCCTCCACACCGGTATGTAGCTATCACTCCTAGACACAAGTGTGGAGTTATTTGCACACTTTTGTGCAAATAACTCCACACTTCTGTGCAGAATTCGAGTTGGAAAAAGTTAATTTCCATAAAAGTATGCAAAATAACTCCACATTTGTGTCTAGAAGTGATAGCTAAACACCGGTGTGGAGGAAAACTTTCCGGAAGCGTGTAGCGTGATCTACACACCGAAACAGCCATTTTGTTTTTAAACTGATTTAAGTTATGAGAATGTAAAACATTTACCGGGTCCACCGGTAACTTATTCCATGCGGTTGTTAATTTTGTCTAGAATAGGAGTGTACCTGATCGGAATTGAATTCCGGCCGTAACCGAATTTGCCGGAACTATAAATAAAATTCTGCCTGGAACGAGAATTGTATTAGGGTTCGTCCATAAGGTACGTACTCTCGGATGAAACGAGGGGGTCTGCTAACGGTATATACAGCGGTGGCCAAAAATTAAAGACCACTCATTTTTTAGTTGGTTTCTTAATCTTTAAATCAAAATTAAGAAGATTCTAATTGACATATTAAATTTTTTTTTTAATATCTTGTTAATTAAAATATACGGATTAAAATGGTATAATTTTTTTAATCTAGTTCTAATTAATTAGCGTTTAACTTATTAAAAAACTGATGAGTACTTATAAATCTTCTTTAAATAAATTGGACAAAATTTAACGACCACTTTCAAATCTTTAATTTGCACTTATTAAAAATAATAATCGAATATTTTTTTTAACTGTCTTAATTGCTTATTACGTTGGCTATAAAATAAAATGTCGAAACCTGAGTTTCGATATCAAATAAATATTTATTTTTTGAATTGCAATAAGGATATAAAAATATTGCAAAAATGCGTGCAAAGATCGAAGAAAAAGACAGATACGCGGCTCTTGTATTAAAAGAAGAAGGCTATAGCATCAGACAAATAGCAGAAAAGCTCGGAAGGTCTCACTCTTGCATTATTAACATAATTCAACGATACAAAGAGCCAGTCTCTTTTGTATCGTTGATCGTCATAGGACTGGACGCAATTTTGTATCGTTGATCGTCATAGGACTGGACTGGACTTTAGTCAATTTTGTATCGTTGATCGTCATAGGACTGGACGCAATAAAATTTCAAATGACCGTGATGTTCGCTCGTTAGTGAGACTAATGAAAGAAAACAGACAAGCATCATCTACAGACTTGTCTACGAAATGAACACTGTCAAATGGTCTGAAAGCAAGCCCTAGAACTGTGCGAAGGGTCCTCCACAATTTAAATTATTTATGGCGTGCTGCTGCAAAAAAACCACGCTTAAATAAAAAACAAAAATTTGCCAGGAAAGAGTGGTGCAAACTACATAAAAATTGGTCAACAGATCAGTGGAGCCGTGTGGTCTTTAGTGATGAAATGAACGTTGAGGTAGACAACAGAAAAGGTCGCGTTATGTTGCGTAGACTTCCAAGCGAACGATTCAATGAATCATGCATTTTGAAACGAACAAAACAAGGCAGTGGTTCAATAGGCATTTGGGCCTGTATGAGTGCCTGTGGAGTTAGCGTTTTTCATTTATTGGTAGACTCAACAAAGAAAGGTACATCGAAATTTTGGAAAACTCGCTTATTCCTAGCATTGATTTATGGCAGTTGCAAGATGAATTTATTTTCCAGCAAGATAATGCACCGTGTCATAAAGCGCATGTTGTTAGCGATTGGTTCAATTCTAATAAAATTCAAGTGCTACCATGGCCTGCCAATAGTCCAGACTTAATTCCAATAGAGAATTTATGGTCGTGGCTTGATCACAAGCTTGGTAAAGAACAACTTTACAATTTGGAAGATTTGAAATCTTCTATCTCTTATCATTTAAAAAATGTGCCTGATGAAGTAATCAAAACTTTAATGAATTCAATGCCAGAACGAGTACAAGAGTGCTTGAAAACAAATGGAGGAACAACACGTTTCTAAATTATTTTTTTATTGCTATTTGAAACTTTTTTGAAACTGGTCTTAAAATTTTGTTCAATTTTTTTTTCGATTTATATTTTTTAGTAGTCAGTTTTTTAATTTTTTAACATTATTTTGTAAAAAAATTATAAATTCTTTTATAATAAATATAAAATACAATAAAAATTCTTTCTAAAAATGTTTTTCTTTTTTTGATACCTTTTTCTAAAATAAAATTATACTAAGGTTAAAAATAAAATTTGAAAAAAAAATGAATGGTCTTTAATTTTTGGCCACCGCTGTATGAGACGGGCGGCAGGGGTCAATTATAAAAGCAAGGTGACACTAAATTGAAAAAAAGTAAAAAAATGTTAGGTAGGTAGGTTAAAAGCGTAGGTATTTTTAGGAAGGTGAGGAATACTCAAAAAAGCGTATAGCAAAATGTATGGGGTTGGGGGAAGGGGGAAGGGAAGGGTCGAAACAAAAGCGTACGTATTTTATGCACAGCCCCTTATGTAATTTTTTACCTTCAAGATTGAAAGTGAAAGACTGCACTTCAGCATAGTGGCTACATAATATATAATCTATTTCATTAATTTGATTCTCGTTTCATTTAAATCTAATATGTTATTTTTATCTGTTTCTTATAAACTTATTTATTAAAAGTTTTAACCTGCATAATATTTATACTTAAAATTATTACTTTATTTTTTCTATTTTTTCATTTAAATTCAAATTGAAATATTAGGCGATCGTAAAAAAAAATATGTGCAAATTGATGTATCCTCTACTACAAATTAACTAGACATAACATGTGGTGTCTCCTAAGGGTCTATACTAAGACCACTTCTTTTTCTCATTTATAAACAAACTTTTTATCAACAAACTTTTTTCTGTCTAGCAATAATACCATAAAACTATTCAATGACATGAACATAGAGCTAATTAATATTTTAAAATGGTCTAAGTCAAATAAGTTTTCAATGAACATAGAAAGAACCAAATGGACTTTATTTCATCCAATGTCCAAAAATATCTTTTGCCAAATGATATACCTCAAATATATATTGATAATATTCAAATAAAACAATCAAAAGTTATACTTTTTCTTGGTGTTCTTATTGATGAAAATCTTACGTGGAAAAATCATATTGAAACCTTGCGCAACAAAGTTTCAAAAAATATTGGAGTATTATATAAAGCAAGAAGTTTTGTAAATAGTCAAGTAGATCCTCTTTATCGGCAACAGAAGTATCTAACACAACTTGGAAACTTTAAAGATCGTTTTATTCATACAATACCACTTTTATTCGAAATGAGTATTTTTAATATATACCAAGTAAATGTTTTTAACGTTCTTTGCTTTATATTTAAATGTAAGATAAACTTAACTCCTATATCTTTTTAAAGTTTTTATGCAATAAATCCCAAAAATAAATATAATCTAAGAAATGACAATAAAAATTATTTATCAACATTATTCGCATACAAATTTAGAAAGGTCTCTTATATCTTAACGCGGAGCTTTTTGTGAAACAAAATCGTTTTAAAAAATTTTGATTTTTCCCAAAGTTAAATTTTTCTACTTTCAAAAACAAACTGAAAAAATTTATTTTTTCAATAGATAATATTTTCAAGTTCGTCTGATCTCGTTTCTCAACATTATTTATCAACATCAACGGTATCTAAAGTTGTGTACACGTGTCTAAATCTGATTTTTTTTTTTTTTTTTTTGTATGTTTTTATGCTCTAAGAAACCGTATCCATGTAAAGTAAGATTTACACTATCTGATGATTCTAAAATTTTGTATTAAGTCACCTCTTAAACGCCAAATTGAAAGATTTATTAAATTTAAATTTATCTTTAATTTTTATTCTTTTCTTCATATGCCATGAAGAAAAGAATAAAAATTAAAGATAAGTATCCCTCCTCTTAAAAACATGGCATATGAATCTTTCTTCATATGCCATGTTTTTAAGAGGAGGGATAAGATGAGTTGCTTGTCACTGTACTCGTTCCAGTATAGATGTATCTCCTTTAAGGCTAGGAGACCATACAGCGATACCGTATGTTGATGGACAAGTGTAACATAAAGATCTTTACACATCTGTTTATCTATAATACTAAAGGTATGCTTTATTAAACCAAGTGCTTGATTTGCTTTAGACCCAGAGCTATTTGCGTGTTGTTTCCACTTAAGATTGGCCGAGATATTATTACTTAGATCTTTTTCACGTATAAACTTTTAAGTTTTTAAATTGTCATTATTAGAATTTGGTATGGTGTAATCGTGTTTTGGGTTATTTTTCCAATATGCATAGCATGATACTTTTAAAGTTAAACTAAAAAAGCCATTTTTTGACCACTTGAACGTCTTGATTAGATCATTTTAAAGAGCTGGTATTGAGTTTTGGTTGAAAGTTTAATTGATAATTTCATCAACAAGTTTACACCAACAAATCAACTCATCAACAAATAATTTAGATGTGTTAGTTAGATTTTTTGGTAACTCATTAATATAGATGACAAAAAGAAGTGGATCTAATAAAGAACCTTGTGGAATACCACAAAAAACATCTTTCCAATTGGACTCAATTTAGTTAATTACTATTTTCTAAGAATGATTTGCTACAAGAAGATTACGGTGACAAGACAATTACTGATACCATAATTTCTTATTTTAAGCAAAAGTCTTTAGTGAGCAACAGTGTCAAGCTTTAGCAAAGTCGAGGTAAATAATATCAGCTAATTTATTGTTTTCCATGCAAGTTGATAGAAGGTCGACAGTCTCTAACAAATTTGTTATACATAATTTTTTAGGGAAGAATCCATGTTGTTGCATATTAATTAGATTATTTTTTAAGATTATTTCTTTCTGTATTATTGATTAAAATAGTCTACAGATAGTTGACATCAGTAAAATAGGTCTATAGTTTTTTGACATAAGCTTATTACCTTTTTTGAAGAAAGGAGTAAAATTTGCTTATTTTCAATGACTTGGTTCTTTGTTGGAAGCTAAGAATTTTTCAAAAATAAGTAAAATTAGATATGCTAGTGACCTCAAGCATTCTTTAAAAATTCTAGAGTGAACCTTGTCTTTGCCAATAGATTTATTTATATCTACGTTGTTCAAAAGTTCCAATATTTCATTAAATTTAAATAATACTTTATCTTCATCGATTGTTTTAGAAGTGGATATATTTTATCATCAATTTCAAGAATTAGATTTGTATCCACTTTGACAAATACCGATTGAAATTGATTATTTAAGATATTAACAATATTAAAAAGATCGTCACAGATAAAATCATTTTTATTTTAAAATGATCGGATACGGTTATTTGCATTTTGCATGTTGTTGATATATTTATATAGAAGTTTTGAGCTTTATTTTGTTTTGGAAACTAGGTTTTTTTCAAACTCATTTCTTGCGTTCTTTGCCTCTCGTTTGATTGTTTTTTTAGCACTTTATAATCATTAATTTTATCTTTTTTTTTCCACCTACTGGCACAATTAAAGTAAAAATTATTTTCTTTATGCGAGATTGACAATATGTTTGTTGGACCATGGATTAACGAGAGAATGTCTAACATAATACGATATAAATTATAGCAAATTTTTTGGCATTGCTTTGGAACTTGAACTACTATAAGCTCTTGAAAGAACTAACATCCAAGTCAGTACTAGATGACTATTATTACATTCTCCAAGAATCGGATTATACATATAGTTGCTCTGATTGTTTTTTTTTAGTAAGAAACAAATCAAGAATTTCTGTGATGGTGCCAAATTGTGTTTAAAACGTTGGGGCGTTAACGTGTTGAGTTAGAAAACGATCCTCAACTGTGTTTAGAAATGTGTGGTCTGTTGACTCCTTTTTATTAAAAAATTGATATACACTTCCATTTTTCCTTAATATTTTTAGAAAGGCAAAGTCTCCTGTCCACAAGTATAAAATGATAACTTGTATTATTTACTTATTTTTTGCAGCGGGAATAGACTCATTAACATCTATTAAGCTTTTTGTTCGGAGATCTGTAAATGCATTTAATTAATATGACTTTATTTCCGATTAGTCAAGTTACCCTATTTGTTCAACTTTATTATTGCACAACTTTATATAAATTGTTTTAACCAATTTTAAGTTATTAGAAATGTAGATAGCACCCCACCGCCTCTTCTATCATCACTTATGTTTCGTCTATATAATGAATAGTAATTTAGATCGGAAAAGAGTCTTCTTTAAACCTTGTTTCAGTGATTCCAATGATGTAAGGTTTATATATATATATATATATATATATATATATATATATATATATATATATATATATATATATATATATATATAATATATATATATATATATATATATATATATATATATATATATATATATATATATATATATATATATATATATATATATATATCATTTGCTAATGTAAGTTATTCAAATTTTAATATTATATTCAATAATATATTAAAAAAATAAAAGTTAGTTGCTAAAACTGTTTTTTTTTTGTTAACCATTTGTTATTTATATTTTAATTGTTATTTTTGATATTAAACAAAATAAAACACAGCAAAAATTAAAAAAAAAACAATACCCCTGTCTTGCAACAACTAGCCAACTTTCTAAGTAATGATCATACTTTATAGACATTCCTTGACCCTAAGGAAAATAGCAATAATAATTTTGTATTCAATAATGTCCTTGATATTGACCCTGCTTTCATGACCTAATTGTTTAAATAGTATTATTTTTATTTCACCTAAATCATAAACATGGTAATTTAAATTAATTTATATATATATATATATATATATATATATATATATATATATATATATATATATATATATATATATATATATATATATATATATATAAATATATATATACTTAAGAGGGGGGGGGGGGGGGGAAGGGGCGCCAAAAAGAGGAAAAAATTATAAAAATAAATGAATTCACAACCAAATCCAGAGCCAACAACTCCTCAGTGACTATCACTAACACAGCTGAATTAAAGAGCAAGTTTAAGAACAAGAGCCAGTCAGCCAGAACCCGAACCACCAGTAACAAGCAACCCCAAGAAAAATTTAAATAATCCCAAATCTCAGATTTTCTAAATGTGGTGACATCTTTGAAAGTAGCCATGTTTTAAGTTTACTTTTTATTTATTTTTATATATATAAATTTTTCAATATAAATCAATAACTAAAATTGTCAATGCAAAAGGTTAGTGTTAATATCATACTAAAACTGAGTTATATAATATTGAGAGTTTACATATTCTAAAATGATAAAATTTCAACACTTAAACTGTTATACAGCATTACCGTTCACGTCCAAATATTAAACGTGACTAAAACATTAAAGGCGGAATTCTCGGAGTCGAAAGCTTTACGACCGCCACGCTACATTGAGACGATTTTTCAAATAAGTTGAAGATTTGTATACTTTAAATTTTGTATACTAAATTTTATAATATTATTTAACATTTCTGGAAAATTTTAAATCAATATTTGATCTTTAATAGCTAAACGAGTGTCAAATGTTACGACCGTCACTTACGTGGAATTGCCCATATATATGTTATGCACAGATCGTGAAATCGCGCATTTCACGAACTGTGCAATTTTTTGCTGATTTTGTGAAATGGATAGTGCTGTATATATATATATATATATATATATATATATATATATATATATATATATATATATATATATATAAAAGGCCAGCGCGATAGGGGGGTGTGACAACCCCCCCCCCTCCTCATCAATGATTTTTAGTCGGCAAATTGGAACCTTAGTCGGCAAATTGGACCCTAGGCAGTCGGCAAATTTTGGAAAACGAGGACCTTTTTTTTTTTTTGTCGCCAAAAGTGTTAATGGCACCCTCCCCACGTGAAACC
The DNA here is from genome assembly GCF_022113875.1 of Hydra vulgaris. Lineage (NCBI taxonomy): Eukaryota > Metazoa > Cnidaria > Hydrozoa > Anthoathecata > Hydridae > Hydra > Hydra vulgaris. The sequence goes on from NC_061165.1 coordinate 9,163,573, forward strand.
TACTCGCGCCGGCCCTGTATATATGTATATATATATATATATATATATATATATATATATATATATATATATATATATATATATATATATATATATATATATATATATATATAAATAAGCAAAACTAAAAACAAAAAAAAAAAATTTTTATTTTATTACAAAATAGAGTGCTCAATGTTCTTAAAAGAACAGAGCAATTATAAATTTGTAGAAAATCACTTAACAAATTTTTTTTTCATTTTACACTGTGTTTTATCAACAAAGACTCATCAGAAATGAATGATCAAATAAATAAAACTTCAATTTATACCAAAAAAAATTAAATTAAAGGAAGTCGTAAATGTTTTAACTACTGTAAATTTTCACACATTTGTGGAATTTGCTGACACTAATATAAAAAGAGTTCTTTAGATACTATCAATATATATCAAGTATCAATATATAATATTGATACTATCAAATATGAGAATGATTGTGATAGATTTAAAGGGAGCAACTTTATTGGGAAAATTACCGGTACCCTATTATTTTGGAGAAAAAAAGTTTTTCAAAAGTAGGTCAACCTGGTACTCAAAAGAAGCGAAATTTTGTGAAAAATTCGAAATTAATAATCGTTTAAAAAAAATCATATTGCCAAAAAAAATTGTTAGTATAAAACATGTAAAAATGCATCTATTTCACTTTTAGTTAAAAAACTATAGTTATTATGCAATAAAATCTAAAATAATAATTTTTATATGAAAAAATTATTATTTTTGAAATTTTTATAAAATTTCGCTTTATTCGAGTACTTACATTACATAATTTTGAAAAACTTTTTTTTTTTTGAATAATAATAGGGCCTGCTAATTTTTTTTTTTTTTTATGTGTATATATAAAATTAATAATTATATTTATAATTATATAAATCAAATCATAAGAGTATTCTTATTTGAGGCCTTCGAAGAAATTTAATTCATTGTCGTTTAGTAGAAGAGTTTGTCTAAGATATGTTTTAAATTGGTTAAGCAAGGCGAAGCGCAGAGAGTGTTTTCAAGATCATTATTTAAAAGTATATTCCATAATTTAGGTCCTCGATTCGTAATTGAGTATTTTGCGGCTGAATAATAGGTTTTGGATTGACTAAAGTTATTTTTTGAGAATCTTGTGATGTATATATGATTTATTTTTTTAAGTATTGAGTAAAATAAAGGTAGTGCCGTTTTTTATTAAGTTTAAACATAAATATAAGAGTTTGATAAAGATTTATTTTGAAAACATTTAATATATTGAGTTTACTAAAAAGTATTTTTGTATGGGAGAGTCGACCTACATTTGTAATAATCCTAATAGTATGTTTTTGTTTGCAGAAAAGTTTGTTTATTTTTGTAAAGTACTGCACCAAAAAATATTTGCATAGTTTAGGTAACAATGTATAAATGAAAAGTAAATATGTATTTCAAACAAGATTGGTTTAAAAACTGTTTAGCTTTATATAGTATACCAATATTTTTTGAAATTTTATTCTCAATTACATTTATATGTTCTCTCTAAATAATATTTTCATCTAGAATTACGCCCGAGAATTTTAAGGATATTTCCCTTTTTAATAAATTATTATCAATAAAAAGATTCGGTAGTTTCAATGGAATATTTTTTTTTAGAAGCATGATGGAATAATGTGTATTTGGTTTTATTAATGTTTAGGGATAGTTTATTGGATTTAAAGCATTGGTATAGTTTATCAAGTTCTTTGTTTACTGTTAAAAATAAAATATTAAAATCTTTATTTGAATAAAACGAGTTAGTATCATCAACAAATAAAATTGAGTGTAAGAAAAATTATTTAAATTATTAATATAGAATAGAAACAAGAAGGGTCCTAGTATTGAACCCTGGGGAACACCACATATATTAGTCATATTATCCGTTTTTCCATCTTTGTATGAAATATATTGCTTCCTGTTAAACAAATTTTTTTAAACCAAGTCAAGTTTGAATTTCTTGTACCGTGGGTTTCAAGTTTAGATAAAAGAGTTATATAATCAACTGTATCAAAGGCTTTGCTTAGATCTATAAAAACACCTAAAGTATACTTTTTTTCATTAAACCCTTTAAATATATCATGTACAAGATATAAGATTGCGTGATCAGTAGAATGACCAGATATAAAACCAAATTTTTTATTGTACAAAATATTAATTTTGCTTAAAAGAGTCTATTATACATAATTCGTTCTAGAATTTTTAAAAAACATGTAAGAATTGAGATCGGTCTATAAATAGTAATGTCATAAGGATCACCTGATTTTAAAATTGGGATAACTATAGCGATTTTTAACTTTTACGGAAAAATTCCCTCTTTTAAAGATAAATTAAATATATACAAGAGTGGGACTGTAATGAGTTTTATTGAATTGATAATAATGCTACTACTTATATTGCCAACTCCTATCCTTTTTTTGTGCTTAATTAATGAAACCGTGACTAATATTACTTCTTCAGTAAGTTTATCATTAGACATAATTTTAGAGTTATAAGAAACCAAGTATGCTTCAAAGCTGGTTTGTTTGGATTCAATTTTTGATACTAATAAAGGACCAACATTTACAAAAAACTCATTAAGTGTTTCAGCCAATAGTTGTTTTTTTAAAACGTAGTTACCATTAAATTTGAGTAATTTTGGGATAGTAATTCTGTCAGAATTATTTTCACCAATGACTTCTTTAATAATACGCCAAGTACTTTAAAAATCAAATTTGGGTCATAAAACTTCAGGTCAAAAAAATTCGACTTTAAAGTGTTAAAGTTTAACGTGTTAAAAAGTCGAAAAAAGAACTTTTTTCTTTTTTTTTTAATAAGATCTTGAGATTCCAGTAGAAATCAACATTTTTGCAAAATCCTAATATTAAAAAAAACATTTTTTTTCTAAACTATTTCAACTTGGTACTCAAAAGACGCAGAACTCTTTATTGAAATTCTAATTTTAAAAAATATTTAGGGCGTTGAGGGGTAATGTGAGTCTCCGGGGTAATCTGGGTTTAATTCATATTTATCTGTTGTATTGATAATGGCTTCAAGTATAAAAGTTTTAATTTTTACTACTCTGTTATAATATATTAAATAATTAATTTTTAAACATAACTCAACTATGCCGTTAGAAATGGCACTTTTTTAACTAAAATGCTAGATACATCAGGCCCTTATGTTTGAAGTTTGTATCTTATGAATATTCAAGAAACACGTGTATTTATTTGTGTGAAACAATATATTTACCTAGGTGAAATAAAATTTTATACAAGACCTATTTGGTGTTATAATATTTTATTTTGTGAAACATTATGATTTATGCAAATTTATTTCACCAAAAAGTGAACATTTTTTTCATAAACATTGCTTAAAAAATTTAAAAAATGTCAATAAAAAAATAAAACCCAAAGATAATCCTGGTATTATGAAAAGAGCTATTTTGTTAGTATATTAGAAAAAAAAAAGATCATTTATCGTGTTGTTAAAGAATACTCTGTTTCAGAAGAAACATTGAATAGAATAATAAAAACGCAATAATTTGATGCAAACAAACGTAAAGGTCGAAAAAAAGTGATGAGTAAGTAAAAACTCCTTTTAAAAATAGAATTCCTGGGAAAGATTTGATAATCTTTTAGGAATATATATATATACATATATATACATATATATATATATATATATATATATATATATATATATATATATATATATATATATATATATATATATATATATATATATATATATATATATATATATATATATATATATATATATATATATATATATATGTTCAGAAAAAAAAATTTTAGAATTTGAAATACCAAACCGTCTAGATTTGAAGCAAATATTTTTAAAGTTAATCAAAAAAATTTTAGCACCATTGAAACACTCTTTCCATGTCCTCAAAGCACATGTTTTGAAAAAAAAAAGACCCAAAAATGACCAAAAACGGATTACTTTAAGTGTCTTGAGGGCAAGGCTAGCATAGATAGATATCTGTATTTTTGATTAAAAAAGTATGGCTTTTATTTTTTTTTATTTTTATATTTTTATTAAGAAACAGTATAAGTTACATTTTAAATCAGCTAAAAAACGTTTATTACATGACGCGGCGCTGTTTTTATAACCTTTTCAACAATTAAATTCAAATTTTGTTATTTAGAAACATAATACAGTTAGCAAATGTATATATTCAAAATAAGAATAGAATTACTCATTTTATGTACGTTTATTATTTGTAATATTTTTATCAAAATAAAATAAAGTACTCCATAAGTTATGACTAAATTTTTTATTTATTATTTGTCTTCAAAAGCCACACTTCGCATTTTATGTACTTTTTTCCAAAATTTGGAGATTTTATTGTGAAAAATGTTCTTATGTGCAGTATCAATGATATTCTGAAAAAGTCAAACATGTGCCAAAGCACCTTACATCATTAGTAAAAACGCAGTTTTCAAGTGGTCTTTTAAAACAAATCATTAACATTTAAGAAATAAAAAGGTTTTTTCAAATTTACCGAAATTGTTGATTTTATAACATATGTGGTTTTTGCATATCACGGTTCAATATTACTTATCAAATAAAAAAAAAATTTTTTTAAATATTCAAAAAATTTTTTTAAATTTCTTCTATAGTTTATCTAATTAATCTTTTTTTTTTGTTCGTGTTTCTTTGCTAAGGAGGAAAGACTATCAGATAATCTTTTTTTAGTAAGACTAGTGGAGTTTTTTCCAGAAATTCTGAAAGCAAAGCGAACTCTGTTAACTGATATCAATCTGTTCTGTTTTTTCCTCTTGGTTGTTGTAACGATGGACATATAGTCGAATGGTCATTCACAACAATAAGACTGTTGGCATAATTTTCAAAAATTTTAAACGAAGACTGTGTATGCCAATATTGCGGTGGAAGTGAAAGCTCATTATTTATTCTTTCTTAAGTTCACCAAAACTAAGCATAAAGTAAGACAACTCATCAAAAAAAAGTCTAAGCTTGGTGAATCTTTCTCAGTTCTAGCAACCTTTTCTATCTCTTTTCTGATGTCATACTTTTTTTCATTTTTAAATTGTTCAACCTTAGGCATTTTAAATGAAAGAATTGCAGCTGCAATTTTTTGTTTTTCATGCGAAGGCAAATCCTCATTCAATAGAGCTAGCGGAATTGTAGTTGATTCTAAGTACCAAGTGTGCTTGTAAAGCATATCAAGCACAGCATCAACTGCTTTTGGATTCAAACAAATATTTCTAAATTGATGCATTTGATGGATAGCTTTAATATCTAAGTTGGGGGCTTTTGACACATTACTCAATTCTAAATACTACTTAGCATAAAAACAGACTACAAACTCTGCGATAAGCTTGATTTCTTTTTTGAGATCATTTTTTTTTTTGAACAAAGTCAAATTGAGAAAACAAAAACAGCATTTTCAGATAGTAAATTGCTTTAGCAAGAAAACAGGCATGATGGATAGCTCCAGCTTTCCTGATTTTATAAACAGAAGGTGATAGATAAGTCACAACTAATTCAGCCAGCTCTCTTCTGTCTTCTCCTGCTATCCCTTCTCCTGCTATTTATCTTCTCCTGCTATCCCTTTTCTTTCTATATATGCTTTGCAAAAGTTTATAGAATCTTCAACAGCCTTTTCGCTTATACTACCACTCACCTCCTTTCAGTTAAACTTGCACATATCACTTGGGACATAACTAAAATTAGGATGTTTAAATATGCTCTTAAATTTTTGAAACAATAAGTTTACTGGTTCTGTAGTCAACTTGTTTGTTTTATGTTTCCGAAAATGCACTATTCTTAATTCTGTTATGTGATTCCTGCACGCTAATTTTAAAAGATATTTATTTGAATTGTTGAATATCTTTATGATTGAACCATTTTTGATCCCGGTATTGCTTGCAGTCGTATCAAAAAAAAGACCTCCTACTTTTGATTCAAGTTTATACTCTTTTAGTAGGTTCATAATAGTTGTATATTGATCATCACCAGAAGAGGAAGTTAAAGAAGGAACACCTAGTAGGTACATTTTACCCTCAATGTTCACAAGAACTGCCAGCCTGTCATTCTTGAACTTTTTTCCTGCATTAATTTCATAAAGAATTTTTCCATCAAACTGTATAACACATGGATAAGGAGAAGCTTTTATTGCATTTTTTCCATTCTCTTTTGCTAAGGCTGACATATTGTCATTTGCTAATTTCATTTTTCTAAAGGCTGTTGATTTACTGCAATGTATATCTGTAAGTTCAACACCAGTTTCAGTTAAAATGGTTTTTTAACTGAAACTGGTGTTGAAATTTCACTTTTTGCAAAACATTTTGATGAAACATTACTTAAATTAGCCATTAGGGCAACATTTCTGGTATACACATCTTTTGGAATTTCTGCAGTTACAGTACAGTTAGATTGAAAAGGTTCTTTTTGATAATAGCTCAAAATCAGAATCATAAGATGAATCAGAAATCAAATCAGAATTGAGTTCAATTTCATATTTAGATTTTATTGATCGCACATCCTTTGTTCTATTTTTCTTTTTGTTACTCTCTTCTGTCGACAAGCATAAAATAATATTAATTATAAAAAATGTTTTATAAAAAAAATATCACTTAAAACTTTTAATTTATAAGTTTTACCTTTCTACTAGAGTCTCATCCTCTATCCCAAGAATAAACTTTCTTTCTCCTTCCTGATCTTCCAAAAACATCTAGTTTTTGAGATTATTTTTGGCAGATCTTTTTTTGTCGGTTCTAATAATGTTTTTCAAATCTGGCTTGCCTACCCAAAAACCCTTTTTTAAGTAATTCTCGAAGTTTTTTTGATTTTTTAAATCTTTAGGAAAGCCTCTTTATTCGTTTTTTTTTTTAAAGTAGAACACTGCTTGTCAAGTTTAATAAGATTTTTGAATAGTGAATTGTCATTAACAACTTCAAACCATGCTTTTATCCAGGGTTTCTTCACCTTAGCTAAAATACAGTTACAATCTAAATTTTCACATCTTTCAAAATTTTTACGAAGCGAGCACGTAACCAAACTGATTTTTTTGGTGGTTTTAGACAGTATAGATTGCAGGTATGTTAGATGTTGTAGAATATCCATGCCTGTAGGAAGTTGAATATCTAAATACATAATTTTTTTTGTTTACTATATTTTATTGAAATAATTTAGATCACTCACTATCTTGAATATATAATATACATTAAGTTGTTCAAGTTTCTAACAAACTAGAAATTACCTGTAACTTCTGGTTTAGCTGCTTAATAATAAGCTATTTATTTTGTTTTTTAGATCTTAACTTAAATTTGTTTTCAAACTCGCACCTTTCATTTCCTTTATACATATTTATGGCCAAGAATATATTTGTAAATATTATAAAAGCTGGAAAAAAACTTAATATATTGTTTAAACATTTACTGTATTTTAATTTCACTTGTTAAATGACATTTACAACACATTTTATCTTAATTTGTGTTTCATACTGTTACTCATAAAGTTACAAATTTTGTAGTTATAAGTTAAGAACATATTCTTGTGTTTGGTTTGTTTGGTATTTTTAATGGTTTTAAACATACATAAAATAAGTAATTATATTCTTATTTTAGATATATACATTTGCAAACTGTATTATGTTTCTAAATAACAAAATTTGAACTTAATTATTAAAAAGGTTATAAAAACAACGCCGCGTCACGTAATAAACGTAATAATCAATCAATCAATTATATATTCTGGAAAAAAAGATCTAACTTCCACGGTCGTTACAAATAGTTATAAAAACTAATTTAAAGTAAAAACCTCTTTGATGATATAAAACATATTATAGACACATAGTTATAGAGATAATAAAAATAGCAATAAATTAACAAAACAACAATAATAAAAATAATTAATTGTATAATAATAAGAATAACAATAATAATATCACCAGTAAGTATAATTAACACCCAATAATAATGATTAAAATAAAAACATGATAATAATAAATACAATACATATATAACGGAATTGTTAAATAAATATTTAATAGAAGGCTGTTCATTAATTACGTCAGCAAAAATTATAAAAACCAGTAACTAAAAGAATTCAATCAATACAATCTTCCATACAACAATCAATTATATATACATAGTTACAATTACAAACAGTAATAAACTGATAAAACGTAACTAATAACGATGACATAAAAACGATTATTGATTATTATAATAATATAATTAATATATATATATATATATATATATATATATATATATATATATATATATATATATACATATATATATATATATACATACATATATATATATATATATATATATATATATATATATATATATATATATATATATATATATATATATATATATATATATATATATATATATATATATATATATATATATATATATATATATATATATATATATATATATATATATATATATATATATATATGGGTTGGACAAAAAGTATAAAATTTTAGCTGCACATATCAAACAGACCATAAAAGATGCTCTTTTATTTCCTGAAAAAGTTGGTACAAAAATTTTTGACTAAAAAATATTCTTAGGGATCCCAACTGATCCTTGAATTTGATCAGGAGCGATTTTACAGGGCGTGTTACCCCCTGTAAAATCCCCCCTACAAAAAAGGTGATTTTCAAGTTAGTCGGTTTTTTCACGAATTTAGTCGGCTAGGTGGGTTTCTGAAACAATTCAGTCGGTTAAATTTTTGTTTTGAGGACCTTTTTTTTTTGGTACATTTTGAGGATACACACCCCCCCTCATTTTTTTGTAGCATCGCCTCTGAATTTTTTGTGGTTGTTGTTTTTGTTGTTATTTAATGTTATTTATTGAATTTGATGGGTCTATAATATTATCATACAAAATAGCTACACCCCTAGATTTGTTCTACATAATAAAGTATCTCTGGATTTGAAAAATTAAAAAAATAAAATATTTTTAGAGTTCCCAACTGACCATTGAATATTTAATGGGTCTCTAATATTGAAATTTCAAATCCAGTGTAACTTTATCATATAGAACAAATCTAGGGGTGTAGCAGGAGAGTGTAGCAAAAAAAGTAGTTTTTACCCTACTCTCTCTCTCTCTGGAATAAATATTAAAAAACATAAGATTTTACTGTCGTTTACATCTGTTTCTACCTTATTTTAAATTTCAAATATAAGATACTTTAATCTTCTATTTATTGGAACTTATTCTAATAAAACTAAAATGAAAAAATTTTTAAATTTTGCAAAGATGGTCTCATAAAACTAATATTAACTACTGATAAAATAAAAAATAATTTTTGTTTTAAAGATCCGCTTCCTATGCTGCTTAAATCTCATGTTGTTCACAAAGTTTTTTGCGCAGGCAAAAAACTTTGTGAACAACATGAGATTTAAGTTTCTTTAATAAAATTGAGCACTCTGTAGAATAATTATTGGCGCAACAATTAAAGAAAAAAAAGTAAACTGATAACAATTTTGACACAACAGCTTCAAATACTGTATTACAAAGAGTAGTTTACAGTGGGATAGAGGCCAAGCTTGGTGAAAACTTTTTTATGCCTGTCATGTAGACACAAATATCATGATATTTTCATGATGTTATCATGATATTTTCATGATGTTGAGACACAAAAACTTGTATGTCTGCCAGCCGCTACAATCATGATCATCAGTTTTTAAAATTAGCAAATAAGTGAAATATTATTAAGAGCTTAAAAAATGCTACAATTAAGATATTTATTAGTCATTTGTAATATCTAAGCAGAGAGATAGTTGTCATGGCATTTTTTTGATGATGCTATCAACATTTTTTTGATGATGTTAACAACACCAAAAAAAAAGATAATCAATCCATTAAAAAAGCAAAACTTTGCTAAAGCACTGAATCAAAAACGAACAAATATAAAACTAAGTTCTGCACTGTAAAAAAACATGATATCTTTGAGTCTAGGATTCTTTTAAAAATTCGAGCTAAATACTGATCTTCAACAAAAAGCCTTGACAAGTGGCATAGCCTGTAAAAATTTTTCTTTCATTCAACTTGATCTTAGCATGAATGTACTTAAATTTGGTTCAAAAAAGACGTTTTTTTAAACTCTGCTTAAATGTTCAAAAAATGTTTTTTGCTGACCAAATGCCGATCGGTATGTTACAGAGATGTGAAGTTGTGCTGAAGTTTTTTACATTATAAGTGATTTTGCACATTTGATTTTAAAAAATGAATTAAAAACTGCCACTATTAAATGTAGAAAAATTAAAAAGTAGTTTAAGAATGTTTTCAGTTTAATTTCTCTCAATAAAATAGATTTACAAAACGTGAAATTAGTAGTTGTATTTTTTTGTTTAGTTTTAAAATTATGTTAAAAAAATCAATTGCAACATTTTGTAAAAAATTCTCACTTTATAATTGAAAGTAGAGTTTTGTTTAATTAAAAAAAGTAAATGGAAGTAAATCTGTTTTGACAACTACTTGTTTTAAAAATGCAGTTATGTTAAGAATTTATCCGTGCATATAATTAATTTAATTAAACTACCCAGAAGGCATATATCACCGTAAAAATATCCCTGGGAAAACACATGTCCACTGGGCATTTTTTTTAAAAGTCTAAAATTTCTATGATGGCTGTAATTGTAAAAAGTATTATTTTAATATTTAAAGAATATTGCAAGGTTAATATTGGAAAGTGAATGAACGTGAATTACAAGCAGCTCAAACAAGAACTATACAATAAAAATTATTTAATAATACAACAATTGATTTAAACAAAAAAAATAATAGCAAATTAAACTTTTTTTTAACATTCTTTAAACAAAAGAAATTTCAAATTAAATGTAAACTAACTGGAAAATTAATAAAAGTGGTTATGTTGGTAGCAGCATTTTTTGTCAATCTTGATTTTTCATTTACTCCTATTTTCACCCACAATGAAAATGTAAAACCGCCACTTGTGCATTTAGTTAAATCACTACAAAAAAATTAAATAAAGAATCATCATCATCATCATCATCATCATCATTATCATCATCATCATCATCATCATCATCATCATCATCATCATCATTATCATCATCATCATTATCATCGTCACCATTATCTTCATCATCATCGTGATCTTTAATCATAAAAAAACAAATCTAAACTAAAAGAAATAATAAAAGTTAAATTAAAAGTTTACCTTACACAATCAGAATCAGGCAACGGATAATTAGTACTTGTTAAACAATTAGGAACACCATTACAAAATAAAACTGATCCTCTTCTCTCTGGCATTAACATTATTTTTGCATTATTAAGGTTTAAAACCAGTGATCCTTCAACACCAGAGTTATACATATTAGGATTTTCTTCAAATAAATAACTCCAAGATGGTGAAAATGGATAATATGGAATGCTTGCAAATGCTATGATTATTTAAAAACCATATAACTATAACTGTTTTGTAAGAATATAATAGCAATTTTATAAAAAACTACATATATATATATATATATATATATTTGTTTATATATATATATATATATATATATATATATATATATATATATATATATATATATATATATATATATATATATATATATATATATATATATATATACATATATACATATATATATATATATATATATATATATATATATATATATATATATATATATATATATATATATATATATATATATATATATATATATATATATATATATATATAAGGTTGGGATGTATTAAAGTACAATACTTTGTTACTTTATGCAATACTCAGCATGTTACAGTATGTAATATGCAGTTACTTTCAGAAAAAATGTACAAAAATACTTTAACTTCATTGGATCGAATAAATAATCCACACAATTTCTCGACACTGACCCCGGAATCGTTTGACGTTAGATTCATCAAAACGCAAGGCTGCATATAGAATACGCAACAATTTAATCATGCAATGAATTATAAAAAAAAAAAAAAAATGTTTGGAATTCCCAGCATATATATATATATATATATATATTATATATATATATATATATATATATATATATTAGGGCTGTCCAAAAAAAATTTTTTTTCAGATTTAATTGCATAGTTGTTTATTTTGTGCCATTTGACATATTAATTAACTGTGCAAAAAATCTTTCCGATCAGATAATGTTTAGGGGGTGCTCAATGACCATAAAGTTTTACGAAAAATGTGAAAAACATGGAAAAAGTAACAAAGTTCCACAAATTTCTAAAACCCGGTTAATTAGATTTTTCAGATTTGATCAGTTTTAATTATCTCTAAATATTAAATTCTGAATACAAATTACAATCCACATCCACTTTATACTGGTTTATTAGCAGAGAAATTAATGAAATAAAATACTGCAATACGACTAAAGTTCTGCGGTTTTTGTTATATCAGAATTTTTCCAAAATAAAACACTAAGATTTTTGACTCTTTGTCATTGATTAAAATACGAATTATAAACAAAAAAAATTATTGTAAAGGAGTAACAGTTTCTCAAACCGTTATCAACTACTAAGTAGGTCAACTCAAAAACATATGAGCAATTAACATTTAATTATCGTAATGTTATGTAATCGTTATGTTGTCCAGTTCCAGCTGATAGTTTTGCTTTTCCAAGTATTTTGTCAACATTGTGACCTGTCACACCTACAGATAGCCGGTCAACATTTGCTTTAGGGTCTGCAGAATTTGTACGATCTATCATCAGTTTGCCATCCCAGTGGACGATTAATGGTAGTTTGTCCAAATCGCAGAATTCAGTTTGAACAGTGGCTTCAATGTTTGATCGATGATAGGTTCGTTTTCTACGGACTGTAGAACGTGAACTGTCCACCAGCCCTTGCAATTGCTGCTGCTAGTATAGTAAATTTTGTGTCAGATAGATTAATTCTGTCTAATGTTGATGAAACATCAGGCGAGTCAAGAATTGTATCTAAGATACATTGTCATTTTGGAGTACTTGCTAAACTTGATTCAGCTGACCCTGAAGAACTTGCTTTACTGACTTGTTGTCTGTAATAAACAGGGATTTCTATCTCAAAATCTCTATCAACCATTTTGTCATTATCAACAGCATCGTTATCGTTGTCATCACTATAACTTTCGTCATGTAAAGGTTCAATAACAGGAACTATTGCACTCGCACCAGATTGTCTTTGCTCTTCTTTTAGCTTTCGTTCTCTCTCTGCTTGTTTCCTTGCTTCATTTCTTGCTTCTAATTTTGAAAGTTCTTTGTCCTCTCCAAACATCACCATTTTTCTCTGACATCTCTGATCCAATAAAAATTCTTTATCTTCTTCAATTCTGATCATGGTTTCAGCATCCTTGTGGGCAATGTCAAAAAGTAGGCCAATGGTGTCTGTAAATGATTTCTCTCTTGATTTCTGAGAATCTGACAATCTGGATTTTTTTTTTTTTATTAATTTAAATTCCTGGACTAAAGTTTTCAACTTTAAGACTACATTCGGATGAAATGCTGTCAGAATATGGGCTTTATTCCAAATAATAATCAGTTCATCAACAGTTGTTTTAAGACTTTCAGGCACTGACTTTTTGGTTGAATTAAGATGATAAAAAAATGTTTTTAAAACATCAGATGTTAAGGGAAGAACTTTATCTGGAAGATTTGGCTCTGGTTGTCCAATTAAAAAGATTTCGGTTTGAAGTCGTGTAGAGATAGCAACACGAGATGATGCTGCCATTTCAATGATAACTGAAAAATTATGAGAAAATCAAAACTCAATACCATATTATACAAACTTATCATTCAGTTGTTGGTTTATGCAGCTGCAGCAATATATAATAATAATTATTACTAAAGAAATTAAATAAATATTTTCAAATTAGAAATTATTATTATCTGCACTTAATAACAAACAATACACTACCAGACTACCATGCTAGTTTTCTGTAATAGGTTACTAAGGTTAGGTACTATCAAAATATTAATACATTTGTTGTCAAACTGAAATTCCAAATAAAAATAATATTTATACTTGTAAACCTTTTAATTCTGTTTGAACAAATTCTAAATTGAGTTAAATAATAGTATTAAAATTATGAATACAAATTTTAACAAAATGATATAAACACAGTTGTTTTAAACACTAGCAGACATTTTTTAGTCTGGTGCCCTGATGACAGTTAATCTGCTGCACTTTAATTAATCTATATAGCACGCAATCAGATAATATTTCAGTGGAAAAAATCTAACTAACCAGGTTCTAGAAATTTTTGGAACTTTGGAACTTTTTCCACGTTTTTGACGTTTTTCGTAAAACTTTATGGTCATTGAGCACCCCCTAAACATTATCTGATTGGAAAGATTTTTTACACAGTCAATTACTATGTCAAATGGCACAAAATAAACAACTATGCATTCAAATCCGAGAAAATTTTTTTTTTCCTGTGTTCACATGAACAGCCCTAATATATATATATATATATATATATATATATATATATATATATATATATATATATATATATATATATATATATATATATTATATATATATATATATATATATATATATATATATATATATGTATATATATATATATTTACGCAGATCTAAATGGTGCCCATAGTTTAAAATCAAATTAATTTATTAGAAAACTTATTTAAAGTAAAATCAAGTAAAATTTTATTCTTATTTTAAGACCTTTTAGAACTTTTCGAACTAATTAAGGAAATATTTTGAATATATGTTCCCAGGAAAAAAAGTTCTATAGAATTTTATATAAACATTTGAAACATATGGCCTATAGAAATTCTATAGAATTCTATAGAATTTCTATAGAGTTTCTGTTAACTTCTATAAAAGTTCCTATTGAAATTTTTTATTCTACTTTTTTTTTATAGAAAAAAAAGTTTTGTAGCAATTTCTATAGAAATCAATAGACATTCTATAGAAATTCTATAGAGTTTCTATAGGCCATTTGTTTCAAAAGTTTATAGAAAACTCTAAGAATTTTTTTTCCTGGGTGATTATAAAAAATTTTAAGACTTGCCTATCATTTTTTCGTCTAAGTGGTTGTTGATAAACTACATCATGCTAAATTTAAATTTTAAAACTTTGTGCTAATCATCGCTATATTATTTCAAAAATCTAAGCACAAGAGAGACAATAAAACTCAAATAAACTCTGCGTGACGTACTTTATGGATGAATCTTATCGGCTTATGGCCATAGAGATAAAATCTAACGGCAGCCAAGTTAGCTTTGATTTTTTTGCTTAAAAAAAAAAAAAGAATAGGCCTAGATGTTAGATATATGTTAGATTTTATCATTATTTATTGGTGTTTAACTAGTTATTAACACAATTTACAACAGATTTATGTTCTTGATAATGTGTATGAAAATGAATTATTTATTAAACATTCAAATAACCTATAAAAGTGATTTAGTTTTTTAATAAGAAATTATGGTATGTACTAAAATGTAATATTGGTAAAAAAAATAAATTATTATAGTTATACTATTTCTTTTTTGTTATTAATATTACATTTTAATATATTATACTTATTATTATATTTCAATGTATTTTACTATTTTTCTAAGGTCTAATGAAGAAAATTTTAAGTGGCAGTAAGCATACTTTAAAAGTTCTAAAATTACTGACATCAATTGAGTTATTTGAAAACATAAATTTTTACACAAAGTATGATTATTTTTAGAGTTATTTTAATCCACATATATCTGAATATTCTCAGCTTTCTAATTTGTTTTTTATCGATGTTTCGTTTAAATGCTCTGACAGTTTTTTAACAGTTAACGATACTATAATTTCTGAACTTCTTTTAAAAAAAGCGTGTTTAAATTGCTTTGATAAAACATTTTCATGTTTTATATGCCTAATAGCATTATCTAATGCTCATCCAAAAATTAAATTGTCCAATAAATATTTTGTGGTGCAACTTAGATAAATCAAAAAACAAAAGTGTTTTATATTTTAAGCCAAAGCATTTTGTGGCACTGGTTAAAGATCTTCCCAAAAATGACCAGCTGTTGTTATGAGTGATACAAGTTTACTTAGTATCAAAAAAATAAAAGTTTCAAAGTCAAGTTTTCCACCTAAAGATAACAAAATACAAACACCAACATAGTCTAAATTATTACTTCCTACTTTTTCACACTTCAGATATAGATAAGTCTGGTATTTGTAATAAAACTAAAGAAGTTATTTCAAAAGACGCCAACAACAGTGATAAAAACACTCTTGAATCTAATGTTCCACTAAAGGAAAACAACGTTGTTGACATTAGTTTGTTAAATACAAATCAGTTAGCATTTTATTCAAACTATGTTTTTTCATCATACCACCAACATGGTAAAAAATTAAAAAGGAACAAATGATAATGAACTGTTATCTCTTTTTAAAAATGTCTGGGTTTCAGATAAATGCTTCCAATTCCCTTTAATTGCTAAAAGGAGAAAAAGACATTTTTTGCTAAAATGGTTAGATGATTTTTCTTGGCTTTGTTACTCTAAAATTAAAAATGGTACTTTTATCTTCCATGTACACGTTTTGGTACAAATTTACAAAACAAATATGCATAATGTAAGTTGTTAAAAGAACCACTCAATACCTAGCATAATGCTGTAAAAATTTTCAACGAATATGGAAAACTGTTGACAGATTACATATCAAGTCCATGCATTGTTATAATATGCTTTTTTTCTTGAGCTAAAAATAAAACTTTTCCTATTAATTTTTCTCTAGATATTTCTAGGAAGCAGCATATAAAAGAAAACAAAAATAAGCTTGAACCAATTGTTAACTGTAATATTTTTGGGTCGAAATGATATGCCCCTTCAAGGTCAGATAAAATAGAGACGATAAAAAATATCAAGGAGAAATTAGAGAATCTTCAAAAATTATAGGGCTGGGTAATTTTATTGAGCTTTTAAACTTTAGAGTTGATGCGGATGATTTAATTCTATAGGAGCATCTTTTCTCTGCACCAAAAAATTCCACATATATTTCAAAGTCCATTCAAAACAAGTTAATTGAGTATTGTGGAAATGCTATTGAAGAGATTTTATTAAATGATGTTAAAAAAATTAAGTACTTCTCCATTATTGCAGATTAGGATTCAGACTGTGCAACGATAGAACAACTTTCTATTTTCATACGTTATGTTGATTTGAACAGTAATATAAAGGAAAAGCAAGAAAAGGAAAGAATCTTGAAATGAAGCTAACCTTAGGCAACATGACAGATTACTAATGGAGTGCAAAGCCCTAATGCTTACCTTCTCGTTGGTGCACTTCGTTAAGTGAGTTAGACAAATATTATGTCTAATTTATGAACTAAATAGCCTAGATAACATTTTAAATAACTTTATTATTAAATGGATAAATAAAAACAATACTAAATAACCTTTGCAAAGATTGAATTGAGTGTTTAGAATAGCTTTGCATTAGCAGAATATTGTCAAACAAACACGTAGTAGATAGATTTCAATTACAGATAAAAAAGTAAAATACCTTGTTTACAAGTTGACTCCTTATATATGAAATTTTTTTACCTATAATGCTTTTTAATATTTTATCTGTAATGATTTTTAAAATGTATGCGTTTTTGAATTATACAATAGTTTAGAGAGTTTATTTCTAACGAGAGATATCAAAGTCAAGTTTTTTTTATTCAAATAGAGCGTTATTTATACTGGGTAAGATTAAATTAAGATACTATTTTTGTAAGTCTATGTATATAATATGAGTGATATCTAAGACCTGTCATTAATTCCTTATATAAAATTCGTCGGAGACAAAACATCACACATATTTTGTCTACAAAGAATCAACGAAGTTTTTAGCGAAGAACCAACGAAGTTTTTATTCGTGAAAACTATTATACTTATTGTATATTTACTACTACTCTAGATTTAATAATTTGTCAGATTATTAAACCTAAAGTAGTTAAGTAAAGTAGGTTAATCTCCCTACGTAAAAAAGTTAAAAAAAATAAAAATACATATGGCGTCCATGGAATTACTTTTCACTTCATCGGTCCTTCCCACAGAAAAAAACAAAAGTAAAATATCTTATCTTAAACTTAAAAACTTAAAAAATCTTATCTTAAATTTTGACATTTTAAAGACGGCAAATGTAGAAAATTGATGACCTTTTTATGTCATATATATATATATATATATATATATATATATATATATATATATATATATATATATATATATATATATATATACATATATATATATATATATATATATATATATATATATATATATATATATATATATATATATATATATATATATATATATATATATATATATATATATATACAAACAATCTAAAAGTACAATACCACTTGTATTTATCATTATTGTCTTCCAGCAATATATTCAAGTATTATCTTCGATCTAATGACCTATAAGAAAAGTGCTTCCACTAATTAAAGAAACAAGACGATCGGGATGAAGTATCTCGTACAATTTAATGAATTATATAGGAGACGAAAAACTGTTACACTTGAAGAAAAATCACTGGAAAAAAGTAGTGTTTCAATCAAAAACAAAATTGGTGACCATTATCTGTTTTGGGAAAAATCCATCATAGAAAGACGAAAACGCATAAAGCAAGTTGTCAGTAACAAGTTTATGGCAAAAGAAATTAAATTTTCAACGTAAATCAATTCAAGTTGTTCAGTGCTGAAGACAAATGATAAATTTGTACAATATTAGTACAAAATCTACAAATTTATCATTCGTCTTCAGCACTTCGATTAAGTGCAGAAGATCTTGCTTTTTTTTCTGAAGATTTATATTCTTGTTGACTAATAAAATTTTCATCAAAGTGCAGCAACCATCTTCAGAAAAAAAAGCAAAGGACAGGTCAGATATACTTGTCAGATAACTTGGAAGGTTGCTAGTTTAAAAACTATTAATACATCCAAAATAAGAAAAATGTCTTTGAAGCTTACTTCAACAACAATATTACAACAACTTACTACAACAGCAACAAAGTCAACTTCCGAATCCTGAGTCAAAAGTCTGAGGCAAAATATCAAGACTCAGAAGAACAATTCACGAGTACCAGCAAGAGCTCAGCAAAACCAAAACTGCAACCAATTTAGTTATGAATCAGCAAAATAGAAACCATTTGTCACCACAGTTATCTCACGATTGATTAACAGTCATACACCTTTACAGTCTGGTATATTCAGATCAACTATTCAGACCAAACTGTTAAATTTAAAAAAACAAAACAATACATTTAGTACATTGGTTGCTGCACTTTGATGAAAACTTTATTAGTCAACAACAATATAAAGTGTTTTGACAACAAGAATATAAAGTTTAGAGAACAAACAAAGAGAAGTTATGTTACAAGCAATAGATCTACCAGATAAGTGATAAAGCAGATACTGTGTATAAGGTGACACAGGTGATAAGCAGATACTGTGGTTGAGGGTGTAGCTATTCTTGATGAATACAATTTAATTTAATGAAGATGATTGTAACTGACACTACGAATTTAAACAATGGAAGAAGGAAAAGGATTGTCAGTCAGTTACAAAGAAGTTTTACTAAAAAGAAACTGGAAAAATGAAACCACAATTCATAGGTTGTCAACATCTTATTGTTTACCGAGTCTTTGTATATTAATGGGTAAAGAACTTGGAGGAAACATCATGTTGCCCAATATAAAATATCTGTTATTCCCGGAACTTGTAAAAAACTTTGAATAGCTCAGGAGGAATTTTAAGAATAGCAAAGAAGTGATTACTTAAACAGCAGAACGGTGTAATCATATGAAGCTTCTATTTCATTTAACTCGGGTATTCCACTTTTTTTGAAGAATCTGGAGTATTTCCGAAAGTAAAGTTTCGGAAGATACAGAAATTTAACAATGAAAGATGGAGTTCCGAGCGATACTAGCTCTTTTAGCATTTATTATTCTACCAGAGAGAGAAAATTCACTACTTAACATTTATAGGTTCATCTCTTTTAGCAGAGCGGAGCATTGATTTACTGATAAAATGTACAATGCAGATGATTATCGCACGCTATGTAGCAGCTTGAACAGTCACGAAAAATTGTAAAAATTAATAAAAAAAGTTTTGGAATCAGGAACCATTGACACTGGAAATTCACAGAACAAATCAGTGCGCAGAACGAGCAATCAAGTGTCTTCAAAATCTTTTATGATATCTGTAAAAAGAAAGATTATAAACTATAGATTTTTTTTGTCTAACAAACCATGGGAGCTGTACTTGTAGAGTTATAATTTTATATTTATTTGTTATTTAGAGTGTTATGGTGTAATAAAAAACTGGTAAACGCCTAAAAATTACATCATAACTAGTGTTTTTATTGACTTTGACTAATTTGATGAAAAGTCAAAAGTCGAAATTAGTCAAATTTTAAACTGAATAGTCGATTTAATCAACTATGGACTTCCTACTAATCGGCTAAAAGTTGATATAGTCAAAGTTTATTTTTTTGAAATAAATAGTAATAAAAATAATAAAGTAATTTATTTTTGCTTCCTATTTTTTAATATAGTATCATTTAAATAACAATGGAGCAAAACAATATGAGAGAAGAGCTGCTCCGAAATCGGGACAATCTGTTCCTAGACCCTAATGATTTCAAAATTGCATAAGTTGATTTTAGCCGGCTTAAGAAATATATTTGTCGATTTATTCAACTGTCGAAATACCTAGCAGTTGTAATAACACTAACAACAGCTCTCTCTTTCTCTCTCTCTCTCTCTCTCTCTCTCTCTCTATATATATATATATATATATATATATATATATATATATATATATATATATATATATATATATATATATATATATATATATATAAAATTTCAGTTAGAACCTTGTCAAACCAACGCAATGAGATAAGTAAGATACGTAGACAGATGCATATCTGAGGGAAATTTCCTTCAAATCCTTTTGCACAAATGCTATTCAGAAGATCTAAGGCCCGATCATCTGTCAGGAGATGACGTCGAACAGGCTAAAGTGTTCCGCAACTTATCAATAAAATTGTCTCTACTAAGATCATTTGGATACAGATGGATGAGATCTCTAACTTTAGATTCTTGAGTGTTTGTTAAGTCCGAATCGATGTCAGGCCGGATGAAGAAAGATAATCTACATTGTTTTTCAGAGCTTGAAATCTCCTGTAATGATGAAGGTAACAAAGCAAACAATTTTCACTTCGTTATTGGATGTTTACAATTTTTTAATTGGCATATTGATAATTTTTTTCTTTTACATCTGATGATGCCCCATAAACGTGATGCCCGGGGTAAACCGGCCCGGATCCCCCACCCTCTGGGCGCCCCTGACTTCGACCAACACTCCCCTGTTATCTAAAAGTCAAAACCATGATTTTTTGAAATTAATTGCAAAAAAAATGTTTTTTAAATTACCGTAAAAAACGCAAACTTAATTGACTTGAATCTTTATTTTTCCTATACGCAGAGTCTGTTTATTTTTTAATGTTTTATAGGGGACAATGAGGCATTATGTTGGGGAACACTTTTGGTTTTTGCTTCCTAACAATTCTTTTAATAAGCCTTTTTTTAGGCAATTGATTTAATTTGTAAAATAAAATAAAAATTTATCAATTACCAAAATATAACAGGTTAAACTTTTGAGACTATTTAAAGTAAAATTAGAAATTTGTTTCAAGGTACCCATCGAGTATCTGGATACAAACTATGAGCATCATTAAAAAAGCAAATAAAAAGTGTGAACTTTTAAAAAGAGAGAGATTTTTACTTAAAAGACAAACAAATTAATATTTATAATCCAAATAATGCATCTAATGAATCAAATCCCATTTCAGAGATCCAGATATTATATCATTTTCAATGTTATTTTTAAGCATCAATAAATAGCATTGTACCAAAAATTGGATCTTCTAGTATTATATTTATATAAATCTTTTAAAAATTGACTGTAGATATTAAAAAAAGAAATGATTTTTAGAATAATTTATGACACAATGTAGGGCTTATCTACAGTTTTAGGCCTCCCCCCTCCTTTTACCCATAAATACTGTATCAAGTTACCCCATACTTGCCAATGGAAAACAATTGCATCATTTTTTTAAAAAAGTGTTATATTTTTCCAATTTTGAGTGAAACCAAATAACATTTAAAAATCACTATAAAGCTTTACATCTTTTGAGTGCCCAGTTGACAAAAATTTTCACAAATACTAAGACCCATTAATATTTTTGTGTTTAAGAAGGAACCTCAAGAACTTATCTAAAATACTTTTTTTTACTTTCCTGTTATAACTAATAGAACATCATTTGCTATGAAGCTTACTTCACCCTTGTGTGCATACTTCAACTGAAAAATAAGTAGAACCTACGAGTAGTGCTGCTACATCGACTGACAAATTAGTAGATTATATAACAAATAAAAATAGGTAGATTATATGATAAATAGGTAATTATAGCATAAAAAATAATTACAATAAGTTGTGTTTAAATGTACTTACTTGAACATACTTGAGTCAAACAAGGGCAAAAATCATTCGTACCACTTCTGACAGCACCGATAAAACTGCAAAAAATAAAACAAAATAAAAGAAAATAAAGTGGTAATTCAGTTTCGTATCTACAAATATTTTCTTTTATTTAGCAGATTATTAACTTTAACTTAATTGCAAGTTACGATAAAGCGTTTTGTGATGATTAAAAATTGCATTCTTTAAAAGTCATATTCTTGTTATACGATATACTTATAAATATATTTAGTTATTTTTTTTTTTTTTTGTTCTTTATTACATTTTAAAACATGACGTTAATATTTTATAAAATTTACAAGCTAAAATAAAAAAATATAGACAATTACAAGTGAAAATATTTAATATAAATATAAAAAGAACGCAGAAACTCGTAGAAGACCGTAAGGTCATGTCGTCGCCTTAGAGGGCAGAGGTTCTATTTCCATTTTGGGTAGTTTTGCAGGAGAACAAAAACAAAGTTTGAGCATTAAGCATAAATCAGCAATTTCATTTTTTGTTAGTGTTAATGTTTTTTGATCAATTAGAACTATCAAACATGATAGGAATAATTCAACTTTTTTGAAATTATTAACATTGAAGAGAGTATGGCACAAATTATAAAAGTCATCATGGAGATAGAACCTTTGCCTAAATTAATTGCGAGTTGAATGGAATTTTTGAAATTTATAAACATAATGAATCCAATTAAAATTCTTTTTTAATTAATACAAAATGCTTTTTATGATTGTGTAAACTATCAGATAATGACAATCATGGTTCAAACTTTTTAAAATTAGTAACATTTTGGGACAAATTTTATAATTACCATGGAGATAGAACCTTTACTCAAAATAACTGTGAATTGAACAGAATTTAAAAATTTGTAAACAATGTTTTTGCAATCAATATTATTAAATTCTAAGTGAAATCTTAATCTTAATTAGCAGAAAAATCAGAAAATTGTTATAATAGCAAAATTATATAACAGAATAATTATTATAGTAATACTGAAAAAAATGACTGACAAAAAACAAAGTCTTAGTTCTAGTTATCTTCATAGTCCGAGTAAAGAACAAAAATTGGCAAAAAAATTTTTGGCACACTCTAATGACAATGTTTTCATTCGCTTCCACTGGCAGATGATATGCACAGGATATTGTTTTTGGTCTTATTCCTGAATTGTCACGACGACGTGAAACATTGCTACTTTTCACTAAATGGCATATGAAATCTTTTTTTCTATTTTCACCCTCTAGTTGGTAGTAGTGTTTATTTATTTCTAGTCGTTTGTTTTCCTCAAAATGTTCTCCACACTTGAATTTGCACTTTAAACAGTTCACCGTTTTAGGTGTTTTGGGCGGTACTGCTTTACCTTTTCGTGTCTTGTATTGTATTCCATGGTGAATTCTTAGAATTACGAAAAAACTATTTAAAATTACCTCTATTTTAATAAAAGGTTGTTTATTCATTATATTTCATTTGTTATCGTCTGCCATTTTTAAGAATTATGTCATAGGGCAAAAAAGATATCTCCGGTATAGTCAGATGGCAAAGGAGATAACACCTTTGCCCTTTTGGGATTCCGCACAAATGTAGATAGCTTAAAACTCGCACAAATTTATTGCTCTTCTCCTACTATGTGGAGATAGACCCGCTGCCTAATCTGATTCTAACACTTATAATAGATGTCCCCAAAGTCGTAGTTGAATTTGAGCACAACATGGAGATAGAACTTCTGCCCTCTAAGGCGATGATGTCGTCGAGTACTGCGGTAAAAAGACGTTGTTACATTTTTACAAGTTAAATATTTTACGTAGTAAATAAAAAAGTGTTATGCAATAATAAAAGAATAACAAGATTTAAATTAAAAAAACTACAAAAAAATAAAAAGTTCACAAAATTCTTTTTAAAGATAATTGGACAAATAGTATAATAGCAATATAGGCTTGAAGATTGTAAATAATTGAGCTACAAATCATATTTAAAAAAATCATACATTACAAATCATATAAACCGATATAAATAATAGATAAAAAGAATTTCAAAAGGTTTAAAAGTACATTTGTATATCGTCAATTTCAAAAACTACTTCTTTCAACTTTTTTTTAAAAGATATGTAATTCCATTCAAAAGAAAAATCAAAGTTATTTAAGACAATTTTGTTCCAAAGATACGGTCCCCAAAATGATACGCAAAATTTACAATGATTAGTTTTTGAAAATGGTTGCATCAAAAAATCATCATTTCGTAGATTATATTTATTTTTTTGTTGTGTTATAAATAAACTATGAAAAAGAGACGGGGATAATTTCGTTTTACATTTGAACATAAAACAAAGAATATTATATACGTTAAGTTGATATATGTTTAAAACATTCATTTTTCTTAAGAGAAGCTTTGAATGAGTTCGTCTATCACAAGAATTAACTAAACATGCTATATGTTTTTGATGACAATGAAGAGGCTCTAGTTTACTTTTGTTAGTATTGCCCCACGCAATATTTGCATAGTTAACATGGCAGTGAATAAGTGAATAATATAGTTGCATTAAAGTGCGCATGTTTAAATAGCTTTTTGATTTGTATAATATTCCAATAGTTTTTGAAATTTTGTTGCTTAAATTTTCGATGTGTTGTCTTCATGTAAGATTTTCATCAATATAGTTCAAGCTTTTTAATAATAATTTGATGGTCGAAGTATCAAAAGCTTTTGATAAATCAATAAAAATTCCTAATGTATATTCAGATTTTTTAAACAACTCGTTAATATTACGTGTAAACTGAAGTATTGCATGCTCTGTGGAGTTATTTTTTTTGAAACCATTTTGATTATTAAATAAAATATTATTAACAGAAAGACGAGTGCTGATTTTGTTTGATCTAATCTCATAAAAATATAGTAGATCTGCTCTCTCATAGTGTTAAGCCGTAAGTAAATTCAATTAACACCATTTTAATAATTTAACTTTGAAATTTTTAAATTCTTAAATTTTTTTCCACAAGCTCTGTGTAGTTTATTATGTATGTTTATATGTATGTTTATATGTATGTTTATATGTATGTTTATATGTATGTTTAGTATGTATGCTCAATGTATGTTTAGTTTAAAATGTATGTTTATAGTAAGTTTTGTTTTTGAATCATCAATATTTATGACAATACAAAAAAAAAAAAAAAACTTGTGGAGTTACCTCATTTTGCACCCGGCAAATAGAACAAAGTTTTCTACATTAATATTTAATAAAACAAGATTTGAGTGAACAAAAAACAGTTTTTTTACTCAAACGCAACAAAACATTGGGAAATAAGTTTTAAAACTCTTTAAAAACAAGGATTTTAAAACGGCGAAATAAAGAATTAGTTACCATACATAAATTTTTGCTAAGTGAAATTTTCCAAAAACAGACATGGCTGAACTTCATACTTGTCTAACGCCAGTACAATGTCCTTGGGAACAATGATAGCCGAAAGATTATCTAGTGATTCAGTTTTTTTTACTTTTCTTAAACCCTATGTAAGTCTTTCCTTCAGCTTTTCTTTTTTAGCAATGGTTCAATCAATCAATCAATATATATATATTTCGTCAATGAACAAAAAAGAAAGAAAATTTTACAATGTACTTGTAAAATAAAAATAAAATAAAATATATATTTTTAAATTCTGACAGGAGCAAGCAGAAGACAATACATCTTATCATCTTGCCCCTTTGATAGTAAAATAGTTAACTTTATTTACATGATTAAGTTCGTAAAATCTATAATTATAAAATTAGTTTATTATAAAACTACATATTTTTGAGTTAAACATACATATTCGTATTAGTAAATACATAAAATACGACTTAAAAATACAAAAAAAAATTTTTATTGGTTAGATTTAACAAATGTTGTTTCACAGTTTTTTTAAATGCTTTAATTGAGGCTATAGATTTTATGTCATTATTCAGGATTGAGTTCCACAGACGTGGACCCCGACAAGTAATAGAGTAGTCCGATTTTTTAAGAGTTGTTGATGGTATGTAAAAATTGTCAATAGAATATCTTGTTAAGTATCTGTGATTAATTAAAGAGAAATGTGGATGAAAATATGATGGAAGCATGTTATTGTGAAGTTTAAACATAAACAATAAATTTTGATAAATGTTTAGTTCGAATACATTCAGAACTTTAATTTCTTTTAGTAAAGGCTTGGCGTGTGCATACCTGTCTGCATTAAAAATTAACCGAGTCGCTTGTTTTTGTTTGCTATAAATTTTTTTTAATAAAGACGAGTTGGTTCGTTTTTTTATTATTATTTTCTTCAGATTCACTTTCAGAAGTACCATGTACTAAGTTAGTGATTTCAGTACTTGCATCAAAGACAAAGAAAATTACTTACATTTGAGACAATGTTTTCGTGGAAAAAATTTGGCTCATTAACCAAAATGTTATTTCTTGTATAACTAATGTTCTTTAGATACTACTGTGAAAAATTATAATACTATGCTATAATACAATATATGAATGGAAATATACATTAAAAATATTTAACTAAACTAAAATGTCTTTTAAAATTACAAAAAAACTTGAAAAACGAATGAGAACTTAATGCATCAAAAACACAATAAAGGTCCTGTGCAAAATGGAGGTAACTGCGCACAGTGAGGCAAATTAGGTCAAAAATGGCAAATGCTTAAAACTCTAAGAAGCTATAGAAACCGATAGAAAAAGAAGCTATTGAAAGCCTCAACAATCTACTCAGATTTTGGCTGTGTGGTTCAAGTGCAAGATTTGCATAACACAAAAAAAGTATCACGACTTAACACTATGAGAGAGCAGATCTACTGTGTTTTTATGAGATCAGATCCTTACTGATCAAGCAATTCTTTTTTAAAACTTAAGAAATATCAAGGGAAAGCATTGCCATCAAATGTACTGAACTTGTTACTCTTAAAATGTACAAAATATTAATTATTTAATTTTTTTTTTTTTTTTCTTGTTAAACAATTTTTACGCGTGCTTTGTTTGACACCCAGAACTTGGTCCTTGACCCAAAAAAACCTTATTTTAGTGTCAAATATCTTTTTAACCAATGTTTATCTAACAGTTTGATATTTTTTCCGTTTTCGACATAATCCGCCTCACTGTGCTGCGGAGCTAGATTGTTTTTGCACCAATCGAGTGTAGGAAATAAGTATCATAGGGGAAAGTCGGGCAGCCCCGTACGGCGGGTAACTCCGGACACTTGATGTTTAGTTTAAACTAAAGAAGCTGTGTGACTTTTAATGCTATAATAATATTATTTGATTAAAAATATGGCATATGCAAAATGTCTGTTATAATATGCCAAATCGAATGACTGAGAGGGCAAGATTTTGTTTCCCACTACCAGAAGAGCGACGTATCACCATATTTAATTCACATATTAATATACCTAATATATGTAAACTAATAACTTTTTAATGATTAAAGATACATTTTTATTTACAATAGTTATTAAATAAAAAATTCGTTAACTTTTTAATTCACTGATTTTGAAACTAGTATTTGTGAATGAGGTTTGATCGGGTGGTATTGGACACATCTTTGGAGGGTGGCTCCGAACAACTTAATTCGTTTACATATTAATAATAAACATTTTTTTTTTATATAAATATTAATACATTTAATATTATACATAAACCTATAATAGTAATTCATTTAATTCCAATAAAAAAACATTAGATTTGAAAAAAGTGTTTTTCTAAAGTGTTTATTTTCATTTTAAAAAAGTTTATGTTTATATTTTTAAATGATGACATTTTCATTCTCATTCCTTATATATCAGAGGCAATTTTTAAAGGCAATTTTTTTAAAAATGTGTCAAGAACAATCCAATGCTAAATTATTATATATTAAATTTGTGTCACACTGGTAAAAAAGAGGTAAAATCATGGTTAAACTTAGCGTCCTTGGGTTACCCTCCAATTTTGGAACATGCCTTTTTTCTAACATTTTTTTTTTTATGTTTTGTATATTATTAAGATACACAATAATTATTTTTTTGTTTCTAATTCGATAGATGAATGTTTGAACTTTTAAAAAAAGTCTTTTGACACTTTGTTTTCTGTTACTACATGTGTACAAACTATATTTTATTTAAGTGCCCGGAGCTACCCGACTCTTCCTTACATACAAATTCTTAGCTGAATGGTATAAGGAAGTGCTTTAAACTAAATTATTTTTGCATGAACCGTCAAAACATCATATCAGTATATTATATCATATATTTACATTTCATTCAAATCTGAAAATTGACCAAAAGGAGAGTTAAAAATATAAATGAGGTATAAAATAAGTTTAATAGGTGGTTTTCTACTAATTTAATATTGCTCTGTTTTTTAAGAACATTAAACACTCTGTTTGCAGAATATATTTAAAATTATTCATATATATATATATATAAATATATATATGTGTATATATATATATATATATATATATATATATATATATATATATATATATATATTTATATATATATATATATATATATATATATATATATATATATATATCATAAATAACTTAGTATCTAGAATATATATCTTTTATAGAAAGACTTTCATTTTTAATAAGAAATAAATTATTTTTTTTCGTGACAAAATTTTAATGCTAAAAAGT
This sequence comes from Hydra vulgaris, assembly GCF_022113875.1. NCBI lineage: Eukaryota > Metazoa > Cnidaria > Hydrozoa > Anthoathecata > Hydridae > Hydra > Hydra vulgaris. Next base: position 9,192,759 of record NC_061165.1, read on the forward strand.
TATAAAAAATAAATTAATAATCACAATATTATTTAAACATGATATTATCATGATAATAATATTGTAAAATTATTTATTTACAAATTATTTTATTAAAGTATACACCTTTTCTCCTTTTAAGAATTATATATTGGTAAAAACATTAAATGTCGGACGATTTTTAGATGAAAAATTAAATATATTTATCAGTTTATTCTTACTCTAGTTTTTTACCTGCTTTTAAATAACAGGTTTCAAAAAAAATCAAAAGTATTCAAAATTTTTCTTTAGTTTTTGCAGAATTTGACGGAGACAAATAATGTTTTTTTAAAATTATTTTAGTTTTTTTTATATAATGACTTATTTGATAATATTTTTATTATTTGTATATTTAAATTATATTCTAAATATATATATATATATATATATATATATATATATATATATATATATATATATATATATATATATATATATATATATATATATATATATATATATATATATATATATATATATATATATATATATATATGTATCATACATACATACATATATATATATATATATATATATATATATATATATATATATATATATATATATATATATATATATATATATATATATATATATATATATATATATATATATATATTTGTATATTTGTATACATATTTATTTAAGTATTTGTATACATATATATAATATACATACATTGTATGTATATTATATATATGTATACAAATACTATCTTTAGTTGAAATGCAGACAAAACTTGTTCTATAAAATGCTACTTATAAATAATTTGACATGATGATTTTAAAGAATCACTTACAAACCAAGCTGGCATTATAAACATTAAAATGTTTAAATTTTTATGCAGTTATTTATTAAGAAAAGCTGGTTAACAAAGAATTCACAAAAAAAAAATATTGTTGCTATGGCCGTTGCTAATGACGCTTTTTTATACTAACTAACTAACTATCCAAAAGAGATTAATTTTCAAAATGAGTTAGATAAAATTAGCCTTACCATAGTTAAAGTGAATTATTGAAACATTATATCACTTAAATATCAAAAAATTCATTTTTTCATAAAAAAAAACTTTTTTTTTGTGGTTATCCGCCTTTATTCGTACCGCGTTGTATGAAACCGTGTTATTTGGTAAATAACTTTGTTGAAGACCACGTTATGATAAACACAGAAAATATCAAAATATATAATTTTTAATATATAACTTAAATCGCGTTATTTGGAAACTTCTTCCGCTTTATACAGAAACCGTGTTAAAAGTCACATAGAAGTTTATAAATTGAATATAATATATAAATAAATTGAATCGATTCGTACGCGTTATATAGAATCTTAGAAATTAATAACTTTTTTTCAGTATATATATATATATATATATATATATATATATATATATATATATATATATATATATATATATATATATATATATATATATATATATATATATATATATATATATATATATATATATATATATATATATATATATATATATATATATATATATATATATATATATATACATAGTATATATATAGTGCATAAGTAGACTTAATTTAATCTAATTTTGTCGCATATGGTAAGTTATCTATTTCAGAAAATTAAAAAGTGAATTTAAAAAAAAATTCTTTCCAACAAGAAATTAAAAAGATGCATTGTAAGTTCAGTTTTTGTTCGTCATCTTTGTCAAGTAATAGCCGTCTAATCCGTCGTCTTTTATTTTCTATAATTGGCTTTCTCTTTCTCTAATTCTCTTTACTTTGAAAATTTTTATTTTGTAGTTCTTTCAAAACCTCTTTGTATAGAGCTAAGCAATTTTAAAATTCTCTTTTAAATTTTTCACTGCGTATTATTGTAGGACCATTTTGGGTTAATTGGAATTCTAATTCTTTAGCAAATCGAGCCCTTTTTTTAATCATAAATGAAGTTTAAAGCAGATTTGTTAAAAGTGTCTTCTTCCACATATTTAAGACGTAGACGTATCAATTAATTATTTTTCATTTAAGCTGTGTTCCTGAAGTAATTGCTCTATGTCTTGAACTTGTATATCTGCAACTCTTTCCTTGCCAAAAGTAAAAGCAACCTGTATTATTTCTGTTAATGTCTCTGAGATATTGTCTTCCTTTTCAACCATTTGAGGTAACAAAGTAACAAGCTAATGAAACAATTAGAGTGAAGTCTAAAATAGAAAATTCTTTTCAAACTTTATAAAGAGTTTTACATTCTTGATCCTCTAATCTACTGAATATATCTTCCAAAATATTTCGGTATGTAATATATTTTGCTTAATTTTAATAAAAAATGTTGTTTAGCACTACTTGGCAAATGATTTACTTTTTTTTTTTGCGTAAATAACGTAAGTGATGTAAATAATGTGTTGAAAAGTTCTCACAAATATCGCATTTGATCTAGATCACACCGCGTTAAAGGAAAAACTTTCACTTCACGTTAAATGAAGATCCGCGTTTTAGGAATACTCCGTCATAGAAGAGTTGATTGTAACGGGTTTGTTGGTTTTGTAACATCTTAGTAACATCTTAGTAACATCTTAGTAACATCTTATTAAGTTTTTTGAATGAAATTTGAGTCTTGAAACATCTAATTTGCTTAATATTTAATTAATAATATTAATACTTAATTTTGCTATAATATTGCTCGAAACACATTTTAGATAAACTCAACTGCTTGATGTTTACTTATTTAGTACTTTTTAGCGGTATGCTTGTTTTAAAAGTCATTTTTATTTCAAGTTTGTTTACATCTTTTATATAATAATATGAATCTTTAATATATAAAAATAAATAAAATGTTATCATAATCTTTCTTACAAAGATTTTTTAGAAAAAAATAAAAAATAAACTAGGAGTTTAAATTTCAAAGGACTAAACTATGACGAACTACACTGTGAAAAAAATTTGATAAAAATAGATAAGGCTCCAGACATTGGCGAGATTTGTAGCAGTTATAAACTTTTTCCCGATAATAAAAAAAACCGTGAAATATTTAAATCTTCAATTATTACAGGATCTGTCCCGGATAAATAAAAAATAGCAAAAGTTGTACCAATATTAAAAACCTGGGACTCAATTACACAAAATAACTAAAGACCTTGATTATTCTTTTCTTTTCAAAACTTTCAGAGCGAATAATTCATAACAAATTACTCAAGTATCTAGCAAATAGCAAAATCTTATTTTAAAAAACAATTCAGCTTCTAAAAGCAACACTCAACCGAAAAGGCAAATAAAAAAATTTGTACTCGGAATCTTTATTAGCTTAACTTAAGCGTTCGACACTGTAGATTATACAATCCTATATAAAAAGATGGAAAAATATGGGATAAAAAGTGTCTTTAAATAGTTTTTTTCTTAAGCAATTACGCATTGTTGTCTGCTAAGCAGACAACAATGCGTAATTGCTTAAGAAAAAAACTATTTAAAGTTGCTTAAAATAAAATGCGGTGTTCCCCCATTCTTAAAATAAAATGCGGTGTCCCCGAAGGTTCCATTCATATGCCACTTTTGTTTACAATATACATTAATGACCACCCAAAAGCCTCAAGAAAAATGTATGTCCTAATGTTTGCAGTTGATGGTACTTTATTTTATACGTCTAAATCTATTTCAGAACTTTTTGAAACTACAAATATTAAACTTGAAATACTAAACAATTGGTTCAAATCTAATCTATTATCATTAGGCACTAAAAAAACAAAATACATCCTTTTTCATTCCAACCAAAAAAAAAATACTGTTTACATTACTTTTGCTGAAAATAAAAAATCGCGAAATCGAGAGAACCCAAGCAACAAAGTTTTTAGGTATACTTATCAATGAGAACATTTCATGGAAAAACGTTCATAAATATGTTAAATAACAAGATATCAAAAAATATCGGAATGCTAATCCTATGCTGTCCCAAAAAAATTAAATTTTCTTTGTTCCTTTTTTATAAAAAGCTATTCTATATACGTTAAGATTGCATGGACTCTTGCATCCAAATTAGTCAAACTTGATGGAAATTAAAATCATGCTGCATGAATAGTTTTTGATAAAGATAAGTTCTCACATGCTAAGCCACTTTTAAAACACCTAAAAGCATGACATGTTTTTCAAGTTAATGTATTCAAAAATTTGATTTTTTTGCTAAAATATAAACTAGCACTTATTTTAGAACAAAATGTCAAAAAATTGATTTTAATATTATTCAAAAAGTTGTTCTCTTTCTTTTTTGGTGAATGTATAAAGCATATTTTACACTTAGAAATGTATTAAAAATCTAAATTGCCAATATTATTTATCATAGCAACGCCATAGCAACTTCAAACGTAGTTATTGTTTGTTTTATGAGCCGGGATAGCTCAGTTGGTTAAAGCGCTGCTATAAAGTTCAGAATAATTATTAGCCTTAGCAGCAGGATTGCAGGTTCAAATCCCGGCTCCGCCTACTCAGCGTATGAGTAGTACCTCGTACTACCTTCGTACCTCGGTAGGAAGGGAACTCGTCTCGATTAGCTCTGCTATTACAATGTTTCCTTCTCGACTAGTAAATAAATAATCTAGCCGAGTAAAAGAAAATAATCGTTTAATCGTTTATAAATAATCGTTTATGAAAAAATTTACAAAAAAAAAAAAAAATTTCTTATCTATCTTATTTTTGTATCTTGACTATAATGCTTCTATAAGCTAATTGTCTACTTCATTTTTAAAGAAATTTATTTTTAAAGATTTTAGGATTTTAAAACATTTAAAAAAAAAAAAATTATAAAACGCGTCTTCAGTGTGGTACCACCTTAAGAGTTTAAGGTTATCTGTGTAACATCAACCATCTTTTTTATGAAGATTTTTTATTACAATTTTGTTAAATCTAAAAGTTAAATTAGTTGGAACGTATTATATACGTATAATAACGTATTAGTTGATTAATCTTTTTGCTATGATTTATTTATTTTATGAAATCTTTTTATTATTCTGGCATAAGTTGGTTTTCATTGACTTTTTTTTTCAATGCTGTATTTAAACAAGGTAGTTTTTTACTTAATCAGAAAAAATATAATTTTCATTGAACCACGAGCCTGGGTGTCTTTTATTTTTTTTAACATTTTTTTACTTTTATAATAACTTTTTCGAATATCTGTCAGGCCCCTGTCAAAATTACGGATAGAGCAAAGGTATGTCTGTAATGATACGGCTATAAACAATTATGAAAGTCTGTATATAAATATAACAAATCAATTATAGTAATAAATCTAAAGTAATAAATCATACCAAATAAGCAGTAAAAATGTTTTCATTTTGAAAAGACAACTGTATTTGATTATCGTTGGTTTTGAAATAAAAAAACGCGCTAGGAACAAAAATTATTTGTTAACATCAGTTTCACTGCTTGTTGAGTTTATCGAGTTTTATATGGAGACTGTATAACTATCTTCTCAGTGAGAAAGTTATTGAAAAAAATGTATATTTATTTAATTCGATTCAAAGTCTTGTGGTTTTAACAGAGTTCACAGGCGATTATGACTGAAACGCATAAAAAATTTAGCAATATCCGAAACTCACATTTTTAATTTTTTATGAGTAAAAAGTTTTCCACAAAACATAAATATATTTTAAAAATCATTAACATAAAAGTATATAACTTTAGAGTTATTGTATCTTCCCAGTGTCCTGTGACCATTTCCCCCCCCCCCCATATTTTTCTCCTACCCGAAAATATGTACTGAGACAAACTTTACCGACGGAAAGTTTGTATAAAATAAATTCTATGGGAACATTATTTCTTTCTCTCTTACGATAAATATTCCCCTATGAAATTTTACTAAAACTGTATTTTAAAAAAAAAAATCATAATTATTACTTTGCAGCTTTTTTTTATTTTTTCATAAATAATTAATTTTTTATTTTTAGGGATTTTCTCATTTATTGAAACTCTGGAACTCTAAAAAGTTCAAGAATTAAATATCTTGTAAAAATAAAAATTGATTTATCAATTTATGAAGAAGCTGTTATCAACTTACAAGCTAATGCAAAGATGAAGGAAATAAGAACTGGTTTGCAAGTAAAACGATGTGAAAAAGATTTAACTGTAGAAGTTAAAGAAAACTTGAAGAGACTATATTTTATTGGATAAGAAAGCAAATTTACAATTCGAACAAATTTAAACTTGCACCTGATGATGTGACTTACAACAAATACAGAAAGTGAAAAATTTAGAGAAAATCTCATGTTTCAAAAATGTTAACAAAGCAAGCTTCAAATCAAGAAAATTAGAAAATGATATTTTTATTTAACAAAAACATTGCATATCTGACTTTCTTTAATCAGAGCCGACGACGCCGGTGGCTTCCCCTTCGTCGTCGTTTTTTTATTTTTTATTTTAAAGAAAATTCTAGATATAGAGGGCTTTTTTAGAAGTAGACTATGATTGTGCCCCTTCACTTCAAAACCCGTGTTGTTGTTTTTATTATTATTATTATTATTATTTTAGAAATATATAAAAACAAAACAAGGTAACGTTATCTAAATATTAATACTCTTATTAAATGTTTAATAGTGTCTTTTTTCAAGTAGTTTTAATTGTTATTAGGCTTTTCATAACTTTAAAGACCGCGTTGTCAAAAAGGATTGCGGTCATTAACTTTCATAATGGGTGGTTTTGGCGTATGAGATTTCGGAGCTATCTTTATAGGGGATAAATGAACAAAAACTAAAATCTCAATTGATAAAAGAATGCTTTTACTTTTCTTCTTAATTAATAAAATACAATGAATAATTTTTTAGATAGAAAGCAATTGTAAAAAATGAATAATAAACCATTGCTTATCTACAAGTTGCACTTTACACGAGTTACGGATCAGAGTAAATAAACAGTACCCTTGATTAAAAACTAAAATAAAAAGCGAAACGTTTTGTTATCAAAACTTTATTGGATTCTAGAAAAATCTCACCTTCAACTACCTCTTTAACTATAAAAGATTTGCACCCTTCTATCACTTTATCTATTTAAAAAAAGTTTACTTCAAATATAAGAGAATGCAGTTTAGAACAGAAAAATTGATGCAGTTATTAAAAATTGAATGCAGTATCGGACAAAAAATTGCTGGAAAAGTTGTGACTGTTAAAACGAATTTTATTTAACCTGGCGTTAACGTTGCCTGTTAGTTATGAAAATCTTATGGAGAACAAATTTGTCTTTCTGCAGTTTTGTTTAAAAAAGATTTCACATATCTTTTACTTTGAAATTTTTTACTTTTGAATTGATAGTTTTAAAAAAAATGTTGATATATCCTTTCGTTGTAATTATTTATAAAAAAGACTTCCATGATGCAAAGGGAAAAATATCATGACTTCAATAAAGGCATTCTCAAAGTAAAAAAGACTAATTTTCTATGTCTTGTCAAACTAAACTTATTTCAGTACGCCTTGCTTTTAAAAAAATGTAGAAAAATATATATTCTAAAACAAAGGAAACAAAAGAAAAAAGGTCCTCGTTTTCCGACATTTGCCGACTGCCAACTATAAATCCAATTTTGCCGACTCCAGATTTCAATTTGTCGACTAATAAAATTTATATAGGGGCTAGACACCCCCTCCCCCTCAGGGCGGCTCTGGTGTTGAAGTTAAAATTTGCAGATTGAACTTTAAATTGTGTACAGCCTATTTCTTTATCTGTATCTATATCTTTAAATTGTGTATCAATGTGTCAATTTGAGGATGCCCGTTCTTGAAAAATATTTTGGGATATCTTTTTTAATAAATAGGATAATCTCGATGAAGGTCAGCTTTTTCAAAAAGTGTCACTAAAAATGCTATTCATACGACAAAAAATATTACATGTGCTTTTGGAAACTAGTAAAATATGGACCATAACTACCAAAATATGGACCATAACTACCAAATTTTTTTAGTTATTTTATCTAAAGCTCAATTACCAGTCACAGTGGAGCAGAGAGACCGCCGGCTTTTATGTCGTGTCAATTAAACGAAACTTTTTTTATTTATTAGTATTTATTTTATAATAATAGAAAAAGGTTGTTTTTAAAATCTAAACCAAGTGCTAAGAGTCCCAAACGGGGCAAAAGGGAAAATTGAGGGAGTTATTTCATTAGAGGATCTAATAAAAAATATAAAACTATTATTTTTTTATTTTTTTATCAATCTTTTTTATTTAATTTATTTAAATGAATTGAATAAAATTTAAAAAAATTAAATGAATAATATTTACCTACTGACACATAGAACATAAAGCACCTAAACATTACTAACTCTTCTTCCGTTAAAGTCAATCACAGAAGAGAGGAGTTTTCCACCATATTCTTTGTTTGCAACTTGTCGTTTAAACCTGTTCCACGTTGGTTTGAAATTTGAGTGAACTGTTTCTCCGCATTGTTCAGCAAACTTGTATAAACCACATTTGTGGTATTCAACAAAAGGTTGCAGAGTATATGTGCTTTCCAAATAATTAAAAGTTTTTTTCCCAGAATATCTACAATTTCTTGAGCAAATAAAAAGGAGTTCTTAAATTTTAGAATGGCCTGCTGATACCCAAGCTCAAGTGTTCTACCAAAACAAGAATCTTTTACAATCTTAAAGTCTTTTAAACATTGAACAATTAGTAGAAGATCAGGATATTCATACAAAACAACTCTTTCTAACTCATCAACACGCTTTAGTATTTGGTTTGAATTATTCCCATCCTAACCTCTACCTTAGAACACCACTATTTTTGAAAATTATTAAAATCTAGATAAAGATCCAATAATAAACATCCCAGTGTTGTTGCTATTTCTGTCAGGATATGTAATTCAGGGAAGGTACTAAATGCTGAATTGATATATCTGGATCTTCATCGAAGTAGATAATTCTTGGATATATATATATATATATATATATATATATATATATATATATATATATATATATATACATAAATATATAAATATATATATATCTATATATATATATATATATATATATATATATATATATATATATATATATATATATATATATATATATATATATATATAAATATATATTTACATCAGTTTTAGGGACTTATTATTTAATGTATATTATATAATATACATCTACATATTTACAAATATACGTATATATATATATATATATATATATATATATATATATATATATATATATATATATATATATATATATATATATATATATATATATATATTTATATATTTATGTATATATATATATATATATATATAAATAGAGAGAGAGAGAGACTTATTGTTTTTTTCAATATTTACATACTTTAGCAATCTTTACTTCGAACCTCGAAGAGGTTTTCCAGCTTTTAGTAGGTAGAGATTTCTCTGACATCTAGAACATACATTGGGGGGCAAAAAAAAAACTACACTAAATTTTTTTCTTCATTTTAAGTATAAAATGTATAATCAATCAAAACAAAAAAAAATGTGGCAGTGAAAAATTTAGGATAGAAAAGATATGTTTATGTTTAAACTAATATTTATATAAATAAAGTCTTTAAAAAACATATTATTATGAACACATTTAATATTTTAGAAAACATCTTAAAGATGTAGAAATTGGACGAATTATTGAAGCTGCTGACCAAGGAGAATCTCACAGAAGCATTGGAAAGCGTTTTTAACGAGAAAACTCAACTATTAGTAGATTGGTGAAGAAATATAAACACACTGGTAAAACTGAAAGGGTTGTTGGATCTGGGAAAAACTTCAAAAAAAGGAGATCGCTACATTCTTAACGCTGTCAAAAAAAATCGTAAAATCACTCGTTCTGAGATAAAACTAGATTTGAACCTTACTATTATCTCAAAGTGGATAATATCTCTCAGGATTAAAGCATCAAATAATTTTTTTTCTAGAAAGTAAATTAAAAAACCCTTTGTTAGTGAAATCAATCGAAAAAAGCGTATAAAGTGGTGAAATAAGCACAAAGATTGGACATGTAAACAATGGGCTTAAGTTATCTGGAGCAATGATTCTCCGTTTGTTTTGTATTATAATGGTTAATCTCACTGTTGAAAATTAATTAGTAAAAAATTCAATCCTCAAACGTGCAAGGCAACTATTAAACATGACAAAAAGATTAATGTCTGGGGTTGTTTTAGTGCACACAAAGTTAGAAAACTTTACCGGGTGAAGGGCATCATAGGCCAGCATCTGTATCACAAAATCTTAGTTAATCAGCTTGGACCAAGTATAAAAGAACTTATTCCTAATGATGACTACATCTTTCAAAAGGATAATGATCCAAAACATACAGCACGGTTGAATGAAAGATCTCTAGAATCTAAATTGATACTAGTTATGTCTTGATACTAGTTATGTCTTGGCCAGCACAGTCCTGATTTAAATCCAATAGAAAACCTTTGATCTATTTTGGATAAAAAATTGCAAGGTCATAGGGCAACAAATAAAGATGATCTGTTCCAAATTCTTCTTGCTGGTTAGAATGCTTTGCCAAATGACTTATTAAAAAGACTTGTAGATAGCATGACTTCTAGATGCGCGGAAGTCATAAGAAACAAAGGATGGCCAATATATATATATATATATATATATATATATATATATATATACATATATATATATATATATATATATATATATATATATATATATATATATATATATATATATATGTGTGTGTATATATATATATATATATATATATATATATATATGTATATATATATATATATATATATATATATATATATATATATATATAATAGTTACACGGAAATCGTGTTTTACGGAGCCGAATGTTAGGTAGCGTCAAACAAACGTTTTTTTTGTGGTGTTTCTTTTTAGAAACATATATAAAACTAGATATTTTTCTGAAAGAAGAAGGGTTAATCTTGATTTTTATATCGCTTTTAATGTATGGTTACTAATTTTTTATGGTTTGTTATGGTCCTGAAAGTTTAGGATATATTCACATTAATGAAAGTTTAGTATATTCTCACATTAATTTATTGTAGAAGAAATATTGAGCCAGCTTATTTTTTTCAAATGTACTAGTATGTAGTGGTATGTATGAAGTAAAAAATGTAGCAAAAAAAATAGTAGTAAAATAATAAAAAATGTAGAAAGTTGAATCAAATTTTATTATTGATTCAAAAAAAAAAAAAGGGAGCAGATAGTTTACTATGTGTTATTCTATATATAGCACTTTTTTAGGTAGCCTTTGGCTTTTTTTGAGGTATTTTTTTTTAGAAACACATATAAACATAGGATATTTTTTAAAAGAAGAAAGGTTAAGCTTGATTCTAATATTATTTTCAAGTAAGTTTTTCTAACTTTTTATGAATTTTTTTGTTGACAATTTTCCATGAAAATTTAGTGGAATTCTCACATTAATTTCGTATCGAAGAAATGTTGAGCCCGCTTTTTATTATTTATTTTACTTTCTACATGTATTTTCTTTTTATCTGCCAAATTTCAGCCAAAAAAAAAGAAAGCAGATATTTAACTAAGTGCAGCACCTAATTTCTATTTTTATGAATTTTTTTCGGTAACAGCAAACTATATAAATAGGAGGCGGATAGGGGGGCCACTTCTTTGAAAAAAAAAAATTTTTTTGGCATAATTTTTATTTTTATTATTAGATAACAATAAAAATGGAAAAAAAAAAAGAGTTTCAAAAATATATAGATTCCTTAACAGATAGTAAGCAAATTTTATTTTTCATAATTATATTATTGATAGGTATTTTTAAAACAATAACATAAATGTTAAAAACCTTACTCTTTTTGTTTATCTTGGTAAGATAATCTTAAGTATAAAAAGATTAATGTATTAGATTAAAATTTTTTGATTTTATTAATAGATAAAAGTTTCACAGATTCATTAAAACACCCTAAATGTATAAAAATTTGTTGTTAGACAAATAAGTATTAAAATTACTTATTTGTATATTAACAAATACTTTGTTAAAAATAAATTATTTTATGATTTGTATAATTTGCTTCTTTTCTTTTAATTTCTTCAGAAGTTTTTAGTTTGTCTCACTCATTTACGCCTTATCAATGGAAACTTGCAAACATAACACCTATCGCTAAATTACCAAACCCAAGTAACTGGTCAGATTTCCGCCCAATCTCACCCGCATCCTACCTCTGCAAGACATTAGAAAGAGTTATAGCCAAATTTATTATCCAACATACTCAAATCTTAGAAAACAACAAACAATATGGGTTCCTACCAGGTAAAAGCACAATGGATGCAATCGCATGTGTCATAGAAGACTGGCATTTTGCTAAAGATAAAAAGAAAAATTTAATTGCAATATTCTTTGACTGCTAAAGCCTTTGACGTAATTGATCACGAACTTCTTCTTACCAAATTAACAATATTACCAAATTAACCTCCCTAAATGGCTTATTTCCTGGATTGCATTGTACCTAAAGACCAGATATCAGCAAGTTTATACTAACGGCATAGCAACAGAATGGCAACCTGTTGAAGCTGGAGTCATCCAAGGCATTACACTTGGATCCGTTCTTTTTATACTCTTCATACTCGATATAAACGATATATTTAACTGCAATACTGAACTTTACAAATTTGCTAATGACATCCTTGCATACATTGTTGGAGACCTAGCCTACTCAACCCTACTACAGGAAATATGCAACAAAGTTAATAGCTGGTGCATTAAAAACCAAATGTTATTAAACACAAAAAAATGAAAAATCATGAGCATACCTAATAACAAACTCGACACACGCCCACCACCAATTGTTTCCATCAACTCTAAAGCTCTCAAATATGTAACCTCATACAAATACCTAGAATTAGATTTAAATATTGAAATGAGCACCGACTAACAATGGCATCGTATCAAGCCCGAATTCTCCTCAGCTCAGTACCTAATTAGAAGTCTAAAAAAATAGGCTTTCACAATGAATTACCAGTAACAATATACCAAAGCATTGGATTTAGCCACTTGATCCACTGTGCACCATTACTGTGTGCAAGCAGTAACAAAATAAAGCACGAAATACAGCAAATACATCTAAAAACGCTAAAATCTATAGGCATTAGTCCAGAAATCGCCAGAACAAAATATAACATTGAAAACACCGACACATATATTGACAATATATGTATAAAAATCCTAAGGCGTATTCTACGAAACCCAAATCATACGCTAAACATTAAGACAAAAAAAAGATCCAAAATAAAATATCAACTTTGGTTTCAAGATAGGTTTACATACCCAAAGAACATTGTTTACATACGGTTACGTTACGGTTTACATACCCAAAGAACATTGCGTCTTATATGAGATGGGAAGCGTAACTTCTATACTAGTTAATCAAAGCAACTACAAACTAACAATTTATGTATGCATATATGTGTGCATATATATGTATAAATGTAAAAAATTCTGTAATTTCTAAATTTTTAGACCATTGAATTTAAATAAAAGATATATAAAGTAAAGTCTTCAAATTAAGTTAAGATTTATTCTTAACAAATATATTTTTTAATGTTTAGTTTAAAAATGATATAAAAATTACACTCATCATCTTTATTATTTTCCTGTTGTATACTACTTCTTCTTTTAAATATTATTTAAATCATTATACAGATATGTCTAATATTTGCTTCCTGTTTAGATCCCATTACTATTATTATAGATTTCTTGAGATTTCGTAAGTATAGTTCCCATAATATTTTTGCATTAACTCAATATTTCTAAAGTTATTTTAAATATAAGATTTTTTATTTTTGTCTAATACCTTTTTTTTGACGTACATTGATTTATATATGTTTATTGTTTACATAAGTAAATACCCATTCCTAATGTTAGCTTCTTATTTATACTCATATAATTTTCATATTTTAATTTTTTAGTTGTTATTTTTTTGAACTTACTTTTGACAATTACAAGGTGTTATTTTTTATTGTACAACTTTTTAGTTACGTTTAGTTGAATCAACAAGGTCTACCATTGGTAAGTTTGTATATTAAACTTCTTTTAGGAATCATAGTAATAACAGTTTAAACATGTGTGTCTACGTTTAACTTATATTTTGTTTATTCGTCTCTCCTTTCATCACTTGCTATAGTTATAAATTTTGAAAACCATTAATTTTTATTCTGTGAATATATTTAATGTTAAACTTATTTATTTTTGCTGTGTCTTATTACTTTTTTAACTTTAGAACCATCTTCACCTGGTACAGTTGGTAAGTTCTAAAAACCTGTTATGCGTTCCTTATCAATGCAACATTTTTATAACTTTTAACCTTAGTTCCAACTTTAACTGCAACAAGTGCTAAGTTTAAAAACAATTACTGTTTAATATGTGTACGCATTTCTCAACAATTGCAATATTTATTTTCTATTAAAGCTTTTTAAACTGAGGAATATCCTCATCTGCTACAATTGGTATATTTAAAATACTTTCCTTTCTAATATGTGTATGCATTTTTCATCAATTGCGTTAATTGTTTTTTATTAACTTTTTTACCTTAGTTTCATCGTCGTCTGCGTCAAGTGGTATGTCTAAATAATATTACTTGTTAATACGTGTATCCATTATTCATCATTTGCTATATTAATTTTTTATTACAACATTTTAACCTTAGGACCATGTACATCATTTACGATTAGTAAGTTTTAAAAATTTTACCTTCTAATTGTGTATGCATTTTTCATTAATTGCAATTTTTCTTATTACAACTTTTTAACCTTAGGTTCATGTTCATCTTCAACAACTGGTATTTTTAAAAACTATTATTTTTTAATGTGTGGGCATTTCTCAGCAATTGCAATATCTTTAAATGACAATTTTTTCTACAATTAGTTCCACCTGCTCAACCTTCTGCTGGTAAATTTATGTATGTAATTTGAATGGTTATCAAATTTTTATTATTCCTATTAATATACCCTGTTTAATACATTTATATTGTGTTGTCATTTAAATTCTCATAAAAGGAAAATCAATAGAAGTCTTTAAATTTCTACTTTTGTTAAAAATTTGTTCAACTATCAGTGATTTATTAAACTTTAAAAAGTTAAAAATTTATATTAAGTGTTACATAATACCATTTGTTACTAATATAATTATTAATTACTTGCTTTTAGAGCTTACATATGAAGCCTACAGGATTTACAGGACCCAGCATCTTGGACCCACAAGCAACAAGTCATATTTGCTCGACCCGGTTGGGGGCAAAGACGATCCCCTTTTTAGATGGCGCTATTATTCTCCAAACAGGGGTGCTGGGGACAGCAGCAGAGGTACTGCAAGTGGTCGTGGCAAAAGAGGTCGACAAAAGTGGAGTGGTGGCAGCCATTATGTTAACTTTAATATAAACAATTAAAAAGTTAACATGGTGCCACCATTCCTTTATTTTTCTTCAATAATATATAATATTAGTTAATTTGTTTTCCTTATTGTCCCAATTTTTACATTAAATTATTCTTGTTTTTTTTTTTTATATTCACCTTAGTTTTTTGCCAAAATAATTTTATTAATTAATAAGTGTAGTAGTTGCAATAAATATTTTGCATGTTTTTAATGTTGTTTGTGATAAAATAAATCTAAAAGTGGTACCCATAAATAATTACCACTTTCAAATGCAAATAAAGTGTCATATAATTTTATAACCTATATTAAATGCAAGTTTTAATTTATGAGTATCATTTTAAATGTTAATTGTTATTAAATGTCTCGAGTCTTTGGCGTACTAATTTATTTTAAAATAATTGGGCTTATATTTACAGTTCTTAAAAAATTGATTTGCATTATTCAGATTTAATTATTAGTTGGACCTTGTTGAACAATAGTTTATTAACACGATTTAATTTTATTCATTAATGGAATTGAAAAATTAAATCATTCACTAAAAGCCAAGACAAAATTTAATTACATTTTTTATTTTAAAATACTTATTGTTTTTGTGTGTTTTTTGTGTAGGTTAGAGTGGGTAATCAGCAGGGTTGACACACCAAAAACCCAAGAGCAAAAACCCATAAAAAACCCAACTTAATGGGTTTTTGGTCTTCGGTAACCCAGCTTTATGGGTTTTTGTATTTATAATATTTTTATTCATAAATTATTTTCGATTCACACTCAAGATTTGATGCTGCTAAAAAATTGTTATAAAATTAAAAGTTTCGTGAATCATAAATGAGATTTTATTTTACTTTGAGTAGAAATATTCAAACTTAAAGGTTTAAAAAAAAGTTATTTAACAACTTAGTCATCAGCAATAGTTGATCTATGTAAATTCGTACAAACATTTTTTCTTTTCCTTTTCCTAAAAGATGCCTAATTTTCCTAAATATCCTGATTCCCAAAATCAGGCTTCATTTAACCATTCCTCAGCTTCTTCTTCTTTACTTCTATCCAAGGTTTTTTTTAGATAGTATTTAGTATTTATTTTAATTTGATCAGATGCAAGTTTTTAATTTTTTTTACAATTTTATAGTTACCTTTACATTTTAGATCTGTTAAGTTGGTCAGAAAATGATATGAAACAATTGTTTTCTTTAACCTCTGTATAATATCATCTTTGTATCGTCTTGGATACAATTAGCAATTATAAAATCACTACTAAATGTACTCCAATCATCTTGAATTAGGATAACAGCACATTCATCATTAAGATCACATTTCATTATATTGATTATTTCTTCGTTTAACTTCACTAAGAGTTCTGAAGATATCTGTTTTCTATTCTATAGGTAGTCAAGTCAATTTTTTTTTTACTATTTGAATGCACTGATCTCAAAATATAACTGGATAGCGGATTCTATTGTTTTTTCCGAAAAAAGTTGAAGCCAAAATTGGCCTCCCAAGATGGCGGCGATTTAAGTTCCTAGCGCTGAAACCAATATAGATTTTTATGGCCTTATCAAACTACGATAAAAAATATATTTATAAATGTTTAAATAAAGTCAAAAATAAAAGAAAACAAATCAATTGTATAAATATTAGAGAAAAAAAAAATTATTCCTTGAAAAGTCAATTTATTATTAAATCGCTTTAATTTAAATTTTGTGTATAATTTATGTACCTTTTAGTTCTTAGTTACTCAGTTACCATATGCTAGAAGGTTAATAACGTAACAGCATGGTAAGCAGCAATCATCTCTACCTCCAGTTTTATATTTTTTTATAGCAAGATACCATTTTGTACAAATGCTGCATGAACTATTAACTGAGTCAGTATACAGGGGTATACAAACTCAGGGGTTCCTTCTAGAATTATATTATAATTCTATTATTGCATAATTTATTTGAATGAAAAATTCTAAAGTTTCACTTTTGCAGGTAAAAAAAAACAACAAAATCTGAATTAGTTACTTATATCAACTTTAAAAAAAAAAACAAAGTAAATCATTTCTTATAGTTTAAAGGATAATCACTCAATAGAATTGAGCATGTATCTAACAAACTTTACATACATCCTCAATATAAGCTCAGTCAAAACCATCTAACAATTTCTTTATTGTGCTGTGAGATCTTATTTAGCTGTGAGATCTACAACAATATTTAACGACAATATCAAATGCCAACAGTTTACAGCCACATTAAACAACTCTTGATGTGAATTAGGTTTCAATTTTCAAATGGAAACTGTAGCATCAGAGATAAAACTCATATTTCAAAAGTTGTAGACAATTCTTTTGCTCACGCCAATACTAAAATATCTGACTAAAATTTAATTAACAAAAAAATATGATTTGTTGAAGAGAAAACCAACTAATAGTGATCACGAATATGCAAATATTCTAAATTGCAGCATTCTATCTAAATACAAAAAAGCTTTGATCTCATATTTGCCAGATATCTAGCTAAAATTGCATCAAAAAAGTATTTGCATTAAATTATATTTGCATTCAATATATATATATATATATATATATATATATATATATATATATATATATATATATATATATGTATATATATATATATATATATATATATATAGAAGTACAACCAAATAAAAAATAAAGTACATATAATTATATATATAAAGAATTCTAGAAAAAACCCCTGAGTTGTTTGTACTCACAGAGCTCAGCTAATAGTTCATGCAGCATTTGTAAATTTGGGATATCTATTTGAAAAACTAATTTATAATAGTTTATTTTAAAAAGATATTCAGCTGCCTACCATGCAGTTGTGTTATTAACCTTCTAGCACACAGCATTGAGTAGTTAAGAACTAAAAGGTACATAAATTTGTACAAAAGACAATAACAAACAATTAATTTATTTTAAAACATAAATTAAAAGTAAATAAATAAAAATAAAATATGATTAAAATTATTTCAGTTTTTCACATTTATAGTGATTATTTGAAAGTTGTTTAGAAATTGTTAAATTGGATAACTACTAGGTTCATATTTATTTTTTATTTGTGCTGATAGGTTATAACTAGTTATGAAATATTAGTGGAACCTACCCAGTGGGCACGCGGACGGCTTTAGGACGTCTTTAAGACGTCCGGATCGGACGTCTTAAATTGGTTGGATTTGGAAATACAGAAAGACGTCCTGCGTGGAACGTTTTAAAGACGTCGTAGAAGGAACGTGAAAAAGACGTCCTGAGAGGAACGTAAAAAAGACGCCTTACGAGGAACATAAAAAAGACGTCCCGATAGGACTAAGAAATTGAGTTCAGTTTAAGTTACAGTTTAGAAATAATGAAAAACATTAGGTATAAATAGGTCTTATTTGGTGCGTATTTTTTTATACGTTAATTTTTAGACTTATTAATTTCAAATACCATTAGAAAAACAAGAATTCAACACAAAAATTAGTAAAGTGAAATTTATTTACAGAAATAAATTACAAATTAGGTTCGATGCATTTATCACTTCCACTATCGGCAATTTCTAGCACCAAATTTTTTCGATCTGGACCACGTTTAAAAATGTTGCCAGCAAATTAATGAACTTCATTCTAGAAACACAGTCTAATAAATAAGCTATAATATCTTATACAAAATTTTCAAAGTCAACTTTTGCAACTAATTAAATTAGAGTTCACAGTTGATTTTTGTGCGAGTGTGAGTTTGCAGTATTTAAAAATTTGTCAAAACTAAGCATAAAAAATACAATACAAAATATATTACATTAACAGGTATACCTATAATTGTCTTCATTAAATTTGTTTCACGAAAACTCTTTTTTTTACCAGCTAAGTTAAATAAACTCATCAGTTTATTTCACATTAATCTAAATAAACAAATGACAAAAATAAAATCAGATCAAATCATAAGCAGTTTAAAAATTATGAATATAAGTTCATTTACAAGTCCAAATTACCCAGCCAGGATTTGGTCCAAAAAGAACGTTTTTCAGAATCAAATGCGGGCCAGGTATGTTCTGCTAAAATACATTTAAAAAGTTTTTTTAGCAGAATACAATTTCCAAACTTATAACATATAACATTCTACAATTATATATCACAAATGTGTTTAAGATTTACATCCATGTTTCCACATTTGTATGGTTTTTTTTAGTATTTCTATGGTCTATTTGTTAGTATTTCTTCTATTTTAACTCGTGCTGTTAATAAATCATTTTCACTCATCAGTTTATCAATTTTTGACAAGTTTTCAAAGTCTTTACGCTCTAATTCTGACACTCTGGTAATTAAATCTTCAGAATGTTTTCAAGAAACATAATCAATTTTTGGTGCCATATCAATATATTAAGTTTATAAAGTAAATATCATTATGAACATTTCCATTTCTGTGCGTGGTTTTTCATTTTTCTTTGTTTTAGCAATTAAAAGCTGGGACTTTATGCAATATGCATACTAATTTGATTTTCTTAAAGAACAATTATAACAAAAATATTTTTATCATATTTTAGATTATCTGAATAAATTAAATATAAATATTTTTACAATTTTATTTTTTTGAGTAATAATATCGCTAATATTTATGTTGATTAGAATTAAATGAGAGTAAATTGGAGATCGCTAGTTTTATTTTTATGAAAATAAAAGTAAATACATATACGAGTTTCCGTGCGTGATTTTTTGGAAATGCCCATATATATATATATGGGCAATTTTTAAAACCCCATACTCTAGCTAGAAATAATTGATGACTCCCGTTTCTCATCGAAAATATATTAAATATGAGTCGCAGAAGTATAATATTTCAGTTGAAATACTCACAAGCAATTTATTTTCATAAAAATAACTACATGAAATTGACAAATTTGCAACATCCGTGCTAGATCATTCATAAACTGAATTTAAACGATTGCTGTGACTCTATGATTCATAGTACAATCCTGTAACTTTCTGGAAATCTTTACTAATGTTTAGAATATTATTTTAAAAAAAAGTATACCGGTGAAACTTATATTTTCCGAAGAATTAAAGTTTATTTATCTAGTAACTAAAATAGAAGTTTTTCTATTTTAGTTACTAGATAACATTTCAAACTTTATTTATTCTTTTTTAACATTACTAATGCTGACTACTTTTTGTTTACAAAATATTTATATTGATTAGAATTAAAAGAGAGTAAATTGGAGATCGCTAGTTTTATTTTTATGAAAATAAAAGTAAAAACATATACGAGTTTCTGTGCGTGATTTTTTGGAAATTTTTTAATATAATTTATACATAACTTAATATATTAAGTTTAAAAAGTTTTTTTCTTTTTTTTTTTATTACTATTATAAAAACACGCCTGCCATCTTTAATTGCACATTCTTTACATATAGCATTTTGAAATATCAATATTATTATATACCAAATGACCTAATGTTTCACTGAAGTTCATATTTTAAGCAAGGTCTTCTGATATTATCAGAAAACTTGAAGTATTAGAAAAGCCATGAAAGTAACAAAAGTAGTATGACATTAAAATAAAAATTTACAAAAAATACTGGCTAATTTACATATCAATACACCGATTTTAACAAACATAATTTTAAGGATTATCTTATTAGAGCATTTCTGTTTTGAATGTTATTTTTATTTCACAAGATAATTTTTTTTTTTAGATTGAGTTTTTCATTTATTTTACCAACAAAAAAGATTTTCCTTGTTGATATTTTTCGATTATCTTTTTATAATTTTTTCTAAGTTTTTATAATTTGGTAAGTTAAATATTTATAAAAAGAATCAAGTCATTATTTTCGTAGATGCTTTGGAACCATTATCTCGTAGATGCTTTGGAACAAATTTCCTCTTTATAATTTTAAATTTCATCGTAAACCCAAAGATCATTTTGTAGAAAGGCAATGTTATGAAGCAAAGCAAAATACAATAATGTTTATAAAATTTTTAGTTTATATTTGTAAAGGAATATTGCAAACAAATTCCGAAACAACCTTCCACTGTCAAACCTATGCTGATAATATGGGGCGTTGTCCAATAACATGGATGTGCTGATAAGCTTTTTAAATCTGTTTAATGGCTAAGTTGGTAAAAACTCGTGATCCTTCAACAGATCAAGTCCACTGATTACAAGCAGACAAAATTTCTTTTGAAAGAACTATAAGTACTTGTCAGTTACAAGAAAAATATACTTTATTGTTTCGATACAATTTTGCATTTTCTCCCTCAGAACATGTTACTGGATATGCTCCATCTATTGTTCCAATTTATCCTGGAAATCGTCAAAGTCTATAAAATCTAAAAAATTAAAATAATACTGTTTATATATAAAAACAACAACTTCAATTTCATAAAAAGAAGCAATAGGTGATATACAAGATGTTATTAATAAAATTATAAGCATATGTGTGTGTAAGTATATACTTACGTATATACACACACATATACTTTTGATATTAGTAATAACATCTTGAATATCACCTATTGCTTCTTTTTATGAAAATGAAGTTTTTTTTATATATAAACAGTATTTTTATAATTTTTTAGATTTTACATTTATATATATATATTTTATGTGTTTCTCTTTATGTAAGTTTATCAGGAAGATGAACCTACAGTAGTACTTCTACAGGTTCATCTTCATCTTCCTGATGAGCTTACAGAAAGACAAAAAGTGTTTCTACTAGTTTATATATATACATATATACAGTGCTCGAAGATATATATATATATATATATATATATATATATATATATATATAATTTTTTTTTTTTTTTATGTTGATTTAGGTGCCCCAAGAAGTCCTTACGGTCTTATCACAGAGCACCGCGGAAGAGCATTTAATAGGAAGTTCACGCCTCCTTCCCAACCGATGTCGCAAAACTTGCCCAGAAGTGGGTTTGAACCATGGATCTTACGTTTCTGAGGCAAGTGCGCTACCACTGCGCCACGGCTGCTATACCACTGCGCCACGGCTGCTAATATATATATATATATATATATATATATATATATATATATATATATATATATATATATATATATATATATATATATATATATATATATATATATATATATATATATATGTATATATATATATATAGTTATGCAGAAATCGCGTTTTACGGAACTGAATTTTGTGCGGCGTTTATTAAACATTTTTTTTGAGTAACGTCAGACGAACATTTTTTTATAGGTGTTTTCTTTTAGAAACTTGATTATTTTAAAAAAAAGAAGAGTGTTAAACTTGAGTTTTATATCACATTTATTTGATATAAAACTCAATGGTAATGGTTGGTGAATTTTGCATTGAGTTTATTGATATTGAAAATATCCATAAACTCAATGCAAACGGTGGATTTCTATTAACTTATTTTTATAATGTAATATTTTGTTTAGATATTTCGATATAGACATACAGTAACTTGTTTTATATTTACTAGTTTCCAGTTAAATATGAATTCTTATTCGCCACTGTATATATGCATGTGTGTATGTATCTTGTAAAAAAGACTCCATATTTAAGTATGGAGTCTTCTTCATGTTTCAAAGTTACTTTCTTTATAAAGTTTACACCCCTTCAAATTGAGGGGGTGTAAACTTTATAAGAGATTATTGAATCAAATTTGAAAATCGTTGATCAATATAAATAGTTTTAGGGTTTTTGTTGTTCTTAGTCTCCAATCACCGCAATTTTTTGCATAGCATCCTCATATATATGAACATACTTAAATATGGAGTCTTCTTCATGTTTCAAAGTTGCTTAGCTCAAACATCAAAAGTTGTCTACGGCCTTGAAAACTCAAGGCCGTAGACTTAGCTGCACTGTTTTGCGGAAGATCAGATTTTTAATGCTCTTTTGATAGCCGGCTTATTTTTTCTCTTAAAAATAGGGAAAAATTTTTAAGGAAAGATAATTTTTTAAATTTAATTTCTCTTTTTCAAGGAAATCTTTACCAGTGCTGATTTAAGGGCATTAAATAATTTTTCCCTTGAAAATAAAGGAAGATTTTTTTGAGTGTACCAAACAATTGTACTTTAGTACTGCTATGTAATTTTAATAAACATTGAAATTCTATAATACACATAAAGTAAATATCAAACACTAAAATAATATAGCATATCAGTTAATTGCAACTACTTTTTAAAAAGCCACAAAGCAAACGTGCTTTCAAAGTATAGACAAAATCTTAATTTAGTTATAAGATGATAAAAAAAGCCACTTGAGCATTATATTTTTGAATTTAAATAATAGTTTTGTTGTCAAAGAGTAGTTAAGGTCAACAATTATGTTAACTTAAAAAAAAAATTTTTTTAAACATTTTATGTTAATAATAATATGATGGTTATATCAAAGAAATTTAGAAAAAAAAAAAGACTTTAAAAACAAATTTTGGACATTTTACTCACAAACCGTTTAAAAATATGTATAAAGTATGTAGTAATGTAAGTATTTTTTAAAAGTACTTTAAAAGTTTTTTGGTTTTTAGAACTATGAACATAATAATAAGTTAATTATATTCCTCCAAAAAACGCCAACCTAAACCTGAAAATTATTAAATCAATCTAAATGTAGTTAAAGCTATTCACAAAATATTCAATTTGGTTGTTAATTTATTATAATTATAAGAGGACGTTTCAAGCGCTTATAGTACTAAAGCTTAAAAATTTAAAAATAAATAGTTTAACTTCTGTTACATTTCAAAATTTATTAATCACATATTTTTATTGTAGTTCCCTATATGTACCCAATGTAATATTTATAATAATTAGTTAATACAATTAAAATTGATGCAGTGACGGATCTAGCATTTTATGGTGTTTGAGCTAATTGCCAGGCACGGAGTAAACTCCAAACATTTGTATTTGTATACTAATGTGAAATAAAGATACTTTACAAAAAGTTGCGATGATTGGAAGCTGAGATCAAAAAACCCCTAAATATTCATTCCCCTCCCCACTACCACCCTAAACGTGAGGGCAACAAGTTGATAAAATATTTTTTGTACTATTCTCAACAAGACTTTTATTCATCGATAAATTTTAGGTTTTATTGTATTATCTCTCAGCGTTTAAAAATTATGACTATATAAAGTTTAAACCCCCCTCAATTTGAGGTAGTTACAAGAATATATCAAATTAAATTTGATATATTTTTGTAATGAATATAAATTTAAGGGCATTTTTGTCCCCAGCCTCAAGGTTGATGACGAGCTAAATTCACCAAAATAGTGGAACATTAGTTTGACATAAACTGACCTAAAAAGTTTTTAAAAAAGTTGCTCTGAAATACAAATATCTATTAAAATTACATAAACAACAATAAAACTACATCATTAAATAAAAAACATGAATACATAATTATCTATTAAAACGATATTAATTTCTATTACAATTATATGTAATAAATGTATTAATTCTTTTATATTTATAAATATTTATTTACAATTTTACAATATATCCATTGTTTACATCACAACCAAATCACGATATAATTGAATTATATATTTATTATCAATACATAAAAACATGAAATTATTTTTTCACGGTTGAATAATTTATCTACTACAGCCTAAAATCCGTCAATCAAAATCACGCTATTATTATATTTAATTTATTTAACTATTTTATTATTAAATTTATTTTATATATTATAAACATAAAAATGTTATAGATAATAGCGTAATAGATTACGCTTTTATAATTTATGTTAAAAGCGTAATAGATTACGCTTTTAACATAAATTTTTGTTACAAAAATGATATATAACATGCAATAAAATACACCTTACAAAACTTTACTTTATATTTAATGTGTTATATATATATATATATATATATATATATATATATATATATATATATATATATATATATATATATATATATATATATATATATATATATACAATATTTTGTTTGAAAGTTTTAAATTTTTTAATATGTTTTATATGCATGTTATTTGTATACATTGATAATGTCATTGTATTCGAAGTTACGAGGGTTGTTCCAGAACTACCTAGCCTAACAAAGAAAACACAAAAATATTGAAAAAATTTATTTTTATTTTTCAACATAGTCCCTTATTAGATCGATACACTTTTCGCAATGATGTTCAATTGCTTCGATACCTTGTTTATAGTAAGAACCATCAAAACGCTGCAACAAGTTTGCATAATATGCGCCGTTGATGGTTTTTCCTTTTTAAAGATAATCAATGAAAATTATTCCACGCGCATCCCAAAAAACTGACGCCATAACTTTTCCAGCCGATGAAGTTGTTTTTGCCTTCTTCGGAGCCGATTCTCCTCTTTTGGTTCATTGTTTCAACTGCTCTTTTGTTTCAGGAGTGAAATGATGAGCACATGTTTCATCCATAACATAATTCGACACAAAACCTTGGCCTTATTTTTGTGAAACATCGCCAAACAATTCATCGAAACATCCTCTTGACGTTGTTTTTGGTCGATTGTGAGTAAACGCGGCACCCATCGTGCGCACAGCTTTT
Source organism: Hydra vulgaris (assembly GCF_022113875.1). Classification (NCBI taxonomy): domain Eukaryota; kingdom Metazoa; phylum Cnidaria; class Hydrozoa; order Anthoathecata; family Hydridae; genus Hydra; species Hydra vulgaris. The sequence goes on from NC_061165.1 coordinate 9,218,636, forward strand.
TTATGTCCAAACTTTCAGTCAATATGCGATGTACAGAACTTTTTGATATGCCTGCAATACAGCTAATTCGCGCACTTTTAATCGACGATCGTCCATTATTTTTTTTTGGATTTTCTTAACCATTTTTGGCGTGGTGACCTCACTTGATCGACCACTGCGGGGTTCATTTTGACAAGTCACACGGCCTCTTTTAAACCCTGCGACCCAAAATCGTATTAAAATGGTTCCTAACTATATCAGAAATAAAAGTCGAGGTACCAACGGAAACTGGCAAAATATGTCTCTAGCTATTGAAGCATATAATTCCAATGCTTGCAGCAAAAACCAAGCTGCTTTAAATTTTGGAGTTCCAGAAGCAACACTGAGAGGTTACCTTAAAAGGTCATCTGATCAGTTTCCAATCAGCAATGGAAGGTTTCCACCAGTCTTTTCAGTGTTCACATGGAAAAATCACTTGCAAATTATTTAATTGAGTTGAGCAAAAGATTTTTTGGTATGACATCAGTGCAGCTCAGAAAATTTGCATCTAAATTAAAAATGTTCAACATAATTTAAAGCGGGAATTAAAAATAGCTGGTCTTGATTGGCTTGATTTTTGAAGCGGCACAACAAAACGCGGCTTGATTTTCTGGACAATTTTCCTTCTGATTCTGTTGAATTTGCTCATAAATCTGGTTAAAACTGAAAAATAACAAAATTTCCCCCCAGAAAATTGTAATTATCAACAACAGTCAACATCACAGCTGGAGCTTGCTGCAGTTTCATCAGTATCGAATATACCATTAAACAACAAGGAGTCTTTATTGTTGCCATTTGTAAACAGTGAACCAAAATGTATTCAGTGGAATGCAGATATAAGTATTGATAGAACCAAGGTAGAGTTGCAGGAAGTACCAAAAATTGTATCACCCGAGAACATTAGACCTTATTCTATTGCTTCTAGGGTTACAAATAACTCAAGCTGTAAGCGAAAGTATAAACGAGCAGAAGTAGCATTAAATTCGCTTTTTAAAGCTGCAGTTCAATAGCTTGAAAAACAAGAAAAATTGAAAAAGCAAAATACAAAGAAAGCTGTTAAAGAAAAGAAAGACCAACTTAAAAAAACAGCTGCAACTAAAAATAGTTTTAAGGATGATTTAAAAAAACCAAACAAGGATTAAATAGTCAATGAAAATGCCACTAAAAAATTTAACATTCAAGTTTCGAAAAAAATTGATAAAACTAAAGAATTTTCATGTTGGTACTGCAAAATTATTTATGATCATAATGATGAACTGTTTGATGATGACTGGGATATATATAAATCTTGTGAACACTAGCATCATTTTACTTGTGGCCAATATGTTAAACGGAAATTTACTTGCACTGTTTGTTATTCATGTATTGATAAGTCATTATTTCATTTGGAAATATTTTGTTTGACAATAGTTATATTTTGTTGCGTTGGAATTTGCTACAAACTGATTGCTTGGTGTTTTTTTTTTTGCCGATGTAAATATATAACTTATTAGTTTTAAAAAATAAATCTCTATTTGTACTTTTTTTACAAACTAGAATTTGTGATAATGGTTTTTGAGGCGTTTATGGTTCATAGAGTTTTCTTATTTAAAGTCCTAAACTTTATTAACTCAAATCGTCATCTTGCCCTGCATACGGGGCAAGAAGACAATTTTAGTTAATATTAGTTAATGAGTTTTTTTCTCAGCTACTCTCAACTATTAGAGTGGTTTGTTGATACATCAGTGACGCGTAATGAATTTTTATCATTTCTAAATCAAGTTTTAATTGTTAGGACAGTTATAAGATAACAAAATTAATACAAATTATAGTAATAGTAATAATAAATATGTTCACAATAATTACAATGAAAAAAAATAATAATAAATATTATAACGGTAGTTATAAAATCATTTATAACATCGATTTGATGATTTATTAGGATGGTGTCACTCATACAGAAATCTGATCAAAGGAGTGACATAAATTATTAAATATAATAAATAATAATTATATATTACGTATTATATAAGTAATAATAAGCGAAGACAAATATTGAAACATGTGGACCGTAAACACATAGATTAAAGCACATACATACATTAAAAACAAACAAGTAAAAATCATAATTTGCAGGTTATAATAATAAAATTTAAAAAAATAAATAAACAAACAAAAAGTACTGATGATAATTGAAATAATATAGTAATAATGAATGATGTAAATAATATAGTAATAATGATGTAAAATAATTAAAAATAGTAATAACGAAAAAAAAATTAAAAGAAAATTTTATTAGTAAGGATAATGTCTAAAAGTTAGAATAAAATATTTTTTAGAATTTATTGTTTAAGATGGAGTAGGATTTTAGAATGTAGTTTTTTGGACTTATTTAAAATGCATACAAAGCTCATGTTCCATTCGCAGACACGCTGATAAACAATGGAATGTTTACCATACTTCTGGGTTTTAAAAGAAGTTCCATGAAAAATTGCAGTCAATTAATACACCAAAATATTTAATGACTTTCGAAGGATATAGCCACTTATTATTAGTTTTGATTTGACTTCAACATTTTTAAAGAATTAGTTTTTTCTCGGAGATGAAAAAAAAAAATCAGTTTTTCAATGTTAAGAAATTAGGTTAGCATTTAAGCAGTGATCAGAATTTATATTTTTACATAAAGAATGATATGATTTGTTGATGTGCGAGGGATTTGTATCATCAGCAAACAGATGAACTGATGAGAAGCGAACAAAGTTGGTTAGGTGGTTAACCTATATTAAAAACATAAAAGGACCAAGAAGCGAATCTTAATAACACCACACAAAACTGATTGCTAGAATTAAAACTATTAATACTTACAAATTGTTTTTCGATCTGAAAGATAAGATTGTAACTAGTCATTTACAATACCACGAGTTCCATAATGTTCTAATTTAGAAATCAAAATACTATGGTCAACGGTATTGAAAGCTTTTTGTAAATAGAAATAGATCTATAGGTCTAAAAATTATCTTCTCTTTCAATAAATTCTTCTATTACTATCTTCAAATTAACTTATCAACTAATTTTTTAAAAGTTAAAATCGGTGTTCGAATTTTCTTTTGTTTGATTTTTTTAAGTGTTAATTTTAAGTGTTTCTTTTTTTATAACATGGCTTGTTTTTTACTCATCTATTTCTTTTGATATTTTTGAATTCTTTATTTAAATAATTGACAATTAACTCAGTATTTTGGTTTTTATTTTCTATTTCCTTTTCTTTCCCAACAAAAAATGCAATATATAGTGCAATTTTTTTCTCACTAGTTTTTCTTTTTAATAACTAATTTAAAAAGTATTACAAGATATCTGCGGTGTTATTATGAATTGGTGAGATATATTTATTTTAATTTTTATTTATTTGCATTTAAAAAATGTAAAAAATACAAAAAGGGAAATACTTAATTACTCTTACATAACAATGATAACAATTAAACTCCAATAAAGCTGTGAAAAAATCAACAAGTTAACAAAACTCCAATAAAAGTAAGTAAAAAAAAAAAGCTAATAAACTGCACAATGACAAAACAGACAATGAAGACGAATTTACTATGTGATCAGGAAGTGAGTTCCATTTTTTGATAACTCTTTCTCTGTAAAAAAATACTTTTTTATCATTTGTGTTTATATATTACGTGGAATAAATTCTTTTGAATGACTTCTTGTAAAATAAATTGAGTTGGAAAAAGTAAAATAAAATCAGAATAAATCAACAAAATTAAAATTTTAACAAGATCAGATTTAACACAATACTCAAGAGATTCAATTATAATTTTGATATAAATTAAAATTTACATAATTGTTATTCCATTTGATGCAAGTTGTCACAGATCTACAACAAAAATTTTATGCAAGTTGTCATAGATCAATCAACAAAAACTTTACAAAATTGTGACAAATTCTAATGATACTGGTCAAATATAAGTATAAATCTAAATGTAGTTCATCAAATTTAAAGTGTTAATTCCATATTATTTCTCTGATAAATATGGAACTAATGAGTATTAGTATACTTTTACGAATTCAAATTCATAGATGTCAATATATATTCTTTCACTAACTGACATTATCCATGAATGCTCTCTGACTGAGGTAAAAGGTAAAAAGATCAGACCCAGCAACTTTCCACTATTCCACAACCAATATGATGTCAGAAACTAGGTAACCCACAGAACCTTTTTTGTATCATTTCATATTGTTTTGTAAAAGTTTAACGCATCAGCCTCATAAATATTCTTTAAGTAGAAGATGATATTTTAATTTTAATAGATTTTTTAAGTTATATATGCTATCAAAAAGAGTGTAACTTATTTTGGTAAATATTTATTTTGTAAATATGGTTATTTTCTAGTGCTACATTTTACTATTCTACAGTTGTTATCATTGCATAAAAAAGTCATGACATCAACATACAAGATGTGTAGAACTTTCTGAAAGCCGGGACTAAACTTAGATGTAACACTCAGATATAAGATTATACAGAATTCTATTCATGGTATAGATCTATGAATTAAAATCATGCCTCAATAATCTATTTTGCTACTATTTTGCTGATGATACTACTTTACTTATTGAAGACTCTGCCATGTTATCATTTCTTGACTGGTTTGAGAGCTAATGAAATCTCACTCAATGCTAAAAAAACCCAATTAAGTAGATCTATTGGAATGTTGGCTAAAGTATGGCACTTTGCAAACTTAAAATCTTAGTATTTAGCAGGCCATATTTGTATCTCACATACGATATGGGCCACATCTGGGGACAAACTAAAGATGGTTAATCCTAAAAAAAATTTTTTTTTTTACTTCAAAATAAAGCCATTTTAATTATCCACTTTCAGAATTTTTGACAAATTTCTTTGTTATATAAATTATCATAGATTTTAAAACTACATGACTAAATCAACTTATGAATTACATCAAACTTATGTCTCTTAGATTACTTGCATGGTAGACTCCCAAATACTTTCACTTTTTTTGTACAATAAATATGGCAAAAACTCTATAAAGCATCAATGCATGAATGAGTGGAACATCCCCTCCCCCCCCCACACACACACACTTCATAAAAACTAAAATTTTGAAACCAAGAACTATCTATATTAAACAAAATTAAAAAGCTACTTGTAAAATAAAGTAGTATCTTTACCATACTCAATTTCTGAATTAAGGTCATTTGATGCCATAATAAATTTATTTAATACTTTTTAAAATACAATAAGCTTGGTTATATTTTATATTATAAATTTTTTATGCATAAAACCAACTATATATGCAGCCTACGGAATTAAGGTCGTAATTCGGCAATGCCAGCTTAACAGTCTAACCAGAGGTTGGCAATTTTTTAACAACTCAGAATTTTAAAACTTTATTTTTGTTGCTATTTCAAACAAAGAGGTTAGGCATATAACTATCAAGTTTTTGCATTTTTTGGTTTTTGTTTAAATAAATGTCTAAAATATATAAAATATAAAATCTTTAAAATTACTACAAAACTATTATTTTGACTATAATGCGTACGATTAATTATAATTATTTATATATAATAATTAACTATTATTTAATCATAATTATTTGTAAATAATAATTAACTATTAATTATAATTATTTATATATAATAATTAACTATTACAATTATTTAACCACCTATTTAATAAATATAAAAATTAAAAGACGTTAGAATTAATCGACTGTAATGTTTACTTAATTTTATTGAAGAGAATTTCCAACGGAAGAGTATTTCCAACAGGAATATAAAAAAGTTGTTTTAAAATTATAAAATGTCAAAATGAAAAGATTAACAGTTTGGAAGAAACTTTAATTTTTTTTAAGATTAAACTAAAAATGAGTGAAATAACTTTACGGGAATATAGATGCAGATGTTGTTTCAAAAGATTGGATAAAGTCAATAATATGCGTGGAATATATAGAGTTTTTTTAGAAACAATGTTGATGTTCTTAAATGAAATACGAGAAACAATCAACAGAAACAAAAATACTATTGAGCTTGGAACACATTGCTATGCTGCTTGTATTGAAAGTGCACAGAAAAAAGAGAATAAAGAAATTCACTCTTAAGTGGGTTTATAGTGACTCAATCATTTGATTTTCAAACAGAGAATCTTGAGTTGCCTGAAAAGTTTGAAACAAATCAAGTGTCGGATTTTCCACCGATAATTGAACAAAATGCATCAATTTTGGTGAATATACCTCGAACAACTGCTTCTCATTGCTATTGTTTTGTATGCCACATTAATAACTTTTCAAAAAATTTTAAATTCTTTTCCGGGCAAGGTATTATTGACACTTAAAAAAAAAATTACAAAAAAAATTCTTATACCCACTGGATCAAGATGTTGTGGAGAGCATTTGAACGAAGTTGGATTATTAAACAATGAATGGAAAAATTGTAAATGTATTTGGACATCATAAGCCAACAAAATATGACGCTTCAATTATGAATGATGTACTTCTATGCGACCAAAACCTTAGAAAATTGCTTCATTCTGTTGACATTACATTACTTAATAGAGGCTTTCGAGACTGTCTTGATAACTTAAGAAATATTTACAATTTGGAGTCAAATATGCCTGCATGCATAAAAAAAGGTCAAAAACATTAGACAACATTACAAGCTAATCAATCTAAAATGGTTACCAAGTGTTGCTGGGTAATCGAAGTCACAAATTCATTTCTAAAAACATCGTTTAAAGCCTTAGATAAAGTGCGCAATAAATCCTTGCCTCGCACACTCACCGAGTACTGAATTGCAGCATCCCTTACTAATAGATTTTCCAAGCGCCTTTACTCAGACCAGGATGACAAACAAAAAACTATTAAAAACATGAAAGTAAAGCTTCATTTAGAGAATAGTTTGGAAAAGCTGTTCAAAACTAAAAAACTAAACAAAAAGAGTTTGTTTGTAAACATTGAAGCAGCGCTTATACTTAATTGTCCAAAATTACTTGAAGAAACAATAAAAAACAACATAATTTTAGGCTCATATTAACTTAGACAATACTTAAGCTACATTTTTGAACATTTCAATAATGGTAAATATGAATTAGCTATATGCGAAAGTGTTCAATCGATAGGAAAATTGAAAGTTCGTTCTCTTATTATCAGATCTCGCCATTCTGGTTCTACAAAGTATAAAGTTTATGTGTAATATTTACCTAATACAAATGATGAAACTGGAATCAGAGAATGGTACTGTACTTGTTATTCCGGCATGAGATTATTAAGTTGCTGCGCACATATTGCTAATGTAATTTATTATTTAGCATGTGGAAAATACTTTAAGATTCTTCTAAATCCAGCTGGATTACTGACATTCTTTTTTAATAACAGCGCCAAACCAGAAACTTTAATGTTGACACAAATTGAAACTTTGGAAGATGAATTTTCAATTTATTTTGTTTTGAAAAAAGTTTTTTAAAAGAAGCCTAAAATTAATTTAGTTTCTTCTTCGGAATCATTTGCTGATCATTCAAGTGTAGATTAAGATAAATCTATTAAGAATACAAAGCCTTCACCGTCTGGTATGCAAGATGTAGTCAATCCAAAGAAATTGAAAGTTAACAAAAAAAAACAAAGTGAAAACTCGTGGTTTTTTAGTAAAATTCCTAAATGGGGAGGAAAGCTTATAAAACCGAATTTTAAAAAGTCAGTGAAACTATTGATCACATGCGTAATTGATTATTAGTTACTCACACTTTGGACTTCAAGCAAGCTGCCTAAGAACATATTAAGTAATTTAAAATACTCTGATCTCAAAAAAAAATTGCTTCGATAATAGGGGTTTATTGATTCCAATGCTTGGGATAAAGCATAAACATAAAAGGAAATCTCTCTACCTCTACATTTGGAACTGAAATGGAATATTTCATTAATTTCATTACGCCAATTCAGTCTTTTGAGTCACAAGTAGTTTGCAATAATCAATTCTGCATGCGAAGTTCAACTAAAGAACTATTAATGATCAATTTGCAACCTCCTCAAATTGAGGGGGTTCAAACTTTATATGGTCATAATTTTTGAATGCTAACATATTTTACTATGAAATTTAAAATTTATTGATGAGTATAAGTTGAAAACAGTGTAAAAAATATTTCATTAACTAGTTGCTCTTACGTCAGGGATGGGGGGACATAATTTTGGGGCTTTTTTGTTCCCAGGCTCTAATTATCAAATTTTTTGCGAAGCATCTATATTTGACATATGCTGGATCTGCTCCTAGGGCTGTATTTATAAAAAATCTTAACATCTGCCATTAAGTTTTTTAAAACGAAAGCTTTTTTTTTGTAAGATTATTATAAAATAAACATGGTATTTATTTTATAAAACATGTAATATTACCAAGCAATATTTCATGTAATATTACGATAAACATTTTCTTTTTAAAGGACAAACTTATTATCAAATCGATGGTGTAGCAATGGGTTCTCCACTGGTACGTGTTCTTTCCAATTTGTTTATGGTCACTTAGAAAATAAATGGTTCAAAAATTTCAATGATGTAAAACCAGTTTTCTGTAAAAGTTACATTCGGTGACATTTGTGCTGCTTTCCAGTCAGAAAATGACGCGCGTGTTTTTCTTAGATATATAAATAGTAGACACAATTCTATTTCTTTTACTATGGAACAAGAAGTAAATTCAAAAATATCTTTTTTAGATGTAAATCTAAAATACTTGATGTAAATCTACAATACAAGGATGTGAAAATGGTTGAAGGTGTGACTGCAAGAGCAGGTCCAACTATGTTTACAATGCGTTTTTGCACCTTGTCTAAAAGAGAAAGGGCATCATTAGAAGATCCGCCCCAGATATGGCAACAGTATTCCATACAAGAACGGAAAAAAGAAGAGTGCTGTCCAACTTTTATACTACGATTGGAAAGGAAGGATTCAATAATCTCAAAGATGTTTCCAGATACACTCAAGAAAGCTTATGGAAAAGACCAGCATGGCAATCTTTATTAAACGCTTGAGAAATGTCAAGAGCGATGGCCTTAACCTCTCCACCTTTATCTAATGCGCGATAAAACCTATCGGTTAATACTGTTAGCAAATCAGCCGTAGAACGAGAAGATCGAAATCCATACTGATGATCTGAAAGTAAGTTATTAGATTCAAGATGAGAGATTAAGTGTTTGTTAATTAAAGATTTAAAAATCTTGCTTATGATATTAGGAAGACTAATGGGACGGTAGTTAGACAAATCAAATCACTCTCCAGAATTTTTAAAAATAAGGATAACAGATACTGCTTTCCAACAGGCTGGAAAAACAAGACCCTGATAAGCACATTTGTCAACAGGAAAACGAAAGATTTCTACCCAAGGACCATCACAAAGAAAATCACGGAAAGAGTCCCAGTCAGCTTTAGGGTAGTTGTAATATATACGATGATAGGATGATTCTGATGATAAAGAAGAATGAGATAATAGTTTTAGAGAGATTAAACTGTGATCAGAGACACCTAAGGGTGAATGTGGAGAAACTGAACACTGACTAGGATCAGAAACAAGACATAAATTGAGTAGATAAGGTAAATGATTCGGGTTGTCTGGAAAGCGAGTTGGAAAGTTGACTATTTGAGTTAGGGATAGAGAAAGGCAAAAGTTGTAGACTTTAATGCATGCAGAGTCACTGACACTAGAACCAAGCCATTCAGTGTGATGAACATTAAATTCAGCGACAACAACAATATTGGCTGATCGATAAAGAGAGAGGGCTTGGTCAATATGATCAGAAATAACATCAACAAGAGTGCAGTCTTGAGATGAAGGAGAGCGATATAGAACAAAGAGAAAGATGATAGAGTGAAGTGGTGCTAATCGAAAGCACATAAAAGAGTAGTCTGTAGATTTAAACCTAGTTTCCTGACAAATGGGTGAATTGTTGCGAATGTAAATGCCCAGGCCAAGCATGTGACTATTGGAGTCTTTACGAATTAAAGGATGATAACCATCAACACTAAGATCACAAATGAGACAACTGAACTTAAATTAGTCTCACAAAGGGCGAGTAGGTCTGGTGAACTTTGCAAGAGATAAGACTCAACAGAAGAAAAGTTACTTCAAAGACCACGAATATTGGCGAATGATAAGTTTAGCAAACTTGGTGATGACAGTAGTTTTTTGTGTTTCATAGTTTTTGTTACTTAATTAATTTTTAAATTTGTTAAAGAACTTGACATGAAACATAGATAGTTTTTAGTACACTGTTTAATAGCCCAAGCAATTGCCTCATTACTATTAATAAACCCTAAGCCGTAACAAAGGGCTCCAATGTGGTCTTGGCAATGCACACCAAAAGTAAAAACAGGGACACCATCCATGTACAACATGGCACTGTTAGTATTTTGATATTTTTCAGCTGTTGATGGAATCAGTCTCTCTGAGAGCTACCACAGAGTTCAGGAAACCTGACTACCAGCCGGCCTCACAACCATAAAACTGAGTTTTAGAGCAGTACCCTCATTAGGAGATAATAGAATGAGTTGCCTAGTCAAAAACAGAGACACAACAAAACCCATGCATCGAGTCAAGAAGATCCAGCATTCAACATCCTAAACTGGAAACAATGTATTAAAAATACATCTGTGCCAGTCTAATAGATGAAGAAGGGATGCGAGGCTGGTCAACAGATAGAGTCTGTTTACCCTTAAGTCTTTGCCTAGGAGGCCTTTTACAAGACAGCAGCCGGATGCATTTAACCTGCCAGGATGAGTATTTGTTTATTATAAACTTAACATATATAAAAAAATAGTTTCTTCCAGCTGAAGTTTATAAAATTTAAAAAATAAAAATTCTTCATAAAAAAAAAAATTATAATTTTTAACTCTAGTAACATTAAAAAATAGCAAAAATCAGTTAAAGGGAGTGTGGACATAAGCAAGAGCAAAGGCTAATTCTTTCAAGGCTTGTATTATGTATATTTTTATCACAAAACTTTTAATTATAAAAATTTTATGAAACAAAAAATTTAGATATGTTTGAATAACTCCCAATTCCACTACCATACATATTTTATAATCAAATTTAAAAGTAATTTGTTGTCAAATACGAAAAGAATTGCGTTTGAAAACTTTTAAATTTTTAGTCTTTTAAGTAGAAATGTTTGAAATAAAAGAAATGTTTGAAATAAAAGAAATGTTTGAAATAAAAGAAGTATTTCAAATAAAGGAAGTGCTTGCAAAAAAAATGCTAGGGTATTTCAAAACCAAAAAAAAAGTAAGAATAAACTCATTTGCAAATACATATGTATAAAATAATTTAATACATATGCACTTAATAACATAACAAATATGTACCTAAAACAATACAAAAAATTAAAACTAAATTAAAAATAAAAACAAAAATTTAAAAATACCATCAATATAGTTTTCTTGAATTTGACTAGCAGATAATGGTGTTGCCCACATTTTGAAGTCATCAATCCAGAAACGCCCATTAGCAGGATTTTCTCCACCTTTAAATAATGTAGCAGCTGTTGCTGGCCAAGCATTTCCCGAAACAGTGTCCACTATAAGTAAATATAAAAAAGTTAAAAATTTAATCTCATATAGTAAATAAGAATTTATTTTTGTCAAATAAAAAGACCCCAGTTTTCATCATGTTACCCAATTGCCTAAACAAACATATTTTGTTTTTTTGTTTTAATTTATAAAGCATTATTTGGTATTTGAGATAACTAACTTTCAGCCATAGAACAAACTTTAAACATTTACATGTTTATAGTTACATCAAATAAGGATGTTTTGTAAAAAAATGCAATAATTGGAGCCTTGGAACATAAAAGCCCTAAAATTTTGGCCACAACTGCCCTATACGTGAGAACAACACGTAGTAGTAACAGTATAGAAAACAGCCAAACTGAACTAATTTGAAATAGATTTCAAAATTGAACTTGACTTTCCGGATAAAAATGTTGTTTTTATTTACTATTTCGGATCAAAGTAGAGAATAAAATCAAAATTGTGCAAAAAGAAATAGTTTCAAAAATTCTAAAAGCAGTGTAATTTCAAAACTAGGAGAAAATGATTAACTTAAGTAATTAAAAATTAAATGTTGAAAATTAAAAAAAAAAAATTTTTTTTATTTGATTGACTGCCTACCCAAACCAAACCCTCAGTTGATGTAGCAGCACTCCATGCATGTTCTACCTATTTGTCAGTCAATGTAGCAGCACTCCTTGCATGTTCTAACTCTTTGCTAGTTTTTGATACTATTCCTAAAATCAAATTTCGATATTATTTCCCATATTTTTGACTTCTAAATGGATTTCGATTTTTTTTTCAAATTATTTCCTTAAAATTAATTTTTAACATTTTTCCCAAAAAAATCGTTCAATCAAAATTTTTTTGATATCATTCAATTTTTCAAGCTTTTTTTCTTTTTTTTTCTCAATACTATTCTGCTTTCCCAGAGCAACAAGTTGATAAAATACTTGTTTTTACTATTCTGAACTAATGTTATATTCATCAAAAATTTTAAATTATATAGTATAATTTTTCAGCATTCAAAAATTATGACCACATAAAGTTTAAAATCTGCTCAATTTGAGGGGGTTACAATTTATATATGATCATAAATTTTAAATACCAAAAGATTATTGTATGAAACTTAAAATTTATCAATGAATAAAACTTTAGTTGAGAATAGTAAAAAAAACGAATGATCATCATTATAAATATATAGCATAAAAATATATGTTTATATCTTCTACGGCTTGTGGTTCAGACAACAATTTCATTCATAGTCTTACAAAAATGTTCACCAGAACTTGTTTTAATACTTGGTAAACTATTAATAAGTACTAAATATGTTGTTTTAATTTTTAAAAAATAACCATTTATGAATTTAACCATCCTATGAATAGCCTTCTCCCTATTATTAGTTTCTTTATATAAAGGTGTTGAGATTAAACCATTTATTTTTAGCTTTCTAACCTAACAAAATTACATTCAATATTAAAATAACAATATTATATGTAATATTGTTATTTTAGCTTTTTAAAATAACAATATTACATTCAATCTTGAAGGTTTACAATCTTCTAATAATCTTCTGCATTTCCAGTAACTAAAGGTGTACCCTAAAGTTCTATCTTTGCTACTTTAATTGTGGTACTGGACAAGCTCAATACAATGCTATAGTTAAAATACTGGAATAATATGGAATATGTGACAATGTGAAAGGTTCATGTTTTTGTACCACTGCTAAAAATACTATTTATAATTAAAATACTAATAAAATAATATGAAATAATAAAATAAATAAAATTTGAATTTTTTAAATGTTTTATCGAGGCTCAGTAATATGCTTACATATGCTTATTTTTTTCCAAATCTGAGCCTCCATATGCTTATAAACGTTATGCTTATTAAAAAAAAAACATGTAACAATCTTCCTGACAATCTAACATCTAAAATAGTTCTATTTGTTGACAACTCAACTTTATACTCTTGTCTTGACAAAAAATCTTCACTTTTTTATTGCTTAGAACAAACAGATGATCTTTAATTTCTTTTCTGTAACAGTTTGGGGCTTGCAGCAGCTTGTGAATTTTAATTACAACAAAACTTATTTTCTGCAAACATCTAAAGCAATATTGTTTGATATTCCTGTATTGGCAAGTAACAACAAATTTGTTGGGTGTTTCAAAATGCCTGGCCTCACCTTAAAATTTATTCTGTAATTATTTTTATTCATGTAAATGGTATATATTGGATTAAATTTTATTTAAAGAAAAGGAACATTCTGTTCAGAAATTGGTGAAAAATTAAGATTTTTGCTCAAAAAAAGGCCTTTATTACTCGGTGGCCTAAAACTTGAGGTGAAAAACATTTTCTGAAAAAACTGTTTACAGACATGGAACAAACTACTACCTAGTAGTTTTTTTTATAGTAGTGTCAAATCAAGTTTTATATAGGCAGAGCCAAAACCAAAATATTGATATTGGGGTTTGGGGCTAGAGATTTAATAAACCATAGATTTTCCCCCCTACCAATATCCAAATTTTAAGACCATTATTTTTAAAATTGTCGAAATTATTAGCTGCAAAATAACATTATTGAAAAAACAAAAATTTTTGGAGCTTGAATTTGAAAAACTCTTTCAGGATATAAATATATAAGAGTCAGTTTTAATAATTCTTTGTAATCTCCTCTGGGAAAAATTTTTTTATTAAGAGACTTCTTGCAAAATGTTACAGTTTTGAGTTTCTAAGAAACCGTTAGCAATAGATTGCGAAATTAACATATTTAATATGTTAATTGTTAGCAATCTATTGCTAACAATTAACATATAACCGTTAGCAATAGATTGCTAACAATTAAAATATTTATTAGCAATAGATTGATCATATTTAACAAACTTTGAAGAATCAATGCTACTTTTATCTCATTCCAGTTTGTTTGGAAACGTTTGAACATTAGGTTTTCTGGAGATTTAGTTTTTACAGTGGTAAGTTTTTCACAAAAGCCTTGTAAGCCAGCATTTGTAAAATTGAGTTTTGTTTTCCAGTATTTTGACTATAGAGCAGTTCCACAACTGTCACAGCGTGACAATCGTCTTTTTTTTGTCTTAAGCATTCATTATTTTAATATTAAAATAGGTATAAAAAGATTTTTTTTTGCTATTTAGTTCATAATAGGTGCTACAAAAAACAAGAAAAAAAATTTGGGTGGATAAACAAGCCTCTCATTCATGCAAAAAAAAATAAAACGCCACAACCTGACCAAAATTTTCTCATTGTTTTTTAGTTTTTAGATCAACACCGCAATTCAGCTAATATGGATGAACTGAATTATTATCTTGGCATTAAACAAAAGGTTTAGACATTAATCTTACAAGTTTTATAACTAAATAACATTTTTTAAATTAAATTTTACACAGACGCAACTTTAATTAACTAGTGGTAAACGTCACAGCGTGACCAGACACATTTGGGTAATTATAAACCAGGTAAATGGGCTGTTTTTAACAAATTTAAAACTTAGTAGAGAGATATTAGGCAAATTACTTATCTTCATAAAAATAGTTCTTATACATTATAATTTTTAGAACACGCCCATAATATATTAGTGTCAAATCGTTTCCATATTATATTGCTGTCATATTATTTTTTGCATTGCTATTCTTTTAACAGTCCCACCAATAGCATCTACCAGTCCTTTCCCATGTGAAGCAGCAAAAAAGTTCCAGAATAATTTAAAACCATGATGTTCTTCCAACCAGGGTGTTGCTGATGCAATAAAACAATTTTTGAATTGATTACTTGGCCTGTCTGTCCAAACCTGCAGTATTTTAACACTTAATTTAATATGGTTAGATAACAAAGTATGAACAAATACAATAATAGATTCTTTCGAGTGGTTTAAATCATCTGAATCTATGACA
>NC_061165.1:9239079-9344079 GCF_022113875.1 Hydra vulgaris
AAATAATCCTATCTATTCAAAAACATTTGCATTTATATTGGTGATATTTTTTATTTATTTGTTTATTTTTTGCAACAACTGTGTCTTCTAAAAAGCATTGCAATTTATTATGCAATTTAGTTTTTTTAAATGACTTAGTGTTTTTCATTTTAGTTACAATGATAACTATGCTTTTGAGAGAAAAAATTATGATGTTGCAAGAACCATAAATAATATATATATATATATATATATATATATATATATATATATATATATATATATATATATATATATATATATATATATATATATATATATATATATATAATATATATATGTATATGTATATGTATATGTATATGTATATGTATATGTATATGAATATGTATATATATATATATATATATATATATATATATATATATATATATATATATATATATATATATATGTATATGTATATGTATATGTATATGAATATGTATATATATATATATACTGTATTTAAAAAAAATAATAGTACACACATATATATATATATATAAATATAAATATATATATATATATATATATATATATATATATATATATATATATATATATATATATATATATATATAAATATAAATATATATATATAAACATATATGTATATGTATATATATATATATATATATATATATATATATATATATATATATATATATATATATATATATATATATATATATACACACATGTATATACTGTATTTAAAAAAAATAATCGTTAAAGTTTCATGCTCTTCAGCAATCATCAGCCATATTTTATTCTTTAAATTAAGAAAAAACCGTTAAAAAAATGCAAAATACAGAAATTAACAGAAAGAAACTATAAACATAAGTCACACACATATATATATATATATATATATATATATATATATATATATATTATATATATATGACTTATGTTTATGGTCATAACATAAACATAAACATAAGATCAATTGAAAATTGCAAAGAAGTACAAAAAAATGCCAATATCATTATTATATTCGATATCAATATTGGAAAAAAATGGAGTTCAGAAAGTATGGCAAAAATAAGGAGAAGTTTATTAATTGAACTATTTGCGAGGAAGTGCTAAGCATGGATTTGGAAATGTGATGGTTTGGGGTTGTATGAGTTAGAAAGGAGTGGAGAAATTTACATTTATTGATGATAAAATGAATGCTTCATGTATTTTAAATTTCTCATAGCCAACTTGCAACCATCTACTTAAATTGAGAATGGGAAACAATTTCATACTCCAGCAGGATAATGATCCAAAACATACCGATGAGAAAACGAAGGTATATTTTGACACAAATAACATCAATGTTTTGGAATGGCCATATCAAAGTCCGGGCTTGAAAAAGAAATGGCTAGGTGCATATGAAAGCCCTTGATGTCTGGATTTCAAAAATATAATATTTGAAATCCAACTATTTCGTCTCGGAAAATAAAATGAGTTTTTATTTTTATTATATTACAGAAACTAGAAAAATGACAGCATAACTATTTTTTGCATTTTTACAGTAAAAAATTTAAGTGAGTGATAATTTTATTATTACATGACTAAAACACTGTTTTTTTGTTTTTATGACTTTGAAAAAAGAGCATACCTGTATTTCTTACATAAAATGATTTTTTGTTATTATTGGTGTTAAAATTATGGGAAAGGGCTATTCTCAATACATCAAAACAAAGACCCACTCAATTTTACGATTTTTGAATCATTTGGTCTTTCAAAATGCCCAATCAAATTAAAACTCACAAAGATTGCCGGAAAACTGTGTGTTTCTTGTGCTTGAAAAAAAGCACAAGGACAATTTCACCATCAATGGCACAGGAAATTTTAAGCTTGCTTGAACAAAAGATCAACTTTGAAGATGAACGAACGCCGATTGGGATTTGTGAAGGATGCCGTTCAACATTGCACAGAAAACTTGATGGAAAAGAGGTTGTCATGCCAAGACTCTATGACTTTGAAACCATCAATGTCAGGCGACCTGCAAGCGGACTGATCTGTGATTGCATTATATGTCAAGTTGGGCATCTGAAGCTAAATGAATCCCATCCTCTTGAAAAAGTCAGAAAAATGACAACATGTGAAGAGAAAGCTGTGAATAAAAATTCAACTTCTGACCACAGATGTTCCAAATGCCTCTCGGTCCTGGGCAAAGGAATTTCTCATGTATGCACTGAAGCTAAGTTTCGTGAAAATATGAGACTTTTGGCATCAAATGACAGCACAGTTGCTCAACAAATTGCAGCTTCTGCAATAGCTGGAACAGATGCTTCCCCTCAAGGAACAATTTGTCTGGCTCAAGCAAAAGATGGACAATCTTAACCTGTCACCCCAGGTAAAAATGACTTTATTGTAGTATAATTAAATGTGTTCAATTTTATTAGTTCTCAATGCCAAAAATGTGGTCAATTCTTGAGAAAAGTCAATTACTTTAATTGTGACAACTTGTAAAATTTAAAATAAAATTGCCAAAATATTTACTTATAGGTCCTTCAAATGCAAGAAGACTCTTTGGATCAACATCTTTAGTTACTGCAAGGGATCTCGTTCAAGTGCAAATCAATACTGGATTGTCAAACACAAACGTGAAAAAGTTAGCGACAACTTTGAACCAAGTTTCAGCAGTCCGAATTACTGAGCCAAACATTCGCTTCAAATTTTCTGCATTAGGAAACTCACTTGCCGGATTTTTTAATCAAACAGATATTCTACCTGAACAAGGCAATGGAGTTATTGGCAAGAAACTTGTAGTTCACTGTAAAGATCTGCAAGAACTGATAAATGAAGCTCTTTTGTCACGAAAAGTCTTCAGCAAGCCTCTAATCAAACTTGGCATTGATGGTGGTGGTGGGTTTCTGAAAGTCACACTGGGAGCTATTGAGAAAATGTGAAGATGATCCTCCTCCATGTAAGAAAAACTTGACTACAAACTCTTCCAAAGATAGTGGCTGCATTGGTCAGCTTATCATTGCAATTGCTGATGATTTATCTGAAACCTATTTGAATGTCCAAAATGTTCTGTCTCTCATCAAGCCTAACCCTAAGGATTTTGTTGTTTCTTGTGATCTGAAGCTGGCCAACATCCTCTGTGGACTTCAGTCTCACTCATCATCACATCCTTGCATGTGGTGTGATGTCCCATCAAATAACCTTGCACAATCTGGAAATCTTCGCACCTTTGGGTCTCTCAAATCATCCTGTCAAGCTTTTGATGCTGCAGAACGTGACATGAAAAAGGCAAAAGAATTCGGAAATGTGGTTCATCCTCCATTACTTGCTTTGGATGATGAGGAATTTGGATCTAATTCCACCTATGGAATTGCATCTGCTGCTTGAAGTTGTCAATCACCTCTTCAAGATCTTGAAGTCAATGTGGCCGCATGCTGAAAAGTGGCTAGATGCTCTTCACATAAAACAACAACCTTTCCACGGAGGACAATTTGCTAGAAATGATTGTCACAAGCTTCTGAAGAACCTGGATTTGTTGCAAAATCTTGCAGAGAAAACGTCCTCAATTTATATTTGTCCCATTATCAACACTTTCCGGAAATTTGAAGCTGTAGTCAGTGCTTGCTTTGGGTCCACATTATCTTCCGATTTCTCTAGAAAAATTGACTTATTCAGAGAAGCATATATGACAATGCCATATGGAAGCGTGACTCCAAAAGTGCATGCAGTATTTTTTCATGTGAAGGACTTCATCCAAAATAAAAATACTGCTTTGGGAATCTTCAGTGAACAAACGACAGAAGCTATGCACCATCACTTTCATCAACACTGGCAAAGATACAAGAGACCATCAACCCATCCAAAATATGGAAGGCAACTTCAAACATGCATAGTTGACTTTAACAGCGAGCATCTTTAAAGGCAGTTTTGAAACAGGAGCAGAAGACTTATTACAAGAATTAAAAAAGTTTTGCATTATTTTTGTTACAGTGTTACAGTCTTTTTGTTAGAATGTATTACTGTTTATTTTTATCAAGCCAGTGCTGTAAAATGAATGAATACATATGATATCATTGAAGAAATAAAATTATCACTAACTCAAATTTTTTGATGCTGTAAAAATGCAAAAAATGGGTATGCTGTCATTTGTCTAGTTGCTGTAATATAATAAAAATCAAAACTCAATTTATTTTCCGAGACGAAATAGTTGGATTTCAAATTTTATAATTTTGAAATCCTGACATCAAGGGCTTTCATATGCACCCAGCCATTTCTCTGGGTCAGCTATATACAGTTATCATGAATTCTGGCTGGGGGTGATGCACCATTAGGCCAATTAAGTAAAATTCAATAGATTTGAAAAGCAACAAATTCACCAAAACAAAAATAAATTCTTAAAACAATACTTGATAAGATATCTAAAAAAATTTAAAATTTTCAATGGAAAACTCATTTTTTTAATGCAATCTTTAAAACTATGATTTTTTTAAAAGACTATTTTTTTTGCATACTGTACCCATCAATCTCTATTACCTATTTGTCGTGAAATCGGGTTTGAATCCTTTAACCATTCTTTTATGTGTATCTGCCTAGCACCTCTTCACTCTATCACCTTTCAGTTTGTTCTTTATCATTCTCCTTCTTCCGACTCCACACTTTTAGATGTAATTTAGAATTTGTAGATGAAACGGATTTAAACAAAGTAACAAATCACTGCTTATGATTTTTTATAAAAATTGTTAATTAATATTGTATATACTTTTTTATATTTATACAAGTATGTACTTTTTATTATAAATGCCTTTAAAAAAAAATTATTATATTTTTTTAAAGAAACAATTTAATTATTTTTTTTCTTGTATAAATTACTGCAAAGAATTGTTATGAATCTTTTTTTTGTGCGTATTTATTAAACAATCGTTAGATGTAAGTTGTTACTTTATCTAAAAGGGTTTTGAATAATATTATAATAGAAAAACATTGGTAAAAATAAACGGTTCAAACGGTATTTATTTCATAAAAAACTTAAATAACCTTTTTGTTATAGTTTATTATTTATTTTAGTTATGTTTAAATTTTATTTAATTGATTTTAGTTTTAGTTAAGTTATTTTTATTTTATTTTTTTACAAAAATTTATTTGCTTTTTTTAAGATAAGTTTTTTTTTTAAGTTTCTTTTTAGTTAAGTAAAGATAATTTTTTCAGTGCATTTTTAAAATGTAAACAAATTTTTAAAACATTTTAATAGCTGTGGTCAAGTTTTCAAAATCAAATAGTATTTGTGTGGTCATATTAAGGCATGAAATCGCATGCCTTCCTAAGCAAGTCTGCACTTATGTCTTGTACAAGGGATGTTGTCATTGCACTTATGTCTTGTACAAAGGAATACTATTGTCATATTTGGGCTGGTTCTTCTAACGATTCACTTTCTCTTCTTGACAAGGTCCAAAAAACGCATTGTAAATGTTGTTGGACCTGGACTATCTGCTAAGCTTGAGCCTCTTTCCCATCGTCGTAAAGTTGCATCTCTTTCTCTACTGCTCAAAGGAGTTATCATCTCTAGTTCCATTAACTAAAATTCATTCTCGTTTTACTCGCCATTCAGCTAAGTCTCATTCGTTTACTGTATCTGTCCGTGCATGCTCTAAAAACTTTTATTCATCTAGTTTTTTTCCCCGCACTTCAATCCTTTGGAACTCTCTCCCATCTTCATGTTTTCCTGACTCATACAACCTTCAACTTTTCAAGTCTTCTGTCAACCGTTTCCTTGCTCTATAACTCTGTTCTTTTTTTTTCCTAGTAACTCCCAACTTAATAGTGGTTGCTTGCAGCCTTGTTGGGAGTGAATGCAAATAAAAAAATAAAAAAAATGTTGTTATTTGCCATGTGATATTATCAGGAAAAGATGCTGAAATTATTCCAATTCCAACATTTTGAAATAAAAATAACTTCGCTAAGTAAAAATATACAATATACTTTTTTTAGTTTTTTTTATTTAAATTTAGGTATTTAGAATACTATATAATACATAAATACAAACTTATTATATTTTTGTTCATTTTTTATTTCTATTTATCTCACCAAAGCTGAGAAGGCCACTACAGTTGAGGAGACTACTTTATTATGGTTACAACCTCCTCTTTTACTCTGAAACACGAACCTTCAAAAACAAGGCAGCTGCACAAAGAAACAAGTTGAGCATGGTACTACTAGAGATGTGGTGAGGATCTCTGAACTACTTGATTATGAAGCAAGCGTTCTATCAATATATATTACTATATACTGATGTAGGTATTTTGTTTTGGGTCTTAACCTAAAAACATTGGTCTTAATTTAATATACTTTAACTTGTTTTTTTTTAATTTTATGCAAGCAATATATATTAGACTAGTATTTATATGCATTAGTTATTTATCAATTAAAAAATAAGTTGTAATATAATATTTTAACATTATAACTATAATATATTTATATTTTAACATTATAACTATAATATATTTATATTTTAACATTATAACTATAATATTTGGCTTTAAATTTATGCAGATTATATTTAAGTTAAGAATAAAGTTAAAAATAAAACAAATTACTTGTTTGGTTTCCCATAAACTGTCCATCTAAGAATGCAGAAACATAAAGACTAGAATAAGCTATTCCAACAATATGATGCCATCTTTCTGCATTGTTTCCAGAAAATTGAACAACTCCAGAAAATGTTCTAAAAATAAAAATTTCAATTAGAAGGCCAAATCTGACTGATTATGCTTTGAAATTATTCAAAATGTTTAATTTAGTTTTGGTTAATGCATTTAAGTATAAAGGTAAAGTAGAGAAATCTACTAACACAGCCAGACAAGCATGCTGGTCCCTCTATTGTGCTGGTTCAGATATTGAAGAGTTCAATGGTTGAATGTATCAAATATGCCTAAGTGACATGGATTGTAGTAACAAAATAAATATATTGATAATTGTTATTTACAGATTTGAAAAATGACAAGACATCAAAAGTAAAGTATATCTTGGAAAAGTTTTAAGAAGTCTAGGGTTGCATCTTTAAAGATTAAACAAATACTGTATATACAGCTTGGTGTTTCTTTTGTTAATGAAATGAGGGTTATTAAGGATCACAATATACATTGCGAGGAAAAAGCTGAATAAATAAACAACTAAATGCATGCATAGTGTTATTGCATTAAAGAAAAAACAAGTGACCAGCTTAAAATATGTCTGTAAAGGAGAAGTGCATCATTAGATCATGTTAGTGTGAGTTTAAGTGATATGGAAAAATAAAACATAAAGATGCAAGAATGTCAGCACAACAATTTCAAAAAAGAAAAGCAAAATTAGACAAATTTGGAATGTTTAAAAGTTTACACAAAAATAAGAAAACTAACTGAAAATAACATCAAATATATCAAACTATATTTATATCAAAAACATTGTTTCATGTGCAGAAACTATAATAAAAATAAATATGTATGTTAGTTAAAAAAATAGTAGACTGCCTGAAAAATTGCAACTTAATATTTATTGTTCTATGAAACATTTATTATGTAATGTTATATGCGTTTTGTAGAAAACCATAAAAGTAATAGCGCATATAAAGTTATATGTATTATTTTATACAATTTTAGTAGCAATGTTGAATGTATTATTGCATGCAGCATTTCCTAATGTCAAATATAAACACTGTTATGATAAATCAAGAGTAAATAATAACTAAAACCTCAAAATAAATTGCAAATTCTCTTTTTTTTATTAACCATTTATTACTTTAAAAACAAAATAAAACACAGCAAAAATAAAAAAAGACAATACCCCTGTCTTGCGACAACCTGCCAATTTTCTAAGTAATGATCATACTTTATAGACATTCCTTGACCCTAAGGAAAATAATAATAATAATATTGCACTCAGTAGTGTCCCTGATATTGAGCTTACATTTATGACTTGTTTATATAGTATTTTTTTTTTAATGTTAATTCACCTCTCTAAGGCTAAAAAGGCCATTACAGTCAAGGAGGCTACAATAATTGTGGTTACAACTCTCTCTCTTAACTCTATAACTCCAAAACACAAACCTCGACAAACAAAGCTGCTGCACAGAGAAACAAGTTAAGCACGGTAATACCAGGGACATGGGGGGGGGGATCAAACTATAAACTTCTTGCTTATGAGGCAAGTACTCTACCACTACACCACTACTGCATTCTGTTTAGTGTTATGTTCAGTTTATGATAATAATGTTAAGTTTCATAATAATGTTATGTTTAGTAAACCTAAATCATAAAACCAGAGTTAAAATAAAAAACATTATTTATATATATATATATATATATATATATATATATATATATATATATATATATATATATATATATTTATATATATGGCAGTATATGCACATATATATATATATATATATATATATATATATATATATATATATATATATATATATATATATATATATATATATATATATATATATATATATATATATATATATATATTACTGCCATTGAGCTACTTTTAAATATGCATTTTAATAATTACATAAATTGCTGTATTACATTAACATATTTGACATATGAGGGTGCTCAATCCTCTTAAACAACAGAGCAGTTAAAAATTAGTAAAAAACAAACTTATCCAACTTTGAGCTTATACTGTATATATATATATATATATATACATATATATATATATATATATATATATATATATATATATATATATATATATATATATATACATATATATATATATATATATATATATATATATATATATATATATATATATATATATATATATATATGTGTGTGTGTGTGTGTGTATGTGTGTGTGTGTGTGTGTGTGTGTGTATATAAAAAATGAACTTTAAAAAGTTTGAGTGCTATCAGATCACGTTTGACCCCCTCAAGCCAATAGTTTAGGGGAAAATAACCAAAAACTGGTTAATTTTTGGCATCATGACGGAGGAACATTTTTTTTTCAAATTTTTTTTTACTTTTTTTATATAGACTAGTGATCGACTGAAACAGAAATAAACCGAAATTTGGGGTACTCAAGTTCAGTGCCAAAACCGAATCCAACATTTCGGCAAATATTTTACCAAAATGGATACTGACATTTAAGCTAGTCAAAATTAGTTTCATTAGAAATTTTTTTTTTAAAATGCAACTTTACATTTGATGTTTTTTTATATGTGTATTATGTTAGAATTGATTACGCGTTTCACAAATTATTCACAAGGATTTAATACATAAGTTGGCGATATAACTTTTTAGTGAAAATTAACATCTGGCAGATTTTCTCAGCAAAACAAAATTTTTTTAAGGCATTTTGTAAAAATTTCCAAAATTTTTGGGATAATTCTCAAAATTTTTGTGAAAATTCTCAAAAAAAACTAATTTTCTAAATTAGATAAAAAATTTTACAAATTTTTTGGCTTTCCGTATGTATTTCAACCAAAATTTTGCTTTTCACTGAAATTATAAAAAGTACCGAAGCCAAATTTTTGGTATCGGTTCAAATCAAAATTTTGATCAAAACTGATACCAAAACAGTATTTTGGTCAATCACTAATATAACTTATATTTTAGTTTAAAAAAATATGGGTTTTTTGTTATCCCTCAAAAATCTTTGTTTGGTAGTATTGAAAGTTATGAAAGTAGGTATTTTTTTTAATTAATGTTATATATATATATATATATATATATATATATATATATATATATATATATATATATATATATACATATATATATATATATATATATATATATATATATATATATATATATATATATATATATATATATATATATATATATATATATATATATATATACGCATATATATATATACATATATATATACATATATATATATATATATATATATATATTTATATATATATATATATATATATATATATAGATATATATATATATGTATATACACATATATACATATATATATATATATATATATATATATATATATATATATATATATATATATATATATATATATATATATATATATATATATATATAGACCTATATTTTAGTTTAAAAATCTATGGTTCTTTTGTAACCCCTCAAAAATCTATGTTTGGTAGTATTGAAAATTATAAAAATAGGTAATTTTTTGAAATTTTTCAGTTACTCCTATTGTTATATATTTATACTTTAGGGCAACTTATGATAGTTTATCATTTTGGTTTTTCTAATAGATTTAGATTAGTACATACAATAAACATAATAAAAATGAATGAAGCACAACTTAAGTCAAAGAAAAAAGAACTTTTTATTATAAAAGTAGCAAAACCAACTATATCAGGTAAAAATGTTTTTATTATTACTGGAATTATTAAATTACTGGTCAGTAAAATATTTATTTAAAAATGTCTAAATCTTTCTGTTTAGATGTACAGCTTCCAACAGGCTCGAATATTCTTCAACATTTAATACATAATCAACAATTTAAACTGTTCCTTAAAAATATATTTTTAAGGGAACAAGCAATAATATTTAATATTGGCGCAGGTTTAAATTGTTGATTATATATTAATAAGATATTAATATATATTCAACTATTTTAATAAGATTAAAGCTGGTTTTAATGTGTTAACTGACTTAAGTTTAGTTTAAAAAAAAAATTATATGCGTAAGTCCTATTCCAACTTGAAAAAAAAATTCAAAAAGAAGAACTATAGGTGATTTGGCTAAAAAAATGAGTTTGAGATCAAAGTTAAAAAAACTTTTTTGGACTGGTAACTATAATCTCAAAAACCTGATCAGTATAGATAAAAAAAGATTGTTAAAAGACAAGATTGAAGATTTAAAATTTCTGGAAGATCAAGAAAGTGAAAGAAAGTTTGTTAATGGTTCAGAGGATATTAAGTATAAAAAAAAGTTGGTCAATGCTTTTTGTTAAATAACTTAGCTCTGGTTTAACCTCTGTTAATTTATTCCTTTTTTTACCAAATCTAAAATTAAAAACTAAAACTTTAACTTTTCTGTAGATTAGGAAAAAGAAAGATTTGGCAGGTTTTTTATTTTTGCAAATATTCTTTTTTTATTTTTCTGCAAAAAGATGTTTGAGAATATTCGAGTTTATGTGTGTTTCCATGTAAGTCTGTAAAACAAAATATTCTAAAATTTACATATTATTTTGCAGACAAACAAGGAAACATACATAAACTTAAATGTTCTCAAAACAACTAAAAAATCTGGCCGGTTTTATTATTTCCGTGGTCAGTTATCGAGTGCGATCGCACCCGCTTCCCGACCAAGCCTGATGCATCTCCATATCCATATATAATTCATTTTGATGGCAAGACCTTGTTTGAGCTAAACAAAGGAAAAGTATTAAACAGGGATAGAGTGGTTGTTTTAGTTACCATTTATGGAGAGACTTACCTACTCGGAGTATCTCTGCTAGCTACATCCACTGGTGAAGATCAGTTCTTAGATGTAATGAATTAAGAATACCAAGTTATGTCAAAAGCTAAACTAGAGTAATATGCTTTGGTACAACATCATCCAATACTGGGACAAATAAAGGATCAGTTTGCAAAATATCTAAAGAACTAGATAAATATCTTCTCCGAATAGCCTGCAGACATCGCATGAGTGAATTAAGAATTTAGTCACACAAAAATTGCATCAGCAATTTTTGTGTGACTAAGCAGTTCTGTCATTTGATATATCTAGCAGTTCTGTCATTTGATATATCTAACTCTGACTACTATAAACCTGAGAACAAAGTAAAAGTTGATATCAAGGAAATTTATAAAATGGATACAAATATTGGTAAAAAACAACCATCTTTTTCTGTCTTGGTCAACGATTTTTATTACCTGATTTTTGACATGATTGGGCTTGATAAGCAACAAGTTAAAGACTGGCTCTCACTTCCACCAAACTATTGGCATACTCAGTCATGCTTTGAAAGTTTAAAAAAATATGATGAAACTTTGATTTTTGTAAATGACTATTTAGAATGGTCTATAGATATAGATCTATAGATATAGATCTATAGATATAGATCTATAGATATAGATCTATAGATATAAATCTATAGATATAGATCTATAGATATAGATCTATAGATATAGATCTATAGATATAGATCTATAGATATAGATCTATAGATATAGATCTATAGATATAGATCTATAGATATAGATCTATAGATACAGATCTATAAATATAGATCTATAGATATAGATCTATAGATACAGATCTATAGATATAGATCTATAGATATAGATCTATAGATATAGATCTATAGATATAGATCTATAGATATAGATCTATAGATATAGATCTATAGATATAGATCTATAGATATAGATCTATAGATATAGATCTATAGATATAGATCTATAGATATAGATCTATAGATATAGATCTATAGATATAGATCTATAGATATAGATCTATAGATATAGATCTATAGATATAGATCTATAGATATAGATCTATAGATATAGATCTATAGATATAGATCTATAGATATAGATCTATAGATATAGATCTATAGATATAGATCTATAGATATAGATCTATAGATATAGATCTATAGATGGGACAGTATATTCATAGATATTCCAATGAAACTGAAAAACAGAACAGATTACTCACAGTAGACAGAGTTTGTCTGTATTCATATCGCCATAACAAAAATCCAGTACAATTTCAAAAAGTAAATTTAATGATGGCCTTGGTGTGATACAGAAAAAGATAGAAGAGATAAACTTGTAAATTTAAATAGATTGTCAAATTTTTTTTTGGTTATAAAATTTCAAATGCACATTTATCTTTTTATTTACCCTTACTCATTTTGATTTTTCAGTATAAATAAATAGTAGTTTTTTAACTGACATGTATCACAGCCAACTACTGCTTATACTTTTTGGCAGAAGTTCATTGGTTGCTCCTTCAGAAACAGCAACCAATGAGCTTTGCAAAAAAGTATAAGCAGTAGTTCTTTTGGGATCAAGCATAGGGGTCTGTGTGTTTATATATACACACAAGGCTTATTAATTTATATATTACATGTATATATATATATATATATATATATATATATATATATATATATATATATATATATATATATATATATATATATATATATATATCCTTATAGTGTAGTCAAAAGAGACTTATGGTAAAAAAAGTCTCTTTCGACTACAATTTTTTTACCTTGTCTCTTAAGCTGCATTTTATTGTCGTCGAAATGTCATAGCAATTAAATTAATGCGGAAGTACATTAAATTTTATTGTTTTTTAAAAAAACCGCAATAATAATGACTAGAAAGTTTTTTTTAATTAGTGGTGTTTTTGTTTTTGTTTTATTAAAAATTATTTTTAAAACATGCATAATTTTTGCCTCATCGACTATCTTATACCCTGCTGCTACAAGGGAATGTTGCTACATCGACTATCTCATAGCCTGACTCGCAACCGAGTGCTGCTACATCGACTGACAAATAGCCTGACTTGCAAGAGAGTGCTGCTACATCGACTGACAAATAGCTTGATTCGCAAGGGAGTACTGCTACATTGACTGAGGGTTTGGTTTGGGCAGGCAGTCTATCATTTAAAAAAAAAATTTTTTTTTGAAGTTTTTCAACATTTTCTGGTCAGGCTTATTAACGCGCTCTTTAAAATAACAGTTTATGGGAAAAACTTTGTGACTACTATGCAAGACTATATATATATATATATATATATATATATATATATATATATATATATATATATATATATATATATATATATATATATATATATATATACACATATATATGTTTGTATATATGTATATATATATATATATACATGTAAATATGTAAATATGTAAATATATATATTTATATATATATATGTATATATATATATATATATATATATATATATATATATATATATATATACATATATATATATATATATATATATATATATATATATATATGTATATATATGTATATATATATATATATATATACATATACATATACATATACATATACATATATATATATATATATATATATATATATATATATATATATATATATATATATATATATATATATATATAATATATATATATATATATATATATATATATATATATATATATATATATATATATATATATATATATATATATATATATATATATATATATATATAGTGCAAAAAAAGTTTGAAAAAAAAAGAAATTGCCCCTCCCTTAAGATGCCCAAAAATGACCAGTTTTCAAGCATCATATTCTTTAAACAGAAGAAACTTTAAAATAAATGTGAACTAACTGGAAAGTTAATAAAAGTAGTTGTGTTGGTAGGAGCATTTTTTGTTAACCTCGCTTTTTCATTTACTCCTATTTTCACCCATAACGAAAATGTAAAACCGCCACTTGAGCATTTAGTTAAATCACTATAAAAAAAAAGAGAAAATATTCATCATTCTGACAAAATACATGAAATACTCAGATAAAACAAACAAAGCAACATAAATGATAAAAGATAAATAAAATGATAAAAAGATAACAAAACCTAACACAAGTTTGATCAGGTAATCCAGTATAGATGTAAGTATTTAAACAAATAGCTACAGCATCGCAAAACACAACTGATCCTCTTCTCTCTGGCATCAACATTATTTTTCCACTATTCAGGGTGAAAGCCAGGGATCCTTCTATACCAGCATTATATATGAGTGGATTTTCTTCAAATAAAAAACTCCAAGATGGTAAAAATGGGTAATATGGAATGCTTGCAAATGCTATAAATATTTACAAACTATTATAGTTATAATTATTTAAAAATAATATAATAGCAAGTTTATATATATATATATTTATATATATTATATATATATATATATATATATATATATATATATATATATATATATATATATATATATATATATATATATATATATATTTATATATAAATATATATATATATTTATATATTCGTCAACGCTGTCGTTTTTGAAAGCGTTGACTGTATTTGGGCGCTGATTTGGGCACAGCCCAAATTAAAATATGAGGACCTTTTTATTTATTTTTTTATATTTTTACGGCAAATATTGTGTTTTTTTTTTAAACAAATAGCTACAGGATTGCAGGTTCAAATCCCAGCGGAGCTGGGATTTGAACCTGCAATCCTGTAGCTATTGGACTTTACTGCAATCCTGTAGGATTGCAGTAAAGTCCGGGACTTTATTGCAATCCTGTAGGATTGCAATAAAGTCCCGGACTTTACTGCAAAATCGAACATTTTGTCCGGGACTTTATTGCAATCCTGTAGGATTGCAATAAAGTCTCGGACAAAATGTTCGATCAAAACCTATTTGGGTCGGATCAAGTTTTAAAAATATAATTTTTAGGGTCTTACGGAACCAAGTAATGCAATTGAAATCTGTGTCATGTTATTTAGTTTATTTAACGTTAGTCTAGTGAAGTTTCTTTCCTTATTATTTAGAATATTTCATAGCAGATTATTTTTTTTAATGAAATAGTTTTAATTCAATATTGGATATTTTAGTGATGTTTTTTTTTATAATTTGTCAACAGCTGTTTTGATGTTTTAACAATTTGAATGCAATTTAAAAAATCTTTACTTTACAAATAACTTTTATTACTTGCTATTCTAAATATAATAAAAAATTAATTATAAAGATCATTAAAACAAACATATATGTAAATTAAATGTTATATTTAAAAAAAAATTTTAGTAGGTATTTTTATGATAACTTTAAACATTTGAAACTATTTTTCCATATCTTTCTAAAAATTTAAAAAAAATTTTTTTTTTTCAAGTAATTATGAATAAGTCAAATTAAATCTTACCATGATTTAATTGCTTTATTAATTTTTTCTATAATTATTAATTTTATTATTATTATTTTTTTGTTTTTTATTTTTTTCTACTTTTACAAATAATTGTTTAAAAGTTTATTTTTTTTTTTATTTTGGCTTATTAACTAAAGCATGAAATAATTAAAAATTACTATTTAAAAAAAAATGTTACTTTTTAAAAAAAATTTTTTTTGCAACTTTTTAATAAAAATCTTATATAATAGGGTGACACAAAATAAGGTCGAAAATCAATTGAAAATCAATAACAGCAATTGCTTATCCTATTCTATAACATTTAGTTAGTCTAAATACAAAATTTTACTTATTTTTGTTCATTGGAAGTGTTTTAACATAATTATTCAAATATTGAGGATTGGCTGAATTTTATGTTTAGGTTAAATTATGTTTATAACAAAACTTATGTTTGATCTTAGAAAAAAAAAAACAGTTTATAGTTTCATACAGTTAGCTAATATTTTGAATCAATTTTTCAACTCTACCAGCTTCACCAGTTCCTTAAGCGACATATCTTTTGTTATTAGCTTTCTATGTTCCCTTACTACCAAAAAAATGTTCTGTCCCCGATCCTCATTGAGGGAACAAAGTTTTCAATTAAACTAATATTTCTTTCTGTGCAGTCGTTAGTCACACTAAGATTGCGAACTAACTGAGTGAAATGTGTATGAATCTAGCGCTAAGAAATCACTTGAAGTATGCCACTCTCAAACAGATTCGGTGTGACCTGTAAGTATAAAAAAAAGCCAACTCTCTTTCGTAATTAAATCCTCTAACCTACCATCTACCATCACTGGTAGCAATAACAGCAGACAGAGCTTCTACAGTAATCTATGATATCCCAGGAACTGGAAATTTTAAATGTTTCTCAAGGATTAAACGCTTAGCATCTGCTTTCATATGAGGGTTACCAACGATAGTATGACAATTTTAGGAGACAAATACCAAGTGTAATTACTCATGTTTTTCTGAAGTGAGTTTCCAACTTCATAATTCCATTCTGTTTTAATTGTTTCATCAATTTTGAATGCATTAAAATCATTTAAAACTACATGCTCTTCTTTGCCTGATTTAAGAAAGGTCTATAATAAATACCAACAAAAAACGCTACTCTTGAGAACATATGTTTCTTTTCAGGAGTCAGATATTCAATGACTGTGGATGTTATATTAAGCATTAGAAAGTATATTGCATAGGCCATAAACCTTGCATTGTGACAGGTGCCAGGCTGATAGATGTGAAAATTATTTAATTTCTCAGATTTAACATTCATGTAATACGCTAAATATTTAACAAGATGCCTATAATCATTTCTAAAATATTTTTTATTTTTATTTAATATCCTTTAAAAAAAAAAAGTATATTTAAGGAAAAACTAATTCATTTTATATTATTACTAGAGCATTTTATACCTAAATAGTATTATACATGGGAAAAGATTTCATTCTCTAGTGCTTTAGCTACAAACTTTTTAGACTTCAAATTGAGTTTGCAAAGATCACTGCCAAAAATAGAGGTCTTGCTCAGGAAATCATTTGAACTTTTCTACAGCACCATTAGCTAAAACTTTTAGATAAAACTCTGTTATCCATTTCTTCTGAAAATCTTTTAGCAACTTATTTGCAGGGGCTTTAGAAGTTTCCTTTGATATTGCCATAAAAGCCCAAGTAATATTTATCTCGGCAATATGGTGTCTACATAATAACCAAAGAAATTTTTGCCATAATAGTTATTGCACCAGATTTCCATCCAGTGTTACTTACTGTGGTGTCAGAACAGAATTCTACAATATAGTATTATACAAATTTCAAAATATTCTAGGAGATTCATAATACTTATAGCCATATCAATTCCCTTACCACAATTAGTTGGCACAACACCAAATAAAAGATCATCTTTGATTTCAATTTCTAGGCTAATTACAGAAACTATCAATCTATTGATAAAAAACCTCCTTCTAAAAACTTGTAATGGCGCCTTCTGACAGATTTTCTGCTGTTTTACATCTCCTCCTAAATAATTTACTATGCTTGCAATAAGAAGGGTTTGATCTCAAATGCTGAGAACAGCCCTTACTGATGCTTATTTTTTGAGCTTGCTTTGTGAAAGTTAACATTTTTATTTGGGACAAAAACTTGCGACTCGGCAATTACACTTCTAGCATCTAAATTAATATAAAGATTTTTAGCTCAGTTATACATTTACTTCTAAAAATTAATAATTTTACCTAAAATGCCTGTGTACTTTTAGAAAAAATTGTTTATATTCTCTCTTTTTATTTATTCAGAAGTTAAAATAAATTTTTTGCTCGATCTATGTTTTTTTTTCCTCTTGCATCTATCAATCTATCTCTGAAACCTTCAAGCTCTGTGTCAATTTTAAAAGATATGATCATATTTTTATTAGTTCCCTGTAAAAAGTTATTAACGCTTAGCGTAAGAAAAATTTAAATAAAAAAACAAAATTTCTCAAAAAAATGATTTTTTATACTAGCAAAAAATTAGCAGATATGTCATTTCAATAGGTTAAATCTTTGCAAAAATTTAAGCAAAAATGCCTTTGATCATTTAAAAAGGACAAATTCTCTTGTAAAGCAGAAGTATTACGAGGCATTGATTCATCATATTACGAGGCATTGATTCATCATATCTCAACTCCTTCTCAAAGTCTTTTGCACTGATGTCAAACAATTGCTTTACCATATTGTAAAAGTTATTTTTGTGACGTTCAGAAACTTGCTTTTTGACTTGAAAGGGGTTACTGTTGCACAAAATTTTATATTTGCTGTATGGAGATTTAAACTTTTCTACTATACTTCTCTCAGAAATCAAGTAATTACTGAAACAAACCAAATATTTACAATTTCTCAAAATAAACAGTATTTTTCGGCATTTGAATTACAAAATTCATCTTTCCCTTTGCATATAACATCCTCTCGTGCTCAAGAACATGAAAAGTTTGTTTTAATAGGTTTGAATTGCTTATCTCTAGCTGAAGTTAGGAACAAGTAATATCAAAGAACAGTTCTATTCGACGGAAGTTGGTTTGTAGGTAGATAGCTTAAAGGCGAGTTAAACAGGTAAACAAACCTACGAGCGCAATAGCTAATTTCTTTTGTTTACCTCTCTTTGATTTTCAACATTTTGTACGGATATGTAAATAGTAAGAAAAAAAGTTTAAAGCAAGATAATTAATAAATCAAAAGTTGCCAAATGATTAAACGCAAACCACAAAATTTATGCAGCAATTAAACTTTTTAAAAAATAATTGTGAATGACTACAAATGTTTTAGAAACATCTTGAGTTTTTGACACATGTTTTGAAAACTTACTGAATGTTGTGAATATGATAAAATAATGTGATGAAATAAAAAATGCTTGGAACATAAAATTATCAAATTTATATGTAGCTCTTCTTTCTGATCGCTAAGGAATCTAAAATTTTTTTTGTAGACTCCCAAAGTTGGGTAGAACCGGAAAATGTACTGCGGTTTGTTTGTTTTTTAATTTTGTGTCACCCTATTATACAACTTAAAATTTTTTTTTATAAAATAATAAAATTTTTATAATTTCACTTTTTAGTAATTTAAATAAATTTGTTCATTTATCAATAGAACAGATATTTATCAATAGAACAAACAATCAATAGAAGTAATTTGTAAAAGCATTTTTGCGTAACTTTATTAAAATGTTTCAAAAGATAAGTTTTAAAGTAATTATTTTAAAATGCATTTAAAAACTTAACAAAAAGTAATTTTAACTTTAAGTTTTTTAAGTTTTATTTTAAAGCAATTTCTTTTCTTGTTCTTTAGTTATTCTTTTTAATAAAGTATTTATTTTTAAGAACTCGATATATATATATATATAAATATATATATATATATATATATATGTATATATATATATATATACATATATATATATATATATATATATATATATATATATATATATATATATATATATATATATATATATATATATATATATATATATATATATATATATATATATATATATATATATACAGGGATTGAAATTTTTGAGACCTGCTAGATGAGGGCAACAAACCATTGTTCATTTTTGCAGTGAAAATGAACAATGGTTGGTTGCCCTCATATAGCAGGTCTCAAAAATGGTCTGAGGGGCGGCGATGTCCGGCACTTATTTCGACCCCTGTATATATATATATATATATATATATATATATATATATATATATATATATATATATATCATTATAGTGTAGTCGTAAGATTCTTTTAATGTAAAAAAAGTCTCTTTCGACTACAATTTTAATTACCTCGTCTCTTAAGCTGTATTTGATTGTCGTCGAAATGTCAAAGCAATTAAATTAATGCGGAAGTACATTAAATTTTATCGTTTTTTAAAAATTTTTTAAAAAACCGCAATAATAACGACTAGAAAGTTTTTTTTTAATTAGTGTTTTATTAAAAAACATTTTTAAAACATGCGTAAATGTTGCTACATCGACTATCTTATAGCCTGCTGCTACAAGGGAGTGTTTCTACATCGACTATCTTATAGTCTGACTTGCAACGGAGTGCTGCTACATCGACTGACAAATAGCCTGACTCACAAAGGAGTGCTGCTACAACGAATGACAAATAGCCTGACTCGCAAGGGAGTGCTGCTACATCGACTGAGGGTTTGGTTTGGGCAGGCTATCATTTAAAAAAAAAAAATTTAAGTTTTTAAACTTTTTCTGGTCTGGTTTATAAACGCGCTCTTTAAAACTACAGTTTATGGGAAACTCTTTTTGACTACCATGCAAGAGTATATATATATATATATATATATATATATATATATATATATATATATATATATATATATATATATATATATATATATATATATATATATATATATATATATATATATATATATATATATATATATATATATATATATATATATATATATATATATATATATATATATATATATATATATATATATCGAGTTCTTAAAAGTAAATGCTTTATTAAATAAAATATGGGCAATAGCAAAAAAGCAAAGCAAAAAAGTTATTAAAAAAAAATCATTTTGTTGTATGGTTGTAAAGTTGTTAGGATCATAAAAATGTGTTTTTATGCTTATTGACAGTCCTGTTGTGTAGTGTTAAAAACCATATTGTATACCCATAATTGAGAACTTTGATAATGTTATATTGAATATTTTTAACATAATATGCATGGTTGTTAATAATCATTTATACTTTTTTTCTTACATCATTAATTGTGTTGTTTTATTTGTTGTTTTTAAGTATTGGATTTTTCGTTATAACTATCACAGTTACAACCGTCACCACAATATATATATATATATATATATATATATATATATATATATATATATATATATATATATATATATATATATATATATATATATATATATATATATAGGTTTTATCGGGCATTAGATAAAGGTGGAGATGTTAAGGCCATCGCTCTTGACATTTCTAAAGCGTTTGATAAAGTTTGGCATGCTGGTCTTCTCCACAAGCTTTCTTCTTACGGTGTATCTGGAAACATCTTTAAGATTATTGAATCCTTCCTTTCCAATCGTAGTATAAAAGTTGTCCTTGATGGACAGCACTCTTCTTCTTATTCTGTAACCTCAGGGATTCCTCAAGGTTCAATCCTTTGCCCTATACTCTTTTTAATTTACATTAACGATCTTCCAGATATACTCACATCTAAGGTGGCATTGTTCGCTGATGATACTACCATTTATTCTTGTCACAATAAGAAGCCAACTCCTTCTGATTGTTTGCAGGAGGCATCTGAGCTTGAAAAGGATCTCACATCTGCTACAGTATGGGACTCACAGTGGCTGGTGAACTTTAATTTAGATAAAAATCAATTTTTTTCAGCCAATCGTTATCACAATAATTTAGACCTTCCTACTTTTATAAACAGTAATATAATTGATGAGTCTCCTACCCTTCATCTTCTAGGATTAACTCTTACTTCTGATCTTTCTTGGAAACCTTATATCAAATCCGTTGCAAAATTAGCATCTGCTAAAGTTGATAAAGTTAAAGTTTCTCTTT
Organism: Hydra vulgaris; assembly: GCF_022113875.1. NCBI lineage: Eukaryota > Metazoa > Cnidaria > Hydrozoa > Anthoathecata > Hydridae > Hydra > Hydra vulgaris. Next base: position 9,261,055 of record NC_061165.1, read on the forward strand.
ATCAAGCTCGACACTTTCTTACTCTGGATTCTATTCTCTATCTCTATAAATCTTAAATCCAGCCTTGTATGGAATACTGTTGCCATATCTGGGGTGGATCTTCTAATGATGCCCTTTCTCTTTTAGACAAGGTGCAAAAATGCATTGTAAACATATTTGGACCTGCTCTTGCAGCCAACCTTCAACCTCTGTCACACCGTCGTAATGTTGCTTCTCTTTCTCTTTTCTACAAATACTATAATGGGCACTGCTCTAAAGAGCTAGGGTCTCTTGTGCCATCTACTAAAATTCATTCTCGTGTTACTCGTCATTCGATTAAGTCTCATCTATTTTCTGTTACTGTTCCTTAGTGCTCCAAAAACTCTTATTCGTCTAGTTTTTTTCTTTGAACATCAGTTCTTTGGAATTCGCTTCCTTCATCTTGCTTTTCTGATTCATATAATTTGCAATCTTTTAAGTCGTCTGTCAATCGTTATCTTGCTCTACAATCTTTATCTTTTCTCTTCCAGTAACTTCCAACACTAATTAGTGGTTGCTTGAAGCCTTGTTGGAAGCGAAGATGTTTAAAAATAAATAAAAATAAAAATGTGAAACTTTGTAAGATCATAAAAACTAAAAACTAAGAGGTTATTGCATGAAATTTGAAGTTTGTTGATGAATATAAACTTAGATAAAAATACTAAAGAAATTATTTTGTCAACTTGTTTCTCCCACGTTAATGGCTGGGTGGACCCGAAAATTGTTTTTTTTGATATATATATATATACATATATATATATATATATATATATATATATATATATATATATATATATATATATATATATATATATATATATATATATATATATATATATATATATATATATATATATATATATATATATATATATATATATATATATATATATATATATATATATATATATCAGTGGTGTACACTGGATATTTAGATGTTTGAGTTTTGACACTTACACATATTTTGCAAACTCCAAACTTTTGTATGTTTATACTTGAGTCATATGAGAATGTTTTGCAAAAAGTTGTGGTGATTAGAGCTTGAGGACAAAAAAAACAATTTTCGGGTCCACCCAGCCATTAACGTGGGAGCAACAAGTTGACAAAATAATTTCTTTAGTATTTTTATCTAAGTTTATATTCATCAACAAACTTCAAATTTCATGCAATAACCTCTTAGTTTTTAGTTTTTATGATCTTACAAAGTTTACAGCCCTCCCCCCCCCCCCCAAATTGAGGGGGGTTAAAACTTTATATGGTCATAATTTTCAAAAAATAAGAAATTATTGGATGAAATTTGAAATTTGTTGATGAATATAAACTTAGATAAAAATACTAAAAAAATTATTTTATCAACTTGTTGCTCCCACCTTAAGGGCTGGGTGGGCCCAAAAATTGGGGTTTTTTTGTCCCTAAACTCTAATCACCACAACTTTTTGCAAAACATACAAAGGTTTGGAGTTTGCACAATACCTGTAAGTGTCAAAACTCAAACATCTAAAAGTCCAGTGTACACCTCTGTATATATATATTTGAGTTTTGACACTTACAGGTGTTGTGCAAACTCCAAACTTTTGTATGTTTTGCAAAAAGTTGTGGTGATTGGAGTTTGGGGACAAAAAAAAACCAATTTTTGGGCCCACCCAGCCCTTAACGTGGGAGCAACAAGTTGACAAAATAATTTTAGTATTTTTATCTAAGTTTATATTCGTCAACAAATTTCAAATTTCATGCAATAACCTCTTAGTTTTTAGTTTTTATGACCTTACAAAGTGTACAGCCCCCTCAAATTGAGGGGGGTTAAAACTTTATATGGTCATAATTTTCAAAAAATAAGAAATTATTGGATGAAATTTGAAATTTGTAGATGAATATAAACTTAGATAAAAATACTAAAAAAATTATTTTATCAACTTGTTGCTCCCACATTAAGGGCTGGTTGGGCCCAAAAATGGGGTTTTTTTGTCCCCAAACTCCAATCACCACAACTTTTTGCAAAACATACAAAAGTTTGGAGTTTGCACAATACCTGTAAGTGTCAAAACTCAAACATCTAAAAGTCCAGTGTACACCACTGTATATATATACATATATATATATATATATATATATATATATATATATATATAATATATATATATATATATATATATATATATATATATATATATATACTCTTGCATGTCTCTTGCGTGGCATCAAAAAATATTTCCCATAAACTGTAGTTTTAAAGAGCGCGTTAATAAACCAGACCAGAAAAAGTTTTAAAAATTAAATTTTTTTTTTTAATTGATAGACTACCTGGCCAAACCAAACCCTTAGTCGATGTAGCAGCACTCTCTTGCGAGTCAGGCTATTTGTCAGTCGTTGTAGCAGCACTCCCTTGCGAGTCAGGCTATTTGTCAGTCGATGTAGCAGCATTCTCTTGCGAGTCAGGCTATTTGTCAGTCGATGTAGCAGCACTCCGTTGCGAGTCAGGCTATTTGTCAGTCGATGTAGCAGCACTCCGTTGCGAATCAGGCTATAAGATAGTCGATGTAGCAACATTTACGCATGTTTAAAAAATGTTTTTTATTAAATCAATAACAAAAACACCACTAATTAAAAAAAACTTTCTAGTCGTTATAATTGCGGTTTTTTTAAAAATTTTTAAAAAACAATTAAATTTAATGTACTTCCGCATAAATTAATTGCTTTGACATTTCGATGACAATCAAAAACAGCTTAAGAGACGAGGTAATTAAAATTGTAGTCGTAAGAGACTTTTTTTACATTAAAACGCTCTTTCGACTACACTATAAGGGTATATATATATATATATATATATATATATATATATATATATATATATATATATATATATATATATATATATATATATATATATACGTATAGTAAAGGGCTTAGATATACAGTTTGTGGTAAAAAACAGCTCTTCAACTGTCTTTAGTTTTTAAACTGAGAAAATTAAGGTTAGATTATAACAAAATGCATTAATTTAATTGCGGGAACTAATTAAATTCAAAAAACCACAAAAAGGCAAATTAAAAGACTGCAATGTTTTTAAAAACATTCTGAATGTTTTTAAACGCGTTCTGAACATTTTTCAAAACATTCTGAATGTTTTTATTTTATTTTTGTAAAATAAAAACATTATGAATGTTTTATTTACTGTAAAACCTGGGTGGAGTGTTGCTACATGGACTATCTTATAGCCTGCTGCTACAAGGAAGTACTGCTACATCGACTATCATATAGCCTGCTGCTACACTGGAGTGCTACTATTATGGTGAAATGGTGGAAAGTAATAAAGTTGCAGTACCCAATTTTTTTTATGTATGAATAAAAAAACTTGTGAATAAGAGCAGCTTCTGCAACATTGATGTACAACAGTGATTTTTAACTTTTTGGTTTTTAAAATTTTCAATTCATTTTCTGATAAGTGAAAAAAAAAAATCTTTTTAAAAGAACTTAAATTTTAACTTTATAGGAGAAAAAAAAAAATTTTTAATTATAAAAAAATAAAATTGAATTTTTTAATAATATTATTGTTAGTAAAATTATTTAAATATAAAAAGTTTTAAGATCATATAATCTATAATAACTCAAAAAAATCTTTTAAAATAAATTTAATAATAATGATTTTAACAGATTTAAAAAAACTTTTCTTCAATAAAACTTCAAAAATTTTACATTTGTTTTATTGTTATTAAAATTAACAATAGCAACCTTACAGTGATGATTCAGAGAATCAATCAAGAAAAAGCATTAAAAAAACTAGTCCAAAAAAAACAGCAATATTTTTTACAAGACAAATAAGAGATATATTAGTAGAGAATGAAATCAGGAATAAGGAAATAGTGAGCACATATATGCAAACTTTTTCATTTTAATAAAAAAATTTAGATTAAGAAAAGATTTTTTTTTTTTTTGAGAATTGATTTTAATTTGCCTAGAATTGATGAGTTTGATAAAATGTGCCTAAAGTTAACATGCCTAAAAAAACTTTGTTTACAAATTTTGAAAGCTTTAAAAAGTGAAACATTTTAAAATTTCTCAAGCTCTACAAAAAAACCCCACAAAAAAACAGCAGATACAGACTACTGCTACCTTTTTATATTAAATAGGATTCAGGAGCTAAGTAGTCAAGTTGACTAATTAACTCATGTAGAGCAAATAGATAAATTAAAATTGCAGGTGTTACAGTTGGAAACTGAAATTAAGTTCTCATTTAAAAAAAAGGATTTAAGTTCAAAAAATGAGGATCTCAAAACGCAATGTAACTTATTAGGTTCTTATTTAGAAAAAGTAAATAGTAGGCTAAAATAGAAGGAGCAGTTCCAACTTTAAAAAGAAAAATAATAAAAACAGCACAATGTAAATCTGCTCGTACCAAAAATGCAAGATTGCTAAAAAATATAAAAGAAAAAAACTATATAGCAAAAACTCATTATTTAAAACAAGGCAGTTGCCCAATTTGCAAATGCTTTGTTAGAGATTATAAAAATTTCATTGTTGTTGATTCTTATTTAGACTATGACAATATTGGTTCTTCTGAATTGTTCCGTGGATTTAAGTGTTGTAAACCTAATACTACATCAATTGATAGACAATTAGATGGGCAATATATTGATGTTAAGTTAAGTTGTAATAGACCTTATTCTATGTTAAGTAGGTGTAGTACAACTAGACAATCTAAAGTTGCTTTTATATTCCTTCAGCTGGTTAGGATTTTGAAAGTGATTTTTCTATGTTGTTTTGTGATATTCAGTCTTGTTAAAAGTCAATATTTCATTGTGTTGCAAATAAGTTAGGTTTTTGTTGTGCAGTATAAGTGTTTCTGATGCTGTAGAGCTTTGTAGTTAATTAAGAATGCCCACAGCTAAATTCAGAAGGATAAGACGTACATCAGGTAATCTTGGTGCAAAAATTCTCCCATCTGAACTAAAGATTAGAAAAGAACAAGAAATGCCGACAAATAAGAACATGTTATTGTCAAGTCAATGTTATTTTATCCATCAGCGAATGAAGCACCTTGGTCAGTCCCTGTATTAATGGTTAAGAATTTGATAACTCATTTGAAGAATTTTTAACAATCTTTAAACTTGGGACTCTCTGATCTCAACTCTGATGTTGGTTTTGATAAAGATGTATGGCTCTTTTTTGCTGGGGATAAAGGTATCAAAAATAAATCTATGAGAAGCCATTTACCTATGCCTTACACACCTGCTAATTGTAATATCCTAAAGAGAACAATACAATCTCTGGGGCTTATAATGGGCTACCTTGTGTGAAGATGGTGGAAACCTATTCACTCTAGGTACGTTTTATCATTCAATTATTGCTCCTGTAATTTTTTCCATAATAATTTTGAAAAATGTAGTGCTATATTATGTTAGGAATAATTTTAAAACTGTTTAAACTATTGTTAGAGGAATGTGAGATTGTCTGGCTGGTTTATTGTTGTTGAATAGTAAAGATGTGAGCTTGAGTGAAAAGTAAGCTGCTAAAAGCGTTAAATATTCTAATACAGTAGATTCTGAAAAGAGTGTAATGTGTGATATAGAGAGCTATAAGTGTTTAGGATGTTAGGGTAAAAATATAGAAAATCTTGATATTTATATTTCTGAGAAAATTGCATTTATAAGAGTGCAACACATAGTTTTAGAGGTCAACTATAATTGATTGCAGATAAAGTGTGAGGATCATGAAAAAAAAATTACAAAACTAACAAAGGGCCTCGTGAGAGGGCAATACTTCAAGCCCTTGATGATATCAAGGTTGAGCCACAAGCTTACCATGGTAATGTATTTGTAGATAATCATTGCAAATTAGTCTTAAGAAACTACTACAAACTTTGTAGTTTGCTGCATCCTGCTTCACTTCGAGCACTACTTATATATATATATATATATATATATATATATATATATATATATATATATATATATATATATATATATATATATATGTTTTTTTTTTATTTTTACTTATTTATTTATTTCAGTGATCAAATACAAATACAATAATCCATTTATAATTTGATGAAGAGGTGCTACACCAGGCCCCTCTATGCTGACGAACATGGAGATACAGACGCTACAGACAAAGCAGCAGTTGTATCTATAAAGTTCCTTTCTTATGTTATTTTTGAAAGCGTTGATGGATTGAGCGTTCACTGCTTCTTGCGAAAGTGCATTCCATGGGGCGACAATTCTGTTTGAAAAAAAGTTATAACGCTCCTCACAGTTTTTTACCGTCTGACGTTCTAGTTTATGGTTATGGCCTCTTAGAATATACTTATCTTTACTTTTTGAAAATTTTTGCGGGATGACAAAACTGACAAGCTCAAGTTTATGAATGATTTTGAATTGCTTGAGTAATTCTATCTGGCAGGTCGTTTACAAAGATTACGAATAGCAATGGGCCCAAGACCGAGCCTTGAGGCACTCCACTATTGACTGCTTTCCATTCAGAAGTAATGCTGTTTATAACTACTCGTTGACATCGATTGTTTAGCCAAGCTGCAATCCAAACAACGAGAGCGCCTTGAATACTGTACGCTTTCAGCTTATGAAGGAGGCATTTATGTGGTACTTTGTCGAACGCCTTTGCAAAGTCTGTGTAAATGATGTCTACTGCGTGTCTGCAGTGAGTTGCTTCCGTCATGATGTCCCAAGTTTCTAAAAGGTTTGATACGCATCCTTTATGATAAACAAAGTCATGCTGGTTTGGAGAAATTAGCAATTTGTTAAATTAGTTAACGGAATGTGTAAGTTAGAGGCTTCATTGTACGCGTTTACTAGAAGTTGATAATCTTTGTTTGCATTTAGTCCAGTGAATACTGTTTCCCAGTCAACAGCTGCAATATGTGCTGATATTGCTGCGTAGTTTGCTTGATTGCTTGACTCCAAATGATTCGAGGTTTTAGCGGCAATGTTGGCAAATTGTTGAGGCATGCAGTAAATTGGCCTTCGATGAAGCATTGTGCTTGGCCCATTGGAGTGTCACAAAAAGAATTGCCTTGTTTAATGAAGATTACACGGTCTGGCTCATTTGTTATAATAAGGTCAAGTGTACTAGTAGGCTCGACGTGTCGACTACTACGGTAGGTTGGGAATGTGATAAGCTGAGTTAAGTGACATTCATCAAGACACTTCTGGAACCTGATGTCGCCTTGACGCTCACCTCTCACGTTAGCAACAGTTGCAATGCCACTATTAACTTCGATAGGCTCATAAGATGTATGGCTAAATTTGAAATCGCCATACAGTAGCATTGCAGAGCAGTTTATTTTAGGCAGTATATGTTGAGCGGTAGTGATCGATGTGATACACTGAGTAAGATTTTGATTGTTTTCGTTGTGTGGACGATATAAGCAGCTAAGGAGAAATGATTCTTGACCAAGTTTTATTTTTCGCCAGATTTGCTCAATTGATGTTGAATTGAGCTGAGTAGAACTAACTTCGCTGACTATGATATCGTTTCTTGTGTAAATTGCAACTCCACCACCCCTATTGTCTCTGTCTTTGCCATGTGGTTGGTAGCCGGGTACGGCAACGTCTAATAAATCTGTGAACCAAGTTTCCGCAAAAAAAATGACATGTGGCCGGCTGAGTTTATATAGAGTTGATTGTCTAGCAAAGAGCTCTTGGCGTTTTTTAATTGTTGAGTGAACATGGGTTGTTTGCCCAGTAACATAGATGGCTAGGTGAAACTGTAGAAGTGTAGGATTGCATCGGTTTTATTTTTGCTTTAGTTATTGGTCTAGGACATCTAGTTGGCAGAGGAGATTTCTGAGTTAGAAGCGGCTGTGCGGCTAGCGTAGTCTGACTGTATATAAATATATGCACTTAGGGTGTCAGGAAATTTCGTGCAACCTCTCAAAAAAATATTAAAAAATAAATGTTTTTTTATTTTATTTTATTAAATCTTCAAAATATTTGCTATTATTATTTATGCATAGTTGCATCTTTTCTAACCACTTCTCAAACTTTTTTCTATATCTTCAATAGGTATGCCTAAAATTATCTTCATAATTTGCCTTTTTTCACTTTCAATGTTTGTATTATAGTCAAGATTAGTTTTGATGCGGTCAAAATAGCCAAAAATCTGATGGAGCTAAATCTGGCAAGGTTAGGTGGGTTGCGAACTATATTAAATCCACATTGATCTAGGAAAGTTTTCACTGCTTTTGTGACATTAGGTCTAGCATCTTCATAAAGAAATTTCATGTTTTTTTATACCTGAGGTAGGTCTTTGCTTGTTTATTTCTTCTATAATTGGCTTCAAGCAATTTTCAATGTAATAATTAGATGTTTTAATCATTTTTTCCAAATAATCTATATGAACAACACCTGTAGTCTTAAAGAAAATAGAATACATATTTTTTGTTTCATAACAAGCCTGTTGTAGAAGATTCAGTTTCAGCTACCCAGCTGGCATTAGATGACTTGTGTCCAATCTGTCTCAAGGTAAACCACCATTTATCACCAGTAATAACACAATTGCTTCAACCCTCTCATTTCGATTTTTTTCTGTTAATTAGTGGGTTATCGAACATGATAATAATTTTCTCAGCCCTAGTGAGTCGTATATATATATATATATATATATATATATATATATATATATATATATATATATATATATATATATATATATATATATATATATATATATATATATATATATATATATATATACATATATATATATATATATATATATATATATATATACTATATATATATATATATATATATATATATATATATATATATATATATATATATATATATATATATATATGTATATATATATGTATATTTTTCACACAAAAAACGCCGTTTTTGCGTTAAAGTTCACCGGAATGATGGGGTACAGCCGACCAAATTTTTTTCCTAGAATAGGCCCTGTATATCTATGTATATATATATATATTTATATATACAAAATTATAGATTATTAATATAATATACATTGATAGATTAATAATAATAATAATAATAATAATAATAATAATAATAATAATAATAATATATATATATATACATATATATATATATATATATATATATATATATATATATATATATATATATATATATATATATATATATATATATATATATATATATATATATATATATATATATATATATATATATATACATTTTAAATGTGCACATATTCAATTTTGATTATAAACAATTACTAATTTACTTTTAAAGCCTTTATTGAACCTTAGCTATTTAAAGTTTTGTATATTGACACAATAGGTTGTTTTGTTTTGTTTTCAATATGAATTTTCCTTCAATATGTATGGAAAGTTTTATTATAATATTGACGTAAAAAATATATATTATAATAATAAAAAATAAATATAAACAAAAAATTGAAAAAAAAAAAATTAAAAAAAAAGAAAAGTTTATGCATACACAAGATTATATTTAAATTTGTAACAACGGGGCTGGATGATAAGAGCATATCTTCTGTCAGCTCCAGTCTGAATTTTTAAAAACTTTATATTGTTATGTTGTAAAACATTGTTAAGTCTATTTCAAAGGATGAAATAAATAAATAAAATACAAGGGAAATTTTCAATACAATAAAAAAAAACTGTTTCTACCTATGTTGTCCAAATCTTTTTTTAATTAATAGATAAGCATTTCCCACCTTTAAACCAATTGCATAAACTATTCAATCAAAACACCACAAAAGTTAGTAACTAACTACCAGCTGCTCAAACAGGATTTCAAAAATCAAAAAAAGTCACCAAAAAAAATTAATTCAAAAAACACGACTGAAAATTTCCCTAGCAATTGCTAACAAAAAAAAAAACTTCCCACTGAATTTTTTTAATAAAAAAACTATATTTACATTTAACCTGATGGTTGCAATAGCATGAAACTTAAAGTTGTGAAACTCACGTTGTTTTATTTTCTACCATATATATATCCCTTTGTGCTCTTAACCATCGATATATATATATATATATATATATATATATATATATATATATATATATATATTATATATATATATATATATATATATATATATATATATATATATATATATATATATATGTATATTTACATATATATATATATATATATATATATATATATATATATATATATATATATATATATATATATATATATATATATATATATATAATCTTAATTTAATGTACATGTTTAACATGGCTTTTATTTCTTCATATTTGAACAGTGTTTTATATATTTTTTATACCTATTTTATCTTACTTTACACTTGTTAAAGCCCACATAAGGGCTCTATGAAAAAATTGTGGTGACTTTAGTCATCCTTATCTTCCTGTCTGTTATATAAATCCTTTTTTTTTATATAAAATTTTTTTATAATTTTTATAACTAAAGCAAAATGTATATTATATAAATTATGCAAAAATATATTTATTTAGAATACCAACTATTATAAACTAAAACTAAAAATAACAAAAATCATCAAAATAAGTTCTTAATGTACTAACTTGGACATGCTTGAGTTAAACCAGGGCAAAAATCATTCGTACCACTTCTGGCAGCACGGAAAAAACTAAAAATAAAGTGGTAATGCAATTATGTATCTACAAATGTTTCATATATTTATAAAATTTACTTAAATGCAGATTATGATTAGGGATTATGTTTTAAATTAAGAAATAAAAGCTAAAATTACAATTTGTGCTTGCGCCATTTGCTGTCCTAGACATAATTTTCTGTCCTAAGATTAACAAAACAAAGATTAACTACCCCGTTTAGAAAGACGATAAAACAGCAATAAAACTATATGGTAAAGTTGTTTTTTATAAACAATTAGTTTTTTCATCAACTTAACAACCTAGCTATATTGCTTTTAATACACGTTTAAAATAAAACGTGTATTTTTTCAGCATGATCAGAGTATTGCAAGAATGAAATATATTATTTATTAGTAGATTCAGATTATGATAAATTTTTAAAAATTGCATTAATTTGATCGTAGGGTTATTCCATGACATACTTTTAATAGGTTTTCCATTTGCTATCTTTGAGACACTTTGTGACCTTATGTATGAATTATTTATGAATTTGTTGATATGTTGTTGATATGTTAAATATATATATTTTTTTGACTATAGATACAAATGTTTTATATATTAGCTGAGTATAACTGATCATGTTGAAGATATACAGATAGCATAAAATATTTAGCAAACAATTTAAGCTTATAAATATAATTCTAGTTTTGCAGAATATCAGAATATTTTCGAAAGTCTTCAATAATTTTAAAATTTATAAAAAATTTATGTTCTATTGATAGTCAAGTTATTAACATGATTCATGCATATCTTATTGAAGTGGAAGATGTCTTTAATTGTCAAAACAAAAGATATTTTTCGCTTTCGATTATTGAGACTCTCAAGCAAGAGATAGCAAGTGCAAGGTGTCACATAAAATAGTTGAATAGTGGGAATGTTTAGAGATACTTAAGGTATGATACTTATAAAAAATAAACACACAAATCGCCCACCTGGTAGTATTGGTTGAAAAATATAGTATAAATTTAAACCATTTTTAAGTATAGCATAATTTGTTTTAATTTATTGATTTATAAAGTCACACACACAAATCGCCTACTTGGAAGTATTGGTTGAAAAATATGATATAAATTTGAACTGTTTTTAAGTATAGCATAATTTTTTAATTTATTGATTTATAAAGTCAAAAGTGTCCAAGCAAGGTTATGGTGAGTGAGACTTTAAATCTTTAAAACACTTAGTCAAGTTAATCAATCAATGCACTTAATTAAACTTAACGGCGGAATATATGACCTTGAATGCATCAATTCTTTTATTTTATTGCTAACTATATTTTTAAATAGTTTAAATTTAGCAAAAATATTTCTTTACTTTTTGCCTTCCATTAATCAATAACGTTGTTCAATCAAGAAAAAATTGTAAAATACTGTAAATTTAATAAAGTCTTTTTATATATAATTTTACAGTTTTCAGTAACTTGTAGACCAATTTAATAAACATAAAATATTCCTTCCTATTTAGGGATGGGGATGGAAATAAACACTGAACATCAATATGCTTAGTAAATAAAAAGATAAAACAATTTTAGAATATTTTGAAAACAAATTATCATAGTTGCTACTTAAAGTTACAATAAAAAACTAAACAAAATACCAAATAAAGCCTAAATAAGACGTAAAATTTATCCTATTATAATAAAATATTATAAAATAACCTAATAAAAAATCTTTTTTTGAAAATATTCAAAATTTCCCGAATGGAAAAATTCCGGGAAGTTTACATCGCCACTATAAAACCATTCCCCACCCCCCTCCCTCTTCCCCAGTAAGAGTAAACTATGGAGTTTGGGGTTATTCGCAAATTGTCACACAAAAATACAACTTTTTAGACCCCCCCCTACTTGTCACAAAGTATCACAAAATATCAACCCCTCCCCCCTTTTGTCACGTCACTAAAATTTTAATTTTTTTTTTTTATTTACAAAAAAACAACAAGTATTCTTCAATTAAAATTTTTATTACTACTTAATATTTTCCCAAACAGAATCAAGATGTTCTGCAATAGAAAAAATTGGAACTGACGTTCTAGCGCTTCTATAAAAAAATCAATAAAGTTTGATTCTTCTCCTGGTAAAATATTTTTCTTTACCCTTTCTTCTGCTTTAAAGCCTCTATCACCTTCTAAGAAAGTAAGTTGTGCATTTTCTTCCTTTTGAATAATCTTCTTTATCTTGGCTTTTGATTTTTGAACTTTATTCTCTTTCAGATGAACTATTTTATAATTATTAAGCAAATTTAATGATGCAAAATAAATGTTGCACTTTTGGCACACTCTACTTTGAAGGATTGTTTTGATACTTGGACAGTGTTGGTCAAACGGAATATTTTTTGGAGCAAGATGTAGAGATTGGAAAAGAGATGTTTAGCGATAAGTCTTGTCAACTGAAAACTGTGACTCAATAAGAGGTCAATAACATAAAGGAATGAGAGGTCGAAAAAATCTTTCTTTAAAAATTTGAAATATTTTCCGCGTGGCTCAGTACAGCATTTGATGTCAGAACGTTTTGAAATCGATCCATTCTTGACTTTTTTTAATTACTACTTCGGTATCGATTTCTGAGTTGAGCGTGTCAATAAATTCTGAGTAGGTTTCAAAGTTATCGATCACTACGTTGGAAAAGACTTCAGCTAACGCTTCGCCAGCATACTTAAAATTTTCTCTTTCCAACTTAAGGTTTTTTTTTAACTTTAAATTTAAGTCTTTCCAGAAGAGTCCAAATGTGATCCATAAGTTTCGTGAGGCAAAATAAGTCCTGAAAGCTTGCATGAAAGTGAAGCCATTCTTTGTTCAACTGAATTAAATGCACTTCTCTGTGGTGTATTTGTGGCAATTATTAAAGAATCCAAAGAAAAAGTGATGAAGTTGTGAATGGCTATTTTAATCGTTTTTTGATATCTGGGGTTTTCATCTGGTCCTCCGTCAGTAAACATTATAACAATTGCCTTTGTATTACCATTTAAATCCAACATAATGTCTCAAAATAGCAGTAGTTTATATAATTATGCAAAATCTCTTGCATGAGAATAAGCAGTGGATTTCGAATGTTTTGCTGATCTTATTAAAATATAAGTAGGACCCGAGTAGCGCACAAACTCTTTTTTGCCGAATCCATCTTTTTCAATTTTTAGCCCAGCATAGGCTGATGGAATAAATTTATGGCATGGAGCAATGACAAAATCGTGATCAGGTAATTTTACTTTATATTCCATATGCATGATCAAGGGAGCTTGTAAAGTAGCTGCTGGGAGACCAATTGTCACTTTTATTTTATCATCCTGGCTCACTAAAGCAACTTCTGCTAGTCCCAAGAATAAAGCAAATTCATTTAAATTCTCAATGGAAGCAAAACAAAATTATGTATCCGGATGTTCTTTGTGAAGATCTCTTCCTGGTTTAATGAGTCTTACAGGAACAGTAGTGACATGCCTCTTCCCATCTATTGTGTGAGAATTTTATGGTGCAAGATGATAATAGATTTTTGATCTGCCAATTGTAAACCCTTCATTTTGCAAAACTTCTGTTAATTCATCAAGAGATTTAACTATTTTTAAAGTCTCGCATCTTCGTTTGTCAGCTGCAGCAGCGCCGTGAGTGGCAATCTGAATAATTGTTGGTAGTAATTCCGGTTGACTTTCAATAACAGAAGGGCGTCCAGCCTTTTCATGAATTCTTAATTTAAAGGTAATCTCGGGATAATCTTCTAAGGTCTCAGCCAACACTTTTTTCTTCCTTTCTCGGGATTTTTTCTGTCGTTTACGGCTATCCTCAAGTGATTTTAATTCTTTTTTATCTTAACTTGCCATTTACTTTGAAAATCAGGATCATTTTTTATCGAATTCCAAAGGATGTTGCATTCATCTTGCGATTGTGATTTTGGTTTGTTTGACAGATGTACTGCAGTCCATGCATTGAAAAGCTTTTTGTAGCAAGTATTTTAATCCATTAGAATCTAGAAGTTTTAATATCAGACATTCAATATATATATATATATATATATATATATATATATATATATATATATATATATATATATATATATATATATATATATATATATATATATAAGGCCGTCGCGACAAGGGTTTTTTGTACCTCCAGTCGGCAAGTTGGGACATTTTTGAATCTTCAGTCGGCAAATTGGGACATTTTTGTACTTTCAGTCGGCAAGTTGTAGCCTTTTTGTAGATTCAGTTGGCAAAATGGGGCCTTTATCTATTCTCAGTCAGATAATTCTCAGATCTCTCTTTTTTTTTTTAAGTTGGCCAACAACCTTAGGGCACCCTCCCCCCCCCCCCACACTAGGGGTGTCCAAAAAACAACTTTTTTGAGAAAAACCTGCTGACACCCCCTAAATGTGTTTTATCTAATGCAAAAACACTAGGTTTAAAATTTTTTTGAACAAAAATTATTTTTAGGGGTAGCTCAAGGCCCTCAAAAATTTGACGGGTCCCTAATATTTTGAAAAAAAAACTTTTTCTAAAGTATGTCAACCTGGTACTCAAAAGAAGCGATATTGTATAAAAACTTCAAAAATAATAATCATTTTACATAAAAAACATGCCTAAAAAAAATTATTCTCAAAAAACCTGAAAATATTGACTTTTTTTATTTTCAGCTTAAAAACAATAGTTTTTATGCATTTATATCTAAAAAAATTATTTTTATAAAAAATTATTATCATTTTTAAATTTTTTATATAATTTTGCTTATTTTGAGTACCAGGTTGACATACTTTAGAAAAAGTTTTTTTTTCAAAATATTAGGGACCCGTCAAATTTTTGAGGGCCTTGAGCTACCCCTAAAAATAATTTTTGTTCAAAAAAATTTTAAACCTAGTGTTTTTGCATTAGATAAAACACATTTAGGGGGTGTCAGCAGGTTTTTCTCAAAAAAGTTGTTTTTTGGACACCCCTACCCCACACACACACTTGACACCTACAGGCGGCGGCCCTATATATATATACCAGGTATACTGGTATGAAATGAGCGTTTTTTATAAAAATAAAACACTAATTATTAATGGGAAAGTATAAAACATTTTATTCAAAGTATTGGCCATTGTTTTCTACACATTTTGACCACCTTTCTGGCAATTTGTGGATACCACGCCAATAAAATTGTTCGTTTTTTAAAGCAAACCAACCAAACACCCAATTTTCAACCTCCTTGTAGGAATCAAAGTGCTGCTCAGCCAATGCGTGTTCCATCTTAAAATAAATCCATTTTTCATCGCCAGTAACAATCCGATGCAAAACCGATTTTCTTTCGTGTCTTCGAAGCAAAATTTCACGTGTTTTTTCGGTTTTCCATCTGTCTTTCATTCAATTCATGTGGCACCCATTTTCCACACTTTTGGATCTTTCCCATAGCTTCTAAACGGTCAGAAATTGTTTGTTGTGCAACATTTAACATTTCTGCCATTTGCTTTAGACTCAAAGTGTCATCTCCATCCAATATCGTTTGCAATTCGGCGTCTTCAAACTTTTTTGGTGGTCTTCCACGTTATTCATTTCTCACATCAAAATCATTATTTCTGAACCGTTGAAACAATCTTTTGCATGTTGCTTCTGATAGAGCATGATCACCATATGCCTCGACAAGCATTCGATGCGACTCTGCAGCACTTTTCTTCAAATGAAAACAAAAAATTAATGCTTTCCGCAAATCATCATTTTCCGGTACAAAATTCGACATTTTTAACACGATGAAAAAATATGATGTTGTCTGTTCAATGACTTGATGTATACTAAATATGTTTCACAGATGTCATAGCAAACAAACAAAAATAAAATAAAGGTTCGTTCACAACAAATGTTCCCTATCGAGACATTTGTATCTTGACGCTCACCTCATACCGGTATACCTGGTATATATATATATATATATATATATATATATATATATATATATATATATATATATATAATATATATATATATATATATATATATATATATATATATATATATATATACATATATATATTATTTAAATGACTAAGTGTATATAATGAGCAAAGTAAACCAGAAAAATGATAAATAGACAAACAACTCTAACACATACACAATGGACGAGGACAACCAAAAACGCAACTAAACATAGAAATAAACTATGCAAATTAAAAAATATGAGTACATACAAATTTTCTTTGCTTTATTTTTCCTTTTCTATGTTCGAGCAATTATTTTTTAAAGCACGAAGACAATGATCAGAGATTAATGCTGAAATAAGAAATTTGATCATTAATCTTGTAATTAACGAAGGGAAAGTGTGAAAGAAAGACTTTAATACGACGCCTGGTCCATCAATATTTATCAACAGGTAGTATCAATCCTGGTATTAGAGGTGGTTTTCGACAGTCAGGTTGTACTGAGGAAATAAGAAATAAGCTACACGAATTGAATGGAGATAACAAAAACAATAATCTACAGGAGTTAAAGGTAGAACTGGGACTTAATGTCAATGTCTCTACATTATGGCGATGGTTAAAAAAATTGAATTATACATACAAAATATTAAGACCCATTAGTGAAAGACGCAATACTGCAGAGGCTAAAGAATAAATAAAAACATTTGTTTCATGGTGTTTAAACTTGACATTGCAACAACGCTACAGAAATATCATTTACATCAATGAAAGTCCGTTCAAACTTCATATGATAAGAAACCATGGATACAGTCTCCGAGAAACAACCCGAAATCAACGTGTGTTATCATCAAGAGGCCGTAACATAACTATGATACTAGCATTAAATTGTTTAAACATAGTCCACTGTGAAGCAATAATTGGCGTAGGGGTGTTAGCAGAAACCTTTAAAGGATTCTTAAATACGCTTGAAAATATTTTGGGAAAAGAAGAAGAGTTTACCTTGGTGACAGACAACGTTAAGTTTCATCATTCATTATCAGATTTTTATGATAATTATCCCTATGAAATTCGTTTTTTACCCTAATACTCTTCTTTTCTAAATCCTTGTGAAGAGACATTCTCGAAAATTAAGAATACTACAAGAAGACAAATAGCTCCGATCGTAAATAACGATTTGTTAGAACGAATGAGGAACGGTTGTGACCACGTTACTGAACATGATCTTTTAAACTTCGCGAGTCACTGCGAATCTTTTCTCACACAATGTGTTAATAGAGATGACACTAATAGAGAAGAAAGTATTAATTTTTAAAAACTTGTTTTTTCGAACTTGTATGTTATATATATATATATATATATATATATATATATATATATATATATATATATATATATATATATATATATATATATATATAACATATATATATAAAACATTTATATATAACATATATGTATATACAACATATATATATATATATATATAACATTATATTTGTATATATATATATATAACATTATATATATATATATTGTTATATATTATTTGTTACACATCTAAATTTATTTTTAACTGGAGTATGTAGAATATTTATTACTAATAACAATTTAAGCAATTCATTACATGCATTATAAAATTGATATAAATTTTATAACCGCCAGATTGAATGCAAAAAACCGCCAGATTAAATGCCAGATTAAATGCAAAAAACCACCAGATTAAACGAAAAAACTGGTAATTATCTGTTTATTAATTTGTTACTTTTTCATTTTCTTCTTTACTTTTCAATTTATTTATAAAAAAAAAAAAAAAGTTAAAAAAGTTGTAAATCATCGCCTTGCGCTCAAGACGCTTGTATTATCAATGCCACTGCATTGATAATGCATTTGTATAATCAAGCTTTGTATATTTAATACATTTTATATATTCAAGCTAATTTTAAAGCTATAAAAAATTAAAGAACTTAATCAAATTATCCGTGACGTTACAAGTTTTTCAAATCTCCTCCCCCCCCCTCCCTCATCCTCCATGTCACAAATCTATGACCCCCCCCCCCCTAAAAGTGTTACGTAACTTGCGAACGACTCCTTATTGCATGGCTCCAGTGAGCAAATCCAGGTTTTCGCGTTTTTTATAAAATCCTGACCCGAATATAATAAGTGCTTGAATATCGGATTCATTGGATAGTGTATAAGTTATAACAAATTTTGTTATAAGATATTAAAAAGAGTTATTTAATATAATAAACCAATTAAATTATCTACCGCAAATTATTAGTAAAACGGTTTAAATAAAATTAAATAATTCGGGTCTTGATTTTACATATAACGCGAAACATGCACTGGAAAAGAGTATCGACCTTATTGCATAGCGTTTTCTATTTATCGCGCAACCGGATTTTTTTGTGGAGGCCTACTTTTTTACGGCATAAAAGATACCTTCGTAATTTTAAAACTAAAAAGTATTTTTAATTCTCTGTATAACCTAATAATTTTTTTGATAAAAAAAAGAAAAAGAAAGAAAAATAATCTTAAGTAATAAACAATGTAAATAAAAGGCACAGAAATTTTTTTTTTTAAATTTAAAATTTACATATTTAGATAATTATACAATTTCATCTTATGTCTTGGCTTTAACATTTAAATACAAAATTGATATTTTCTTATATTGAGTAGGAATTTTATTAAACCAAACAAAGAATATTAGATTAAAATTGTTAACAAAATCTGAAAAAAAAAACTATTATATGAAATTTTTATAAATCTCTTATAAAATAATATACTATATATATTATAAACTTGATTTTGAACTTTTAGATCAAGCAACTTTAGTTCTTTATCATTTCGTGTAACATAACCAGCAATCTGAATAAGTGACATTTTGACATCATCAGCAATAGAAGATTTTAGATCTTGCAAGTTATTAAGAATTTCGCAGCAGTCTTTAGACAATTTGTAATCACATAACGCACATTGATGACCAGATTTCACATTAAAATTGTCAATATTTACATTTAATTTCAAAAGTTAAGATGCATGTTTGATACGTAATTTTTCAATAACTTGTTGAATACTAAGAAAATATATACCACCAGAACCTTGACGAAGTATACTATATTCTTTAAACCAGGTAATCTAATGTAAATTGATAAAAAAAAATACATAGTTTTGTTAAGTAAATACCTACATAAATCTACTAGTCCATAACAAGTTTGATGTATACAAGTTGCAGCATCTATAAAAAGCTGTTTAATACGTCTACCTTTGGGATCTGCCATTTTAAGTGCCATATCTCCAAATTGTAATATTAAATTTAAACGATTGTCATCAGGATTATTAATAACAGCCTGAAAAGGATCATTATGTCTTCTATCAGCATCATTGGCTTTGACATTTAAAATTTTCCACCAAATAATAACTTTATTGATAAATATAGCAGTGTCGTTAACATAACTACGAATCATGTCAGGATGTTGCAAAAGAGCAGCATTATTTTTTTTTAAAATACTCTTAAAACCGTTACATACACACTTTACTCCGTTATCGTCATATATTAATTGCTAAGTTTTTCAGTTAACCGAAAACAAATAAATTTTATGAGGTGTACAAAATCATAAGTAAATATTGTTAACTATGGTTTTTCCCGGAACGAATGAGTACATTTAAAAAAAAGCCTGATCGACACGATTCCCATCACATATAATAGCATTTACATTTGTACTGACTGAATCAATTATTTGGTTGGTTAAATTTATCTGTAAAAAGAAAAAATCAGATAGTAATTTTGATATTGGTATCATTTTAATTAACACCTTTGGACTCTGTTTAAACAAACAGCCATAATCCCTAACATTGTTTTGGACTATTCCACTGGGTTATCCTCTGGTCAACCAAAAATAGTTTCACCATCGTAAAGCAAACTTTTTTTAACATATATTTTATCATGTAGTATGATACATAATTTCTACTTATCCGGAAGAGAGTTACAAATTAAATAAATTTGTTTTCATTAATATTAGAAATTTTGAAAGTTAATAATTATTAATAATCATAAATATTTTGCATAATTACTTCTTTTTTATTATTAATTTTAAAAGAGCTTAAAAAACGAAATATCTCATTAAACTTATACCAGGTGTCAACAGTTTTGATTTGATTTACTGTTAAGCTAGAAATATGACACTTAATCCCATAATGAAATGTTTCAAAGGTAAGATTTTCATAAATTTTAAGTACAAAAAAGGTATTCCATTAAAAAATTTCAAAGACTGTATAAAAACATAGCCATCAACCATAAACGATATAACTGGGTATTGGTGATCACTGCAATTGGTAAACTTGTTTTTAATGCCACAAAAAGTAGCTTTATCGCTTTCAAGAAATGTGTTTAGCTCATCATCTAATGTACTTCTAATGCCACTTAAAGATCTTTTGGTAGTAATTTCAGTTGGACTAGCAGTTGGAATTTGAGGTAAATGTGTTCCCAGCCAAACAGAAGGAGGATATTTTAGTCGACGTTTTCCTCCACGCATTATAACTAGTTATAGTGGGAAAAGATTACTGCATCTGTCCAACAACATTCGTGAAGTAGTGAAATAACATCCGCACATTTTTGTCTAAGATCATCTGTTTTTTTTTTCTTTACTGAATTAAAATCTGTCGAACAACATCCGAAATTTCATTGATGTCTAATAACATCTACAGAAAGATCTAACTACATCCGGGAGATTTTCTCGATGTGTAACTACATCCACCTAAAATAATGCATTATTTAATAAAATAAATTTCCACACGTAGTTACATCCGAAAAAAATCAGATGTGTAATTACATCTGGTTAAAATAATGCATTTTGAAATTATTTTTTTCCTGGAAGTAGTTACATCTAAAAAAAATCAGATGTGTAACTACATCTGGTTAAAATATTGCATTATTAAAAAAAAATTCCCGATGTAGTTACATATATAAGTTACATATATAATTATTATATTATATAAGTGCTGCTACATCGATTGACAAATAGCCTGACTCGCAACGGAGTGCTGCTACATCGACTGAGGGTTTGGTTTGGTTAGGCTATCAAATAATTAAAAAAAGTCTATCAAATAATTAAAAAAAAAAAATTTTAATGATTAAAATAAATGCATTATAAATACTTTTTTATGGCGGATGTCCGAAAAAAAATCAGATGTGTAACTACATCTAGTTAAAATAATGCATTATTAAAAAATATTTTTTCTCGGATGTAGTTACATCCGAAAAATCTTCAGATGTAGTTGCACAGATATATTATATGAAATTTCGGATGTTGTTGGACAGATGTTATTAGACATAGCAAAAACGGATATTGTTATCCTGACCCATTATAGTTACCAATATACGCACGCACTATAACTAGTTATAGTTACCAAGTACGCACTATAACTAGTTATAGTTACCAAGTATACTGTTATCTGTAAGTTACACTGGTCTCCAAATTTGATACTGAATCAAATTTTAAATTCATAGTATAATATTTTTTAGTGTTCAAAAGTTATGACCATATAAAGTTTAAACCCCCTTAATTTGAGGGGGCTGCAAACTTGATATGGTCATAATTATTGAAAAAAAAATTTAAAATTTCTCGATGAATATAAGTCTAGTTGAAAATAGTACAAAAAATTTTCATCAACTTGTTGCTCTCACGTTTGTGGTAGGAAGGGGTTAGGATTATAAGGTTTCTTGTTCCCATTTTCCTATCACAGTAATTTTTTTAAAAGAAACTTCTTGTTGTTTATAAGTTGGTTATTTCAAACATTTAAAAACCTTCCTACACCACTGAGTGTATTGGTTTCCAAGTGATAACGTCAAGTGTGAAAAATGGATAAAAGTTTTTAGCATCAACAATGTTTAGTTTTTTGAACGGAACTACTCATTTGACATTAATAACTGTCGAAATTGTAATATCGATTGAACAATTACAGGTAATATCAAGGAGAAGTACAGGTAATATCAAGAATTGAACAATTAATAATACAGGGAATATCAAGATCAAGGATTGACAAAATAATTGGTTGTATCTCCTAGTATTATAAACAAAAAAATCTCATAAAATGATTGTAAATGTTAAAAGAAATAATTGTTTATCACACAATGGAGTACTACTCTACAGTTTTAGAATCTCCAAAAATGCTGTATCAAGTTACCCCATACATGCTAATATAAAACAATGGCTTTATTTTTAGTATTAACTTCAATAGTTTTGTTTAATGAAGTAAAGAGCTTATGGATTGTAGTGTACAAAATAATGTTACATACCAATAGACATATTGAATAATATACCTTAAAATTTAGCATCATTAAAAACTAAGAAATTACTTTGCCATCAAAAAACACAAAAACCGATCCTCGTCGCCTAATGATATCATATGATATTTTTTTGTCAAAACTCCAAAAAAAACTGTTTCATCATTTTCACAACTTTTATGATGCCTCCTGAATTACAATGTTTCACGGTGCCCAAGGGCGGATTTATTGGGGAAGGGGGGCTATAGGGGCAATCGTCATCTCTTAAATAAATAGGATTGAATTTTTTTTGGTAAATTTGTATATTTAACTCAGCATGTTGTTTAAAAATGGAAGTAACTAGGTAGGCTTTTAAAATTGAAAAATTATCAAATATAAAAATTATCCCTCTACTTTATTAAATGGTCTGGATCCACTTAATTAAGTAAACCAAAAAATTGCCGCCGACCACCTTTCTTTCTCTATCTATATATCTTCCTTCCTAGATGGTGGAATAAATAAAACTGAAAATCATCCCTCTTCTTTACTAGAGGATCTGCATCTGATCTGTAATTTTTAATAAAAAATGTTTGTTTTTTTAAAAATGAATTTTAAAGTTAATAAATTATAATATTAAAAAATAAGTTAATAATATCAATATTATTTTAAAATGATAACATTGTGTTTACAAATTATAATCATTTAAAGTATACACCTTTTCTTCTTTTAAGGATGCTGTTAACGTAATGTAAAAACCATTGTATAATCTGCATAATGAAGCGTATATGAAGTTTTTTTAAATTGCTTTTATTATTCGGTCAGTTTATGTAACTAGAGTTGATCATATGATCAAAATGTTTTACACAGTAGGTATCAGCAGAAAAAAGTTTTTGAGAGCCATCAAGAAAATACTCATGGATAAAGAAAAAAAGATGATGAAGGTGATTATGAAGATGATGATGAATGAGCATTGTATTTAATTGGTAGTTTGTAGAATAGTAACACCTTTATGAATTTTATGAAAAAAAAGTTTAGAGGTTAGAGAGAATTGATTAGAGCGCTTGCTTCAAAATTGAGAATTTTCAACGCTAGTTCTGAACATTTATTTGATAGATAAAAAAAAAGTTTATAGTTTAGAGAAAAATGAGCTAAATAACTTGTCCAAGCTAAATGATGCAACAGCAGATCCAAATGATACAACAACAGATCCTAAAATGAATTAAAAGACTTAAATTAAGGTTGTTGAGCATAAGGGGTAAGATAGGCAATTGATACTCATAAACTACGCATCACATGACAAAACATCTAATAGATTAAAGTTAGGGAATTTGAATGCTAACATAACGCGCAAACAAAAGATTGCTGTAAAGCAGTTGAGTAAGACACTCGGGTCCTTTTTCTATTTTGGACAAAAAAATAAAAAAAAAAAATTTGCTGCAACTACTGCTCTTATGATTATATAAGGGAGGATGGGGAGGATGGGGCTGGTTAGCATCAAGGGTAACTTGACAATTTCATTTGGCATTAAAGTCTTCTTCAGTAATGGCAGAAGTTACGCGTAATCATTCTAATGACCCTTTTCGTGCTAAAAAACAAAAAAGTAGAATTTTGCGCATGCGCATTATAGAGATATTGCGTTTTATGTGTTTTTTAAACCAAAAATTTTTTAGTGAAGGAATATTCTTCTTTACTTTACAGGAAAATATGTTGTTTTTATGAAAAAAAGAAGGTTTTCTCAACTTGTCAATATTGCACTACACCTAACTCATCAGTATGCCATCATAGAATGAAGTTATCATTTTCATTTCAACAAGCTGTGCCTGCCTTGTCCAAAAGATAAAATTAAAATAAGTATTCTACACAAATGCACAAAACGTGGAAATAAAATGCAAAAAAATTTCATTTTTGCACAGTTATTAATAAAATCACAATCTTAAATATTAAAAGGGATTAAAAATACGACAGCACATCCCAAAATCAATTTTTGTTGATTATAGAAGCAATATTTGTGCATAAGGGACGTATTTTGACTAAAACTAATGTAAATTCAGTATAGACATTTTGGTCTAATCACTTTTTTGCCATAAACAATATTTATGAAAATATGAGCGGTATGCCATCCTAGGCGCTATGCCATCATAGGCGCCTTTCCCCTAAGTGTTTATATTTTACCAATCTGTCAGGCTTCTCATTAAAACTAGCGGTTTTTTCCTAAATCTTGAAAACCTAAAGGTGAGTTTCCACTCATCCGTTTTTCTACGGGAACGGGATAGGAAAGGGAAAAATAATCACTTGAGCATGCGCAGTTTTACTTCGGACAATTAAAACTTATAATACGCATGCCCACGTGATTATTTTTCCCGTGAAAAAACGGATGAGTGGAAACACTCCTTAACTAATATATCATCTTGTCTAGTAGAGGTAAGTCAAGCAGCTTTGCAAAAAATAAATAAAACTAAACTACCAAACTTAAAAAAACAACATTGATAAGAGATAATTTAGCATTATGTACATTATTGATAAGTATTTTAAAAATTAATAATTTTTAAATTGGTCTTCAAAGTTAAAAAGAGTTGTATAAAATAAAATTTTTATATTTTATGACTTTCTTACTATTAAATTTTTTCTTTTCCGATACGTCAGGCATGTCAAAGTGGCAAGACTTTTAATGGTGGCCCCCAACATTTTTATCATTGTATTGCATATGGCATAAAAATTTATTAAAAAAATTATGACAATATATTTTAATTTTAACAATCGATATGAGAAAATAAGACGGGTGAATATTAAAAAACAATTGCTTTTACTCGTTTTTAGAGTAATTGTTCAACTTTACGTGGATAAAGATTTAAGCAAAATCTCTCAAATTTTTATTTACGTAAAACTGAGCAATTTACTCCAAAAAGGCTGAGTAATTGCTCAGCTTTACGAGAACAAAAATTTGATTAAAATTGGTCAAGTTTTTATTATCTTAAAGCTGAACAATTACTCAAAAAATGCTAAGGAAAAGCAATTGTTTTTTTTTCACCCGGCCTAATAATATCTCAATGTTAAACAACAGCAACAAGATAACCCGATCAGTCAAAAAATATAAACAATATAAACAAGATTTTGATGTGAGGTTAAGTACTCTCCCCTAGCTATTATTTTAAAAAATGTGGCCGAATATCAGTAGTTGGTAATGTTTGGAGGTATAAGTCGTAAAAAAACTTAAACTTTAAACCGCCATAAATCTCTAACTAGTAAACAAATTATACTGAAATATTAAACAGAGATTAAAAACAGAAGAGGACTTAAGATGGAGCCTTGTGGAACACCACAGAATATTTTAAGTTTTTTTTGTCTAAAAACCGTCATTTGAGATATAAACTGTTTTTGATCAGTTAAGTAACTGTAGACCATTTATGGTATTTATGGTATACTCCGTATTATTTTTGTTTTTCTAGAAAATCT
The DNA here is from genome assembly GCF_022113875.1 of Hydra vulgaris. NCBI lineage: Eukaryota > Metazoa > Cnidaria > Hydrozoa > Anthoathecata > Hydridae > Hydra > Hydra vulgaris. The sequence goes on from NC_061165.1 coordinate 9,287,266, forward strand.
GATGGTTAACGGTGTCAAATGCTCTTGACAAGTCTAGGAATATACCGAAAGTGAAGATGATGCTCCGCTAATAACTTTAATTAGTTGTATAAGTGCATGCTCCGTAGAGTAATTTGATGGAAAATCATATTGATTACAATAGAGAAGATTGTTTTGATTCAAAAACGCAAAAAGCTCATTATACATGATACCTTCGAGTATTTTAAAAAAAAAATTATTTTTGTATTTTATACAAGTTGAGTTTTTCAAATTTGACCATAATTACAAAACATAATTTCTTAATTGAAGAAATTATGGTAAAATAAATATAAAGCTGTCGGTCAGAATAATTCAGGATATATTCCTAACAACATTAAACATAACATTAACAACATTAAACATAACATTAACAACATTACCTAACAATTCATTTGATAGATTTTTTTTTGTTTGTTTTTGTTTAGATAAACTTATTTTTAAAAATCATTAACTTTAGTTTGTAAATAAAGTTTTAAAAAATAACTTTAACTTATTTTAAAAAACGATCTTATATTTACATATAAAAGAACTAATTAAAAATCTACTCGTTAAATGGAGTAATATATTATGCCGGGTCAATAAAAGTTGCTTTTACTCATCAATTGGTCAGTTTTACGTGAACAAAAACTTACTTAAATAAAAACTTAACCAAAGTAATTCTTATTCGCGTAAAGCTGGCCAATTACTGAGTAAAAGCAATTGCTTTTTTTTATTCACCCGGCCTTTAATGATTAATGTTTAAAGTTTAATGTCATCAATAATGCAAAGTTTGATTCATGGTTTTTTAAAAAACTATGGTCTTTTTAAAAAAACCTGATTTTGACTTAAAAGTATAAATTAAGTTTTATAAAACTTTTTATAAAATATTAAAAAAACAGTTTAAAATCCATAATGGCGCTTATTCTTGAAATTAAATACTTATATAGAACTTAGAACTTATAAGTTCTATATAAGTATTAAATTCCAAGAATAAGCGCCATTATGGATTTTAAACTGTTTTTTTAATATTTTATATGGAATTTGAATATTATCTTGAAATATTGGAATATTATCTTGGAATATTGGAATATTATTTTGAAATTTAATACTTATATAGAACTTAGAACTTATAAGTTCTAAGTTCTATATAAGTATTAAATTCCAAGAATAAGCGCCATTATAGATTTTAAACTGTTTTTTTAATATTTTATAAAAAGTGTCTGCTTTGTGGTCTACCACCACAAAGTAGACGCTTTTTACTTTGTGGTGTTTAGAGTTTAAAGTTTTCTGTATAACATTAAACAACTTTTTTATGTAGATTTTTTTGTAAGTCTAAAATTTATAATTAGTTGGAGGTTATTAAATTAAAGTTTTTTAATTTTTAATAATTTCTATTAAATTTTATAAAATAAAGTTATTTTTTCGTTACAATTTACTTATTTTGATGAAATCTTTTTATTATTCTGGCATATGTTGCTGTTCATGCTCTATTTGAGCAAGGTAATTTTTTATTTAATCAGAAAAAATATAATTTGCATTGAAACAAGGACCTAATAATATTTTATTGTTTTTTGCTGTTATTACAACTAATTTGGATATCTATTAGCCCACTGGCAAAACTACGGATACAGCGAGGGTATTCATGTAATGATGCGGCTATAAACAATGATGAAAGTATATATCTAATTATAACGAATCAACTATAATTATAAATATAAAGCAATATTCATACCAAATGAGCAATAAAATTGTTTTCATTGTTTGAAAAAACAACTGTAATTGATTAACGTTGGTTTTGAAATAAAAAACGCGCTAGAAACAAAAGTTATTCATTAACATCAGTTTCACTGTTTGTTGAGTTTATTGAGTTTTATATGGAGAATGCATAACTTTCTTCTCAGTGAGAAATTCATTGAAAAAAAATTAATTTGATTCAAAGCCTCGTGATTTTAACAGAGATCACACAAAAAATATGGCCAAAACGCATGAAAAATTAAGTAATACTCATATTTTTAAATTTTCTATGAGTAAAAGATTTTTCATAAAACATAAAAATATTTTAAACATCACTAACATAAAATATATAATTTTAGAATTATTTATCTCTTGCCTGTGGCGATTGTTCCTTTTGCCGAACAAACTTTGCCGACAGAAAGTTTGTTCTTAATAAATTCTACGGGAACAATATTTCTTTCTCTCCCGTGATAAATATTCTTGTATAAAATTTTAAACTTTTTGATAAATATTCCTCCATAAAATTTTACTAAAACTGTATATTAAAAAATATAATCTTGTTATTGTTTTGCTACTTTGTTTATTTCATTGAAATCATTCAAACAATACGAAAGGGGAGTAGTTAGAGGTGTCCTGACAAAAAACATTTATATTTTTATCATAGCGTAATTAGGTTTCTTTGCAAACTCGGTGATATTTTTTTTCATTAATAGTTAGTCTTTTGTTTGTAGATATTTTTCCCGGGGTTTTCTCATTCATTGAAACTCGGTGCTACTGAAAGAATTAAATGTCTTGTGAAAAAGGACAGCTTTATCAATTTATGAAAGGATATTTATATATTGTTAAAGCTAAAGCAAAAGCGTTACGATTAAGCAAATAAAAATGGTTTGAGAATAAAACACTCCCTTGCGAGTCAGGCTATTTGTCAGTCGATGTAGCAGCACTCCCTTGCGAGTCAGGCTATTTGTCAGTCGATCTAGAAGCACTCTGTTGCGAGTCAGGCTATAAGATAGTAGATGTAGAAACACTCCCTTGTAGCAGCAGGCTATAAGATAGTCGATGCAGCAACATTTACGCTTGTTTTAAAAATGTTTTTTAATAAAACAAAAACAAAAACACCACTAATTAAAAAAACTTTCTAGTCGTTATTATTGCGGTTTTTTAAAGATTTTATAAAAAACAATAAAATTTAATGTACTTCCGCATTAATTTAATTGCTTTGACATTTCGACGACAATCATATACACCTTTAGAGACGAGGTAATTAAAACTGTAGTCGAAAGAGACTTTTTTCACATTAAAAGAATCTTTCGACTACACTATAAGGATATATATATATATATATATATATATATATATATATATATATATATATATATATATATATATATATATATATATATATATATATATATATATATATAAATTCTTTAAAATCTGACAGGAGCAAGCAGAAGATAATACATCTTATATCCTTGCTCCTTAGGTATTGAAATAGTTTACTTACACGTTTTAATTTATAAAATATATAAGTGCATATTTAAGAGTTAAACATACGCATATATATATATTAGTAAATATATAGCAAGATAAATAAATACATAACAAAACGAGTGAAAAAAAATCAAAAAAAAGTTTTTATTGGTTAGATTTAACAAATGTTGTTTCACAGTTTTTTTAAAATCTTTAATTGTGGTTATAGATTTTATGTTGTTATTCAGGATCGAGTTCCACAGATGTGGACCCCGACAAGTAATTGAGTAGTCCCATTTTTTGAGTGTTGTTGACGGAATGTATTGTCAATAGAATATCTTGTTAAGTATTTGTGATTAATTAAGGATAAATGAGGCTGAAAATATGATGGAAGCATGTTATTGTGAAGTTTAAACATTAACAATAAATTTTGATAAATATTTAGTTCGTATACATCTAAAGTATTAATTTCTTTTAGTTGGCGTATGCATATTTGTTCGCATTAAAAATTAACCAAGTCGCTTTCTATTGTTTGATATAAACTTTTTTTTTTTTGAAGACAACTGATTACTTGCCCAAGCTATATTATAAGTGAAAACGAGTTAACTTTAGAAGTTGAAAAAAACTTGAAGAGATTTTATATTGTTAGATAAGAAAGCTTGTGAACAAATTTAAACTTGGTCCGGATGATGCGACTTACAACAAATACAGAAAGTGAAAAACTTCGAGAAAATCTTATGTGTAAAAATTTTAACAAAACCACTTTCAAATCAAGAAAATTATAAAGTTGAATTTTTCTTTAACAAAAAAATATTGCGTATCTGACTTTCTTTTATTTTTTTATTACTATTAGAATCTTTATACAAATATATAAAAACAAAAAACGCGAACTCGAATAAGGTCACATCGAGACCGCTAAAAATAAAATTTAAATATTTTTTTTTTACTTATTTGTAAAAATTTTATTCTGAGATTTAAATTAGAGAAATAAAATTTCGAATATATAAACATCATGTTTTGATTCATTAAACCTGTTAAATTTTAAGTTGAACCTGTTACAATATATTAATAAAAACTTTGATAAACTCATTGCTAAAGCATAATTTATTTATACGATATTTTTTCTTCTTAGACCATTAAAATAGATAGGGCTTCGTCGAAAATCCGTTTAAGCCAAAAATATTTGCATATGTGACATCACCAAGAACCACTCAAATAATGGGGATTTAATTCTGAAAACGTTTATTATTTGAATTTGAATTACCTTAAAATGGAACTATTTGAAATTATTAGTGAGCTTTTCTTATGTTGGTTTGTTTATGGTGGGGCTCGTTGTAGTTAAACTGTAAAGTTTTTCATGAACTGTAAAAAACTTCACACTAAAATCATTAAAACTGGAAAACTGGAGTTTTTTTTGCCTGCAAAAACTAAAAGTCATCAACATAAATATTCCATCAACATAAGTCGTCAAAATCGACGAAAAGGTTATTGAGAAACCTTTTTCCACTGCAGGAACTGTAATATATAAGATATACTTAAAGGAGTGTTTGAAAAAGAGTCTTTTATAAGATCTCACAGACAAAACATTATTGTCTTGATCTAGAAACTTGTTATTTTTTAAAAGACAACTTTCAATTTTATGGTAACAACAAAATGGAGTCACTTTTGTGGCCAAGGACATAAATCCATTAAGCTGCCCAGAATTACACTCTATTAAACCATTTTAGGAAATTGCGAAAAACATTCTAAAAAGCTAAAAGCATTGATGATTTTAAGAAAAGAAAACAAGCAGCTAGAAATCTACGATAAAATTATGCAAGCGCTGATGGCTAAGGTAAAACGTTAAACCCGCTGGTTTTAGCGTCAACAAACCAAAAATTATCTTTAATTATTAATTTAGTTACTTAAAATTAATTAGTCAAGTATGGTATAACACTATTTAAAAATAAAAAAAGCAAAAAAAATTTTTTCAATTATAAATTTTTAAAGTAATATAATTAAATATGAATTTTAAGTTAGTAGCTGACATCAATAAGAATCATTTTTTAACAATAAGCAACTTTTTTCATTTTTCCGTAGCAAAGTTTTTCTTATTCCGTTGCTAGACAACTTCTATTCATAGTTGTTGTTTTCTGTACCACTCCACGTTTGTCTCATCACTTTGATTAAATAAAATTTGAAGTAATTGGGAAACGTAAGATCCCTGGTTCAAACCCACCTCTGGTAAAGTTTTTCGACATCGGTTGGGAAGGAGGCGTAAACTTCCTATTAAATACTCTTCCGCGGTGCTCTGTGATAAGACCGCAAGGACTTCTTAGGGCACCTAAAAAAAAATAAAAATTCTAATTAATAAGTCGGGTATAAGAATGGGAATAAGAAAAACATTTGCTTTTACTCAGCGTTTTTAAAGTAGTTGTTTAGCTTAACGTGAATTATAATTAAATTTACTACTAATAAAATATAATTAAAAAAAAAAATTATTTTATTAGTAGTCTACCACCTTCAACAGCACCAGTAGTCAACAACAGAAATAAGGCCTTGTTAGTTTTCTTATGGATTTAGTCAATAGAATATTTGGTTATTAGCAGATTAGTTTCATCAGGTAGAAACATCAATACCAGCGTTAAGTTCATTAATGTATACTAAAAAAGATTTGATGAGTACTAAAAAAGCAGCCAAGAGAAAGACAGGGTTCATGGAAGTTTTATAAATCCATTTTCCCTGATTACTCCCTGATTTTTACCCAATTTCAAGTAATTTTTCCCTGATTTTGGTGGTAAAAAATGTATAATTTTTCTTGTTAATGTTGAAGGATATAATACTTTTACAACTGAATCCATGTTTTTTTAATATTTTTATCAGAATTTTCAAACCTTATTTTTATTCTTATATTAGAAACATAAAATCAAGATTTTTTTTAAAAGATATTTTGAACAAAGTAATAATATATAAACCTTATATGAGATCTATTCTATATAAAGTTATTTTACTATCTTTCTCATTTGATCTAAGATTTTATTAGTGCCTGTTATTGAACTTAGATACATTCTATATCTTTCATGGGCTGATTTTATATTGATTATCATTTTGTTTGTAATTTCAATTTAATGTGGCTGAAGTTTATTTGATAGCATATGATCTTTAACTAAACGTCATGCAGTTATTGATTTTTCATTCAAATTTTGTTTGAGTACTGTGGCATTTATACTAAAACCTCTCTCAACTGAAGCTTATCCATAACTTAGCGTCAAATTGATTCCAACTTGTTATATTTAATTAGATTGCACTTTTTAAAGAAGTCGTCTAAACTATCACTATTTCTATTGAATTCATGAAAATTGTTTTAATAAACCATTGATTCTCTAAAGAAATTTGTAAATTGATTTATAGCTTTATCGGAAAATACTTGTGAAAGATATTTTAAGCTAATCAAGTGGGTCAATATTGATTTGTACTCCTCTGTGTTTTCTAGAGTCATTGTTATCAATCCAATAGGGTTAAAAACCTGAAAATTGCATACAATGATAGACCCTAATGGAGTTCACTCAATGAACTTTTTAATTAGTCGTACAAAGCAATCTTTTTGGAAACTTTGAATATCAGTAATTTTGCTTTTAGGTTTTTTCATTAAATTTGACATGAGCCCAAGTCATAGGTTCATTTCAATCATGGATAGATAATTTTGGCACAGCAATGTTAAAAAAAGGAACTAACTTGTAGTTAAATCTTGCTGTTAAACAATAGTGCTTGAAGTCTTGTGGATTTATTTTTATAACATTAATAATGATAAATATTGTTTCTGTTAACTTGTTTGATGATCCTTATCAATCCAAGTGGATTATAAAAATCACCTATCCTTGTGAGCTTTTAATTTAATTACTGGAAACATAAATACTTATTATATCTTTCTTTTGTAAAGAAGCTAATCTTGTTTCAGCTACAAATCCTGGTTAAATTAGATTTCCCTTTAATAGATAATCTTTTTTAAGAAAATCAACTTCTGCTATAGACCAATTATCAATAACTTTGTGTTTCACAAACAAGTTCAGTATAGTCCACAACAGTCTTTCTAAGTCACTATTCATAAATGAAATCATTAGCTTGTCAGTTTGGTACGACAACAAATATGGCTATACTATCCTGGCAACAAAACTGAAAACTCCATATTTTGATCAAGTTTGTCTTTAACAGCTTTTTTGACAATTAAAAGGGATATTGATTTGGGTTGGTTTAAAGGTGGTAACTTTTCCCAAAACTCAATTAATTTAAATATATTAGGCCACATTTCAATGCCACAATCTTACAACAACAGATTTATTTTTAACCCACCAAAATAAAAGAGGGTATTTTGTTGCGTCTGTGACTGTTTCATAATCTTGACGTCTAGCCAAGCTGTTGTGAGGAGTTTTTAACACCCTTTCAGAATTTCTTTTATATTCCATGGTGTTGATTCTATAGCTGTTTTAGGTACCATGAATAACATGCAAGAAGCAACTTCCAATATTTATTACTGTGGCATCTCGTTGTTCTTTTTGTGATTATTTAGAACATCTAGAAATTTTAATTTGTAGAGGGTTCATGGAAATTTGAAACATTTTACTTGAATCAAATCTTGATAAGTATTCGTTAAAATGAGTAAGAAGGTCAGAAGCTGTAGAATGACTGAGAAAAGCTGACGTCCAATATCTTACTTAACTTTTTTTAACTTTGTTATTGACATCCCATTATCGAACGAGTAATCTGTCATGTTTTAGTTATGTCCTTCAAACTCTCATCAAAATATGATGTAACAATCTGATTTTGTGATTTCTTCTTGTAAGAATGTCTTGAAGTATGGTGCCAGTCCATGGTTAACAATGAATGATATTTTTGAGGAACTCATGCTGAAATTTTCTGCTACCTTACTGTCAAAAAAGATTTTTTTAAAAGAGTTGTTTAAATTTGCACATGAATTATTAGAGTAGTAGAATTCTTATGTAGATCTCAGTGCTCAAAAGATCTCAGCAATAGTTGATAAAGATGATTTATAGAGAAATCAATAGTCGTTTGTTTTTTGGTGGAAATTGTTGTACTTTTTTTCTTCACATTTAAGCGGCTCAGCTCGCAACTCTTTTCCATTAACAAAGAAATAGCTAACAGGATTGAAGTAGATTGATGCTTTTTACCTAAACATTTTTATAAATATGGTGTTGTAACCAATCTTCTTGAAAACAGGTCTTCTCTGAAGTCGTATTTTATGTTATTATATTTAATTAAACATATGGTTACTATATTTTATAAAAGTTATAAAACCACTGTAGCGAGCAACTTTTAATAAAAATAAAGTATAAATTTGTATGTTACAGAATAACTTCAAGTTATATATAAACCATTCCCTGAGCTTTCCCTGATTTTTAAAAAAAGTTCCTTTACTTTTCCAGGTATTCCTTGATTTTTTACAATTTAAAAACTTTTCCCTGGTTTACCCTGAGCACCGTGAACCCTAAAAGATTCCTAAATTTACAGGTTTCGCGTTGGCATAAAAAAAAAAAAATCGTTTACGGTAACCAACAGTGTTCTGTTCTTAAGATTTAAAATATTTTAAAAAAATTTCGTTTCTGTACCATTTGTAGGTTTAGAAACAAACATAAGACTTGTTTTCGTAACGTATTCAATTATATTAAAAAATTATTTAGGTATTTAAAATCTTGTTTTAACCAACAAGTTAGGTATATAATTTAATGTAAAACTAAACAAGATTTCTTGATATAACTAGATAATATAGATAAAGAATACAAAGAATTGTACAAATTAAATTTGAACACTTCGTCGTTGAGTAATAGAGCGATCTAAAATAAACAATGTTTATAATTAAAGTAAAAGAAATAACCTAATTTCTATAAAAGTAGAAGATAATTTCATAATTTCTAAATAATGAATAAATTAACAACAGTTTAAACACCAAAATATTTTAAGTTTTATATATTAATAAAAACAATTTCTTGTATCTTATTTCGCTTTTCAAGTCATTTATTTCAATCATTTCTTGCTTTAGTTAACATTTCTGTGGAGTCAACTTCACAAATATCGCGAATAAAGCTCGGGCTCTAACGTTTCGTTTTAATATAATTAAAGCAGTTCAAAATATCGGCGATAAGAAAGTGAAATAGATAGAGTGAAATAGATAAAGTAGATAACAATACAACTTTAGTAGTAGTAGATAACAATACAACAGCCTTAGCTACATAACGCTAATCAAAAAATTAAGCCAAAATTTTTTTTGCGCAGTGGCGTATATCACATTTGCTCTTAGCATTTATAATTTTAACTACGTTGCATACAACTGCACAGCAAGATATAAAACTGGTACAAATATATCATTTCACAAGTCAGAGTTTGATTTCATTACAATAGTAATTAAAAAAAGGTTTAAAGAAATAACTTTGTAATTGATATATTTTGTATTTATTAGAATATATCTAATAAAAATATATTATACTTTTTTAATTAAGGTAATAAAATCTATCTATATGAAATAAATTTCTAATTTGTGTTTTTGCTACCAAGTGACGTCACATACTCAAACAAATTTGGCTTAAACGATATACGAAGAAGCAGCGTCTATCAATTTTATTGGTCAACAAAACAAAACTACTAACTTAATTAAATAACGTTAAAAAAAAGAATATAATTCTATAACTTACATATTATTTATTCATAAACCTCTTAAGAATGTTCTTAAGTTTAATGTTAAAGTTTTTGTCATATAAAAATATATAGCATATATTATCACAAATTAATTATATAATAACTTAAGCTTGGCCATTTAATAAACAAGTATTTCTTGTGAATAGAGAAGGGATCAGGAAAAAAATTTTAAAATACTTATATCACTCTAAATAAATATAAGTCATTTATTTTTTTTCAAAATACTTCTTTTTAAGCACAAACATATTTGTTTATTAATTTAAAAACTTTTCTGTGCCACTTTACGAGGATACATTTCAGATGTATAAGGCTGCGCAGAGCTCAACTTACTATCATTTCTTGGTTTGCGACTATCTGGTTTTCGTACATCTTTATTGAAGATAGGTCCATACTTAAAATCGAGTATTCTTTCATGGTGTTCTACTAACGTATTCAACTAATGACAAAATAAGCATTAAATAGCATTAATAATTAAGAAGCATTAATAACAACAACAAAAATTTTTTTTTGGTATATATTGAAATATTTATAAATGGTGTTAAATACAAAGGAATCAACGTAAAACTTGGCCGTTTACTCGCTAATAACTATATTTTACCGTTTTTCTCAAAACTAACTATTTTAAGCTTGGTTCACTTGTGTTTAACACCATCCAAATATAGCAAACCAATTAAACATATTGTTCTTTTAATTATTAAAAAGCGTTTTCAATAATAAGGTTTTAATGTATATATTTTTATATTTATTCTTCGGCTAAAGACTAAATTTGACTTGTAACAACAAATAAAAAAAAAAGCAAAAGAACTTTTACGAACCATTTTCCAATTTTTAATTTCACCTAAATACTTATTAATTACAAAGTAATTGTTTATTATAAACAAACAAGTTACTTTATTTAGCCATTTCATGAAGCGAAAGCACATTTGACTAATTTAATTTTTGGTAATTTGCCAATAAAAATGTTGATTGTTAATGTTAATTTCAGTTTTATAGATTTAGGCGATCTCAGTTTTAGGTCTATATAAAAAGTTCTAGGTCTATATTAAAAAATAAGGTTAAATTCAGTTTTATAGATTTAGGCGATCTCAGTTTTAGGTCTATATAAAAAAAGTTCTAGGTCTATATTAAAAAATAAGGTTAACACTTTAAGGTCTTAAAAATTTTTTTTTTTTACTAATTGACCCTAAATATAACAGAAAAAATATGTTTACCCATGGCTTTGCTTTATTTTTCATAAAAAATAGGTTTTGAGTGTAGCACTAAATTGTTTAATTTTTATTCTGCCAAAAACACTATGACCTAAGTGCAAGCACTAAAAAAAAATAAAAAAAAAATATATATAAAAACCTAATTTTATTCACAAGTAAATTACAATATTGACTATGGATATCCTATTTTACACGAAAGTCAGTCTTAGTATGGTAAAGTTCAAAACAACCAGTAGGGTGTAGTCATGGTTTTTTTTCCACCACCATGTATTTTTCTGTCACTGCAGACTAAACAGTCTTTGGCATTATTACTTGGAACTTGTGCAATAAAATGTGGCTTTTGGTTGATGCGTTCATTGTCATCTAATGATCCCCTTTCTCTTTATTCTTAAATATTATGACATGCTCCACTTAATTGCTCAATGAGGATTTGTCTTTAGGTTAGGCGTCGAAGTTCGTTTTTACCATTGCCTTCAGTAAAATATTTTTCTCCGCCATTTTAAAGACTTGCGTAGAAATGAATAGCTGGAACAATGGTGATCAGCTCAGTCAACAGCTCCCATATGTTTCGAACAATTTACAATAACAGTTGGATTATCAATGTCTACAATACTTTGTTTTGTTCTTTGTTTTGCAACTTCAGTTGTTGAATCATGGTAAGTATTCATCATCAGAATGTAGTCTGTCCTGCAATACCAAAACCATATCATTGAAAGAGTGTACATATGCAGAAAACTTCATGCTTCTTTAATTTGTTTTTTTTTTTATATCTTCAGGTAACTGCTTTCTATTTTTCATTATTGTCCCTGTAGTTTGTATTTTTATTTTGAGGAGCTCTTGTGCAAGAGGAAAATTAGTAAATAATCTGTCAGTAAATAAGTGATAACCACTACCTTGGGCAGCCTTTTAAATCTCATCACACAAATGCAACACGATTCGACTTGTAAACTGCATTATAGGTCTTGCCAAACTTTTAGTAGTACAGTTACCATAATACGATTCAAAGAAAATATCATAACCTGTTTCACTATCAGCTAAGACAAAAACACTAATGCGAAATACAACTCTACCTTTGAATGCAATAGTACTTTTATCAATTGCAATGTTACGAGATGAGACAAAATTTCTAGAACAGAAACTTTTTATTTCTGATACAACACGATGCACTTTCCTTGCACGTCTATTCAATTCATTAGATGGATTTGATGGTGAGGATACGTGCAGCATCCAATGTATCTGAAGAAACCAAGTTCGAGAGAAAACTGATGAAAAAAATGGTAGTTCAGCTAATCACAAGAAAAATAATGTTTTATACTTGATTTTTCATTTAAAGTCATATTCAAAATAGCACTAAAGTAAGCATGAATTTCTTCAAATGTCACATCTTTCCATTTATGCCAAATAGAATGAGATTCCAATTAGTTATTTTCAATTTTTGACTTATACGTTTACAATGTCTGCAATACGCTTACATGTCTGCAATGTAACTCATCAGTAAATAATAACTTGAAAAAATCTAGTTCACGTGTTAAGTTTATTGAATGCTGAGGGCCTACATTTGCTACTGGGAATGGCAATGCTTCAAATGCCGGAGTATCTTGCACTACATTTATCCATCCTATGTTCAAAGCAAGTCCATTATCATCAATTTCATTTAGTTCAATATCTTCCTCTGACTCTGATATCTCTGAGATTTCAGTCTTAGATTTACTAAAAGTGTATTCACTGTCATTTTCAGAACTTGTTTCATCCAATGCCTTTAATACTTCTTCAGTTGTATAACGTTTCCTTGCCATTTGTAAATAAATTTTTAAAAAAACTTATAAGAGTATAAGGTTAGACCATTAAAAAATGTTACGGATAGCACTAAGTTGAAATCACACTATAATATTACCAATTGAATCTAGTAAATTGCCCAAGTAGTTTTAAAAGATTATATTTAACATAGTAGATGTCCCGTGGCACGAGACATTAGACCGTAACGACAACTTCATGATGTCTTGTCACGCGGGACATTGGACCGCAAAGGGTTAAGCCATTTATTTAGTTAACTCACTTGCAGTAAAACAGTTTTTTAATTAATGCACTGATTTCTTTTAAGCAATACATATCATATGTATGACATTTAACCAGCAATTGTTAATCTAATTGTTACATTAAGTATTCAAAAGTAACTTAAAACTTGTTAAAGTAACGATGTGTTTTATAAGTGATAGAAAGTTTATCAAACTACTATTAAATACCAAAAAAAAAAAAAAAAAAAAATCATTTGTTAGTAAGATACTCTGATTTATATTTCAAGAGAAAATCAAGAGAAAATTTTAAACTTGTTTTTGGTGAACTTAAGGAAGTTTGAAAAAAAAAATGCTAACGATTTGATCAGATAACTTCTGGTTTCATTGCTTACAAGATTTTTTTGGGAAAAAAAACTAAGCAATTAAGTCGTAATGTTAAAGCTGGAAAAGAAAAAAATTGTGATTTTGTAAAGAATTTGAACAACTTTGTGACATCTTATTGTTAAATGCATATGAACAACTGCTGATATCACAAAAATGGAACATTTTAATTTTTTTTCAGCTGCTGATATCAAAAAAATCAAAATGGATAAGACATTTTATCAAGATCAAAAGAGCAGAAAAAATAACATGACCACTTATATCTATTTTAAAATTATTAAAAGACCAAGAAGCAAGACTGAGCATAGATTTTAGGAAAAGGTTAACTGAAGATAGCAAACTGAGCGGCTTTGAGGTCAGTGAATTACTTGATAGGACTGATGAAGAAAATTAAAGTTGTACAGAATGTACTCATTTACCTTTAAAAATAATGAAACAAATTCACTTGAAGTATTGGCAGAGCAGTTCTCAAAAGATCCATAGCAGTTGCTTAACAGTTTGCCAACAACTTATTGCATAAGCGGAGGCTAAATTAATGTTACCTCAATGCATTAACCTTACATCCTCAAAGACAATATAAATGCAAGAAAACAGTTTGATCAATTATAGCTGACTGGAAAATTAAACCCAAAAATCAATTTTGCACTAGGATTCTGAGCTTTTTTATTTAGCCACAGCTCATGAAACATGTAGCAGTTCTTATAAGTGGATCTTAAAAGACATACTTTATATATACATTATCCTGGTATTCAAAGAACCTGCAAGTCAAATTTAACTTTTGACCAAAATACACATTACAAAAATTACCTTATCTGACAACTGTAAAGTTAAGCTTTGTAAGTATGTAGGTTCAGCACCATGGTGAAGGACAAGAGTTTCAGTGGGTTCATCCCAAGATGCCTATGAAATTAAAAAAAAACAACCACTTAAAATGTTTAAACTCAAACAATAATTTAGTAATATTACTAAATAAATATCTGAATAATGAACAATTTATAATAATTAAATACAGTAATTTAACATTAATTAAATAAAGTTAATACAAAAAATTTACAGTTATGAACAGATTAGGCGGACAAGGGCTTTGGGGAATCCATAAAGTATGTACATAGTACATACTTTATGGATTAGAAGTGGTCTAAAAAAATCTACATTTCATTTTCCTGAAGAAAGCAATTTGCAATAAAAAAAGTAGTTCATCAACTTTAGGGGTGCCAAAGTTGCCTAGAAAAGAACCAACTTTAAGGCACAAGGGAAAAGATGAGTTCAATGATTTTATATAATAAATATTGGTAAAATAATTAGTCTTAATTCGTTAAAAGAACAGATTTGCCCACCAGGATTTACATTTAAGAAACTTCATGATAGTGTTGTTTTCTATAAACTCTGTTTTGATGAAACATCAGGTATACCAACTGTGTTTGAGTCAATAACAGTTAATAAAGATCTTAATGTTTCATTGTCCTATAAAGGATATCATATTTCTTTACCTGAACGGTTTCGCAGAGGTCATAATTGCAAATTAACAAACTGTAGTATGATTTTTCTGCCTATATTTGAAATAAAGCTAATGCTTTTAATACAATTTTTACAGAGTTAAATGAAATAAGATACTATTCTCCACAAGGCAGACCTCCATATTCTGCTTCCGTTATACATAATGCATTAATTTTGCGTCACACTTCAGCACAACAATTGTTCTAACAACAACAAGTTGATGTTAGAACAATTGACGTTACCATCTTTTAGTTTATTAAGAAAAATTCAAAGTGGTGATATAAATGCATTTAAGGCTATAAAAATTTTATTACAAATAAATTGTGTATCAAGCAATAGAGTTATTTTCCTGAAAGGAATGATGCAGCACAACTTTAATCCTTTTTTCATAAGTTGTTTATCACACTTAATTCAAAGCAGAAATTTAATACATCCAAGCTCTTTGACACTCATCAGTATTTAAATGCGGCTCTCGCGTCTAAAATTCTGGCCAGCCCTGCCATAGATCATCCAGATCATATTTAAAAAAATAATTTAGGTAAAATATCCATATTTAGGTCATATTTTAAAAATTATTTGGGTAAAATATCCAGAAAAAATCTGGAATATATTTTCCCTAATTTTACTTTTAAAGATGGTTTCAATTTTTTTTCTCCAAATTTTGTGAGTGATGAGTGAAAAAGCTTAGAAAACAAATATATTACAAAAACATACACGTTAACTTGTATGCATGGAAAACATTTTGGATAACCAGAAAACTGAAAGCTGAAAAAAAAATATATATCTGGAACTCTGGATATATATGAAAAAAGATAATCCCTGCCATACAGGTTTTATTAGTCTTTTTTTAAATAGGTTATAATTGGTATGGAATTGGTATCAACATTTTAACCATTAAGCTATGAAAATCCAAATGCAAAATATAAAAAAATTATCTTAATATCCATATGCAAATTATCAAAACTTATCAATTTGAACTCAATAGACGTAATTATCAATATTTTCGAATTAAAAATTAAAGAAATTATCAAATATTTCTAATAAATGCTGTTGTTTAGCAAAATTATTTATTAATTCAAAATGTCATTTCAATAGGAGAACAAAAATGTTGCAGCGATCAATGGCCAAATGGATAAACCTAGAAAAAACTTCATATTGTTTAAATAAAAATAAAAAAGATTCAGAATATATAATATAGTGATCTTTTTTTATATATTTATTATATTTAAGAGTGTACAATCTTAATTTTATTTTAGTTATTGGGCTCTATGAAAAAACATGCTTATTTTTAGCTTTAACAACTTAGTTTTGTTATTATTTAGTTTTAACTATCATTATTTTTATCAACTCTGTATCTATTACTTACATATCTATTACTTACAACTATTACATATCTATTCAAACTATATTTAAAACATAATAGCAAATATTTGAAAAAGAGATATGTGTTCAGATTTTAAACATTTCAGTAATTAGAGGATCTTATTCATAAAAGACTTTAAATAGAGAATTTTATAGAAATCAATATAAAACACTTAAAAATAAAACATTAATTAAATATAAAACCTGTAATTCTTCACTAATGATCATCTTGCTAATAGTACTATGGACAACTGAAGATGGAAGATCAAACATTTGAGCTAGACTATGCATACTACAAAAAGAATGAGTTAAGTTTTTTTTATAATCAAGATTTTGTATACTTAGTGAAAACACTTAAAATACCCATATTTAAAACAAACAACAGAAAATAAATGAATAACCTTATTGAATCATAAACCTTGTTGTATGTAAATAAGTATGTACGAAGACTCTCTTCCTGAATTTTTCTGAAAAAAAAAAAAAAAAAAAAAAAATTTAATTACTTTTTTCTCATACAATTATATTTTTAGAGTAAATTTGAAAATACTAAATACCAATGCACATTAAGTTTAAGATTTTAAAAAACTCAACAACAACAAAAAAAATGGCTAAAAATTATATATATAAAAAGAATAATTAGAAAAACACTGTAATGACTCTCTAAACACTGCATAAAATATATATTTTTATTTTACAGAATAAACACTTAACCTTGTAATCATGCTTTTAACAGCATCGGAATTTGGAAAAAGTTCCCAGCATGAGACAGCTAAAATATTATCCCTACATTTTTTCCAATCACCAACCTTCATTGCTTTTGAAGCTGCAACTATGTGCTCTCGCATACTTTCAGGAGGCCCTTTAAAAAAATTGATAAAAAATTAAAAATGAAATACTTATGAAAAAAATAAAATAAAATCCAACTTAACTAACACACTAAAGTCTAAAAAAGAGTAGAAGGTCTTCTTTAATTTTTACCTACTAATGCTTGCTTCTCACTATGACGCAACTGGTTTTGAAAACTCTTACTTATTGGTCTTCTTTTATAGACATATTCATTAGCTTAAAAAAAAAAAACTTGAACAATTAACCTTAACAAACTTTAAAATCTTAAAAAAATAAAAAACATAAATAAATTAATAAAATTGATTACCAGCCATATTTGGAATTTCGAGCAACATAGCTGAAGTAAGAAAAACACATTCAATTAATTCCAAATTTACATGCATGTGAAATGGCATCTAGAAAAAAAAAAAAAGAAATCAAATGAGTTTTTACTGCATTGTTCATGTTGAATTAATTACCTAAAAACATGTGAAAAAAATTAATCAATACTGCAAATAGTTTAATTTATTGAACAAACTAAAAATAAAAATAACTTTTCAAAAAGGGCCCTTTTAGCATATTTTTAAATAATCAAATTAAAAAATTGAAATATTTAAAAAATTATGAATTATAAATGACACTTAAATAAATTTTGAATGACCTCATTTTGACAATGAGCTGAAAATCAAACTACATTTATTTTTATGATTTTTTTTTTTTTTAACTTTTAACATATTAATATAAAATTAAAATAAACTTTTTCAATACAAAAAAAAAAAAAAAAAAAAAAGAATGCTTATGCACTTATGTTATTACAATCAGAGTTATTAACAAGGCCAAAAGTAGCTAAGCTAAGGCCAAGATCAAAAGTTACAAGGCCAAGGGCAAGGCCAAGACTAAAAGTTTAAAGGCCAAGGCCTACGCATTTTCAAGACCAAAGACTTAAATTTTTGCCTTACGTTAAGGCCAGTTATTAACAAAACTGAATGTAGCAAGTGCTGTGACAATAAAACCACATTTTGTAAAAATAGACCAAGGTTATGCTCAGAATTCAACGAAATCAATAAGAAAGTATGTATTTTTTTTTAAGGTCAAGGTCAAAATTTTCAAGGCTAAGACCAAGGCCAACAGTTTCCAGGCCAAGGCCTCAATTTTTGGCCTTAAGGCAAAGCCAAGCACTAACAACTCTGATTACAATAAACTGATTTTTCTATAGCAAGAAAAGCTAAAATAATTTATATCAAAAATCATTTATACCATTCTTCGCTTTTCAATTTTTTCTTGTTCAGGGGTACGCTCTGTATTCTTTAGATTCATAAGTCCTTGAGCAAGCATCTCTTTTGCTCTACCAGTAGATTGTATATCTTGTAAAGCATTGTGAGCATCTTTAATCATTCCATGACGAAATGAACACAAACCAAGTTGTACCATAGTACGATTGTATAATATCTAAATTTTCAAATGCACATGTATGTATGCAACCCTCAGAATTAGGGTCAGCATTCAGCAATGCCGACCTAACTGCCAACCTAAAAGTTACTATGATTTATGAGACTTTTGTATCAAATTTTTTTTGCTGACCTGATGCCAACCTCTAAAAGATTAAGGTCGGCAAATTATTGCCGACCTTATTTTTCCTAATTCCGAGGGTTGTGTATATATGTATGTATGTATGCATGTATGTATGTATATATGTATGTATATATGTATGTATGTATGTATGTATGTATGTTTGTATACAATATTATTATAGCTGCACTGTACAAATAGCAACAACAAAAAAAAAACCTGAGTTGGGATATCAGAATGGTGTATATTTTCTTGTAAATGAGATATTAACATCAAATCTCGAGCTTCGAACCAACGATTATGTTTAGCATGATGAAAAATGTGACAAAGCATAGCACGAGTTCGAATTCTATCTGATCCATTAGAGTAAATATATTTACACATTCGAGACATAAGAGAAGAGTCATGATCATCTTTACTGTCTTCTACTGTAGTATGTCTATCAACTTTAATACTTTCAACTTTCTCACTTGCAACACCTTGTTCTTCATTTAGACGTTTTACTTCGACTAATTTAATTTGTGATTGAATTTCCTTCAACTGCTTTAAATCTACTTTAAAGTAAGTGTGTTCAATTCTAAGTAAATATAGTCGACTTAATGTTTCTGGTGATGAAGGATGTTTTTCATGATGTTGGATCACTTGATCAATAAGTGAAACAATTTCAAGTTCATCTTTTAATCTAAAACAATTACTTAAAGTTCATCCTTTAATCTAAAACAAGTTCTTAAAATTAAGTAATTATTTAAGTAATTAAGCAAAATACTAATCTAATTTAAAAAATTCCATTTCTGTGTAAAAACAACCATTTTATAGCTGGTGTTAAATTCAAGAATCATATTATATAGTTTACTTTTGAATATATTCTGTTGAGTGACCATCACAATTTTGAAGTATTTTGGTGAATTCATTATCAAGCCGCTCAAGTAAAGTTATAGGGTCTTCTAGAAGTTGATATTGCTGAGTTTTATCCTAAAATTAAAATTCAATTTGTATATATATATATATATATATATATATATATATATATATATATATATATATATATATATATATATATATATATATATATATATATATATATATATATATATATATATATATATATAATGTGTAGGTGAACTTAAATGCATTTGTTTTACTATTTTGAATGGTATTTATTATTTATTTATAATACAATTTTTATTAACACATTAAACATAAAAAATGAGACTTTTTTTCAGGCTTCATAACTTTTCCTCTACATACATTATAAAGAAAGTTAATTATACTTTTAGAAAAGATATCTTTATTTTATACTTTATTCTGTAAAAAGAATTTTATGTATAAGTTTTTATTTTAACATAAATAATATTCTATTTGAAATTTGTATTGTAAATTATTAAAGAAAATTACTAAGAGAAAAAACTTTGATAAAAAGATAAAAACCATGCTTTCATTTTGAATAAGGAATCATTTTTCACTTCAAGCAACAGCTCACTTACACGTAACAGCAAGTGAACTGTTGCTTAAAAAAAGATAAGAAAAAAACATACCTCTTGTGGAATTTATAAACCAGAATGCCAGGGTTCACAGGGAAACTAAATAAAACTTTTTAACTCGTAAAACCTTAATGTCACTTTTATTTAACAAACCATTTTATTTATAAATCTAGAACCATGTTATTTTATTTTTCTTTATATGATTCCCTTTTTATAAAGCTTTAAAAAAAAGTCTCATGTTTAAAGTGTTATCTAGATTATAATATTTTTATTTAAAAGCTTTTTATTAAAAAAAAAAAATTTGATTAAATTATTTTTACTATTTATTTAACATTAATTTCACATTTATTTACTCATGTAACAATTAACATAAATATAAGCAACAAAATTAGAAAAATATTTTTTTAAATACCTCAACATTTTCATACTCAGATTGATTGAAAAGTATATTTGGATTGGCTGCTATTAGACTATATATCTCCTTTGCAGTATCCAAAAGTCTAAAAATACAAAACTCATCAAAATTATTGTCAGTATCAGAGAAAAAGACCATACAGGTTTCAACTCTAGGATTTATAGAAGCCTTTATAGGACTCAAAGATCAAAAATCATACCTGTTCCACATATCTGGTTTAAGTGCAACATCTGTTCCCATAGAAGAATCAACTATAGCTGATGCAATATTAAACAAAAGCTTCAAACAAAGAGCTGGACCAAGATTATGTTGTTCACTTATATTCTTAAGCTGTACAAAATAGTCAACTTGTTCAGAACGGTCAGTCCCCTTTTTTCCTCGGACAGCAAGAATTTCATGGAATTTCTTCAAAATTACTTGATGATTAATTTCAGTATCTTTTGGAAATAACATTCTCATTTTTTCTGATGTTTTTGAGACTTCTGTCCAACCGTCATCTTGAACAGTCTTTGTCTCTTTTGGGCGCTCTCTTTTAACTCGTTTTTCTTTTCTTTTATCATCTTTAGAAGACGCATCTTTTAAAAACATCCACGCACCCCATTGCCGACGACCACCTTCTGGGAGCTCATCATCAGAACTTGACTCATCTGAATCTGTTCCGAAAAAATCATCACTATCGTCATCATCATCACGTGGCTAAATTATTTAAAAATAAAAAATAAACTCAAATTTAAAGAAACATACAACGAAAGTAAAATTAGTCATATTTACAGGTTTTGCTGATTCAACTTTACTCTTAGGTTTAACTTCTTCAAAATCTAAAATTAAAATAAAAACAAAATAATTTTGTTTTAAAAATCTGGATTAATATATAATAGACAATAAAATAACAGTGGAAAAAATATATATTTAACCCATATATAAAAATATATACATTTAACCCATGTTCACATTTTAGATGCAAGTGAGAAAAGAGCAATAGTATGAAAAAACAAGAAACTCATTTTTTTTCCAAAAGTTTAATCAACCCATCAAAAATCAAAGTAGAACATGGTATTACTAAGGAAACAAAAAGAATAGTAACTTAGCATAAGTTTGAAATCAAAATCAGTTAAATGTTTTGTTACTCATATTTGTAAGGATTTAGTTATCTCTGTATTCAAATGCCCAGAAAATAAAAAAAATAATAATGTAAAGATTGCATTAAAAAAAAAGTGGTAATAAGGTAATTGTTTTTACCTGATTCTTGATCTGCATCCTCTTCATTTTCCTCTTCTTCTTCTACCTCCTCATATTTATTTGGATCCTATGTAGTAAAAATTTAAATCAACATACTAAATCTTTTTTATAGGTAAATGTTACCAGCACTTACCCCAACTTTTGTACATCTAAATTACCCAACAACTCCCATTTTAGTGTCAAGTCATTAGTAACATACAGCGGGGTGCAAAAAAAAAGCCACACTAATTTTTTTTTTTATATTTTAAGCATAAAATGTATAATAATGCAAAACAAAAAAAATTGGGTGTGGCAGTGAAAAATATAGGGCAGAAAAGGTATGTTTATATATAAACTATTTTTTATAAAAATAAAATCTTTAAAAACAGATTATTATGGACACATTTAATATTTTAGAAAACATCTTACAGATGTAGAAATTGGACAAATTATTGAAGCTGCTGACCAAGGAGAATCTCACAGAAATATTGGAAAGCGTTTTAAATGAGAAAACTCAACTATTAGTAGATTGGTAAAGAAATACGAACACACTGGTAAAACTGAAAGGGCTGTTGGATCTGGGAAAAAACCGAAAACTTCAAAAAAGGAAGATCGCTACATTCTTAATGCTGTCAAAGAAATTCGTAAAATCACTCGTTCTGAGATAAAACTAGATTTGAACCCTACTAATATCTCAAAGTGGACAATATCTTGCAGGATTAAAGCATCAAATGATTTTTTTTTCTGGAAAGCAAATTAAAAAACCTTTTGGTTGTGAAATCAATCAAAAAAAGTGTGTAAAGTGATGCATTGAGCACAAAGATTGGACATGTGAATAATGGGCTAACGTTATCTGGAGCAATGAGTCTCCATTTGTTTTGTATTATAATGGTCGATCTCACTGTTGGAAATTAATTAGGGAAAAATTCAATCCTCAAACGTGCAAGGCAACTATTAAACATGACAAAAAGATTAATGTCTGGGGTTGTTTTAGTGCACACAAAGTTGGAAAACTTTACCGGGTGAAGGGCATTATGGATCAGCATATGTATCACAAAATCTTAATTAACCAGCTTGGACCAAGTATAAAAGAACTTTTTCCTAATGGTGACTATATCTTTCAACAGGATAATGATCCCAAACATACAGCACGGTTGAATAAAAAATATCTAGAATCTAAATTGATTCCAGTTATCAACAAATAAAGATGATCTGTTCTAAATTCTTCTTGCTGGTTAGAATGCTTTTCCAAATGACTTATTAAAAAGACTTGTAGATAGTATGCCTTCTAGATGTGCGGAAGTCATAAGAGACAAAGGATGGCCAATTAAATACTAAAACAGCTTTAACCTAAAAAAGACTTTACAAATCCTAATTTTTTATTATATGTAATATCCAATTATATCATAAACATTGGCTGTAATAGAAGTAACATTATATGAGTTATATAGCACCCCACTGTAGGTCAGTGGTTTATTCAAGAGAGTAAGTAAAGTGGTTTGCTGAGTCAAAATTTTCTGAACATTATTGAAAAACAGCACCATTGAACTTTTGGATAAGATTGGCCTGAAGTATGCCAGTCAACATGATCTGTTAATTTTTTATTCAATTTTATTTCTGTTATATCTTTATATTGTTTAATTAAGTTAAAATTGTTCGAACCACTTTGATTTGCTTGTTCAAAAATTAGATTACTAATTTTTAAAAGATTTATTAAGTTGATAATTTTTAATTTTAACTAAATTTTTATTTTTAACTAATTTTTAATTATTAACACTACACTTTTTAAACACTATTTGAGTAGGTTTAATTCATAACTAAAGTTATTAAAAAAAATTTCAGTTTTTAAAAAGCTGTTGAAAAAAAAATTGAATGTGCTGATAAATTCATGACTAATGCATAGTCTAAAACAAGTCACTTTCATAACAGGTTTATTTATAGTCTTTTTTTTTTGTGAACCATAAATCAACTTTAGACATAAAAAAAATTTTTCCAATAATTTAAAAAATAAAAATTATTTTTATGCTTTGTAAATTTATTTCATTGAGTGCAATTAAGTTATTAAGTTTGAAAATATTTTTTTATATAATGACTTTGCTTGGAAATATTCTATAATAAATGAACCTTATTACTCTTATAGCAATTAAATTAGAAAACATTCTTTTTTTGAATTTTCTTATATTTATTTAATGGAAGATATTAAATCATACTTTGAAGTAAAAAATGAATTATATTTATCTAAAACATGTAAAACCAATTTATGTGCACAAAACTCTGGCACAAAATCATATCACTGGAATCACCTGAAAAGATAATACAAGACACTTTATACACAAGTGAAAGAAGGAAACAAACAGAAAAACGCATGTTGTAATTGATTATGATGTGATTTTTGTGTGATCAATTACAACACGATCTTTTTGTTTAACTTTGTTAAACAAAATGTTTTTTTCCATGGTTTAATAAATCAAATTAAAACTATTTTTACTAGTTCGATTTGCTTGTTCAAAAATTAGATAAAACTTATAAAATGTTTAATAATAAGCTGTCTGATATCATACTAAAATAGCCTGCTTCTAGGGGCTCCAATACACACATCAACCAAAAAATAGGTAATACATATGGTAACATTTAGTAGAACAAGCAAAAAATTTTACCAAATGCTATCTATATTGACTGTAGTAAATATAGAGATATATCGACTATAGTGTATGGAGACATTTTCTACCATTTTTTGTTAATTAATTTCAAGAGTTACTCTGATTTTTATTTTTTTTTTTTTAAATACAAACAGTTGTAAAAGTAGTTAAGCTGTAAATGACTGCAATATAAAAAGTAGCTGTAACATCTGTATATAAAGCAGCTTTAGCCTTATCAGTATTTTAAAAATATAATCAATTGTTTAAAACATACTTGATATAAATTACCTTTTTGTAATCAACTATCTTCTCTTCAAACTCACGATTAAACTTTTTAACTTTTTGTCGCAATGAAGCAAGAGCCTAAAAAATTTTTTTTTGGTTAAAAAATGAAAGTGCAAACATGTAAACATGTAAAAAAAAAAGAACACTTAAACTTTGACAAATTTAAAACTGCAATGAGATAAGGGATAATTTAAAAAAATTGCAAAACTACTAAAAAAAAGTTTAAAAAAGCATAACTTTTTAACAAAAAATAATAATCATGGAATATTTTAAAAACCACAAACTGTTTCACACTTATATACTGACGGGGTATTAGCCAGGAATACATTTTTTACCACGTTTTTGCAATATTGGAAATATTTATTACTATTGTTTAAAAAAAATTGGGATTGTTTTATTAAATTTGTCCTATTATTTTGAACTAAAAAAAGTCATTAAAATTTGGGAATTTTAAACCCATTGGGAATTCTGCGTTATACGTGGTGCCATTGGGCTGGCTAAAACCCTGACTGATAATGCAATAAAATGAAAACAATGTGTGTGTGTGTGTTTGTATGCGCGTAAGTGTGTTATATAATATACAAAATCATTATATATAATAATATAAAAATCATAAACCTTTGCATTTAATTTTGATAGCTTTTTCCTGCCTTCTGCATCTTCCCATTGCTAAAACAAATAGTTTTTAATTATATAAAATTTATTTTATGTTGATATTTTTAACATATGAAATTTATAGGATTATATTAAATATACCAAACAAATAATAATCATAAAACTATAAGTTATATAAAAAAACTTAATTTCGAAGTGGGAAAAGTAACTAACCCCCATTAATGTTAGATCTGGAATATTAAGTTAATATCAATGCTGATATCACAGCTATGTAAAAAAAAAAGTAAATAAAATGATTGTTAGAATAACATATTATATAAATTTAATATTTTGTTGAAAGTTGACAAATGCCAATTCCAGACCTAATTATTGATTTGCAGAAAATGAAAACAATTTTTTAATCTTCATTATAAGTATCAGTAAAAAAATATACAAATTTTCAATGAGTTAAAGATTCAACATTCATTTCACACTAGTATATAACATAACACAATTACATAAAAATGCTAAACAAATTTGATAACAGTGCACACATCAGGGAGTAATAACAAGCACATATCAGGGAGTATTAATGGGTAAATTTTATAAATGAAAATCTGCTCAAGTACAAAATGAATTTGTAATCATTAGCATAAGCGCAAGCTTGCATAAGAGCAAAGTTGTTGACTTAATAAAATGCAAACCAACATAAATGCACCAAAAAAAATTCACTAACACTGGCATAAGAGCAACCTTACAAAAAAATTTATACACATACATTGACAAATAAGTAAAAACATTCATTTTTTTATTTTGGTTGGGAAAGCTGTATTTAAATATTTATTTTAAATAATTAAAAACCTTGAAAAAAATTACTTTCTAAACTGAAAACATACAAATGTACTTCTGAAATTAGTTTATTTGTTTTATTATTAAAATTCCTTAAAATTCTTGTATCTAAAATACTCTTTGGACTGAGCTATGTATTATCTTAATTGGTTTGAAAAAATTAAAAGTTCACCCTTAACATCACCACATAATTGGCAAGAACTGGTATTAAACCTTAGACTTTCTATTGTTTTTGTTCTCTCTAATGTTCTCTATTAAACCTTGACTCTCTATACAGCTGCTCAGGATTCTAACTAATTTTAGTAATTAATGCATTAAATGCTAAAATTTAAAATTTTTTTCACCAATTCAAAAGGCTTAATGTCTTTATTATAAGTATCACTAGAAAATATGTGAACTTTCTATAAGTTGCAAATGAATATTTCTTTTGCACTGATATACAATGAAATCAATTTACACAAAAATTGTATAACAGATTTGTTAACAGTGCCCATAATAAGTGATTAAATAAAGATTTGAACAAACTTAAGTCTTTAATATAAAAATTTTTAAGTTCGTAAAGTTTTAATATCTTCATTATAAGTATCACTAGAAAATATATAAACTTTCTATGAGTTGCAAATGAATATTTCTTTTGCACTGATATACAATGAAATCAATTTACTCAAAATTTGTATAACAGATTTGTCAAAAGTGCGCATAATAAGTGATTAAATAAAGATTTGAACAAACTTAAGTCTTTAATATAAAAATTTTTAAGTTCGTAAAGTTTTAATATCTTCATTATAAGTATCACTAGAAAATATATAAACTTTCTATGAGTTGCAAATGAATATTTCTTTGCACTGATATACAACAAAATCTATTCACACCAAAATTGTAAAACAGATTTGTTAATAGTGCACATAATAAGTGTTAAAATAAAGATTCTAATAAATTTCAATATTTAATACAAAGAGATTTCTTTAACAATCGAAAAAGTTTAATGTCTTTATTATAAGTATCACTAGAAAGTATATAAACTTTCTATGAGTTGCAAATGAATATTTCTTTTGCACTGATATACAATGAAATCAATTTACACAAAAATTGTATAACAGATTTGTTAACAGTGCCCATAATAAGTGATTAAATAAAGATTTGAACAAACTTAAGTCTTTAATATAAAAATTTTTAAGTTCGTTAAGTTTTAATATCTTCATTATAAGTATCACTAGAAAATATATAAACTTTCTATGAGTTGCAAATGAATATTTCTTTGCACTGATATACAACAAAATCTATTCACACCAAAATTGTAAAACAGATTTGTTAATAGTGCGCATAATAAGTGTTTAAATAAATATTCTAACAAACTTTAGTATTTAATGCAAAGAGATTTCTTTAACAATAGAAAAGTCTTATTATCTTCATTATAAGTATCACTAGAAAAAATATAAACTTTCTATGAGTTGCAAATGAATATTTCTTTTGCACTGATATACAACATCTATTCACAAAAAAATTGTAAAACAGATTTGTTAATAGTGCACATAATAAATATTTTAACAAATAATAAATAAATATTCTAACAAATTTTAGTATTTAATGCTAAGAGATTTCTTTTAGATTGTAAAAACAAATTAGTCAAAAGTAAACATGTTTATACTGTTAAAATTATGATGTTAATTTGCACACACACACACACACACACAAATTAGAATCCTGAGCAGCCGCATAGAAAGTCAAGGTTTTTAAAAAAAATTTTTTTGAGAGTTTTAAAACTTTTAAAAACTTTCATAAAATACCTGCTGAATAAAGTCTTCTAAATCAGCTAATCCTTTAATGAAGAAGTTTGGAATTCCTTCTTTTTGAATAATTGTTTTTGATTTTTCATAGCCTTTCGTTAGATTTTCATATTCTAAATAAAAAATTGTGAACTACAGACCTTGTTTAGAGACTTCATGGCATAATGAAAATGCATAACACATTAAAATGTAACTTAACTTGGCTTACATATTTTTGTTAAAAGTTAAATTGGGTATTTTACAGTATTAGGTTGCAATTAAATTTAATTTCAATCATGTTGAAAAATTATTACAACAATATATAGCGATAACAAAAAATATAAACAAATTTGAATTCAGTATTTAAAAAGAATCTTATACATTTTCTATTATACATAGTTATTTGTTTGCTTTATCACAATTTTTTTTTCCTTTAATGTTAGGGAGCGATTGGTTATGTTTTATAAGTTATAAAAAAAAAATTAGAGCCACCACACCCCAATTTATTCTTACTATTTCAAAGATCTAAACACATTAATAATATATTAATAAAATGTTGATCATTTAATTTTTAATTATCTTTTTAACAAACTATTTTTAATAACAACTTTAAACAATTAATAGTTAGTCTTGAGTATTTTAATTTCTGCGCATGATTTTTTATTTTATTTGTTTTTACAATTAGAGGCTGGGACTTGAAGCAATATGCATACTATTCTGATTTTCTTGAAGAACAATTCAAACAAAATTTTTTTTTTCTCTTTATATTTTAGACTGCCTGAATATTTAAAAATTTTGTATGTGTTAATATCACAATAGTTTAAAAAAATTGACTGCTCTCATAAAAATATATATCAGAGTTGTAGAGACAATTTATTTTACTTGAAAAATGCACAAGCAGTTTAATTTCATAAAAATTACTACATGAAATTGATAAACTTGCAACTTCTGTACATGACTTTCAAGCGTGATCACACATGAACTGCATTTAAATGATTGCTGTGTCTCTATGATGCATAGTGTAATCCTGGAACTTTCTGAAAATCTTTACTAATATTTAAAAAAATAGTATACTGCTGAAACAAATTTTCCGAAAAAATTAAAACTAATTTTATCTAGTAATTAAAATTTACGTTTTTCTGTTCTGTGCATGATTCCGCTTCAAACTTTTATTTTTATTTTTTGATAAAATTACTAATGAATACTATTCCTTGTTTACAAAATTTAAGTTAAAATTAAATGAGAGTAAATTGCCAGTTTTATTATAATGAAATTAATAGACAAAACATATACAAGTTTCTGTGAGTGATTATTCAAAAATTATTAATTACCAACAATGCTCATAAATAAAACTAACATAAATACTTTCTCTGAAATTGAATTTAAAAAATAGTAATAAAAAAAATTATAAAATTGAATTAAACCTGATTATAATTGAATTAATTGCATTAACCATTTTGAAAAAATTTTTCACAAATTATTCATTAACTTTTTATGTATTTAAAGGAAGTTGAATAAATAAATTCTTTAAATACTATGGCCTTACTTTTTCAAGTTTATCTGACAATGCTTTTATAAATTAAATTAATTAATTTATAAACAATTGTTAACTTATTATGACAATTTTGCAAAAACATCAAAATAAACTATTTTTCAATACAATTTGCTGAACAAGTTTTACAAAAAAGAGTAATTAAAAATAGCTAAAAAATAAAATATTTTTAAATTGATAAATAGAAAATATCTTCATTTTTGATAAATATTTGTTTTATTGAGAATAAATAAATTATTATCTAATGTTTCTGCAAAGGATTTGATTACTTCTAGTTTAAAAAAAAACAATTTTACTAATTTTTCAATAAGAATAAAATTTTGTTGATGTACATAAAAAAAAAATTAAAAAAAAAAAAAAAAAAAAAAAAAAAAAAAACAGAATTTTTTTCTTATTATGTATATTATTTATGGTACCAACAGATGGGTGTTACAGTTGTCCTAATACCACTACTTAATTACTTGCAACATTGTTACATGATGTACATCATCTCAAAACTTTCTTGCTTTGTGACATAATAATAGCATATACTTAACTTTACTCTTGACTAACTTCTCACCCACATTTTATGAAATTCCTTTTCAAGCCTTTATCCCATAGCCATAAAATTGCACCTCTTTCTGTTTTTTAAAAATCATTCCATGGTAACTGCTCAAGCAAGTTATCATCACTTGCTATCAACCAAAACTCAATAGTGTGACTTTGTTATTCATATTAACTTTTTATTGTAACTGTTCCTTCATGCTAAAAAAAAGTTTTATTTATCTAGTTTTTTTCTGCAAACATCAGTGCTTTGGAATTCTCTCCTATCATTATGTTTTCCTGACTCATAAAATTTACAGTTTTTTTCAAGTATTCTGTCAATTGCTTTTTTGCTCTTTAGTTATTCTCCTTGTTTTCTGTTAGTTCTTTCTTTTTTGTTAACTTCCAATAAAGAAATATTATGTATAGAATTTTTATTTTTCAATTTATAAAAATAGTTGATTTTATTTCTTAAATTTCTTTCTTAAATTTGTATTTATGGTTTTTCAAGTGCATACTATTTTTAATTGTTAAAAATTCAGCAATTAACAAAACTAAAAATTTCAAATTTTACAAGAATAAAAACCTAGAAAAAATAATTTTTTACCAACAACTTTGTTGTCACTAATTTTTATTTTGATGTAAATACTAATTTTTATTTTGATGTATCACTAATTTTTATTTTGATGTAAATACTTAAGTACAATTTGTTAACAATATTCTTTAAAGAGCTAATATGCACTTACACTTATGTGTTACAAGATTAACATATATTTTTGATGCAGCATTAGAATATGTTTAAAAGGATTTACTTTTCTAGCAAAATGAGATAAAAAAAAAGAGAGAGAGGGGGGGGGAGGGATATAAAAGATTTAAATTAGCATAAATTAAATGACAAAAAGTTTAATTATGTCGAACAAAATCCATCAAACCAAAACCTGATATAAATGCTTATTTTTTTTAACTATTAAAAGAAAAGATTTAAAAAAAAAAAATTAAAAGAATTAATGTTTTTTACTTATACTTCAAAAGTAAACGAGAAATAATACAAAATAAACACAAGTTTTTCAGAATAAGACACTTTGAAATCGAATACTAAGAAAATAACAACTTTTAACAGGATTTTAAAGAGAAAACCAATAGCAGGTAATAAAGAATGTTTAGTATTTGTTACAAATACACAAATTGTAATGGAAAAACATAAACATTTCTTTTATTTTAGAAGCAATCCTATTTCTTTGTGGAAAATAATCTTGTCCCTCAGTTTCAACAGAAGATGGATAAATACTTCTGAGCTATAAGATGTTTATTGTTTGAAGATACTTTTATTTCCTTCATACTAAGCTAAAATGCAATCTTGTTGCATGATTATGTTCTGACTTAATTAAACTAAAAATAATCTTTCAATTTTAGGTGATGTTTACTAGTGTTTTTTGCATAACTTCAGATGTTGAAGTGTTTTAGAAAGTATTTATACTTTTAATAAAACATTTTTATACCAACAATCTTTAAAATTGTTTCATTAAATCAAAAAATATTTGATTTTTAAGTATTTATGTGTTTAGATCTTTGAAATAGTAAGAATAAATTGGGGTGTGGTGGCTCTAAAAGGCCCATGCGGGGTTTTATTATAAAAGCCTATATATGGGAGATTTTACCATATATGATAAATGTAAAGGCCCATACATATATAACATATATATATATATATATATATATATATATATATATATATATATATATATATATATATATATATATATATATATATATATATATATATATATTACTATATATATATATTATATATTTTGGTGATATAAGTAATATATTATATATATTACTTATATCACCAAAAACCTTATTTTAATAAATTGTCAATACAAACCTAAAAGTTCAAGTTGAAATACAAAACCAATTGATAGCAGGGAGTAATTTTACGGGTATTCTAATTGAATTTGACATGTATAAATACTTGGGAAAATAGACTAAATAAATTAATTGTAATAATAAATTGTCCAAACATGCTGATTTGGAAGAATGACAAAGAAAAAGATGCATACAACTTTAATAAATATATTACAAAATTCCCCCTGTTGAACAGCATTGATTGTGTAAGTCTCGCACAAGAACTCAAAGTACTTCGACTCTCTTGGCACACATTGAATTGGTATATTGATTGATGACAATGAAATTAAAAATGGCAAAACAAAAGATTCAGATTCAGCGAAAACCATGTAATCACAGAAAAACAGAAACTTATAGAAAAAAGCATTGTCTAGTGCACCCTGCCTTGTATGGACATACAAGGATGTTTTTTATACTTTATTATATGCTTAGTTATTTAATCAATTTTAAAATTGACGATTGTTATTTTGCAAACTTTAGGCATATTCTACAACCAAGAGAACTAAGCGGATTGTTGGCAATAAAAAATACATTTCATATATATCTTTACATTTTGATGCTTTTTGTTGATTTTGATAAGTTTAAGAAAGTATTTACTGCTTTTACATGTATAAAACAAATTTAGAAACAAATTAGAACATACGCCGAGACACATTACAATCTTTCTACAATGCGGACATATAAAAGGAAATCGCTTTAGATGAGATTGTCAATATATTTGCAGCCGAAAGCCATGAATAGAAAAAGAAGACTTGAAACAGTCTTCTACTTGGATTGTTTTTATTTACTCATGTATGTTTATTTAGTTCATAGTAGAAAGATTGCATAAAATATATTTTCTTTAAATATACTTTTTGCACAGTCTTTATTCTTTTTTAATCTGGCTAAGGACAGGATATTGCAGAGTGATTGCTTAATTTACCCTGTTTTGCATTAAGACCGTCCTGGAACAAATAAATGAAAAACACTTTCAAGTAGAAAAAATGCGCTGTTAAAATAAATATAATTATATACTTATATAAATTATATTTGAATAATACTATATAGAAAAATTATACTTATATATAGATAAATTATACTTTTGGATAGATTTTATTTCAAAATTTGTCATTTAGTTATTTGTATATGTACTAAAACTGTTTAAGTACATTTAATAGCAATACTATGTCCATTAATAGAAACTAATTATTATAAAAACACAAATTGTTTTATTATAAAACAAGTTTATATTGATTTTGAAACATTACAAAACGCAAAACATGAATTCGATACTTACTATATTACGATATATTATTGAATTTATTTTTTTAATTTTACTATCGTTAAAAAGCAATTAAAGGTTCATAATTTTTTGTAATGAAAAAATATCATTTTTTTTTCAATATTTTTAAATATCTACTTTGTTTTTGGAGCAATGTTGTTAGAGTTATTATTCAAAACTAATAATTGCACTTAAAGTTGAATTAATTTAATTGAATTTTTGCAAACATAAATATAGTAAATATAAAAATATTTGTGAATTTTTTTAAGAATATTGAACAAAGTAAAAGGCCCATTTTTAAATGAAAAAATGCCAAAAGGACATATTTACATAAAAAAGTGAAAAGCCTATGCAGTAATCCAGCATGGCCTCTGAGGCCACCTGTTCAGTTATGCCCCTGTTCAGTTCGCATGTATTGCATATTACAATCAAGACTTTTTCATAAGAAATAGTAAAATATTTCCAAACCCAACTAGGTGAAGTCATAGGACTACCTTTTTTAAACAAGACTGCTGCTATTTTGAATGTTTTTTTAATTCAATAACTTTATTTATTTGCAATTGTAAATCAAATCAATTAAAACCATTTCTAAAAAGAACCCAAGTATCATGTGCAGTTTGGTTTATATAACATATTATTATTTTTATATTACAGGATAAAAAAAAAAATTAGCAAAAAAACAAAATAAATTTAAAAAAGCCAATGCTGATTATACAAAAATTGGATGAAAAATAATATCAACCAAAATAGAGACTTATTTTTTAAAGGTTGAAGACCTTATTAATTCAGTTTAAAAAATGTTTTTCAATGAGAATCACTACAAAACAATAACATTAAGAATAACCCAAATTACGAAACAATAACATAAAGAATAACTTAAATTGTAAAAAATTTTTTAAAGATTCACCACAGAAATTTCAGAAAACTGTGTAAAAATTTCAGAGATAGTGATAAATTTTGTAAAGTATGTGTGATAATATTGTTGTAACAATAAAAGGCAATCTAGAAAATCTTTTACTATAAATACTATAAGAGTATATAAATATTTAACAATTTATATATAAGTTAGATATTAAAAATATATTTATAGCTTGTACGCAGAAAATGCTTTTTCTTTTTTATAGAGGAATTGAAATAAGCAAATTTTAAACAAAGGTTCTATGGTTGAAGGGGTTGATGTACAAGCACATATACTCAGGAAACTGAAACAAAGGAATTTGTTTCCTGATTAAATGTCACCTCATTTATAAAACTCAATTTTATTGGTATGTCAGGGGTTATTCTAGAGCACTTTCAACAGCGCCAACAGTATTTAGGTATTGCAAAAATTCAGAAGTTGAGGACCTTTATTTTTTACAGCAAATATGGTTGTTTTTTTAGCAAAAAAAATGCTTACTTACAGCAAATTTCCATACGGAAAGGTGCTGGCACGATGGGTACCACTGCCCAAATTATTTTCAAAAAATAATCCTTGTATCAAATCAAAGTATAATCAACCTATCAAAAGGTTTACAAGGATGTTTCATTGACATTAGGATCCCAAGTTTGCAAACTTAGGTCCAAAAATATACATATAAAATAACAACAATAGTGCAATATTATAAAAAGAAAAAATTAAAAAAAATTAAAATATATTATAAATTGATACCTGTTTGTATCTTAACAACATCATTAATTTTCATACTATTTCGTATACTTTTCAATGAAACTTGAAGAACCTCAAACCTAACAATTAAAAATTAAAAATTTCATTATATTACTAATTATAACTTTTTTAATTATTGAAATGTTTATAAATATATTAAAATGTATGATAAACATAAGTATAAATTTACATATAAATACATTTTTTAAAATTTTATATCATACATTGAAATTCATAATCTGTTTCTTTGTAAATTCATTAAAAAAAAATTCATAATCTGTTTATTTGTAAAATTGAATATTCAAAATTTTTTAAAACTCCTTTTATAATTGCATTTTACACAGTTTTATTTTTTATGACATTTTATAATGTATTGTATATTATCACACTCCATCACAAAAAATTCTACAGATATATCCATCAACGACACAATAGAAAATTGACTAAGAGTTTGGTTTTGAGCAGACACAATCAATGTATAAAAACATTACAACTAAAAATACTTTTTCTTTATATCATAAAAATTATTTTTGAATAAAACTGCATTTAAAAACTTGTACAAAATGTATTACGACAGTGGCAACATAATGAAGCTTAAGTAAAAAAAAGAGGTTTGATAACATCAAAATAATTTTTGAAGCTAAATATTTTTGTACAATGAACTTTAAAAAAAATATATTTTTAATCTTTCA
Source organism: Hydra vulgaris (assembly GCF_022113875.1). Lineage (NCBI taxonomy): Eukaryota > Metazoa > Cnidaria > Hydrozoa > Anthoathecata > Hydridae > Hydra > Hydra vulgaris. The sequence goes on from NC_061165.1 coordinate 9,322,841, forward strand.
ATTCATTTTCTCATAAGTTGTTGCTGCAAACTGCATTGAATTAATGATTTATAGAGAAATTTATAATAACTAATTGCGCATTTGCACTTTTTTTTTTCTGTATTAGGAATCTTAAAAATATATAAGTATTTAGTAAAAACCTCATTTTATATAACATCAGTAATTTTTAGAGCAGTGTTTCATAAAATGATTGATTTCTTAGTATCAAGTAATAAGATTAAAAAGTATTTGCACAGGAGAGTTAATAACATTAACTAATTAAAATTAGCAGTTTTTAAAAATGATTTTAATAAGCAGAGATATAAAATGTGCAATCATTTTTCTTGTAACATGTAACTAAGAATATTTTTCTCTTCCAATTGTACTGTTTTTTTTATTCAATGTTTTCATTTATTTTCCCCATAGCTTTGCCTGCCATTTGCAAAGTCTGAATGCATTGGATGATTATTTTTAAATAAACTTAAAATTATTAATTGTGCAAACATTTTTGTTTCCTATTATTGAATTGTAATGGGATCATATATCATCAACTCATCAAAATGGTGGCGAATAATATGAGAAAATCAACACTTTCATTTTTAACACAAAAAAGATTAGAGTTTTTTCCAAAATAGTTTTTTGAAAAAAAAATTTCTGATGAAAACAAATTTTAATATCAGATTTTTATTGCTAATTTGGTTTGTTAAATAAAATCAAAAACATTAGAACTTTGCTGATGTAAGAAAGCAATAAAATAATTTAAGATTTTAGAAATAAGAAAGATAAATTAATTATAAGAAATAATTAAAAATAAAGGTAAATTTTTACTTCAATTACATTTTAGCCAAATTTAAAAAAGCAATTTGATTCAATATAATAATCAAAACTTACTTTTTGTCTTTAGCACTTCGAACCACTCGTTTTGCATCTTCTTCATCATCACTAAACTGATATGATCTAAATAAAATCATTTTTAATAAAAAAATTATAAAAAAAAAAAAAAAGGAAAAAAAAAAAAAAAAAAAAAGAAATAATTAAAATGCATTTATATATGTAAAACAGTATTATTGTGTTCAATGCAATTTTTTAATTAAAAAATCTAAATAGAGTAGTTTTGATAAATATTAAGACCTCTATTTTTACATGATTTTGAATCAACAAAAATTTTAATGAATATTAACATTTGTAAAAACAAGGCAGAAAAAATCAAGTAGGATCCACAAGTTACAACAACAACGAATCAATTATTAATCAAAAAATACAACTTGTTAGTGAAAAAGTTATTTATGTTTGGTATAATTAAATAGTTTAGTGAACCAATTTGTTAACTTATAAAAACTAAAACTTAATAAAATTTTTATTTCAAAATTATGAAATTGTTATGCATTTTAAATTTTAATAAAAAAAGCATAAACTTGCTGATCTGCTGTAACTAGTCATTTATCCAACTCTTGTTGTGGTCAGTCAAAGAAAGATGTTTAACAACAAATAATAATAATAATAAAAATAATAATAATAATAATAATAATAATAATAATAATAATAAGAAGAAGAAGAAGAAAGTAGTTAGAGTAAAAATAAAGCAATAACAATAGTAAAAATAATATATATATATATATATATATATATATATATATATATATATATATATATATATATATATATATATATATATATAAAATATTGCTATTGCTATTATATTCAATATTAGCTTGTTATATATCTACATTATTCTTGTATAGAATAATTAGTTCACAGGCCCTATAGGCAAGAATACATGAAATGGCAAATGGTCTTAGTTATTTTCTCTCTGTATGATCCTGTTGATGACCTTACACGAAGTATGTTGGGTAAATGAAAACGATTACTAAAGGAAATGCAATTATTTTTATACGTTATAATAAAACAGGTGATTATTTCAATACATTCAACAACTGAGGAAAAACTTTTGTTATTTCATAACCATTGTAATTTCTGATACCTAGTCGGTACGTTTGCTTTAGGACGTTGGACTTCTTCTTCTTCGCTTTCCTCAGATTCACTTTCAGAACTTCCGGCTCGAAAAAAACGTGACATTTTCTATGAAAATTACAACTTTAAAGGATGTAAGTCGACCTAGCACGGGAAGATTCAATCTATCTTTATACCGTATATCAAACACAAAAAAAAAATTTCGCACTTTGTTGACTTTTAAAACAAAATTAAGCTATAACGATTTGTGAACGAGTGTCATTTTAGACTTTAGAATAAAAGACAATTAATCATCTTGCTTGAGTATTCCATTTAAAAGAAATAACAACAAGTTGTCTTTTTACAAAATTTATATAAACTAACTGGTTATTAGACATAAACTATTTAAACACAAATTTTATATCTGAAACTAGGGCCAACGATACAGGTTTCAAAATGAGAATGGGGGGGGGGGGGTGTTGCACAATTGTCAGCTTTTAAAATAAGTTCTCTATATTTAGAATTTTTTTTTCTAAAAAAAAGGTCATTTAAAAAAACAGTATAGAAGGGCAATACCTTTCCTCATCCCGCTCCCCCTCCTCCCGGTGTCGTCGGCTCTGGAACAACTTTAATTAACTTTAAAGTAATTTTTAGACATCTAAACATTTTTTTGCTCTTTACTTAAATCAAAGTTTTACAGATGCACGTGGTTATTACTGACAAGCTTCAAATTTAAAAAATAAATTTTAGATTCATATTTTTACACGTTTAGAGGTTTAGTTGCTAATAATGATAGCTTGAAGAAGAGTTAAAACATATATTCACTTTTGTTCCACGTGTTCGCACGCGTAATTTTAACAGGGGAAACCCATAAAAAGTTCACTGTTTTTTTAAGTTTATTATTATTCATTTTCAATTTTCAGAATTGTTATCTAAATATAAAAATAATAAAAAAGATTTTATTAAGTTAAAATCTTTTTCTGTAGTTTATCGATAAAATTATTTGTTTTATTATTTTTTATAAATATAGCAGTAATAACAATTTTTGTTGTATGACTTTTATTTAAAACTATTTAAGAAAGGAAAAGTAAGAGAAGTTCGTGTACCTAGGGTCGAATTTTTTCAATGACCAAATTCAAAGCCCTAAACTAGTCTAAAAGTGGTGAAACTGATATGATCATTTCTCTATACTAATTACTTTGTTGTAGTATAAACTATAAAAATCTGTTATGTAGAAGGGTTTAACTAGCTATTGTAGCTATTGTAGCTAGGGCCACTAGCTATTGTAGCTAGGGCCACTAGCTATTGTAGCTAGGGCCGCTCTCTGAAAATTAGGTTTAACTTTATAATAAACTGACAACAAAGATAGACGCATAAATTTGATTTAAAATTTATTTTATCTTAGACTCTTTTCATCAAATTTGTCTAGTATTACTTAATTGCAACACTTATTTAAATAACGAAATTGGCTAATAGTTCTGAGCAAGATTGACAAATAAGTATACGCGTGAAACGGTTGTCCCAAAACAACCGCGAATAAGTTCTGCACTAATAAAAATTCAATTACCTACCTCGTTATCAAGCAAATTCTTCATGCATATATGGTCCTAGGAACAAGCAAACTATATGGCCCTAGATATTAAAGAACCCCAATTGAGAGAAAACTTATTGAAAATATATTAAACAGATTAAGTACTTTAGTAAATAATAATATAATAAACAAGAATTTATAAAAAAGAACTTCTAGAATCGTAAAACAATCTAAGAAACGAACGGCAAAACTTACTTTAAACTATCAAATAGCGTAATCCAATTATAACTTGCCGTTTAACAAATTTAGTACTTAAGTAAAAAACAATATAATAAACAAGAACCTATAGAAAAGAACTTCTAGGATCGTAAAACAATCTAAGACACTAACGGCAAAAACTTTAAACCATCAAAAAGTGTATTCTAATTATAACTTGCCGTAGCAACGCTCTCTGAGAATCAAAATAGAATAAATAAAAATGTTTATATTATACTAATCACCTCACAGATTAGCATTTCCTAGATCTTTATAGTTTTCAAATAAAGTGGGGTGGCCCTAGGTACAAGGAGGCTCTAGGTACATATTCCCTAATGCTTTTTCAATTTTTTAACAAGTCGAAGTCTGCAATTAACCTGCTGAGTGTTTATAAGTGACTTCAGTACAGTTTTTAAAAACTAAAAACGAATTTACTGCGAAAGTCGTTTTTCGGTTTTTATTTGTACTGATGTCTCTTGTATAAAGTAGCGGCTGGGCAAAAAACTGTGTTTTCCATAATTAATAGGTCTATTAATTTCCACAAACCATTGGGTAGGGATCTCAAATATATGTTTGCTTTATATCTAAAGTATTTTCTTTTTTGATATAAAGTCATACAGAGAAATATGACTTTGAGGCTAAGATATTATTTTCCTACGTCAGGGACAGATCCCGCATTTTTTAATGTTTAAGATAATGTTCTAGCAATTTTTAATGTTTGCTAACTTTCTGACATTGAGCAAACTTCAAATATTTAAATATTTATATTTGCGTTAAATAAGAATGCTTCTTATAAAATTGCATTGATTAAAGTCTGGGAACTAAAAAGCAATAAAATATTTGTCCCTTACCCAGTCCCATTTGTGAGTAGGGATGGATCTTTTACTGACTTTTTTTTTACTTACACGAGTAAGTTAATTTTTATTAAAAAAGTAAATTACATAAGTAATTTTATACGTTTAATGTAAATTTAAATTTCCGTACATGTAAATAATTTTTTTGAAACGACTTTAACTTTATAATTTAAGTTTTTTTACTTTCAAAAGTAAGTTATGTAAAAGAAGATTAAATTTAAAAATAATTTACTTTTACATGTAAAAGTGAGTAACATAAAAAAGCTGTTTATTTTTACATTTAAAAGTAAACTACTTTTAAAAATTACATTACATAATATAAAAGTCTCTCAAACTGTAATTTATATTTATCTATTATCTATACACTACAGTCGAGGAGGCTACTCATTTTTTTTTTTTTTTTTTTTTTTTTTTGAAAATCGTGGTACAACCCTCTCTCAACTCTTTAACTCCGAAACACGAACCTTGACAAGCAAGACCGATGCGCGGAGAAATTAAGTTGAATACATATATGAAAATTTTATGTATTCAAAATATATGAAAATAAATTACATAAAAGTAATATGTTACCAAATGTAAATTAAATTTACAAATAAAATAATATTTATTAAGTAGGAATTTTTTATTTTAAAAGTAATAACAATTCTTTATTAAAAATAAACTATATAAAATAAAATTTAAATTGCATAATCTTACATTTTAATTTGTAAAGTAAATTAATAGTAATTTATATAAAATAAGTAAGTAAATTTACTGATATTTTACAATAACTTTGACAGGATATTGCACAATAGTTATGTAAAAAAGTCTAGAATTCAGGCAAAGCGGAAACATGGCAGTAAGCGAAAGGCGCATATACCTATGAGAGACTCGGAAAGGGAAGATTGTTAGTTCTTTTTACAGGTTTTTTGCGTAAAAGATTTTATTATTGAAAAACTATGGAGGGAAAGTTTAAATCAATCCTGGATTAACCCCATGTCCCGTAGATTTAGAAGCTCCGAAATTTTTAATAGGATGCTTTAATTTTAAGTTTTTTTTGCCACTTTAATAAGAAAGAAGGCTATTTACTCAAAAGTATTCCCAGACCATGCAAGTCTTAATCCAGCACTGGCTTTAAGAACTACGGTATTTTATGGGTGTGAAAAATTTAGAACTATTTGTTTATATATCTTTACCTGCGTATAGTATCAGTGGCCTAACTACAGCAAGGCCAGTGTAAGCAACATTTACTGTCCCTCAAGCAACAAAGCTCAACGCCGCGAGCTTGAGGAACCTCAAGATGTATTTAAAAATTTTTTTTTTTTTTTAGTAAAAGTTTTGTTCTAGAGAAACAGAAATTGGGCACCTGGAACAGTATGCCTACTGGCCCAAAAATATATTGCTACGCTACTGTGTAAAATACGTATAACCCAAGCAGAAGCTAAGCAATGATTTATACGTAGATTAAGAAATAAAACTTGTGGTGATGGGAGCCTGAAAAAAAAAATAAGCTAAAACATTTACCATCTCTGCCCTAAATGGGAGGGCAAAAAATTAGTAACTTTTATTATTTATTTTCTTATACTAAACTTAAGTCGATAGGTTTTAAATTTCAAAATTCGAAGGTTATAATTATGTAAAGCCTACACCCAAATCGAATATGGTGATTGTTTTAACATTTTCCTAAACATTCTAATATGATATAAGAACATACTTAAGTTTGGCACTCAAGTATACTTTATTTACCAAAAGTATATTTATTAACCAAAATCATTGATTTTTCATAATTATATTAATATTACATCTCAAATTTTACATAAGTAGACATCATTATATTTTTGGTTACCATAAAGTCTTTAAATAAGTTTAGTATGGTTTTTAACAACACATTAAAAGACCTCATTTGTACGTAATTATTAATAATAATATTAGCTTTTTTATTCAGCGTGGTTGTTGTTAAAAACCTAATCAAAATGAAAGTTACTTCTGGAAATCACTAACTGGAATATCTGATTAAAATTATTTCTGAAATGACTAACTGGAATAATTGTTGTCTGAAATATACTAATTGAAATTAGTTATTCCAGACATTAATAGCTATTACTAAATAAAAAAAAAACTATTTTCATTTCTGTTAGAGTAGTTGTTACAACCAGGACTGACTGGGGCCATCCCGAACGGGGGTGTGGAGGTATCCCCTCCCCCAAGCTGCTGTATATACATTTGAGTTAGAACATTTATACATTAAGTATTTTAGTTTGCAAGTTTTGAAGTATAGTTGGCAAATATCAAATATTAAGAACATTTTTGTGTGTGTGTGTTTCTAGTTGGCAAAAAAAAAAAAAAATGACAACCCCCCCTCCTCCACAAAACACCTCTTCGGGACGGCTCTGACAAAGACCACGCTGAATAAGAGCAGCGAAAAGCAGCAGCACAGCTTCAAATACGCCCAGTGGTTTGTTTTAGTAATAAATTTTTTTTTTAAAAAAAGGCATTTCTCCTCTACAATACTGTTATACCCGCATGCTGACTATACTTGCTCCTAATAATAACAAAACTACCTTTGATATACGTGAAAAAAAAAATCCTTTCCCGATGCCCCATCACAAACACTGCCCGCATACATCAGAGTATTACCTAAAGTATTACCCAGAAGTGCCCTCAAACAGACAATGGGTTTGAATATGCGGTAGTGGTGTAGTGGTAAGAGCGCTCGCTTTGTAAGCGAGCGGTTCGGAGTTCGACTCCCACCACGTCCCTGGAAGTACCGCGCTCAACTTAATTTCTCCGCGCAGCGGTCTTGCTTTTCAAGGTTCGTGTTTCTGAGTTAAAGAGTTGAGAGAGGGTTGTACCACGATTTACAATAACAACAACAACAACAACAACAACAACAACAACAAAAAAGAAATGAGTAGCCTCCTCGACTGTAGTGACCCCCTCGGGCCTTGGGGAATAGGTGAATAATTAAAAAATGGGCCTTGGGGAATGGGTGAATAATTAAAAAAAAAAAACAAAAAAAAAAAAACAATACGCTACCTATCTCAAAATATATGTTAAATCAACATGAAACGACTATTCTTTGAGAAGGTAAATAATTTAACTTACCTTTTACTTACTTACAAAGTAAAGTATAAAATTTCAAAGATAATATTTACTTTTATTTGTAATTGTAAATAAAAATCTTTTTCAAATTACTTTTATGTAAACTGTTTTTGCTAATTAGGAGAAGGTTGCGTAAGATGAGCAGGTTCCTAAGATGGTATAACCTCTTTTACGGGAAGACTACTAATTTTTTTGCAAAATTTTTTGGTTAAGGATATTCATGCAAGTTCGACGGTGTTATTTATTTTAATTTCTTGGCTGTATAGTTAATATTTTTTGATCGTTTTACTGTTAAAAAAATTTACTATAGCCGTTATAATTTTTTATTATACAATGTTTTGTAATTACGTCAGAACGAAACAGGATCAATTTATTGCATCCTCAATAAATTATGCTTATTTACTGCTATATGAGACATGGCCTACTTAAATTACACGGTCTGATTTGTTGAATTTTCCGTGAAAAATTAAGAAGCCAGTTTTTTTACGGCTCAAAAAAAATCAGTTAACAAAAAATCTTGCACAAAATAATGTAAATGCTCAAACAAAATCTAACTATTATTAAACCATTTTAATAAAATAAAAATAAAACAATTATAGTGCAAACAAGACTTTTAACCATAACAAAAATGAAGTTTTTATACTTTTTTTTTTGTATAAAAACTTCATTTTTGTTATGGTTAAAAGTCTTGTTTGCACTATAATTGTTTTATTTTTATTTTATTAAAGTGGTTTAATAATAGTTAGATTTTATTTGAGTATTTACATTATTTTGTGCTAGATTTTTTGTTAACTGATTGCCTGCTTCAGTTTATTCTAATAATAAAGAATACTGAAATAGGCTTTCAGATAGCTATATCAACTATGCTACTAAAAATAATCTTACATATTGCTAAAACTATCCGCAACTCTCTATTAGAAATAATTTTAAAGGTTTTTAATTTTGAATTTATTATAATTAATAAATACAAAATTACAAAGTCTTAATCCTGGCTTTAAGAACTACAGTATTTTATGGGTGTGAAAAATTTAGAACTATTAACCTAAATATCTTTATCTGCGTGTAGTATCAGTGGCCTAACTACAGCAAGGCCAGTGTAATAAATAATATTTATTAAAAATTCAAAAACTATAATATATTAGAAAAATCATTGGCAAAAACTTGGTATTAAGTGTTTCTTTGCTTCTTGTGGGTAAGATGTACTTCCAAAAAGCAGCCCAAAGTGGTAAACAATTTGATGAAGATTGAGAAAATAATCTTTATAAATAATTTGTTTTTGTTTTTTATGATTGTGGGGCTTCAAAAAATTATTCTTATGCTTTCTTTATCTTATCATTCACATCTTTAACTTATCATATCTTTAACTTATCACATCTTTAACTTATCACATCTTTAACTTATCACATCTTTAACTTATTCAATGTTTTCCATTGAAATTACCTATTTAAAGTATTAAAATTGCTTTTAAATGCTTTTCTAACAAAAAAAATAAACTTTTTAATACTTTAACAATACTAAATATCTTTATATTTTTTTTTTAGAGGTTTGAGATAATAAAACTAGAAAAATAACTTTTTTTTGGCGTATGACAAAGTTGTATGTTTCAATTAAAAGTGGCTAAAAGTTTGATCTTATAACAATTTTTCCTTTTCATATTTGCAAAAAAAATTTGTTAATAAATATTTTAGTAATAATATAAGCTATTTTGGAACATGTTTTTAGAACTTTATTTACTATTTTGACGCAACCAAAACACAAGAATTGCTGTTTTTAGTAAGTTTTAGTTACTACCTATAATGCTTATTTATTATCACACGAGAATCCTAGCTGATGTCCGAAGATAGAAATTACCAAAAAGAGTCATTAAAAACGTAAACAAACATAAGAGATTATTATATTATTCTCCTAATTAATTTGTTGCAATTATTCAACATAATCGGGTTAAGGTACAAAAATCACAACTTTTTTGTTTATGCTTTTTCTGGTAACTCCAACAAAAACATCCAGAATTTTACAGTACAAGAAGCTGTTAACTATGTGATTGAACCAAATTCTGAGTTATAAGATCTTGTAGAACCAGATGAATCAGAGAATGAGTCAGAACTCGATATTGATAATGTTGTTTTTAGTTCTGAAGAATCTGAGTGTGCCAATTTTGACTACAATCAAGTTTCTTTGAGGTTTAATGTTATATTTTATTCTATTTCCGTATCTTTAGGGTTGAAGAAGAAAATTTAAAATTTATGCAGAAAATGAAAATTTATGCAGGTGCTACTAGTGCAGGTAGCCAAAGTTGTGGTGCTGAAAATGTAATACTACGACTAGTACAAGAAATGCTCAAGCATAAAAAATTCCGCATTTTTTTTGACAACTGGTTTTCTACTTTACAATTGCTTAATGAACTAAAAACAATGGGCATACTTGCAACAGGAATTTTCCGTAATAATCAAATTAAAAAATGTCCACTTTTATCCAAAAAAGAACTAAAATCTCAAGGAAGAGGATCATGGAACTATCGAGTAGATCAGAATTCAGGAATACATTTAGTAAAATAGTTTGATAAGAAATCTGTTACACTTGGATCAACTCATGCAGGTGTCGCCGGATCCAAAAAAGTCAAAAGGTTTGACAGTAAGAAGGTATATGTTGATGTCACAGCTCCTGACATTGTTCTTGAATATAAAGCATCAATGGGTAGTGTAATTTTTTCCATGAACATAAAGCCATACTCTTACAGAAATTTCATAAATGTTTTTTTTAGCACCTTGATCATAATGTGCCGGGTAGAGGGTTAATGATTGGTTTTGTTAATAACGAACCATTGTTTTCCACAAATTAGTTCTAATTGTTAGGTTTAAATTGCTTTACGTGATGTTATTTTTTTGAGCTCATTTAAAGTGCTCATATAATCAAGTGATCTGGGTAATTTAAGCACTTTCGCTACTTTTTAAAAATCTTTGCGTCCAAATATATAAGTGGATCACGAGTAGTGATCCCTTAAAATGTTTACTTGCAAAAATTTTAAACCAAGCATAATTATTATGAAAATATATTCATTTTCTCTTAAGGTGCTTGTTATACTCTAATCTACCCTAAAAGTCACATACCCAGGTATACAAAAGACAAGTTCAGCTCACTAAATGGCATCATAACTTGCTTCAACGGACCAAGAGTTGTTTGTAAAGTAATGAGGTCAATCTTTGCCAAATGCCTAACAAGTTACTAACTAAATTATAAACTTATTTCTGTTTATCAATGCGGCTTTTGAAGCGTAGATCTTTCTCTACACAAATATTTACATCCTTAAACTAGTACACCGCTGCTAGTAATAACAATTTTTTTTTTGATATTTTGTTTATATTTAAATTTGAGAAAACTTTTTATTCTGTAACCCACTCTAATTCGTATCGTATCGAGTATCCATGCCCAGCTAGCACACATACGTTGTTAAAACATTAGAACAATGTCGCGCGTTTCGTTGGCCCAACATAGGCTGCCAACGTTGTTTTTATATCATTATGGTTACAAATGCGACAACTAAAAACCAATATCGATAAAACGTTTGTTTAAAGTCAGAAAATGGTTATACTTTCTACGTTGATTTAACGTTTTAATTTATACGTTGGCCCAACGTTTTGGCAAACGTTGTATTCAAAATTATTCGGAATCAAATTTTTATTAAATTCTACTTTCTTTATATATATATATATATATATATATATATATATATATATATATATATATATATATATATATATATATATATATATATATATATATATATATATATATATATTCAGGTGGTTCAAAAATGGGTCAGTGTAAAATTTCAACAAAAGTGGAAGCTTATAAGGTGCCCAGATATTAATTTTATATATAAATTTTTTTTTTTTTTTGTTAATGTTCAAGGGTGGCCACGGGCCCTAACCATTTTAATTTTGATGATGTTTTTTGTTTTATTGGAAATTTTAACGCCCGTGGGCCACCCTAAAACAATGAAAAAAAAAAAAAAAAAAAATCATCAGTAAACTCAGAATGAGTAATAGAAACAAATAAAAATGCACTCTTAATGAAATTTTTTATGTAAAAAGTCTGAATGAACCTGAAAAAATTAGGAAAACCGAATATTTGGCTTTTTCAAGCTTTTTTTTTTAAGTTTCTTATGACGACATTTTATCATTTTTTACAGTTAAACCATCAAAGGTTTTAGATATCATACCACAATATTGCATTTTATATATAAATTTGAGAAAATATTAAAAAAAATCTTTTTTTTTGTTGATCATGGTACAGTTTTGTTTACTAAAAAGTCAAATAATGCTGGAAGTAGCATTTGCTGCATTGACTACATCTAAAGATTAGATGGTAGTCTCAAAATCTAGATAAAAATCATTCAGCTCCCAGAATTGTGAAGGGGTTTTAAGCATCAGCAACTCCCCCTTCCCATGGCCAATCTTATCAAAGATCAGCCAAGATTGGTTTGTAATAAGAGATGCTAGGGATGGAGGCTGATTTTGGGAGTAATTTAGTGAGTGAATAACTTTCTTATCTACTTCAATACGCTCCAGTTTGAAGACATTGGGTCTGTCCAAATGGGTACTATAGAGTTTCTGAGCTAACTCGTCTCTATCAGGGTAATTCTTATCAGCTAAAGCAAACACAACTAGAACTGGACTTAAGTACCAGTCATGCCTTGATATTGATCGAACTACTTCAGTACCACTCTAATATATATATATATATATATTTACTTTGTGCACGCTTGATCATCGAAAAAAAAAACATGTTTGTGTTGATGGTGGTTTGATATTTTAATAATCACAGGAGATTTTATTTAAGTTATATAATTACGCAATAGCAATGTTTGGTCGCATACATTAGATCAACGTTGGATTTAGTTCGTTAAAACAATCAACTTTTTGAGATGTTTTTACATACATTGGAAAAACGTTGGTTTATATACATTGAATCAACGTCGAAATATATACATTAGGTCAACATTGGGTTTAGATCGTAAAAACAATCAACTTTTTGGGATTTTTTTCATACATTGAACCAATGTAAATTTGCCAGATGTTTTTAGTTCCGTCGGTAATAATTTTATCATTAACCAAATGACATTGGATCAATGTTGGTTTTGCATTGGAAAAAAGAGCCGACGTTTGCGATGGTTTTACATACGTTGACCCAATGTAAGTGTGCTAGCTGGGTGTGGTAATAGTTTTGAAAAGATTCGGACAATGATAAGATTAATGCTATGAATAGATTTGTATGATGTGGTAATAGATAAATCAATATGTTCAGTTTTCTCTGAGAATCTTTTATTAACAAGTATAAGGATGCCTCCTACTATTCAGTCTAGTCGCTCTGAGCTAGAAAAATTGTAGTTTTCATTTATTTGTAAAAGGATAACGTTTTTGGCATTACAGTTTAACCATGTTTTAGTTAAACACGCAATATAAATGTTACAGTTGGCAAGGAATTGATTTAGGGTATCTACTTTATTACAAAATGAACGTAAGTTTTGATCCTTACTTAGGTGGCACTCTAGTTCTTTTTCAGTAGAAAACAAATCAGGGCTTACCGTGCATTTTTTGAAGACTTCATGATCAGCAAGCATACGCGCGTTGGATAGGGCAGATTTTTTTTTTATCGATGTTTGTTGCTTTTATTAAGATAGTTTACTGCAAAACAAAAAAACCGCTTATCACCAATAGCTTTATTTGGACTTAGGTAGTTGAATATACTCGTCCTCTATAATTACCAACAGATCTTGAAGGGATAAGTGGCATTTCCCGTTAGCAATTTTTCCAACTAAGTTAACCATGCAATTGTAACGTCTGACTTTCAACGACTCCAGACCAAGACTGTCTTGTAGTTGAGCAGAGTGAGGAGTACGCGGGGCTTTATAAATAATGTGCGATGCAATCTTCTGTACAACAAAGAGTTTTTTTAAATGGGTCTTAGCTATTGGAACCAGCACAATGTTTGCAAACTCAAGATAAGTTCTAAATAGAGCTGAGTATGCTAATAATAGAAGTTTCCGAAGAAATGAATGAGCTTTTAAAAGCACAGATAAGGTACCTTGACATTTTTTTACTACTTTATTAACATGTGGTCTAAAGATTAAATGACTGTTGATTTGAGTTCCAAGGAGTTCAACAGTAGTTTCAGGTTGGATTTGCAAGGTACCAATAAGCAGGTCAGTATTATCGAGCAGCTTGGTTCTAGGGGATTAAATTTAAATAACTTGTGTTTTACCAGGGTTGATAATGAGACCATGTTCGTCACAGAATATCTTAATACTCTCATATGCATTAATAAGCTTATCTGACACTAATTGAAAAGTTTTAGCTTCAGCAGAGAGAGTAATATCATCAGCATATTGAAACAGCTCGAAATCAACACAACTTGGTAAACTATTAACAAAGATGTTAAATAGTTGTGGGCTGAGTCCACTGCCATGTGGAAAACCAAGAGTAATTTTTTTCCAACGGGTGGTACAATAACAATCATTAGTAAAAGGAATCATTAAATTTTTTTATTCTATTTTTATTATAATATGTGGGAACTTATTATTTTAGGAATTAATTAATCTCATGGGAATAAATGTTTATCAAAAAAAAATACTGTCTGTTAAACACTAATTTAAAGTTCAAGATTTAATAAATACAAAAGTTTCTCACATAAACAATAAATTACGAGTTTAACTGGTTAGATATCAATGTAAATAAATAAATAAACAACAAAAATTGTAAATAAAACTACTATTGACGATTATATCTTTTAAATTAAATCAATACAACTCAAAAGTGCAGTGACTAGCAAATTTATTACAACGGAGCTTTTTCAAACACGTCTTATCTTTTAAAAAGAAATTTATTAATCACAAATATTTAAAGTTGCACTTTTTTTACAACTTTTAAATTCCGAAGATTTCATTTAAAAAAACTGACTAATCCATCCTATCCTGAGAACCGCGACTATGCACAGTGGGCTAGAATTCACTTTTACTAGACAAAATTCATAACTCCTCATATAAAATAGATTTAAAGACCATTTTTGCACTGTTTAGGGGAAAGTGGGGTAAAATGGAACGCGGGAGAAGTGGGACAGCCTGAAATTTTTAATTAGGAGTGGTGCCTAAATACTGTTATTTAATGTAAACAATTATAGTTATTTCCCTCTGTTTAACAGAAAATGCTTTGTTTCCCTGCGTGCGCTAGAAGCCCTAATTTTAAAATGTTCCTTAAAAAAGTGTTTACATAGGGTTGTTTTAAACTTATTTGTCCCACTTTTACTCACACTTGTCCCACTTTACCGCAATGGCACGATTTCTAATTATATAGAGTTATAATTGGCTGGAAACCTGAGGGTATTGAATCGGTGCCTAAAAAGAGGGTTTATTCGTAAAAACTTGTTTGGTTCAGTTTATACATCAAATAAAAAAGATATTGCAATTACTCTAAAATAAAATTTACGTGTCCCACTTTTCCCTATTCTACCTAACTAATTTGAGGATTGTGGTTTTAATGGTGACATTAGTTTGATTTTAGGTTGCTATGGATACCAATATTACTTAACAATCACAAATTTTATTAACCACAATAAAGATATACTGGACTAAAGTACTAACTTTATCGGATTACTCCCATAACTAACACATACAGTATTATACTACAAATATAGTGGTAATAAGAATTTATTATTTGGTTGATTTAGCGATATCTGAAATACATGTTAACGGTTCATTTTGCATAGTTACCAGCTTAAAATTTTAAAAACATCAAAAATATAAACAAGGCTAATATATATTTTTTTATATTTTAATTTTACTTATTATTTTAGGTACCCCAAGAAGTCCTTAAGGTTCTTATCACAGAGCATTGTGGATGAGCATTTAATTGGAAGATCACGCATCCTTCCGAACCGATGTCGCAAAACTTGCCCAGAGGTGGGGTTTGAACCACGGATCTTTTGTTTTGAGGCAAGTGCTTCAGAAACAAAGGATCCGTGGCGCACTACCACTGCGCCACGGCTGCTTATATTATAATAATGTGGCATTCTGATTGAAAATATTTTATGTATTTAAAAAGTTAAACACAAATCCATTTACTATTTTTAGTGTGTTTTTATGCAGTTCTAGGGCTATTTTTTATATTTCATTAAAATACTTCATAATCCGTATAAAAATGAACATAAAGCTAAAACCTTTTTGTATTTATTATAAAATAAAAATTTTGATTTAAAATTTTTTTTTATACTAAAATTTATATATTTTGATAATTGTAAAGCAGATTTAGCTACTTTTTCTTTACGACATCGGTGCAAACTACAATCCGAAGTAAATAAAAAAAAAAAAAAAAAAGGAAAAAGAGGCAACTAATGGCGCCAATTTTCTTTTCTTTTTTTATTTCTTGAAGAATAATAATTCACCTGGGGTCTGCCAAACACTGCAGTTGAATAAGAACAGAGTTATCTTTATCAATGGAGCCAGTTAGAAGAATATTCTTACTATCAATTACAAATTAAACCGATATCGGTTCATTTTGTAGCTATTGCTTGTTATTCTCTTCGAAACAAATTTTAGAGCTTTTGCATATATTCCACCTTTGTTAAAAATGCTTTATGAAATTAGACAAGTTATTATTTGCAGTTAAGTTCGTACCATTTACAACTGCATCCAAAACATAAGGATTAGCTAACTTCAAGTTTTCTTGTACTATATGAACAAATCGATATTTTTCATGTTTTAAATATTACACTTACAAATTCTTATAAATAGATATTTTAAGATGTATTAATACTAAAGCAAGCTTGTAATACTAATCAAAACTGAAGAGCAGCGCCTTCAAACCAAGTAATTAAAGTTTAAAAAGTTTAACTTTTTAATGTTTAATTTTTTTTTTTTTAATTATTTTTAGGTGCCCCAAGAAGACCTAACGGTCTTGTCAAAGAGCACCAAGGAAGCGCATTTAACCAGGAAGTTCACGCCTTCTTCCTTACCGTGACGCGAAAATACATTTTATTTCAGGCCTCGTTTCGAACCTTGATCTCCTGCTTATAAAGCAGGCGCTTTAACCACTGCGCCACGGTCGCACAAACTGTTTTAAAAGTTTTGATAACGCAACAATTATTTATTTCTGATACAGCACATTGTATTTTTGCGATACTATTAATTCTCTGGATTGAGAAACAGGTCATAATTCAAAACTGACTTATGAATTAACACATTTTTATTAGTTTTAAAATTATTAAAAAATTAATCCTCAAAATCTTGAAGAAAGGTAAATTAAAATTACATTTTAATTTACGCGCTTAAAAATAAATTTTATGAGCTTTTTTGGTCGCCCAAATATAGATGAAATTGTCATAGCTCACCTTTTTAGCCAAAGTTTCTTCAATCAAAATAATCAAATATTAGTAACGCGATCCTGGCCCATGGTCGAACGGAGAAAGTTTTTAACAATTTTTAGTTTACTAAACAATTGTTCAACCTCAGCAAATGACTCAGCAAACAATGGTTGTGAAAACCTCAGCAAATAATGGTTGTGAATCCGGAGCATGACGCAAATGTATGAAAAAAGGCATTTAAGCTTCTTCTTATAGATTAGATCAAGAAACATTGAATTTCCTTGCTTGAAAAATGTTTTGCAAGCATTTTTAAATCGACGAACTTCTTCAATAAGAAACTTTTTGTTCACATCTCTCGGATAAAACCAAGCAAGTTCTAATGCTTTATTTTAAACGGAAAGATCATCATTATCCAACCAGGAGAATGAAAACATATTGCAAAACATTCTTCTTGTTTCAAATATTGAATCAATCTTCAGGATCAGACTATCTAAATCAACATTGAAAACGTTCACTTTAAATTCTTTTGTTTGGTTGTAGTGGCAATGAGCTGTATTTGATGCCTCATCATGAAAGTGCTTAAGCTTACGCTTTTTTTTAGTAGCGAGTTTTGTTTTAAATCCTAGCGGTCCAGCTATAACTAAAGCCTCTTATAAAGTAAAAACCAAGAGCCTCTATTTTGTTTAAGATATTCTAGAAGCTGTTCAATCAAACATAGCTCGTCATCAATGGTAACGACAGCAGATTGTAAAAGACGACTAACGTCGTTAACAGTAGTAAGGGTTTGAACTGAATCGTAACTAGTAATAAAAATTCAAAAAATGATAATCATTTTTTGAATTTTTGTCTTTTGTTATGCTGAGCTGATCACTTGTTTAATCCAAATTTTTCATGACATATTTAAGATCTACCAACATTTTTCTCGACCTCTTGGCAAGTTGTTTGATCAAGTTGGTACGAGAGTTCCCACTTATCATAGAAAGTCTATGCAGTGAAGTTCTAGTCCCATTCAGTTAGGATCTTCCATCAGGCAAGAATTGCACTAAAAAATACGTACCAAAACTCGACAATTTTGAAGAATACTTTGAACTTAATGACTGATTGAAATGCGTACACACCAGCAATATTCAGAATGTAAGCGCTACATCGAACTTACAGTGCTTTCGAATATTTTTTCCATATAAAGACTATAGCTTCCTTGTTAGCACCTGACATATTGGATCCATTATCGTGTCCCTGACTGCGAAATTTTTAAATATCCATACTTGGCCTTAAATTAACATTATTGATAAGTTTAGCTATATTGACTCGTTTTTTCATCTCAAAAGTTTTAACACACAAGTATGATTTGATTTTCCAGCAATTTATTTCACTTTCATAGAAGAGATAACGAATAACAAAAATAATCTGCTCAGTGTGAGACATTGGGGGTACCATTGACTATGATTATGAAGTAGATACCATCAAAGATTTCTTTGACAGCTGCACTTCGAATAAAACCTCCATATTTTTTGATGAACTCATTTTGAGATAACGGAAAGAAGTAATAGGCACTTATTCTGGAGCCCTCTTGTTGATAATGTCTTACATTTTCCAAGTGGGATGCAATGAATAGGTTGTGGCAATCAATAAGTCTTTCAAATCACATATATTTAGTGCAATAAATTATACATAGTGAGTTCAGCAAAGATGCAAAAACTCAAATATTTGATAACTGGCCGGGTCATGGTAGCGGCAAGGTCGCTCATTTGTCTAAAAAAATACAATGCTATGATTCTTTCTTCTGCTTCGACAGTCAAATACTACTTAAAAAAGTAGCGTTTTTATTGTAAAATCGACAACAAATGTCTTGTTCGCATAACTTCTTTAACAACCGCGTTGTTGAAAAAGTTGAAGCGAACTCATGGAACG
This sequence comes from Hydra vulgaris, assembly GCF_022113875.1. Classification (NCBI taxonomy): domain Eukaryota; kingdom Metazoa; phylum Cnidaria; class Hydrozoa; order Anthoathecata; family Hydridae; genus Hydra; species Hydra vulgaris. The sequence continues at coordinate 9,341,756 of NC_061165.1, forward strand.
CACTACCTAACAAAGTTGTCAGTGCTATTAGTGTCAACTGCTTCAAAGCAAAACTTGACCAGTTACCATTATAATTACCGCAGCTTATCATCTCCCGTACAATAGAACATGAGCTAGCATTGCTAACTGTTCGTGGGCTTACGGAATACGCCCGCTTCCGTCTAATTCTACTACAATTAAACTCAATTAAAAAGTAATTTATGATTTATTATAATAAAAGAATTTAAATTTTAAATTATTTTTTTCATGTGTATTTTTATTCTGAATACTAAAGTTTCAATCTGAAATACAAAAACTAAGCAGGTTTCATTAAAATGTTTTCTATTTATTGTAAAAAAAAAAAAAAAAAATCAACGGATCGATCGGCGCCCCTTCAAGCTTGGCGCTTGGGTCAATTTGCCCGCTTTTCCCCTCCCTCTCGAAGGCCCTGCATTTTCGTACGATAAAGTCTTGGCAAGATTGTTTTCAATTGAGATCACCACGCAGTTAGTAACGCGTTGTTCAAACATTGTTGTCAATTGCAATTTGGATTTGATGAGAGAGAGAGTTTACTGAAAGAACGCACTCCTTGCCACTGAAACCGGGATTGTATTAAAAATTCAAAGCAAAATGCAGATCAAAGTAAATATTGAATGAAAACCTTTCTGATAGATTTTGTTGAACAACTTGATAGAATAAAGAAAATCTCTTTGTCCAAAAGTATTTGATCGCTTCAGAACATCTATATGACGGCTTCAGAACATCTATATGACGGCTTCAGAACATCTATATGACGGCTTCAGAACATCTATATGACGGCTTCAGAACATCTATATGACGGCTTTCTTCAACCGTTTCCTTTTCTTTTACATCATTTACGGAGATTTGCCAGGACTTTGCATTTTTCTTTCCAACTAAGTTATTATTCATTTTTTTTAAGACATAAGTCGGAAAGATTTATGTCTTTCCGACTTCATCACTAGAAAGAGATGGAGAACTCCATATAAATGAAAACGTATCTGCCGTCGTTTGAGCTGTATCCATTCTGTATCTTATCTGCTGGAGCAGCGTGTCAAAAGCAACATTAAACAAGTTCACCTCAAAAACCTTTGATTCGTCTGAATGGAATTGGACTGTTCATTGATTCGCCGTGAAGTGTTTTTCTTTTCTTTGTCCTATTCTTGACAAAATTATTTTGAAACCCAAACGAAGCTAACCCAGATGCAACCAGAACGTAGTCGCAGAAGAGCGTTGTCGGTCAAGATTATTGGTTAGAGTCTTTAAAAACTCATCCAAAGAAATGCTTCTGATTCACGGTCGTTCAGACTTACTAAATAAATGGAAAGTTATTATACGCAAGCGCAGTAAAGTTTGCATATTTTAAAAGTTTTAAAAATGGCTACGGATAACGAATATAAAAAAAATTCTCATTGACAACGAGCTATTTTTCTAATTTTTAGCAATTAAATATGCATTTAGCCGTTTATTAAAAGGAAATTATAATAAAAGTAACTTCTAGTACACGATAAAATGTTTCAAATTAAATATAAAACCTCTAAAAACGAATAAAATGTAATTACAGCAATAGCTTTTTTAGTGTGTTTTGTTTATCGTTTTCAAATTGTTTTTAAAAAAATTTTGAGCGTAGAAATTTTTAATTTTTAACTTTTTCAGATAGATGAACTGTTGATCTTTCTTAGAATGTTTACTGATATTAGTATTCAATTTTTTTTCAAGATTAAAAGATATTTTTTTAACATTAACTTTTAGTAAGCTGTTGCTAGGCTACTCTTTAATCACAATACATAATTACATTGATGTGAGTATATATATATATATATATATATATATATATATATATATATATATATATATATATATATATATATATATATATATATATATATAGTATATATATATATATATATATATCGTATAACAAGAAATGACTTTTAAAGATATATGTGTGATATATATATATATATATATATATATATATATATATATATATATATATATATATATATATATATGTATATATATATATATATATATATATATATATATATATATATATATATATATATATATATATATATATATATATATATATATATATACACACATATATCTTTAAAAGTCATTTTATATATATATATATATAAAAGATATGTTAGTGTATTTTAAAAATAGAATGCTATAACAGAGACAAAATTAGATGTGTTTTTGCTAATTTATTAAAATTAACAAAAACACATCTAATTTTGTCTTTGACAGGCAGGCAGGATTGTTTTTATTAATACATACATACATAATAGATGTATGTATATTTTATTAATTATTTT
>NC_061165.1:9346579-9409678 GCF_022113875.1 Hydra vulgaris
ATTGTATTACATAGTATACTATGCTTGGACATATATTATTATTTTTCAGAGTTTGATTTGTATGCATTAATTGTGTTTGCATACAATTGTTGTAATCGTGTTGTAATATAATATGCACACAAATTTATTGGATACAAATTGTATATAATATATAGTTAAATGATTATGATATATTATAAAAACTATATTTTATAGTTTATTTTACCTATATTATAAAAACAAATATAAATTAAATGCTATATAAACTATGTAACATAATACATTTATATTTAACTTATATATAAATATTTTATCTTACATACTTTATAAGTAACTTGTGAACTTTTTTGCCTTTTTTTTTTTGCATTTATAGTATACTCATTCACATATAATTATATATTATAATTTATATTATAATCATTCATATATAATTATATATATATATATATATATATATATATATATATATATATATATATATATATATATATATATATATATATATATATATATATATATATATATATATATATATATATATATGTATATATATATATATATATATATATATATATATATATATATATATATATATATATATATATATATATATATATATATATATATTAGCTATATACCTTAATATAAATGTATCATACATCTACAAAAGTAGTGTTGAGTGAATTCTATTTTTGTTCAGAAAAAAATTGAATACTCAAATCTGAAAACAATTTCAAATCAAGATAAGACTATTCGAAATAAAAAAGTAAAAATTATTAAATTGTATCGCTCAGATTTTTAGAAAAACAGTTTTGAAAATGTAAACAAATCACGCCTTTATATTAGCATGTTATTTTATATTAGCTTTAATATTATATCTAATAATATTTTATATTAGCTTTATATTAGCTTTATATTATATTTTTATTAGCAGTCAGATAAATGTAGCAGAGAATTACAGTTTTTTATATATTTAAACATCTTTACATTGTTTTTATCATTTTTGAATCAACAATTCAATTATCTTTATTATTATTTCATTCTATCAAAAATATGCAAATAATAACTACTAAGTAAAACTTTAAAAATATTGTTGCTACTCAGAAAAAATTTTGGTATCTAAAGGCCGTCACCATCTTTAAAATTATAATATTTGAATTTGACACTGCGCTTGCGTGTAATAACTTTCCACATCTAAACGACCGTGGATTGAGGAATGAGGCAGATCTCGTTGACACATAGGTGAGCCGTGAACCAGAAAGAAGTCGAGACAATGAAGTCAAATTATAGAATCCACTTTTTGAGTGTTTTAACTAAAGTCATAAGATAATCTTCTAAATCAACTTCTTCAAGAAGGTTTAAGGACTTCAGTATTTCTTTTGGTCGTTTCAACAATGACTGGAAAGACCTCTATGCGCGCACTCCATCTTGTTTGCGACGTTTGGTGAAGGGATTTCCCAGTTGCCAAAATTTCTAGATTAATGTTTAATAAGATATATTCATTTAGTGATGATAACAATGTTTTTTTTTTCTATTTTGAATTAAATTTAGAATAATAAATATTTGAAGTCTGTTGTAATAAATTCTAATTGTAATAAAATTGTTATAAAATCTAGTTGTAACAAGATTATAATAAATTATAATTGTAATAATTGTCATAGCGGTCGTGGTGTAGTGGTAGAGCGCTCGCTTGATTAGCGAAAGGTTCCGAGTTCCACGTACCGCTTTTCCGCAAAGCATCCTTGTTTGTCAATATTCGTGTATTGGAGTTATAGAGTTGATAGAGGGTTATAACCACAATTAGGTAGCCTCCTCGTCTGTAGTGGCTTTTTTCGGCCATTGGCCGGTGGGAGGTGAACTAACATAAAAAAAAAAAGAAAAAAAAAAAAAGAGAAAATTTAGGTTCTGTTTAAAATTTCTCCATTAAAAATATTAACTAAATTTTTTATTGAGGGTCGCATGTGCCCCCATTTTCCTTGTGCCTAGGTAAAATGTACCTTACTGTCCCCCCCCTCCTCTGGGCGGCCCTCCTCTGGGCGGCTCAAAAATTTTCAAATTAAAAAAAAAAAAAATTTTTTTTAAAAAGTTTTTTATTCTACAGCTTAGAAGCATAATACGGCATAATAATTATACAAAAAAAAAAAAAAAAAAAAAAAAAAAAAAAAAAAAAAAAATATTTTAGAGTTGGAAAAAACCCACTTTTTATTATTTCAGAAAATGGGTTTTTTGGGTTTTTTAGGTTTTTATAGGTTTTTTTTGGGTCTTTTGGGTTTTATTTTTAAATGCTAGTTATCATTATCAAAATGAAAAAAATCTAATATTATTGACTGAATATCAATTATAATATGGAGGTTTCCAGAAAATTCAATGAATATCATAACGATATTGTTTGAGATATTAAAATTTTAGCAATAAATGACAATTTCATAATAATAGTTTTCAAAACTTAAATTGTAAAAACAAAAATCTCAAAAAATCCAGAAATTCTATTTGAAATAGAAAATTTTCATTGGGATTTTATAAAAAAACACCGAAAAACCCAAAACCCAAAAAAACCATTTTGTCCAGCCCTGATATATTTTGATATAAATTATCAGCATAATATATTTTTGTATAAATTAGCAGCATAATAAGTGCAAAATTTGGTCCAGCTTGCCCAAACTTGAATTGGAATGAGTAATCACAGTATTCCAAAATTCCAAGAAAGACGAAAAGTTGGTATTGTTGGATTTGGACATATAGGTTTTTTTTTTCATCGTTTTTTTTTTATTATATAAAAACTTGAAAACACGTTGGTAACAAAGTTTTAATAAAAAGTTGTTTACAACAAAAAATGAAAAAATTATATATAAAAATTTCATATAAAAATGAAGTGTTTTAAATCTGTATAAGTATTTATTTATTATTAATAATTTATTTTGATTAAATGATTTATTATATAATGATAAAAACGGTATATTAATACTTATAAAAACAGCAACAATAACAACATTATAAATGTTGTTAATGTCATTAACAACAACAAAAACTAACAAACAAACAAACTACAACAACAGTAACAACAAAAACATGTGTACTGCAATTAGTAAATCATTGAATTAAAAGTTATGACTTAAAAACCTCTGTATAAAATTAAAAGAAGAAAAATAAAAAATATTTACAATGATTTCTTATATTAAAAAATAGTCTCAACATAAGTTATGTTGAGACTATTTTTTTTATATTAAATACTATTGCTAATAATGGCTAGTAGCATTAGTCAAGAATAATCTTTTTAGTTCATTTTATGTATAAGTTTTGTATTTCAATAAAGTAAATTTAAATTTTTACAGTCTGAAGTGAAACAAGAGTATTATTGGCCAATCAGTTTTTTTGATTGTGTTTCTTACTTTTTACCAATGTTTCCACTATCTCTGTCATTCAAATTTATTTTTAAATTATCAGAGTAATTTTTAAATAAATTTGAATTACAGAGATAGTGGAAACATTAGTAAAAAGTAAGAAACACAATCAAAAAACTGACTGGCCAATAATACTCGTGTTTCACTTCAGACTGTAACAATTTAAATTATTAATAATAATAAATTAAAAAAATAAGTGTTATGATAATATGAAATATGGAGAATATATATAAATATATATGTTTTGTATGATATTCTATATACTTTATGTATTGTGTTATTTTGTTATAGACTAGTATAATTATAGCTCTTTTGAGCCAACATAATTAATATGGTTATTCTTTACAATGTATTAATTTAGCAACCAAAAAAATGTGTAAATCACTGAAGCATAGAAAAAAATGTTCAGAATCTTTACAATCAAAAGAGCTATAATTATACTAGTCTTATTACACAGGGACTAAAAAGTTTCAGTATGTATTTTTTTCCTAATAAACCATATTGAACCATATTGAATAATGTATATGAATTCATATCAGAGTGTGATGATTTTGAACAAGCAACAAGTATTCTCGAGTCTATCTACATAAAACCAAAGAATGAAATATTTGCCAGACACATTTTGTCAACACGAAAGCAAAAACCAAGTGAAACAATAGATCAATTCCTCAATGAACTTAAAAATTTATCTAAGGACTGTAAGTTCACTGCTGTTACAGCTGAGCAATATAAATCTGAAATGATTTGCGATGCGTTTATAAATGGCTTACTCTCCAATAGTATACGCCAACGTTTACTAGAAAACAAAATATTAGACCTTTCATCAGCCTTTGACCAAGCTAGATCTTTAGACGTGGCCCAACAAAACTCAAACTTATACTCACAATTGACTATACCTACCTCTGCCTCTATTCAGGAAATCAAATCACCTTTACAAAAACAGTCCATGACTGATAATCACTTAGCCGCTACAGCAAAATCAAAACAATTGTGCTGGTTTTGTGGAAACATAAGACATCCACGTACTAAATGTCCTGCTCGCGAAGCTATCTGTCACAAATGTAAAAAGATTGGTCATTTTGAAAAACTTTGCAGATCATCTAATGTTTCTGCTGCTATTCCTAAAATTGATGATGATTACTTCTGTGCCACCATATCAGCTTCAGCAAACTCTCTATTCAGAGTTTGTCATAACATCATTATTAATGATAACATTTGCTGCATTTATAACAATGAAAACTGAACCTCCTGAATTATTTGCTAATCTCACGCAAGATTGTCGACCGATTGCCACTAGATCTAGAAATTATTCTCAAAGAGATAAAGAATTTATTAAATCTGAAATCCATCGCCTGACTCAAGCAGCAATAATAGAGCCTAGTAATTCACCTTGGCGTGCCCAGGTCTTAGTAGTAAATGAAAAGACTAAACGTCGCATGGTTGTTGATTACTCTGAAACTATTAATAAATATACTCAATTAGATGCATATCCTCTACCTAAGATTGAAACGATTGTGAATATAATTTCTAAATACAAAGTTTATAGTACTCTCGACCTTCGCTGAGCATACTACCAAATCCCTTTATCAAAAAAAGATCGACCATATACTGCTTTTGAAGCTGACAATAAGTTGTGGCAATATACTAGAATGCCTTTTGGAGTTACCAATGGATCTGCATGCTTTCAACACAAAATATATGACTTTGTTAGAAAATATAAACTAACTGACTGCTTTCCTTTCATTGATAACATTACAATATGCGGTAATAGTCAGAAAGAACATGATGAAAATCTACTTAAGTTCAGATTAGCTGCCATTGATGCTGGAATTACATTTAATGAAGAGAAGTGTGTATTTTCAACTAAGACTTTAGATTTTTTAGGTTACCGTATATCGTATGGCTCTTTAAAACCAGATCCTCAGAGACTTGCTCCTCTCATCAAGTTACCCACACCTGATAATGCAAAGTCTTTACAGCAAATTATTGGAATGTTTTCGTACTATGCAAAATGGATAAGAAAGTTTTCAGATAAAATTAGACCTTTAAACTCTGTTACTCAATTTCCACTCAATCAGCAGCAAATATCAGCATTTGAAACATTAAAAAATGAACTTGTTCAATCTTCCATGCAAACCATTGATGAGAATATACCTTTTACTGTGGAGACTGATGCTTCTGATTTTGCCATATCTGCCACACTTAATCAGGATGGAAGACCTGTTGCCTTCCATTCATGTACCCTTCAAGGGAGTGAACAATACTATTCATCAGTGGAGAAAGAAGCTCAAGCGATAGTTGAAGCCATAAATCATTGGCGTCATTTTCTTTTGGGTCGACATTTCATTCTCATCACTGACCAACGATCTGTGGCGTATATGTATGATTATAAATCAAGCAGTAAAATAAAGAATGATAAAATAATGCGTTGGAGAATAGCTTTGTCTCCATATTCTTATGATATCCATTATCGTCCTGGCCAATGTAATAGTGGTCCAGATACATTTACTCGAGTTAAATGTGCAGCAATAAGTTCAGAATCTTTATATAATTTGCATGCTGCAATTTGCCATCCTGGTGTTACTCGCTTCCATCATTTTATTCGATCAAGAAACCTCCCTTATTCAGTAGAAGATGTAAAACAAATATGTAGGGATTGTAGAATATGTAGAGAAATAAAACCCAAGTACTACCGCCCAAATGATGTGCACCTGATTATGGCGACTCATCCATTCGAACGTATATCTATTGACTTCAAAGGCCCATTACCTTCTTCAACCCCTGAACAGTATATGCTAACAATTGTAGACGAATACTCACGTTTTCCATTTGCTTATCCTGTGAAAGATATGACAACTCAGACAATAATAAACTGTTTAGCTGATCTTTTTTCAATGTTTGGTATGCCTAGCTATGTTCATTCAGATCGTGGATCCTCATTAATGTCTTCTGAATTAAAGCACTGGTTCTTATCAAAAGGGATTGCAACTAGTAGAACAACCCCATACAATCCGACTAGAAATGGGCAAATTGAAAGATACAATGGAATTATTTGGAAGGCATATTACTTACTCTGAAATCTCGAAATCTGCCTATATCATCATGGAAAAGAGTTTTGCCTGATGCACTTCATGCTACAAGATCTCTATTATGTACTTCTACTAATTGTAGTCCACATGAACGTTTTTTTAATTTTCAAAAAAGATCATCATCTGGGTCTTCAATTCCTTCATGGTTTGTTAACCCTGGACCTGTACTTATAAAAAGAAATGCAATGCAAAGTAAATATGAAGATTCAATAAATGAGGCTCAGCTCATTGAAGCAAATCCTCATTATGCCATTGTGAGATTTCCTAATGGTCATGAGACTACAGTGTCTACAAAACAGCTGGCTCCTATCGGAACAACTCCTATAGTACAAACATCAAATGACAATTTAGAAATACCAGCTATTGATAACTACCCCTTAACCCCTAATGGTAGCAATGAAACTCCGTTAGTCTCTGAAGAGGAACTAGAAAGCAGAGGGAATCCTATAGAGCAAAGTACTCTGCCTCCTCGTAGATCTTCACGAATTTCTAAAGCACCAGAAAAACTCAACTTATAAATACACCTGAACACTTTTAAGAGGAGGGTGAATGTTATGATAATATGAAATATGGAGAATATATATAAATATATATGTTTTGTATGATATTCTATATACTTTATGTATTGTGTTATTTTGTTATAGACTAGTATAATTATAGCTCTTTTGAGCCAACATAATTAATATGGTTATTTTTTACAATAAGCAAAATTATGAAATATAAAATTGCTTAGATAATATCTAAGCAATTTTATATTTCATAATTCTGCTCTAAATTAAGTGTTAATGTTTGTAGTGCTACTGTTAATAAAAATAATGGTAATATTTTGGGGATAAAGATCACTTTTAAAAAATTAGACATTTTGAATTGCAATAAAAAAATCATAGCTTGACAGAAGAAGCAGAATTATTTGATAATGTGGTTATAATGAATGTTAGAAAAGTCTGATGTTGTGTGAGTTTTTCTATCTACAGTAATAAATAGTTAATGAACCTGATTGGCCTTTGCATTGAGTGTTGTCATAATGTTGGGAGTGTAAAGTGTTATTTTCCTTTTAAGTTTTGTAAAGCCACATTAACAGATGTGTGGAATTATCTGCTATTTTCCCTGCAATATTTGAAAATATATACATCTCTATTTAGTTATAACAAACTTTACTTAACTTATTTTGACTTATTTTTGCTTTATTTGTTTTTTCTAAAAACATGTTTTTTTTTCAAATTTAGGTCAGTATATATATAGAGAATTAAAGAACAATGATTATGGATTAGATGTTGCTTTTGTTTGGAATAGAAGTGTTGATAAACTATCTGGTTTGCAAGAGAATGAAATCTTGCATGATTTAAATCAATTTTTTGAAAGGTTTGTTTACAGTTATTCATTAGCTAATGCTATTAAGCTAAAAGTAGTATAACAAAACTCATTTCATCCTAAATAATTAAAGCAAGACCTATAAACAAAATTGTGATTATATATATATATATATATATATATATATATATATATATATATATATATATATATATATATATATATATATATATATATATATATATGTATATATATATATATATATATATATATATATATATATATATATATATATATATATATATATATATATATATATATATATATATATATATATATATATATGTATATGTATACATACATGCATGCATGATTTTATTATGGAGTAATCTCCCCCCTGTAGATACTTTTGCAACATTTGGTAAAGTCATATCTACTGATGTTTTGCATGTAATCAAAACTCTTAAACCTATGACATTGTCCCTCATTCACACAAGTATTCTTCAATCATGTTGAATTATTTAGTTCAATAATAGCTAACCTCCTGACGTGTCATTTAAATCTCGAATTTTCACAGTCTCATTTAAGGTCAGGACAAACAGTATTTAAACTCACTGATTTACGCCCCATATCAAATTTCAATACAATATCTAAAATTCTTTAAAAGCTCACTTTATCGGCTTCTTCATCACTTAACATAAACAGCATGGCTAAAGATATACAATGACATTCTCTTCTCTCTAGACATATTTGCAGCATTTTATACAATTTATCACTATCTGCTAATTGCTCATACAAAAGATGAACTAGGTATCACAGGTATTGCACTAAAATGACTGACATACTTGCATTCTCAAAAATCCTTTGTTTTCATTGGCAACAAAATCTGGATTGTCAGCAAGTTCAACAGGAGTACCACAAGATAGTGTATTAAACCCATTTTTATTTTCAATGTTTGTTTTACCTATATACTATATTATAGCTAAACATGGCACAATCTATATTATAGCTAAACATGGCACAATCATCATCAATATGCCAATGATACCCAATTATATACTTTCATTAACTCAGGAAAAAGTAACATTAACAAAATCAAATAATGTGCTAATTAGTACGTGACCAGGGCCACAGCCCCAGCCCTGGCTGAAAATGAGACTTTTTTCTAACTTGGCCCCAACCCGCGCTAAACAATAAGATTTAGCTGGGGTTGATAGCCGGGGCTAGAAAAAAATTTATTATACTAATAATGTATATTTTAATTTTATGCTTATATTTACTATTTGTTAAATACTGGCATATATTTAAATATTTTCAAACTCTAGTTTACTTCCAACAAGATTGCAAGCAACCACTATAAAGTTATAAGTTACTTTAAAATAAAGAATAAGTAAAAATACTAGGAAATAGTTATCTGAAGATTTAAAAGTTGTAAGTTGTAAAAAGCAGAAAAACATGAAGATGGCTAAGAGTTATAAGGTTTTTTTGATATGCAAGGAAAAAAACTGGATTAATAAAAGTTTATATAGCATGAAGAGACAGATACAGTAAAAAGATGCTACTTATTGAATAAGAAGCTAAGCAAGAATGAGTTTTGGTTTATCATAATAGAGATGATAGCTTGTTTGAGGATTGACCATGATGGTATTTATAGAAAAAAGAAAGAAATACAACCTTACAACAATGGGAGGGTGGCTCACGCTTGGCAGATAAAGGTCTAATTTATTATTATTATATTTTTATATGTTAATTCACTTCCCCAAGGCTGAAAACGCCATTACAGGTGAGGAGGCTTCTTAATTGTAGTCATAAACTTCTCTCAACTATATAATACTCCAAAACATGAACCTTGACAACCAAGGCCGCTGTGCAGAGAAACACATTGAGCGCATGCAGAGAAATACATTTCATCTGGACTAAAGTCCAGAAGGAATAAAAGCTTCTGATATGCACTTTATGCATACATATCATGGGTATAAACATATATGTTTGGTATTTATTTAGATGCTGACATACAATATCTTTTTGTAGTATTTGCGGAAAGAGATAATGATAGTGATGATGATAATGATGATGATGATGATGATAATGATGATAATTGTAGTAATGAGTATGATGATCATGGGCATTTCCAAAAAATCACGCACGGAACATTGCATCTGTTGCATTAATTATTTTGAAAATAATGCAATTTGTAACCACTGACTTACTTTTATTTAATTGACATTTATGTATATATTACCTATACAAAATATGGTAGCTATGGGTTGCTTCATTATAAAATAAATGAATTTTTTTAATGGAGTCACGCATGGAACAGAAAAAAGCAAAAAATAAAAAATTAATAAATAAATCCTATTTTCTCTAAAAATGTATTAGTAACGGGTGTTCTGTTTTTTATAGGTAATTATGCAAGCATTTTTAAAGATTTTTACAAAGTTACAACATTCTACGATGTATCTATGCTCTGTAATAGTAGTTTAAACCAAAATCACGCATGGACAAAAAAAAAAGTAACCAGCGGAACATGGAAACATTAGTCATTTTTGGATTGTATTTTTGGAAAAAAATCGACTATCATAAATAGCGACTATCATAAATAGCATATATATATATATATATCAATACTAATTAATTTAATACACGTTGGATTAAAAAAAAATATATACTTAAGTGTATTATATTAAAGATAAGTAATGTATTATATAATTAATAATACATTAAAGATAAGAAAGATGCAATATCAAATTTTTAACTGTAAGTTTAGTTGTAACACTTCAGCTCGATAATAATATGTCCACGGTTATCAAAGTGTGGTTGTGGTACTAATGGTTTTAACTCACACAAGTCATACCAAGAGTGGTCGTCTACAGATGGGTATATAAAAATGAGTTTGTTTTGTTATTTTAGGAATTTAATATGTGCCATATTATCTAAAATTTCTAATACTTTGGCAAGGTATGTCTTTGCTCCACCAGCAGAACACAATTCTACAAAGACAAATATACCTGGAGAAATAGTATCAAATTTGTACCTTTCAGATGGGGATGATACCGCGTTTATCAATAATGAAAATGATTAATTCTTAACAATTTTTACCATTTCTGATTGGTTACAAATTGCTATGTAAGCGCCATCAATATTAAAAAGAAAAGAGTGGTGGCGACAATTACCCTTGACTTTAAACTTATCTTTGAGAAGCGTCTCATCGATCTCACTTTGGTTTGCCGTAATACACTTATTTGTAATAGAGATGATCTAAAAAAATGAAAATTTAATAATTAAAAGTTTCATATCTTCAACTTTCATTTTGAGGTTTTTTCTATAAATAATGACTTACACTAATTTTGGTATTTTTTTCACTTGCAATGCTCACAAAATCTTCTAAACTGCGACAATATCGTTTTCCAGATTTTACTGTTGTCCAAACCATTCTTTTTATTTTCCACCTATCTTATCAACTGCCCCCTTTCTGTGTGATGTTGCAAAAAATGACCAACGAATCTCAAGAAGATCAGATGATAATTTGTACAAATTATTTATGGCTGTCATGACATAAGAGTTTTTGAATTGCGATGAAGGACCATCATTGAAAAAGTATAATTTACAAATATTTTGATAACGAATTAATAATTTTTTGATAATGAACAAGACGGCATATTTATCATGAAGTAAATGATTGGATACAATGGCCTAGGAATGTGTATTGTTCTTACTCCAAACTGCTGCAGCGAATACTGTTAGTTGCTGATGAACCCAGTAAGCAGATTGAATTTCACTTTGCTCCATTATGGTGTAATTTTCATTGAAATCCATCTAATTTTAGAAGAGTTAAAAATATAAATGGATGAATAATTAGTTTATAAATTTAACAAAAAGATTAATACAAAATTATTAAGTTTTGTTATCATACTACAAATAAATTTACAATTTTTCTTACTTGTATAAACAATTCATTTTCTTATACATTTTGGCAACATAAATGAAAATATGCACTTTGTTGTCGCTTTATATACACATGATGTATATAATCTAGCCATTGCTGACGCAGTAATATGCACCCGTCTAACGAAGATGTTAGTGGTTGTTCAATTTTCTGCACGTTTTCTGAGGACCATTGGTCAAAAACAAAGAGCGGTTTGTTGGAATTGTCACCAAATAAGTCTATTACATTAGAAACATATTCATCAAACTTTGGCAACCTGTTAATCCAGTTGTTCTTCAAGTGGATTTTGCTGAAAAATTTTCAACTTTGTGGCAAGATGAAGTGCAGTCAGCACATTGACAAGTTACTGTGTTTACTGCTGTTAAAGCAAGTTACTGTGTTTATTGCTGTATTTTTGTACCAAAATTCATGCTTATCAGTTGTCATAGTTTCAGATGGTTTAAACCATTCAAAAGAATCTATTCTTGTATTTGTTCATTAATTATTATTTATCTAACCATTTTGAATTAAGTGTTAAAATACTACAGGCTTGCACAGACGGGCCAAGTAATCAATTTAAAAATCGTTTTATTGCATCAGCAATAACCTGGTTTGAAGAACAGAATGATTTAAGATTATTCTGGGGCTTTTTTGCTGCTTCACTTGGTAAAGGACCGGTAGATACTATTGGTGGGACCATTAAAAGAATAGCAACGCAAAAAATAATCCAGAGAAAATTTACAATGACTGATGTCATAACTTTTCATAAAGCTCTTAAAAATGAGACGAATTTCAATATCTATTTTGTTTCTATAGAGGATATTATAAATACAATTAAAAAATAAATTATTTACAAAAGCACCAGCAAAACCAGGAATATTTGCAGTGTACTTAATTCAAAACAATAATGGAAAAACAGAAATGCGACCCTAATCAAGTGCCAAGACTTTAGTGAAACAGCTTACATCTTCAGAAAAAATCATCAAAAAACTTTAAAACGTTGTATATATGACAGCAATATAATATGGACGCAATTTGACACTGATATAGTATGGGCGTGTTCTGAATATTACTATTTAAGAAAAATTACTGTTTAAAACAAAAATGAGAAAATTTTGATCACGTTGTGACATTTTATATTTTCTTGCATGAATGAGAGGCTAATATATCCACCCAAATTTTTTGTCTTGTTTTTTTTGCACCTATTATGAGCTAACTATATAGCAAAAAAAAATTATTGAAGACTTAAGACAAAAAAGAAGACCCAGTTTTTTTGTTGTTGGTGTTTTTGGGTTTTTGGGTCAAAAATCTTTTTTTTGGTGTTTGTCTGCTTTTTTTTGCATAAGTTTTAGTATAGTTTTTCTTATTTTTAGTATATGATCATTAAAAGCACAATTACACAGGGTTGGCATTAAAAAACCCGCCCAATAAAACCCGCCCAATAAAACCCAATAAAACCCGCCTAAAAAAACCCAATAAAACCCAGGCAATCTGGGTTTTTTTGAAATATATCTAAAAACTTATGAACTATTATATTAATAATATATGCTATTATTAACCAACATTTCTGAAAACATAAACATATTATAGAGCTAGCTATAAAGGGAAATTTTCAATTTAAACACAACATTTTTATTTAACACAATTTTATTTTGGAAACCAAACAAATTAGATTCATTCAATAAGATTTTTTAGAATAGATACACATTGACAAGACTATTTACATTTTTGGTATACTTCTTGCAAGTACAACTTTACTTTAATGTAATATTCACTTTATATTGTAAAAGCATAAACTTTAATGTTAAAACATAAACT
Source organism: Hydra vulgaris (assembly GCF_022113875.1). NCBI lineage: Eukaryota > Metazoa > Cnidaria > Hydrozoa > Anthoathecata > Hydridae > Hydra > Hydra vulgaris. Next base: position 9,360,103 of record NC_061165.1, read on the forward strand.
ATAAACTATTTTTGATACTGTTTATATATTTGCACAAGCTTTTTAGCCTTTTCACATCCTAATTTATATCTAACTTTTGACCAAATAAAACCAAATGAAGAAAATATTCTTTCTATTGATCCTGAGCTAGCAGGGCACGTTTGAAGTTTAGAAATAAATTTGCAAAATCCTTCAGGCAATTTTTTCTGAATTGATTTTTCATTTCTCTGGTTAATGATAGATCACCAATCACTGCACAATATTGTTGATATAATTTGATTAGTCAACATCCTTTTAGAAAATGCATCACAATCCTTTAATTTAAGCAAAATCAACCCAGGTACAAAATCAGGATAATGATTGTAAAGCCATTCTTCAGCCTCATCTTCATTTTCAATCGGCAGGTTTTTGCCTATAAAAAAAAAATTCAGAAATTTTTCAAAACAATTTTTTTTTTAAGCAAAACTTATTTTTACCCAAAAAGCGAGGATTGGTCGCAAGATAATGGATAGGTGTCATAGCATCATTACATCTCTTTTTGATAGCTGTGTGGTAATGACTTAGTTCAGGGTTATTCAAAAGTGAGAGCCACAACTCAACACATTCGGATAGGTGACAGCTGTCACTTTGCATCTAAAAAAAATTAAATTTTTAATTTATTTAATCAACTCAATATACTTATTTTTATTACTTTTTCTTTACACCTACAAAATCTCATTATGTAAAAAAACTTTAATATAAAAAAATTAGATACTTGATCTAAAACAACACCAAATATTTTGAGTTGGGTTTGAAGACTGTTAGCTTCTCTAAATATTGCTCGATTTTCAATAATTTTTCTGATTTTGATAGGTATATCATGATTATCTACTATTTCTACATAAATTTGGTAGTTTTTTATGTATGTTTCTATACAGTCAATTTGGGAGTTTCATCGAGTATCGTTTGGTAACTGAGGCATATGCCCTCCTTTCTCACGCAACCATCCCTTAAAATAAAAATTGAATAGTTAATTTTAAACTTTTATATATTTTTTATACTCTAAGTTTAACCCACAAATACAAAATAATGTTTACATGCGGTTGATGTGTATTACGAAAATATTTCTGCACTTCAACCACATGTTTGATGACATCTGGGTGTGTTACTTCTTTTTCTAAAAGGTTTAAATAATGTGCAGAACACCCATATGTTAAAAGATTTGGATACGTTTCTTTGATTGAATCCCTCATTTTTTTCATCTTATTTTCATTATCTGTTACCACAGCAAATACTTCTTTATTGTATGTTTCTTTAAGATCTTTAATGACATTACAAAAGAGTTCGGTACAATACTTGGCTGTTTTTTTATTTGATGCACAATCAGTAATGCATAAAATTTTAGAATTAAGTCCGTCATATGCACTGTGAGCAATAATGGGATCATAAGTAACACTACTTCACCCGTCTTGCATAATTGTTATTGTTTTCTCTTCTTGGGTAAGTTGATCCATCATTTTTTTGTTTACTTCTTCATAAACTTTTTCTAAGAGCTCTCCTCCTAGCATTTTACGGTTAGGTGGTTTGTATCCTGGATGAATGAACTGATCATGTCTATAAATTCTTGATTTTCAGAAGTTTTAAATGATACATTTGCACTGAAGAAAAATTTTGCTATTTTTATATCAATATTTTCTTTCTGTTCCATATTAGTTGATATTGTGTACGATGACATCAACCGCTGCTTCTTACAAGGTGTTAACGAACTTATAGAACTTACAGATGCCAAAGAACTTTTTCCAACTTGAGCTGATGGTCCAGCTATTAGAGATGATGGTCCATCTATTAGAGCAGATGCATTAATATTTAAATCATTATTTGGTACATCATCACAATTTTTATTTAAATATTTTGACAAATTGAGATTTTCTCTTTCCGTATGCTTGTGTAAAAACTTTTTTTGGCAATGTTTTAAATGGGGTTTTACTCGTTCTATCTTGTTGCTAATCAAAGCATGACAATAGTCACAAGAAACCTTTGTACTGTTTTCAACTTCAGTCACTTCATCCCATTCTCCAGCTTTCTTTCTCCCACTTTCTCCCCATCAGCATTTTTAATTATAAAAAATATTATTATTAAATCTAAAATAAATCAATGCATATAGGTTTATCATGATTTTTTTTTATTTTTTCACATTTTTAGATTTTTTTTAAACTGTAATTAAAAAAAACTTATTGAAAATAATTTGAGGTGTATAAATTTTAAAAACTTATAAAATATATTCTAAATAAACTTAAATAATTAAAATTGGTATTAGTTTTCAATATTATTAAACAAACAAAAAAAATTTTTTAACAAAATTTAAAAAAATAAAAACCCAAAAAAACCCAATAATACCCAAAAAAACCCACTGGGCCGGGTTTTTTTAAAAAAACCCGGGTTTTTGCCAACCCTGCAATTACATGTATAAACACTAATTTAACTTTATTATTTTTAACAAAAAATTAAATTAGCTATATAAATTAAGTTATATATCATATTATATAGAAATGTTTACTTGTCATTTTGTATTTCCTAACAACTATGATACTGTCATTATATGTAGAAACAGGTTGGCAAAAACCCGGGTTTTTTTAAAAAAAACCGGCCCAGTGGCTTTTTTGGGGTTTTATTGGGTTTTATTGGGTAAATTTGGGTTTTTTTGGGTTTAATTTTTATTTTGTCCCTGTAAAAAATTTTTTTGTGTTTTTGTTTAATGATATTGAAAATTAGTTTTATTTTCTACTTTAACTTTATTTAAAATATATTTTATATATTGTTGTTTAATTATTTATAACAAGAATTTTTAAAATTATTTTGAAAAAGATTTTTATATATAATTTAAATTGTAATAGAAAAAAAAATTTTTACGCCTAGTCTATATGTATTGATTTATTTTAAATTTAAAAGTATTTTTTTATATAATTAAAAATGTCAATGAGAAAATGGGGAAAAGAAGGCTAGAGAATGGGAGGTAGTAACTGAAGTTTCAATTAAACTTTGAACTTGAAATTCAAATGAACAAACTTGTTCCTCTGCACAGCGGCCTTGTTTATAAAGATTCGTGTTTAGGAATTAAAGAGTTTTTTTTTTTTTTTAATCAATTCACCTCCTCAAGGCTTAAGGCCACTTCAACCCTTTCTCAACTCTATAACTCCGAAACACAAACCTTGACGAACAAGGCCGCTGCGCGGAGAAAGGATTTAAGCGCGGTACTGCCAGGGATGTGGTGGGGATTGAACTCGGATCCTCTCACTTATGAAGCAAGCGCTCTACCACAACACCACTACCGCGTAAGAGTTGAGAGAGGATTGTAACCACAACAAGGTAGCCTCCTCGACTGTTGTGTTGGCTTCTCTGGTCACTACTGCTCATTTAAATTCAACTTGGGAGGTGAATAACAAAAAGTAATAAAAATCTCAATGGATAAAAATATTTGAATAAAAAATGTAATTTTTTGATTCAAATAATAGTAGACCTGCTCTGATAGCTGTTATTGTTGGTTATAATAGTTAATAATAATAGTTAATAATAATTTAGTTAATAATAATAGTTAATAATTATTTTAGTTAATAATATTATAGTTATAATGTTAAAGTTGGTTATAACAGTTCATAAACTTATTAAATATCTTTAAAAAATCCCAATAAAACCCAGATTTTCCAGGGTTTTATTGGGTTTTTTTAGGCGGGTTTTTTTTGGTTTTATTGGGCAGGTTTTTTTGGGCGGGTTTTTTAATGCCAACCCTGTATAGAAACTATTCTTATGCTATAAGAAAGTTACCATTTTAATTTTGATAATGTAAATAATACCATGCCAATTTAATGTCAGACTTCAAATGCTTAAAGAAATAAGTTATCTGTTGATGTTATACATTTCTTTGAGCATTTGTATATTATGCAGTAATTTGGTCATAGATTGTTTGTTATATTTGTCAAAAAAATATATATTGCTAGTAGACCCTTATAAAAAAAAGCCCTGTACTAAACTTAATTTCAAGAAAAATTTTGAATTGTTATTATTTACTGAATTTCCCAGACCACCTTCATTTGATGATTTATAAATTATTTATTCATAATTTAATTTTTTATTAAATTTTTTTGCATTTTCTTTCTAATTATATGATTTATTTACCTAGACATTTCATATAGTACTATATCAGGACACTTGCAAAATTTTTTAACATGCTTTGTTTTTCAAGTTCAATCTTTAGACATGATCTTGTGGCAAAAGGAACATTATACTCCTTTATACTCCTTGACATAAAGTCTTCTTGACATAAAGTCTTCTTGACATAAAGTCTTCTTGACATAAAGTCTTCTTGACATAAAGTCTTCTTTTTTTGATCTTTTAGAACAGGCATCTTGAATCTGATCTTTTTTAACTCCAATAAAGTTGGAGTTAAAAAATTTACTGCAAACAACTATCTCAATACTGTCGACATTCCTAGATAAATAATCGGCAACCCTCTCACCGTGATTTCTTCTTTTGGGTGATGTTTTCTTGGATTATCATTTACTATTGACCTTCTTAACCATATATACATTAGATTGCTAAATTAGTATCTGCTAAGGTTGTTTTTTTTTTAATTGTGTTCGTCATTTTTTACTCCTGATTCCATTCTTTACCTCTATTCATCCCTGTATGGAATACAGGGTTGAATATGGATACTTTCCAAATACTATTTGTTCGTCATATTTGTATGGAATACTGTTGTCATATTTGGGCTGGTTTTTCTATTGATGCTCTTTCTCTTCTAGACAAGGTCCAAAAATGCATTATAAACTTAGTTGTACCCACTCTATCTGAACGGGTCCAACTAAGTCTCATTCGTTTACTGTATTCGTCCCTGCATGCTCTTACAGCTTTTATTCATCTATTTTCTTTCCCCGCATTTCAACCCTTTGGAACTTTCTCCCATCTTCATATTTTCCTGACTCATACAACCTAAAATTCTTCAAGTCTTTTATAACTCTATTTTTTTTTTTCCTGGTAACTTCCAACTTAATAGTGGTTGCTTAATAAAAAATAAGAATAAAAAATATATCTGTATATATCTGTAATACAATGTAAGTAAACAATTTTTATTTTGTCAATATACTCAAACCAATTGAGAAATTGAGGAAGATAAATTTATCTAAGAAATTTTTATTCAGGACTGCTCCAACCATGTTAACCTTTAAGCATACCAAAATAAAAAGACTTTCAGTAAATTTCAGTATTTAAATTTAAAGTTAAAATATGAATTAAGAAATTGCAATTAAAGTTGAGTTTAGTAGCTTAGATAATTAATTTTTAAATATTTAATTTAGACTCAAGAAATTCCTGAACCCATAATGTTACTCAAGAATTTCTTTTGTTCAAAAATTAACGCAGTAATGTCTTTCACTTTTTTACAAGTAATATTCTCTGTGTCCTTCTTAATAAAACCAAACTAACATTGTAAAAGACACACCATGTTATCAATTAATAGTGTATGTCCAGAATGCTTTCAGCCAAGCACATCAAGTCATACTTATTATTGACTGAGTAAGAAAAGATTGTCAGACTTATCACTAATAAGTGATTGCGGTCCTGGCCCAACCCGCAAGCAGAATTAGTTTTGGTTGATCAAACAAGAGATGATAGTTAGTTTGAGCAGTGCCTATGATAGTATTTCTAGAAAAAAGAAAGACATGCAACCTTACAATGATGGTAGAGTGGCTCAAGTTTTGTAAATATAGGAGGTTTAACTACATTTTAAATGTCCTTTTGGACCTCGTCTGAAAGTGAGTAGGTTGGTATTTGTCAAAATAGGAATGTCAACAGTATTGTAATAGTTGTTAACAGTAAATAACTGAGTTTTGTTAGAGTTAAAATCCACAAACCACTGCAAGCCCCAAGACTATTTGTCAAGACAAGAGTATAAAATTGAGTTATCAGTAAATGGAGCCACTCTAGATGTAAATTCTTCAGGAAGATTGTTAAGAAGCATTACAAGAGCAAAGAAAGAACCTTGAAGAGTGTATGCTCTATCCTTGATAAATAAAAAATGTTGAAGAGTGTAGGCCTTAAACAATAACTTTAATACTGCAGTTAGAAATAAAAGATTTAATAATCTCAAAACCTTTATATAAAGAAATTAATAATAAGAGTGAAGACTTATTGTAGTGTAGTTGTGGAGGTCAGAGTGTTTTCTAGAGTTTTTAAAAATTAAAAACTTATTTAACACATTTGTACGACTATGATAGAAATCTGACTCTAACAAGATAAATAAAAATAAAGAAAAATGGTATGACTCTAACAAGACCTAAAAGGAGACATAATCTTAATAATATTAGAAAAAATGTTGTATTGAATAATGTTTGTCATAGATTACATTAATCAGCATGTAGAAAGGTAGCAGCTTCAGGAGAAAATGGGAGTGGTAGTGGTAAGAAAACTTGGAGAGAGTGAGTTACATATTGTATGTATGAGTTTTACTTAATTTAAGAAAATGCGAATGTATTCTATAGTATCATAAATGCATTTCAGTTTGCATTTTAAGGTATTTATTCAGATTATAGAATCTTTATAAAGATTTCAGAAATTTTTAGAAAAATCACTCATTACTTTTTATTAAAAAAATGGCATTAAAAAAAGGCATTAGCGGGGTATAGCTATATAATAATCTAAACTGGATAAAATTAGATTTAGAGTTCAATAGGAAAATAAAGATCTTAAACTGAAGTTAGGGCAATCTGTTTTGTGTCTATGCTTCATTGTAATCATGTCTATCTTACTGTTAAAATGAGAAAAATCAAAAATCAAAATCAAAAAAGTAATGAAATAAATACTTTAATAGATTTAAACCTTACACTTATAGATTACAACATCAGGCTTTATTGGGGTATGCATGCGTAGTTGATTATTGTAATAAAATTTTAATAGTATTTAAAAATAGTAGTATCTAATTTAAAAAAAAACACAGGAATATTTGTTTTAATAATTTTGATTATTGGAAAAATTGATCCTTGTTCCTAAGTATTAGTTTGGAGAGGGAGGAAATTATATAGAATTGACCTAATAAACATCCAAACTTGTATACTGCTGCATACGTTTTTTAAAATAGCTGTAAATTTCAAACTTAATACTGCTGCATACATTTTTTAAAATAGCTGTAAATTTCAAAATTGACAGAGTAATGAAAAAAATTAAAAATAATTTATGACTTTGAAGATTTTATCAGTTTGATGAGGTATAAAAAAAACTACAAAAAGTAAAAACTTTCTCAGTTTATAAATTTATTAGTTTATAAATTTATTTAATATATTTTTTCTTAATGGTTTGTATCATATTGACTCAGAACTTTGTGTGAAAAAGCATGTGAAATATGTGTTTATGTTTAAAAACACTTTGTTTTTTATTTTTAAATAAATAAATATAACTATTGGTAAATAGTAAAATTTTTTATTGAAAATTTATTAAATAAACAATAACAGAACAATTAAGTTTTTTTTTAAATCTGTTTATTAGAAATGTTGATTTAATCATAGAAGTTGCTCACATTTCAATTACTGAACAATTTGGAGCAAAATTTCTGAGCAAGTGTGATTTTATGGTAAATTTTATTTAATAAAATAAATTTTAATAATAATTACAATTAGTTTAAGTTCTTACATATTACAGCTTCAATATATTATTACCCAAGTTGAGATACTACTAACCATGTTTAAAATGTAAAAGAATATATATATATATATATATATATATATATATATATATATATATATATATATATATATATATATATATATATATATATATATATATATATATATATATATATATATATATATATGTATATATATATATATATATATATATATATATATATATATATATATATATATATATATATATATATGCACAAAGCTGAATTTACGAAAAGTTGTTGCTTGACTCAGGTTTAATTATTTAACAACTAGTGCAGTATCCAATAAGTGCACAGTAATATTTTTTAGTGGTCAATTTATAAAAATTTTGAATAAAAGGCTCTAATAAATTTTAATAGTTATAAAATTTGACATTTTAGTTAATTTTAGTCTTAATTTGTTAAAGATGTTATGTAGCTCTTACTTTCCAATAAAGTACTTCAACTAAATGATATTTTTGTATTGTATTTTTTTTAGATTTATTTAATGAAAAATATAGCAGAAACATATGCTAAGAAATATAATCTTTTTTGTTTTAAAAAGCGGAAAATAAAATTTTAATTCAACATTAGTAGTTCAGTAAACAAAAGATTGACAGGTCTATACAAAATTTACTTTGAATCAGACCTGTCAATCTTTAGTTTACCGAACTATTAAATTTAGGTTAAAGTTCATTTTCTGCTTTTTAGTACAAAAAAGATTTCATTTTTCAACAAATGTTTTTGCTTTATTTTATTTTCTTTACAATAAGTTACAGTATTTAACAATGCAAAGTAATGGACTTAAGTACTACAGGCCCACTATATTACACAGGCCCATACCACTATATTACACAGGCCCACACCACTATATTACACAGGCCCACACCACTATATATCACAGGCCTAAACCACTATATTACACAGGCCCACACCACTATATTTCACAGGCCCATATAAACTATGATGTTTTAACTAGCCTACATCTAGTGTTAAGAATCAATTTAAAAAAATCTTGTTTCAGGGATCAATTTAAAATAATCTTGCTTAAGCTCACTATGACAATTAATAACTTTTAAATGAAACTGTTTATTTACCATGAGTAGATCAACACTAAATTTAATAGCAATTTTGAATGTGATTTTTAAGATCAAGCTCTTTTAATTCAAAAACTCAAATATTAACTTTAGCCTGCCATTATGGAAAAAAAAAAATCAAGATCAAATTTTGAATTTTTATTTTTCCTAAATTGTCGATTGCATACTTATTATATTTAAAAAAATGAAATGTGAAATTAAGTTATTTAAAAGTTATTAGCTGTTAATAACCAATATATATATATATAAGATTTTCAATATTTATGTTTAATTTTCAAGAACTGTGTTAGATATTCAGCTAGAATATTTGAGACATCTCTATTTTATATTTGTTAAATCCAAAAATTTTAGCAAAATCTGAAATGATCCTGAGGAACCTCCTAAAAACCAAAGGCAATTAGCAAATTATTTTTGCTGTATAATATGTACTAATGCTGAAAATGCCAAAGTCAATTTGCAAATAATTTTTGCTATGTACTAAGTACTACTATGTACAAGCACCTTTGTAGTAAAATACTTGTTTATTTATATTTCTTATCTGTAAAACAAATAGTTGTCTTATATAATTTTCTTATTTTATAGTTTTTTATAAAATATTGAAAATTTTGTATAATGAAGTACATTCACAGTGCTTCTAAATTTTTGAATTATTGTAATTTTATAAATCAAGCATAATAGTATGAAGGCTAACTTACATTTAATAAAGTTAAATTTAATTTACTAATAAAAATCAAAATTAAATTTTTTTCTGCATGTTTTTTTCCATATAAAAAAAGCCACTCATGCAGAAAGATTGAATCTTCATTGCAGAAATGTTAGAATTTTTTTTTCCATTTCCATTTTTCCATTCTTTCATTACCAATCTTCTTCCCCATATTAAATAATTTTAGTATTTATATTTTTTAATAGTTTAATATGTTTTTATAAAGGTTGGTTCTCCAACAGCATTAGCAAATAAAGACTTGGAGGCTCAACTATATTCAGCTGCTAATAATAATGGATTATATGTTCCTGCAGGAGCATTTTGGGGTGCTGAGGATATTCAAAAAATGGCATCACAAGGATCCTTAAAGGTATTTTTGTCTTCTTAATTTGTTTGGGAGATTTTTTTAAATTAAAGTAGCTTATTAAACAAAAATAATTATAAAAATTTATATTTAATTATTCTATTACAACATTTTTTATTGCTCAATAAAATTTTTTACTTGTTTGAATAATTTATCTTTAAAAAAACATATGCACCTACAGATCTATTAGATAACTTTTGTAACAACAGAAGTTACCTTAACAGCTACTAAAAGTACCAAAAGCTACATAGCACAATTTACTATTAAAACAAGAACTCTTCTTCTTGATTGCCTTTTTTTAGCTGGCTTTTTGGTGATGGTTAAGATTTTTTTTCTTTTTTTTTTTTCTTTTTTTTTTCTGTTAAGTCACGCAGAGAAACAAGTTTTCATTATTTTAAGGATATGCCAAGTTTTTTCCTTTATTATTAAACAATTTGTTTTTGTCTAATTTTAACACAACTTTCAATTTATGATATCAAAATTTTATGATATCACAACTTTATGGATTCATAAATTTATGATATCACAACTTTATGACCAATATCATAAACTATTTTAGTAACAAAACAATGATTTTTTTAACTAGAGTTAAAATTCTAGTGTATGGAAGAGGAGGAAAAATAATTGTCACACCCCCTCACAAAGAACTGAGTAACAATATAGTGGAAATTTTAAAAAGAACAAAGATTTAGATAGAAAAGACTATTGACATTTAAAAAATCTGTTACATGACCCTACCAAAAATTGATATTGTATGACTCCACCAAAGCACTTTATTTTCATAAGTAAATCTTTTGATATATTTTGATTTTTGCTTTAACTTAAATTTTTAACACAAAGTGTTTAAACTAATCATTCTTAAAAGATACACAAATGCTCGGTGTTTCAAACGAATAACAAAATTTTTTTGCAGTATTAGTTTTTTTTACATAAATGCCACCTAACCAAACCTTTAGTTAATGTGTGTGAATCTCTGAACCCAGTAAATGACTGTTTTAGTACTATGTCACCTATGAAGTTTAATGTCAATCACAATCCACAGTAAATTTCATTTAAAAATTCAAGCTAGTTCATAAAACTTCTCTAAAATTAGATCAGATGTCCACTGTCTAGTAAGTGACCAGAGTTGATATTTGACTGGGGCCAGGGCCAGATAAAATATAGCTGGGGCTGGGTTTGTGACCTGGGCTGCATAAACATTTATACATCGTAAAGTATTTTTTTTTATATATATATGCATATATAATCATCATTATAATCAACATGATCATCATGATCATGATGATGATGATGGTGATAATGATGATGATGATGATGATGATGATGATGATGATGATGATGATGATGATGATGCATCATCATCATCATCATCATCATCATCATCATCATTATCTGATCATCTTCTTTTTTAGAAAATACTACACCATATAAATACTAAAGTTTATATAAAAATGAAAGGATATTGTATGCCAGCATCTAAATAAATAGCAAACATATGTTTATATCTATATAACATGTATACATAAAGCGCATCTTGGAAGCTTTTATTTCTTCTGGACTACAAGTTTGCAAGCTTTTATTCCTACTCTTCAATTTTAAGTCAAGCTTCATTTTACTCCACATTTTTCACCATCTTGAGCAGTTGTTTTATTAAACATTATTCATTTTTTTTATTTTTTTTTAACAAGAACATTTCTCTTAAAAACAAATATCTTTTTATTATTTCAAGAAGCTAATGTAAAAAGGTCCTGTCTGATGTTAAGCTCTGTTATTCTTAGTTTACAAAATAAAGTATTTTATATTAGATGTTAGGTTCTAGAGACTTTTGGTTAGTCTTCAACTCAGTGTCATTAACAAAAGAAAGTCTAATATTTTATCTCTAATTCATGGGTCTGATATTTTTACTTCTCCCCAGAATAAAGCAGAGTTATTTGCAAAGAAATCTTACTCTAATTCGACTCTTGAATCTAATGGCCATACTCTTCCTGCCAGTTAAACAGATTAAAATATTGTTAAACATCACTCTGGGTCCCAATGCTAAAGTTAATTCTCAATCTACAGTTTATGCTTCAGACAAGATTACCATCATAGTCTTAAAAAAGTGTTCTCCAGAACTCTTTTCAGTTTTTGATAAATTTTTTGAAAAAGACTAAAAAAGTGGTTTCAATTTTTCAAAACTCTAGAAAACACTTTGACCTCTTTAACTATTCTACAATTAGTCTTCACTCAATTTCTCAAGTTTCTTTATATAAATGTTTTTCACTCAATTTCTCAAGTTTCTTTATATAAAACTTTTTATAAATGTTTTGAGATTATTCAATTATTTCTTTCTAACTGCAGTATTAAAGTTTTCTAACTGCAGTATTAAAGTTTTCTAACTGCAGTATTAAAGTTTTCTAATTGCAGTATTAAAGTTTTCTAGCTGTAGTATTAAAGTTATTCTTGAAGGCCTACACTCTTCTCTTTCTACTCTCTTCTTTATTTCAAGTAATTTTAAAGGTACCACAAAGTTCTATCTTTGCTTCTGTATTGTTTCTTATCTACAATATCGATCTTCATAAAAAGTTTACATCTAAAGTGGCTCTATTTGCTGACAACTCAACTTTATACTCTTGTCTTGACAAAAAATTTTCACTTTTTGATTGCTTAGAACAAGCAACCAAATTTTAATCTGATCTCACTTCTGTAGCAGCCTAAGGCTTGCAATGGTTTAATGGATTTATATTCTGGACTTCAACCCTTGGAGTTAGGGTCGGCATTCGGCAATGCCAACCTATATGCCGACCTAATTGCTGACCTAAAAGTGTTTGAGGTAAGCAAATTATTGCCGACCTCATTTTTCCTAATTCCGAGGGTTGGGACTTAAAATACACAATTTTTGTTAGACAACAAAACTCATTTACTGCAAAAAAATATTGCAATAATGTTGACATTTCTATATTGATGAATAACAACTCTTTTACTCTTAGACAAAGTCTAAAAGCACATTGTAAATTTAGTTAGACCTGCTTTATCTGCCAAGCATGAGCCACTCTTCCATTGTTTTAAGGTTGCATTTCTTTCTTTTTTCTACAAATACCATCATAGTCAATCCTCAAACAATCATCTCAATTATGATAAACCAAAACTCATTTATGCTTTACTTCTTATTCAACAAGTTGCATCCTTTTACTGTATCTGTCCCTTTATGTTATAAAAACTTTTATTAATCCATCAATCATCAACTTATCAATGATAAGTGTTATAAGAGTACAAAATAAAAAATATATGTATATACATAAGTATAATTTTATTTTAAATATAAACCACTTTTATTTCTTCTATATTTTTAGATATTGTTTAGAAAAATTAAAAAATTTGGATCAAACTAGGGTCATGGCTTTCCCTACCGCAACTTTAAGAAAACATTGAACTTCATACCTTCTCAACTCCAAAACCGTAACAGATTTTTATTTGGGATTTTCGAATTAATGTTTTATACTCAATTATTAATTATTTTATGTTATTCAAATTTGAGTAAAATTATTTTGTTAATGTTATTTTTAATTTTTTGTAAGATCTAATACGTTTTTTTCACCTACCATGGTAAAGCACCATTTACTGTAATCGATTATCCACCTATCGTGTATGAAAAAAATTGCATATTTTAATTTTAGTTTTATTTATTTAAATCAAGAAACATAAATTTAATATGATTACAAAACAAAGAAGACATTGGTTCTAAAATTATCCACCATAGCTTTTTTCTGAATTTAAACTTATTTTCTTTTTAAATTTTTTTTTTTAATGTTTTTTTTTTGTTTTTTATTTTTATTTTATTTTAGATTTTTCTTGTTTTTCTTTTTCTTTCAATTCTTTTTTTTCAGCATCTTTATTTTTACGTTCAATTTATAATTTAATAGGCTTTTTCCGAAATCGCTAACATTCCTAGATAAATCTTCATTTTGTTTACTGCTAATATCTAAATACGATTCTTGATCGATTTCATTGTTCGATACATTATTGTTGACTTCTATTAAATTACTGGTTTGTTTGGAGCTATTGTTAAATTTCAGTTTTTTCCAAAAATGAAATAGTTCTCTGAAGTCAGTTTTTCCTCCCTGTAAATTATTTTCAGTTTTTTCAAACTGGAACAATACTTCAGGTGCAACGTTGTTTTCAAATATGTTTCCCACATCAGATTCGTTTCATTATTATCAATCGCAGAATTCAATTTATTACATTGAATTACTATTTTATAATTGACATTGTTTGCATTAAATGGGAATATTTCTGTCGTCCTAAATCCGTTAATAATATTTTTTTTTATATTTGGATCCATAACAAAATTATTCAACAACATTGGTAAATTTTGATACTTAATTATAGTTCTTAACTATATAACTCCAAAACAAAAACTTTGACAATCAAGGCTGCTGCGCAGAGAAACAAGTTTAGCGCGGTTCTATATATATATATATATATATATATATATATATATATATATATATATATATATATATATATATATATATATATATATATCTATCTCTCTCTCTCTCTCTCTCTCTCTCTCTCTATATATATATATATATATATATATATATATATATATATATATATATATATATATATATATATATATATATATATATATATATATAACCTAGAGTTTCAAAGCATAAATCTTTCGATTTGAGACGATTTTTATTTATTCAATGTTTTAAATTACATTTTAATTGTTGAATAAAGATTGGGATGAAGTTCCACCTACCAGTATTATCCATTGGACAAAACATATGCAACCAACCTCGAACAATGCTAAAAAGTGTTCCTAATTTTACATGTCTTAAAGACAAAATGAACCATATGTCACGCAATTTTTTTAATAATTAAAGGAAGTATGCAGAAGTTTCCAGAAGCATGCAGAAGCTTCCAGAAATTTCCAGAAGAAGCATCTGGAAGCATTCAGAAGTATCCAGAAACATTCAGAAGCATTCAGACACATCCAGAAGCTTCCAGAAGCATTGAAAAGAAGCATCTAGAGTCTTTTCACACAGGTTCACACAGGTTCATTTTACTATATAAGAGACATGTAAACTGACATGTATTTCAGTCAGTATATAGAAGTCAATCAATCAGTATTATCAAGACAATTTATCGAAGTGAGTTTTATCAAAGTGTTTTATCGAAGAACATCAATACAAAAAGTGAAATACAACAAGTGTTTCATTACATCAATACAGTCCACATCCAACCAAGATGTTGTGTTCCACAGAGCATTATTGTATCATCACAAGGTAAATGTAACAAGCCTTAAGAAGCGTGATTATTTATTTTTATTATTTTTATGATTTCAAGTGCAAAAATGGCAATGTATCAGACCAAACAATCAGACAACGTGCTGTTGAAGCCGGATTGTTTTCTTGACGCCCTGCAAAGAAACTGCTGATTTGACTAAAGAACCAGAAGAAAAGACTCCTGTTAGCTACATCTCATATTGACTGGAATGTGCAGAAATAGCGAACTGTCCTGTTCAGTGATGAATCAAAGTTCAACATCATTGGGAGCGATGGCATTTGCCATGTACATCAACTGGCCAGAAAATACCTTGATTTACATTACTGCTATGAGACTGTGAAGCATGGTGGAGGCAATGTAATGGTCTGGGGGTGTTTTTGTGCTAACAGTCTAGGTCCAATACATCGAATTGATGGAATAATGGATTGTTTCATGTATAAAAATATCCTGAAAGATGTTATGTTACCTTATGTTGAATAGAATATGCCAATAAAATGGGTTTTTCAGCAAGACAACAATCCAAAACACACTGCAAAA
Organism: Hydra vulgaris; assembly: GCF_022113875.1. Taxonomy (NCBI): domain Eukaryota; kingdom Metazoa; phylum Cnidaria; class Hydrozoa; order Anthoathecata; family Hydridae; genus Hydra; species Hydra vulgaris. Next base: position 9,375,732 of record NC_061165.1, read on the forward strand.
GTAGTCAAGCAGTGGTTTCAAGACAACCACCTATCGGTGATGGATTGGCTGCCTCAACCTCCAGATCTTAACCCTATCAAGAACCTGTGGGAGATCGTCAACCGCATAATTAATCGTGAAGATGTTCGTAATAAGGATCAACTGTTTGAACAAATCCAAAAGGCCTGGTCAGCGATTCCATAAAAGTTTCATTGATCACCTGATCGAATCTATGCCTCGAAGATGCAAGGCTGTGATCGACAACAAAGGATTAGCCACGAAATATTGATAGCGAAATACAGTTTGGTCAACATTTTGTGTAGTTGCACTTGTTTTGTCCAGAGGGAAATCAACTTTTTTTAATATTTTTGATTAATTTATTAATTTTCGTGTATAAATAATGAACTTTGTAATAAATTAAACTTGAAGAATGTTGTCTCTAAACAGTTACATAGTTATTTCTCTAAATAGAAAAAATGCAGCACTTTTATATAAAGAAATTAAATTAGCATTGGTTGCACTTGTTTTGTCCAATACTGTATATATATAATTGCACTGGAAACAAATTGAACACTTTTTTTTTTCTTTCATTAAACTAATGAAACTTATGTATGTATATATATATATATATATATATATATATATATATATATATATATATATATATATATATATATATATATATATATATATATATATATATATATATATATATGTATATATATATATATATATATATATATATATATGTATATATATATATATATATATATATATATATATATATATATATATATATATATATATATATATATATATATATATATATATATATATATATATATATATATATATATATATATATATACATATATATATATATATATATATATATATATATATATACATATATATATATATATATATATATATATATATATATATATATATATATATATATATATATATGTATGTATATATATATATATATACATACATAAGTTTCATTAGTTTAATGAAAGAAAAAAAAAGTGTTCAATTTGTTTCCAGTGCAGTGGTTGAGATAAAATTTGTACCAGAAATCACTGATTTATACAATATACTTTTATAAAATTGCGTTTGAGGTTAAACCTTTTAGTTAATGCTTACGAGAACATAATAGTTCTGGAATTTTGTTCCCAAGGTAACAGATAGCTATGCATAACAGAATAATAAAAGTCATAAACAATTTTGAATTCTTTTTGAGTTTTTAATGCTGTCAAATGAGAAAGTCCTGAAAAAATATGGTGATTTGAAGCCTGAACGCTGATGTCTGAAAACAAAAGCCACTAATAATTTATGTTTTTTTCTTTCCTTATTGTATTTTGAATATAATTTTGTAACCTATTTCAAAGTTTTATTTATAGGACAAAATATTTAACTATGTACTGTAGGCAGGTCCGTTTTTAGGGGTCAGAAAAACTATAACTTTGCCACTTTATTTTCCCATTCTACGTTGATATACTAGACAATTCCAAAAAAAAATTTTAAAAAATTTAATTTTCCTGACCTCCCTGAGGGTTTAAATATTTTAAAAAAAGCCATTTTTGACCAATTAATCGTTAAATTGCTTTTTTAATTGGATCAAGGACCAACAAAACTTATAAATTTTTTTTGAGTGAGCTGGGTCTACTATTAGGAAAGTTGGTACTAAATTTGAGCTCAAAATATTAAAAATTTCTTGAGATAACACATTTTGAAATATAACCCGGTTACTTTTAAAGACCTTCTTTTAAAGACCTTTCCCATGATTTCTTATGGAATCTTTTCTTATTTTTTCTACTTTTGTTTTTGAAAGTTTTACTTCATTAAGATTTGTAATTCCACTTAAAAATAATACTAATAATCCTAAAAATAATACTAATAATCCTGTCTGTACTCCAACAGAAATTCCAAAACGCCCACAAAATGTTGAAGTTTTTTTAATAAGTTTATCAATATCTACTGTTACTCTCACTTTATTTTGTTTTTTGTTAGTTGATTGTTTTTTAATTTCATCATAATTATTATATTGAAATTCTTCATTATCAAAATTTTCTAACAAAAATAAATCTTGATTTTCATTAATACAATTACTATTTGATGAAAATTGTTTTAACTTTGAGATTTTTGTGGCAGATTCTTCCTTTTGCTTTAACTCCTTGGCTTTCCTTTTGCGAAACTCACTGTTGGAATAAACTTTTTGATATTTTTTTGTCTATTTTGTCAATTATCATTGTTCTTGCAGTTTTTTGATCTTAATGAAATAAAATATCGCATTCTTTTTTATCTTTTGATCGAATTCTATCTTTTTCAATAATTTCATAAAGTTTTGGGTGCCCTATGTCAAACAATGCCAAAAAATTATTTTCATGCAGCTTTTATGTTTCCGTTTTTTTTGAACGATATGATACTAGTTTCTTGTGATGATATATTAATTTGGAAACATTGTCCCTGAAATAATTTAATAAATTTTCATTTGTCATTTGTCAGCTTAAATTTTTATATCAATAATTGCGTAATAAACTATAAACATTTAAATCAATAGTTACCTAATACTTCTGCAACTAATGTGTGGTATACCACCCATAAGCCACGGTTTTCTAAGAGCAGAAACAACACATTTGGGGTTACATATTTTATCATTACATAGTAGCTCGTGATTTATATCTAGAGGGCAGGAAATAATTTCGGTGTGTTTTTTTTTTTTTTTGAAATTCAGTAATCTGCAGCAGTGATAAAAATATCTTAAAACGTCGCCTTTTTTAGGCAAAGTTCTGCAACCAATTTCCTGGGTTTGTCCTAACAAAAATATTTTAGTATTTGAACGTGTTGATATTGCCATTTTTAAATTTAAAAAGTTACAAACGCCGCTTTCATAAAATTTATTATTGCGCGCTGTGATTATAACTCCGCATAGGTCCGGCAGTGCAAACTAAAAAAAAAAATTCTCTAAAAAATGTAATAAATATGAAATATTGAAACTCCTAGGGAGGACAGAGAATTTAAAATTTTTCAAAATTTTTTTCAGGAAAAGTCTTTTATGGCAACATAGAATGGGAAAATAAATTGGCAAAGTTGTAGTTTTTTTAACCCCTAAAAACGGACCTGCCTAATGTACTGATCAAACTAAATTCTTTGGTGTTTAAATTAACTAAATTGTTTGGTGTATTTTAAATTTTTTTAAGTAGTTATTTGTATATACATGGTTTAAATCTAATAGATTGAAATCTTTTTTTATGTCCTCAGGCTTTAAAGGTTACAATGAAAAAACATCCTTCATCTTTAAAACTTAATGGTGAGTTGGCAGAGATGGTTAAAAATATGTCTGGTGAAACTTTAGAGCTGTATGATGGTATGTCATTTAATAATAGTTAATGGTTCCTCCTTTTTTTTTTTTAATAATATTTTATTTAAAAATTTATAAATATTAGGACCTGTTCGCGATTTATGTCCACTTGCTCCTTCAAATGTGAATACAATGGCATGTGCAGCCATTGCTGCTTCAAATCTTGGTTTTGATAAAGTACAAGGTTGCTTAGTAGCAGATAAAAGGTTTAACTATTACTCTTTTTTTTTGGAGCAAAAATAGTAATTTATTAGTAGTACTGCATTAATAAATGTTTATAACATTTAATGTTGTAACAGATTGGCATGTCATATTATTGAAATAGATGTTGTTGGACCATCCAACAATAATGGTGATTGTTTCACAGTTCGAACGGTTAGAACGAATCCGTCTCAGTCTGGAGCAGTTACGGGTAATGAAACATATGCTTCATTTTTGCAAAGCGTTAAAAGTAAGAAAATTTTATTTTATTAATGTTTGTTTTTTGTGATGTATTTGTTGAAGTTCATTATTTCATTAGTTTTTTTATAACTATAATATACTATATAATATATAATATATATAAAATTAAATAAATACTTATAAAAAATTAAATAAATACTAAATAAAAAGAAATATTTAAACTTTATTCCGACAAGATGTTGTTTAATCATTGTATTATGATTTATCTTTACGTTATAATTTTTATTTTATTAGCGTTATTATTTCTATTATGCTAACCTTTTTCAGCATGGAATTAGCAATAGTATAAAGAAAATCCTAAAAATTTCTTTTCTGGCTTTAAGGTTTTTATATATGCATTTTTACAAATTTCTGAAAAAATTCTAGCAATTTTTGAGAAAATTGTTTACTCTGTATTTACAGTAAAAGTTCTTAAAAATCTTTGCAAAAAAATAGTTAAAAATTTCAATAATTCTAATAAAATTATTATGCAAAATTCAGTTTCTTCTTGAAAGTTACTATCCCAAATATATTTTAATTTGGCGTAAAACATGAATAACCGGAGAGTACTATTTATTTTAAATATTTATCAATTTATTATTATTAATTTATTTGTAATCGATTTTTTTCGATTTTAATAGCTCAACCCATTGTTAAATTTAAAATAAAGGTAATTTAAAGGTATATAATTATATTTCGTTCATTTTTGTATTTCAATCAAAATTTAAAAAAATGTTTTATTGTTAAAAAAACTGCATCGCTAAGTTTTGAAAAAATTCAGTAATTTTCTTGGTTACAATTACAGAATTTTTATTTTTTATTTTTTATGCTATATCACACCCAAGCTGAACCAGATTTTAGTTTGATGAAATGACATAGGGTTGTGTCATACCTTTTGAAATTGTTAGAACCATACCATTCAGGGAAAGTTAGTGAAAAAAATCATAAAACTAATCTTTAAAAAATCTTTGGGTTTATACAGGGGTCAAATAAAGTCCCGGACTTAGGCGCCCCTCTAACTGATATCAAGACCCACCACAGGGGTGAATGCAATTGTTGTACATTTTGTCAGAAAAAATGACTAGTCATTATATGTCCCCCTCAGATGGGTCTTAAAAACAGTCTGAGGGGCGCCAATGCCAGGTACTTTTTTCTTCTTAAAATTAAATAGGGAAAAAAAAAACATTATTTTTAGAAAATATTTATTAAACATTTAAATGTTTTCCATTGAAACTAACTACTGCTTTTTTCAAATACTTTGCACTTTTGATGGTTATCAGACACTTTGAAACGTTCCCATGCTTCCTTTAAAAATGAGTAGTGAAGAACTTCCCCTGCTTGTTCACTAAAAAAAACCCAATCCAATGTCCTTACCTTTACAAAAGGGACCTACATGTTGAAATATGATGTGTAACTTCAGTAACTGTCATTTCATAATCTTCCACTAAGGTTGAATAATGATTCCTAAATAACCTGATATCTTTTTCCAATTTTGGCCTTAAATTTACACCAAAACAAGAGTGAACAAGGTTATCCAGAAGCCTGAACGCTTCAGCCAATGGTTTTAATAGGACTGGAAACAAGTTATAGTACTTCACCCAATTTTTAATATTTTTTGACAACCATTACCATTATATGACCCATTTCTTATTGATTTAGAAATGTTTAAATCATTTTTGATCTTTTTCAATAGTACTGGATCAGCTAACTTATTTATTGTTTTAAAGATATGGTTTGTTGCCCCTTCCATCAAATGAAGTTCTGGAGGAGATAGATGATAAACAAATAGATCATTATCATCACCAATTAAAAGAACTTCATCAATACAGTTAAAATACTCTTTTGCTCTAATTTTCTTTGATCCGCTCAATTCATACAATTTACTGCTTAATCTTAGTGACCCAAGTGTTCGTAGCTCAGTGCAATCATTTTTAAAAACCTCTGTTCTGTTCCATGTACAAATATAACACGGATGAGTTGCCATGGAACTCGGAGACATACCACACATGACTTGACATAGTTTGATATCTGCCACATAAGTAAAGTTTATTTTATCCAAACAGAGTTTGTTAAGAAGAATTTTAACATTATGGTTTGTCTCTGGTGCATCTGGTACCAGTGCTATTATAAATGATGCTTTCACAGATCCTTCCTTGAAATTTGGTGATTTAATTTCTCCATATTTTCTTTTGTTTTTAATTGTTTCACTAGGATTTGATACAACATTTAAGCAAACCTGAATATTTTATAATAAATTACACTTATTATTATTTTTAATTAGAAAAAAAAGTGGCGCATTATAAAATCAAATTACCTCAAGAAATCCCTGACCTCCATCAATGGAAATTTTTATATACTGGTTTTGAGGATAGGCTCCTTTTTTATCTATTATTTGCCACAGAAACTCATTGACATCTGTTGTTCTGATAAATGGGATCAGTTTAAACAAACTTATTTCCTCTACAGATTTAATATTAAAAAGTTCAAAATCGTCAACAAAACTATCATCAAGTTGCTGGTCAATACGTTTGAACTCTGCTGCTAACCTTGATTGTACAATTTTTCTGTTTTGTGCTTTGAATCGTAGTTCTTTTGCTAACTTTAAAATTTTTGTGTTACTTAATTCTAAAGTTAATTGTATGTCAATCATACTGTTTGTAGGCAGTTGTTGTATATTACTAGTATCATGGTTTCTCTTAAGTGTAAAACTTACTTTTTTACCAGTAGCAAGTATCGCTTTACCCTTTTTATCTATTTTGTCTTTTATTAAAGAATTAGCTATTTGCTCAATTGTCTTGACATTATTTACAAGCTTTTGCATTACATTACAGTTAAGTACAGCTAAAGAACTTTTGTGGGTAATTCCTTTGCTAATAATTGAAAAGCAAGTTTGACAAGTTAGACAATTAAATAGAGGTTGCGCGTTACATATACGTCCCTTTTTGAATGTTTTAGGTCTCCCTTGAGTAGATCCAATTATATATATTTTGCATTTACATACAAAAACACTTCTAGTTTGAACTGGTATTTTCATTTTATTCCACTTTACGTGTAAAGCTCTTTTCTTCTTCTTATACTGCTTTTGCAAGATTCACAAATAGCTTTAGGATAGAATGAAATTTTAATGTTGTATTTAAAATTCACTAAATTTTTAATCCACGGTACATTAATATCGTTAGGTTTATTTGTTTTTTTGGCACAATATAAACACACTTTTCTCACACGGGTCAAAATAGGTGATGAACTTTGGTGCCCCTCGGGTTGTTTTTTAGACCATCTAGAAGAGGCAACTAATAACTAGTTATATTGTTTAACAAAATATAAAACAGTTGTTTTTCCTCCTCGGGCTGGTCTCATGATCAACCAGAGGGGCGCCAAAGTTCGGGAACCGTTTTGACCCCTGTATAAACCCAAATATTTTTTAAAGAATAGTTTTATGATTTTTTTTCACTAAATTTCCCTTAATGATATGGTTCTAACAATTTCAAAAAGGTATAGCACAACCCTAAGTCATTTCATCAAACTAAAATCTGGTTCAGCGTGGGTGTGATATATTTACTTGAAAATCTATTGCAAATTTGTGGAAGTTATGTCTTTTGACATTAATTTTGCATGTTATGATTTGTTTTTTAAAAGTTATTTTTTGTTTATCACAAATTATCTATTATTGTTGCAGAAGCAAGGTGCAAAGGGCCAGGCGTTCATTTATGTTGATACTTGTTTAACTATCAGACCGAATGATGCTCTAGAAACTTGAACTTTTATAAGTTAAGTTATGTACATTTAGATTTTTTTATGGTATAAAATATTTAAATGTCTTTTTTATTGCATTTTTCCAATTTTTTAGTATTTATTTTTATTTTCTAATATTGAAATTCTTCTGTAAAATACGTACGCAGGTATGGGGGTAGGGGGTTACTCAAAAACGTACAGATACGTATAAAAAAGGGGGTGCGGTGTCAAAAACAGCGAGAACGTACGCACGGTCGCTTATAAGCGCTATGTTTAGGTACGCATGCGTTAGAAAATAACTACAAATTTTGAACTTTTAAAATGGCTGCGGTTCTTAACTACAGAGAACATTTTATATAACAACCTTACTTTTGTTCTTTATTTCTTATAAATTGATGTTGTTGGCTTGTTTTTTGTATAAATCAGTATATAAATACTTGAATTTCATAAGAGAATCGATAAATATAGATTAAAACAACCTTAGCGTGATAAAACCTAAATTTTATATCATTATTTATTGATATCCAAGATTTGTTCATTTATTTGAAATCACTTTTTTAGAAATCTAACCTTATGAATTCATAACAAATTTGTTTAAATATTAAATACATATGTGCAATCTTAAAAGTATTTTTCTGGTAAATGCTTCAACTTTTTTTTGATGCAAAATTATACTTTGACTCAAAGTAAATTTTTTATATATTAAAAAAAATGTGAGTTATAACTATACACTAATTTTATATGTTCTAATATAATAAAGTGTATGTGATTGTTATTATTACATGTATATAATATTAAATATAATATATTATTATTATTATTATTGTTATTATAAATACATACACTTTATTATATTAGGACATATAAAGTTAGCCGGCAGTTATAACTCAATTTTATATATTTATAAATATATATGTGTGCATGTTTGAGTGTGTGTGTGTGTGTTTGTGTGTGTGTGTGTGTGTGTGAAATTATACTGTGAAAATCAGTGGCGGAACTTCAAAATTTGCCCCCCCCCCCCCCCGCAAAAGAATGTTTTTTTTTAAAAAAATAAAGCTTCACATATAAATATTATTGAGAGTATAACTTTTTTTTATATGAGGGCCCCCTATAGCTGGTAGGCCCCCCCGCAACGCAGGGTCCTGCGTCCAGTAGTTCCGCCACTGGTGAAAATCTTAACTAAATATTAGATAAATAAATTAGTGTATATTAATCACATTAGGGCTCTGCAAATTGGTTTAATATATAGGACTCAAGTTTTTTGAATCAAATTTTACTTTCAAGTGTTTGCAAGTTTTTTAGATATGAAACATGAAGATGCTGTTGGAGGGTTTTTATTTATCTTTCATCAAGAGACCAGAGTAGGATTTCCTTAAATTGTTAATTTGTTATGAAACTAAAAATGCCAATTTGCATATAGGGGAAAGCGGGGCAACATGGCGAACGTTTTGAAAGCCGTGAGTTATTGCAAAATTATCAGTCGTGAAGCAATAACTATTCTGAGTATGTTTATGTTATTAAAATGATTTATTGCCTACATGAATTTTCCGTTTGCAAGTATAACAATTTGAAATAAATATTAAAATTAAAAGTTCATAAATTTGTCATCTGGTTACGTGACCGGGGCAAGATGACTAATTTTTACCTCCAATTTTATGAAATTTTAAAAACTACCGATAACTCTAATTAAAGTAACAAAAAAAAAACGCAAATCACTAAAAACTACTTCTAAAGAAGTTAAACTTGAAGGACACAATCCGTTATGAGAAACCGAAAATGAGGAATTTTTAGGCGCAAAAAGTTAACTTTTGCGTATAAAATAGCGTTAATAATATTTCAAAAAACCAATTGGTGTTTTGAAATACAAAATGCAAATACAGTTTCGTTTTCACCCAAATTTAAGATTTGTTGTTGAGTTGTTATGAAAACCCATCTTGCCCCATTCGACATGTTGCCCCGCTTTCCCCTATATATATATATATATATATATATATATATATATATATATATATATATATATATATATATATATATATATATATATATATATATTCTTTTTTAGGAGTTAAATTTTAGTTCAAAATTTTGGAAAACCACTTTTTTTAAGAACTTTCAAAAATTCGTTTCAAAAATTTTTTCAAAAATTTTTTTCAAAAATTAATTTTTGAAAAAATTTTTTGAAAAATGTGGTTTTCCAAAAAAAGTTTTGAAACGAATATTCGTTTCAAAAATTTTTTTGGAAAACCACTTTTTTTCAGAACTTTCAAAAATTCGTTTAGAGGAATTGAGTATGTTTTCAATAGAGGAGTTTTGGTTAAGCCGGTTAATAATTAAAATTTGGATTTGTTTTAGAATTTAGGGTGAATGATTTTAATTAATATTAATATACAGTATACTGTATATATTTTACATAAAACAATTGAATTTGGTAAAAGCCACACAGTTATTCCGGAACATTTTTAGCGGAGTCAGAACCGATAAACAAAATCGCAATTCCGACTCCAATAGTAAAACCTCTCTGTATTGCGTGTGCTTGTAGAAAATATTTAACCTTCCAAGAAATTTTCATATATTTTTCAAAAAATATTTTTTTAAGTTATTGCGTAATATTAAAAAAAAAAAATTCAACGAATTTTTCAAAAATTTTGCTTTGAAGTCGGAGTCGTACTCTGAAAATTTCAACGATTTTTTTCACGACTCCACAACCCTGTAGCGGTGCGTAAAAAATCTGGTCCACAGTTTGATAAAGTTAAAAAAAATACTATAAAATTTTTTAATATTGACTTAAATGTCACATCTAACCTCTCTGAAAATCCATATGAGTCTTTTAAAAAACCAAACGATGAATTATTGTATATTAATATTAACTCAAACGATGAATTATTGTATATTAATATTAACTAATATTACCCAAAATTTGACCCTGAAAAAAAGAATACCAAAAAAGGAAAGAGGACTAGAAATGTAATTTGGTTTAACCCCCATATAGCAAATAATATAGGAAAAGTGTTTTTAAAATTTGTTGATAAGCATTTCCTGGCTTCTAATAAATTACATAAAATTTTTAATCAAAAAACAATTAAAGTTAGATACAGTTGCATAAAAAGTTTTTAAAGAATTATAAAAGGTCACAATAATGCTTTGTTAATCATAAGAGAAGTCCTAAATAAAAAAAAGATAGAAATTTCTAATTTAAAACAAAAAAACAATTGTCCGATGAATGGAAATTGTTTATCAAAAAACATGTTATATAAATATGTTTCCTCTAAGAATGTACCTGATAAGCAATATATTAGCTCAACAGAGTGAATGAAAAAAATGTTTTGCCAATTGTAAGCAATCCATTAAAAATAAAAAGTATTCAAAAAACATCATGCTGTCAAAATACATATGGAAATTAAACGATAAAAATATTGATGATGATATACTAAATTGATTCATCCTTAAACCAGCACGTGCATATATAAATATTTCCAAAATTTAAGTAATTTTAAAAATTTACTTGCCAAGAACCTAAAGCTATTTTTCTTTGTAGCCTATTGAGTTTTGTAGTCAAAAATAGTTGATCGAATCGTATACATAGTTGATTTCTCTATTTTTCAGAGTTTTTGTACCAAGTTTTCAAATTTACGTGTCAAAGAATCAAAAATCAATTAACAATAAAAGTCGAATATTTTTTGAATCCATTGACACTTAACCACAGGGATATACAATCTAAATAAAATAATTTATTTTGAGTAAATGAGCATTTATAAGTGGAAATTGTTTATCAAAAAACGTGGAATAAATTGTGCTATGTAACTCCATCTAAAAGCTTACAACCTTAACATTAAAACTGTGTCTGGCATCAGTACATACTTACACATATGTGTAAGTACTTGGACATATCTTATATAGCTAATATTGTATCTTATATATTTTCTCTATTTATGGTGATTTTGTTTGTTGCTTCAACTTTTTTTTGATATAAATTATATTTCTGCTCTTACAACTATGCCCTAAATTTTAATGTTTGTTTTTCTTTTTAATTATATATTACAATTATAAATAGAAAAAAAAAACACACTCTATTAAATAAGTATAGTGATATATGAACTTTTCCCTAATATAATTAAGTGTGCCTAATTCCTTCTTATGCAAATAAGCAGAACTATATTTTTTTATAGAAAAAAAGTTAAAGAATCGCCACGTCATATGTCCAGTGGGTTCTAATAGCTGGTGTAATTGGAAGAAAGGAAATTCTTCAGGTAACAGCATTTACATACCAAAATTTTATTTGCCAGTATGAATATATGATATCATTAAGAAAAAGTTTGAAGATTTAAGTGATGACAACCTTTTGAAAAAATGCACTCATGGTCAAACACAGAATTCTAACGAGCGTCTTTTAATAGCATTACATGGTCTAGATGCTCAAAAAACATTTTTATTCACAAAGCTTCATTTGAGTTGGGAGTGAACTCAACTGTATTGTATTTTAATTAGGGAACTGCTGGTGTTCAGAGAGCAATGTGTCACCTCAATCTTGAGAATGGTGTCCTTATTTTGTAGGGAGGAAAAACGCGTTGCCAGCATGAATAAAAAAGACACTTTTGAAAAAAAAGTAGAAGAATACATTTAAAATCCATTAACAAGGGTTGGCAAGATGAAGAAGAACAACTGGAAACTTTTAAACCCTACTCATCTGGAAGTTTTTGATATTTTTATTAGTTATAAAATGTTTATTGTTGTTTTTTCTTTATTCACTTTTTTTGTGCAATTTTTAATTTTTGAAATATCATAACTTTTGAATGACTAAAGCTTTTTGCTTCAAATTTTCATGAGATGTTCTACATGTTATGATGGAGGGCCGGAATCAAAAAATTATTGGATTTGATGAATTATTTACATTTTTCTATTTCATTTCAAGCAGCCGTGGCGCAGTGGTTAAAGTTCTGGCTCAGAACCCAGAGGTCCGAGGTTCGACGCCAGCTCTAGCCCAACAAGCGACATTGGTACGGAAGGAGGCGTGAACTTCCTGTTAAATGCTCTCCCGCGGTGCTCTATGATAAGACCGTAAGGACTTCTGGGAGCACCTAAATACATACAAAAAAAAAAAAAAATTCATTAGCCAACCACCCAAAATTTGATGTTTTTGCATAAAAAATAAAAATATTCCAATTTTTACTAAGAACATAGGAGTGATTTTGGTTCAGGCCCTTCATTTTATATGCATTAAACTGTTTTCATAATATGAAGATCTAATTTCAAATGGTTTCCAAGTTATCGTTTTTCAAAATTTTATTCAAAATTAACCGATTTTGCAACCTTTTTGACATATTTTCGCAATTTTAGGAATAAATTGTTGTAAAATGACACTTAAGTTGTTTTTTGTTTTCATATATTATGTTCTTATGCACTTTTTACTTTGAAATTATAAAGTTTGGGGATTTTTTTTTTAGTGGTGAACCTTAATTTAGAAACTAAGTTATTAATCTACTGATTTACTTTAATATAAAATAAAAATAGAACGTTTTCATTAACAAACCAACAACAAAATGATTGTCATATAAAATGTTCGATGTAGTCAAGGACCGCAGCCATTTTAAAAGTTCTAAACTTTTTAAAATTAATTGACGCATGCGTATCTAAACATTGCGCATTTTCCTTATATCGAAACGACCGTGTACGCGATTTGACCATCTCTCGTTCTTTACCTTTGCAAAACAAATGATTTCTTTTTTTTTGAAAAAAATAACAACAGAATTTCACGAATATAAAAATCAATGTTATGCTATTTAACATAGAAATGTCGAATTTAACAAAACATTTTTTGTTTTTAAAAGTTTTTGCGTTGGAGTTTGATTTTATAATAAATGTGTATGTGTGCGGCCGTGGCGCAGTGGTTAGAGCGCTTGCTTTATAAGCAAGAGATCCAGGTTCGAAACGAACTTTGAATATATTTTCGCGTCACGGTAAGGAAGGAGGCGTGAATATTCTGATTAAATGCACTTCTGCGGTGTTCTGTGACTAGACCGTTAGGTCTTCTTGGGGCACCTAAATAACAAAAAATAAAAAATAATAATAATAATAGTAAAAAAAAAATGTTTATGCCCGCAGAGAAGAGGTGAACCTTAGTTCTCTTGGCGCCCTCCTATGAAGTTTTCCAGGCGCCCCTAAAAATTTTATAAATATAACTGTAATTAATACCGGAAATAATAAAATATTGAATTCAAAAATAATACATTGCAATATAAAATTTAAATTGCATACAACATGAAAACATTTTTTCAACAGTACAAATTATATTTATATATTAGGTACCTAATTTTTTAAAATTAATCTATTAAGCTTTGTTGTCGCTAAAACTTTTGATTAGTCTAGAAAAATCAATCTCTTTAGCAATATCGTTTCAATCGATAGAATTTCTAAACCTGAATGTCTATTCGGCGACAATGTTTACCGTAAATTTTGTTACTGTGGCAGGTGTCGATATTGAAACCCACGTGTTTGGATTTTTATACTTTTTTATAAAGTTTAAAACAAGAATGAGAGTAATTTTATTCCTAACTATTTTATAAAGAAAAGGTTTAATGCTGATAAATTTAACACAGAAAAGAGCATCATATATTTCCGATTTTGAACTTAATGTAACTTTGACAGGATTCATAGCACTCAGGGAAAACTAGGGAAATGTTTTGAAAATTTAGAAAATCAGTAAAAACTTTAAAAAATCAGAAAAGTTTTTCTAAATATCTTTAAATCACAAAGTATTTTAAAAATAACTCAAAGCTAAATATTAGTTTTATATTAAAAAGCTAGCTAAAAGTTGTTTTGCAATATCCAAATATTGAATTTTCCTATTATTACTTGGAGTTTACATAATTGAACTAATAAAATAAGAGATTTAACTCAACTTTGATGACTTGTGACTTTGCTTAAATTAAAGTCAAGGTACAAGCCTCGTATTCATTGAAATCGGTTGAAAAAGGAAATCTAGTTAACATCTGCCACAATATAAAGCAGAGTTTGTTTACATTCATTTAGCATATTGCGACATTAAAGCAAAATATTTTTTAAAAAAACGTAATGCATGGCGCTCTTTAAATGTCCGTGACACGTTACAGGCCATGACACGCAAAATTTAGAAAAAAATGTGGGGTCCGATATTATCTTTTATAAATTAAACGTAAAAGATCTCAAAAAAATCTTGTTTGATGTTTGATTTGTTTATGGTTCTACTACTTAGAAACAAATTAGATTAAGCTTGCGGACTGCGGACAAAACATTAATGACAATGATGGCATTTATTTAGAAATATTTTACAATTATTTCTAAATTTTATTTTAATTCAAGTGTTTAGGTTATACAAGTCGCAATTAGGGTTTAGCAATATTAGCGTGTCCACTGTGCCAAAGATGCATGCTATTGACTGACCACTTGCTCAGCAGTCGCGAAAGCGTATTCTAATGACACTGAAGTTGCAGGTATGCACATAGTTTTGGTAAGTAAAATATCATATATTCCATCTTCCAGATTTTGATCCAAGAGACAAATTAATAAGCAAGTTGAATAAGTTATGTTTTATGTAAAGTATTAAAGTAAATAAGTATTATGTGAAGTTTTATCAAAAGAAAAACATAGTATATATAGTAATCACTAAGGAATAATAAATTGGTATCTGAATCAGAAACTCAAATAACTTTCGAACGTTATATTGAACCTTTTGGTTGATAAAGAAATCGCAATTATCGAAATTATCGAAACTTTTTGCAGCAAGGTTTTCAAAATCTTCTTGCACACACTAAAACTAATACTGTAAAATTAAATAATTTAAAAATGAATTAAATGAATTTTAAATTTATCACATGACATTTACCCGTCATTTGATAATGGTACCCTTGGTGATAAGGCAAACGTGTCATTTCTCGTCTATGCCATTTTTATATATATTATAAAAAATGGAACTTGTAAATATTTGTACGGCTAAATAAATGAGGAAAAATATATATATATATATATATATATATATATATATATATATATATATATATATATATATATATATATATATATATATATATAAAATTATTTAGTATAAATATGAAATAAAAATACAACTTTTTGTTGGCACTCAGAGTTTCATGCCTGGCGGCAATTATCAGCCATATATATATATATATATATATATATATATATATATATATATATATATATATATATATATATATATATATATATATATATATATATATATATATATATATATACATATATACATATATATATACATATATATATATATATATATACATATATATATATATATATATATATATATATATATATTATATATATATATATATATATATATATATATATATATATATATATATACATATATACATATATATATACATATATATATATATATATATAT
This sequence comes from Hydra vulgaris, assembly GCF_022113875.1. Lineage (NCBI taxonomy): Eukaryota > Metazoa > Cnidaria > Hydrozoa > Anthoathecata > Hydridae > Hydra > Hydra vulgaris. The sequence continues at coordinate 9,391,670 of NC_061165.1, forward strand.
ATATATATATATATATATATATATATATATATATATATATATATATATATATATACATATATACATGTATATATACATTTATATATATATATATATATATATATATATATATATATATATATATATATATATATATATATATATATATATATATATATATATATATATATATATATATATATAAATATATATATATATAAATATACAATATCGGACAAAACAAGTGCAACTAAATAATGCTAATTTAGTTTCTTTATATAAAAGTGCTGCATTTTTTCAATATAGAGAAATAACTATGGAACTGTTTAAAGACAACGTTCTTTAAGTTTTATTCATCACAAAGTTAATTATTTGCACACGAAAATTAATAAATAAATTGAAAGTATTAAAAAAAGTTGATTTCCTTCTGGACAAAACAAGTGCAACTCCATAAAATGTTGAATAAGCTGTATTTCACTATCAAAATTTCGCGGCGAATCTTTTGTTGTCGATCACAGCCTTGCATTTTTGAGCCATAGATTCGATCAGGTGATCAATGAAACTTTGTGGAATCGCTGCCCAGGCCTTTTGGATTTGTTCAAACAGTTGATCCTTATTACGAACAACTGATTGACTTCTATATACTGACGAAATTACATGTCGGTTTACATGTCTCTGAATTACATGTCGGTTTACCTGTTCTGGAAGATTCTAGATGCTTCTTTTTGATGCTTCTGGATGCTTCTGAATGTTTCTGGATACTTCTGGATGCTTCCAGATGCTTCTTCTGGAAACTTCTGGAAGCTTCTGCATGTTTTTGGAAACTTCTGGAAACTTCTGGATACTTCCTTTAATTATTAAAAAACTTCCGTGACGGTGACACGAACTAGATTTAAGAAAATGAAACAAACCAAAAAGGTTGCACTTGTTTTGTTCTCTGCAAAATGGCACTTGTCAACGAAATTCTGCCTGTGTGCTGTCACCTGTCAGCTGATTGCTCATGTCATGGCGTGCTTTGACTCCAGACTCCTGAACTGTTTGCTGTGGTAGTATAGTTTGTTTCGTTTTTAAGACATGTAAAAAAAGGAACACTTTTTAGCTTTGTTCGATGTTGGTTGCAAATGTTTTGTCCAATACTGTATATATATATATATTTTTTTTTTAACGAAAAAAACAATTTATTTTTTACTTGTAGTTATTTTTATTTAATCTCGTCAAAAAATGAATTATATAGCTCTGATATTATTCATCGAGCACTCTTGTTGAATATATGCTCACGGCAAAATTAAACTTATATATATATCAACTAGTAATTCATCAAACTTGTTGTTTAGGAATGTTACATTAGTATACCAGCTAGACAGATAATAGTTTTTTCTTGTCAATTTACTTGATGCAGATTTTTCAGACTCTAATTCCTTGACTACCATATCAAAAGAGCTTGTTGATACAGGGGCGGGTTTTGTCATTCGCTAAGGAGGGGATTAAAACGGTCGAAAAAAAAAACACCGCTACTGTGTTGATAGTTCTTTTTATAGCACTTTTTGCTGATTTTGAATTTTTGATATTGAAATTGCTTTTAATAAAAAGATAAAACTATCCTTTGAAACATAAATCATACAAACAAGGTATACTAAATTAACCTAATAAAACTATAATCTAATATCATTAATACGTCATACTATAAATATAAATTTTTAGAACACATGTGTTGTTATAACTTTTATCAATACAATTAAAACTCAATCAATCAATCAATATATTTCACACACAAAAAATACTGTTCATAATATAGTAAAAAATACTACTTTTTTTGAACTAAAAATCCATATTAAAAGTACTCAGTAACCAAAAATGTAATAAATGTATCCTAATAAACAGTTTTAATATAAAACTAGTTTGAGAGCGCTTATTGTTTATAAAAAAATATTGTAAGCATATATCACAGTTTGCAAAAAATCCCGCTATTTTACAAGTATTTATATGATGTCATACCCTAACCTACGTAATTAAACTAACCTAACGGGTAACAACAACAACAACAACAAGCTAATTATTTTCCATTTTAAAATCATTTTTACAATAATAAGGTAAATAATAATAACAATAATTATAAAATAATAAGCAATAGTACTAATTTATAACAATAATAATAATAATAACAAAAAAAAAAATTATGAATAATAATAATTACTATAATAATAAGTAAAATGATATGTTATTTCTTAATATAATAAGTTAACAATTTGTATGGATGGTGTCACTCATACAGAGAATTTGTATGGATGGTGTCACTCATACAAGTCTGGCCAAAGGAGTGACACTATTTTTCAAAATAATATGAATAATAATAAACATATAGACATAAAACATAAAACATAGACACACATTAAGTAAACTTTTTAAAAATCATATATGTAGGTAATAATAAAAGAGATAAGAAAAACAAACAAAAAGTAAGGATAATTACTATAGTAATAGAAAAAAAATATAACAAAATATTTTTCAGAATTTTTTTAAATAAATTTTGATTAAGATTAAGAAAAGATGACAAAGGAGTTTGGAGATGGAATTTATTAAACTCATTCACAATGCACACAAGGCTCTTGTTCTATTCACAGATGCACTGATACACAACAGAATTCTTACCATACTTTTAAGTTTTATATGATGATAAGTTTTCCATTATTTATATTTTGCGTAGAGTGTGTATGAATTAGTCTATTTTCTATAAAAAAAATTTGCGATAGAAGAAGGTAAATTTTTAAAAGTTTTAAAAATTTACCTTTTTTTAAAAGAGTTAAAAACAAAAAAAAGATTAGCAAACTTTACTAGCAAATAAAAGGTTCGAATTTTAAGTTTTTTAAAAGAATCTGATGTATCTGATTTGAAAGGTTGAAAGTTTATTATACTAATGGATTGGCGTTAAGATGACATTAGTTTGTTAGTATGATAGTTGCCAGTTTGATCCCAAACTTGACAGCAATAACTAAGATGAGATGAAAATAATGCATAGTAAATATTTAAGAGTAACTTTATCGACATAATGTCGAATTACTAAAAGCATACCATTTGCACGATTAAGTTTCTTGCGCAGCTCATCGATATGAAAGTTCCACGAAAGATTGCAATCAATTAACTCACCAAGATGTTTAATAAATCTCGAGGGATATAGTCGTTTATTATTTATTTTGATTTTAGTTTCAACGTTGTTACAGCTTTTCCTGTTGTTGTTACAGTTTTTTCTTGGAGATAAAAAAAAAATCAGTTCAGTCTTTAGGGCGTTAAGACATATTAGGTTGGCATTTAACCAATATACTATACCTTTAAGATCTGAATTTATATTTTTACATAGAGAATAGTATGATTTGTTGACATGCAAGAGATTGGTATTATCTGCAAATAGATGAACCGACGAGAAGAGAATAGAATTATTTAGATCATTAATGTAAATTTAAAACAAAAGAGGACCAAGAAAGGAACCTTGAAGAACACCACATGTAACACCTTGTTTGTATGTTTGTTACTAGAAGTATAACCATTAATACTTACATATTGTTTCCAGTCTAAAACATAAGATCGAAACCAATCACTTACAACTCCACGAATTCCATAATGTTCTAACTTAGAAGTCAAATTGTTATGATAAACGGTATCGATAGCTTTTTGTAAATCGATAAAAACACCCCAAGCAAAATGACTAGTATCAAGAGCTTTTCAAATTTTTTTAGATATACTTATCAGTGCGTGACAGGTAGAATGGTTTGATCGAAAACCAAATTGAAACTCATTTAAAAAGTTAAAAGAGTTTAGAAAAGAGTACATTCTAGAATACATTAATTTTTCAAGAAGCATACTAATGTAAGATAAAAAAATAAATAGGTCTATAGTTAGTATATAAAAGTTTAGAGCCGCTTTTAAAAATTGGAATAATACAAGATAATTTTAAATTATCAGGAAAAGTTCCATTCATGAATGAGATATTAAATAGTTTAGAGAGAATATTTGAAAATTCGTAGTTAAAATCAATAAGAATGTTTGCAGGAATACTGTTTGGACCTAATGATTTTCTCGGCTTCAATTTAGATATAAGAAATGAAATTTCAGGAATATTTGTTGGGGATAAGAGTAGATTATGTAAGTTTGGATATTTAAGTTACTTTTGATAGTTAAGGTAAGACGAATGAATATTGGATTTAAGTTTATGAGCAACATTTGTAAAAAAAGTGTTAAATTTTTAGAGATTAGAGTCGGTTCAATTAAATATCTATCATTAACTTTAAAACAGTTCTTGTAAACAGTTGGGAGATGAGCTGTTATAATTTTTGACATTTATTAGATTATTAATGCCTTTCCAAATTTTGCGAAAATTTTTTACATTATCTGAAAAGAAATTTTTAAAATGGATTTTCTTGCTAAGTTTAATTAAAGTAATTATCATGAGTTTATATCGCTTAAAAATAGTTTTAAATGTGCTTATATTTATTAAATCTTTTGATCTTAACATTTTTTTTTTTGAAAAAGATTGCGTATTTGAATAGATTTTATGATTCCTTTTGTAATCCATGGTTTAAATCGACGTTTTAAGCTCTTAATACTAGTCTTTTTGAGTGGGGCATAACGATCCAAAATTGATGCTGTTTCAGTAATAAACTTATGGAAATAAGAGTTAGTATCACTGTTTTTTATAACATCATCCCAATCACACTTTAATAAGTCAGATCTAAATTTTTCTTAATCAAAGTTTTTAAAATTTCTACGATATATTGTGTGACTTCGTGGTATAAATAATTTGTTAAAATTGAGACAAATGCAAAATTGAGGTAGATGATCACAGACAGAAGTTGTCAAATTTCCAGAAATAATATCATTATTTATTAAATTAGAAAAAATGTTGTCAATGATTGTAGCAGAGTGTTCAGTAATTCTTGTTGGCAAAGTAATAAAAGGGCGAATATTATAAATAGAAAGTAAGTTTAAAAAATCACAGGTCGCAATGTCATTACTTGATTGTATCAAATCTATATTAAAATCACCCAATAGAAGAACAGATTTATTGTCTGCAGATATTTTTAGAATTAATGCAGACATTATGTTATTGAAAATATTTATGTCCATGCAAGGGTGTCTATAAATGCAGCCAACAATAATATTGGATTTTTTGGAAAAAATTAATTCAACAAAAGTAGATTATAAAAATTAGGTGAATAAATCATTAAATCATCTCTTCGTTTGTATATTAACTTTTTTGACAAGTATAACAATGTACCCCCACAGGAAGATTCAGTTGGTGTATGCTCAATGTTGTAGTTATCAATGAGAATCGGATGAATTGAGTGAATTTCTTTATTTAAACATGTTTCAGTAACAGCAATAATAGAAAATTCAAAATTAATTATAAAATTATAATATAAAATAAAAATATGTTTAAATCCTCAAAGTGTTTTAACAGCGATGAAATGTTTAGGTGATAAAAAGAAAGTGCGTTTATTTTGTCAAACTTCAGGGGACAAAATTTGTCTATGTCATAATATTTACAAGTTATGTTTAGTGATGCATAGATTTCATTATCGGAATCTAAAACATGAGATAAAACATAGTCATTAACTTGGTTAGAAATTTTATTCAAATGTAACGATGGAAAGATCTTTGTAGACGGAGGTAAATCGTCAGTTATAATAATTTTATTAGAAGAAAATAATAATTTAAGTTCGTTATCTGGTACATCTGTGAATGAAATATATTCTTAGTACAATTTACACAATGTCGCATTGAGCGACCTAATTGTAACAAATTAAACCCAGAATCATTGAGCCTGTTACATTTTGTATGAGTCCAAAAAGAACAACTCTCACATTGAATTGATCGGCAACTTAGATTTTTTTTTTTTTACACAAGTAACAATTTAAATCCATTGTAGAACCATGAAAATGAGTAATTTCTACAATAAAGAATGTAAGAGATATTATGTAAGAGATATTATGTAAGAGATATTATGTAAGAGATATTATGTAAGAGATATTATGTAAGAGATATTATGTAAGAGATATTATGTAAGAGATATTATGTAAGAGATATTATGTAAGAGATATTATGTAAGAAAGTAAAAATACTAACTATGGTTATAATAATCGTAAAAAGCTAACAATAACAGTAAGTATGATTATTTGGAAGAATAGCAAATTAACTTGAAACAAAAACATTTATAATAACTAATATTAACAATGATATTATTTTTATATTAGTAATTGTACTATTGTAACTTTCCTTGAAATGTTATAACTTATTTCGAAATATATTTGATTTGATATTTGATTTGATTTGATATTATTAACAACAACACAATGAAAAACAAAATTTTGATTAAAATTATATGATTTAAATAAATAAAAAATTTAATAAAGTTTAACAGAAATGTAAATTAATAATAGAGTAATAATTTAACTATATACAAATAAGTTAACTATATGTATATTTAACTATATTTAACTATATATAATTTAACTATATGTATTATATAAAATAATGTAGCTAAACAAATAAACTGATAATTAAGTTGTTAAAGAATGGTATAAATATATATTATGAAATAGTAAAATGAATAAATAATAATCTATTATAAAATAAGTATCTAATACAAATAATAGTTAAAATAAAATAAAAAATGATAATTACAACAAAAGCTTCAAAAATATCTTCTTATACTTAATCTTTTCTTTCTTCTCTTTGTTTCTTCTGTTTGTTTTTTTCTTATCTTTTTTCTTTTTTCTTTTAGTTAAATTTAGGTGATTAAAAATTCGAATTTTTTTTTATGACGTAAACTCTCTCATTCTCCTTTTTATTCGGATTTTTTCGACGTTTTTTTAATTTATATGTATTTAATTATTATTTCTTTTTTCGTTGATTTTTATTTCTTTCTTTTTTAAAATTTCTTACTTTATTTACTAATTAGATTTGTTGTTTAGTTATTAAATTTTTTGTTTAAATTTCGTTTTTCTTTTTTTTTCCTTTATATTTCCGTTATAAAAATACGTCCGCCATCGTTTCATAACACGTCCGCCATCGTTTAACGTAACGGTAAAACATAACGCTTTTCATCGAAAAAAGAATTCGTAAATAATTTTGGGGAGCATAACGCTTAAGACATATTTTTTTACTAACATAACAATAAACATAACGCTAAACTTTTCACTAACCGTCATGTTAGCTTTATATATTTTACAGTGTGTAGTTTAAACTTTATAAAAACGTGAAGGGTATATGCTGGTTTACAAGGAAACCTTTAGGATTATGTGTATTTACCATCATGCTTTTTAATAATACAGTTTTTATTATACTAAATTTTTTATCTTTGTATTTAAAATTGTTTTTAAGCTTTTCTTAATTTTTCTTAATAATACAAAAACAAATAAAAATTGATAAAAAATTTTTATATAATATAATGTTACGGTTTTTTAATTATTATTACAGTAAATTCCCGCTTATTCAAACTGCACTTATTCAAATTTCCCGCATATTTGAAGCAATCGTCTTTACCTTTGAATTTACCTTAACAAACTTATACAAATACTCATCAGTTATTTAAACCTGCAGTTACTCGAAATTTTGCTTATTCGAAATGATTTTCTACTCTTAACAAAATATCCTTCAGTTATTCCAGGTTTTTTTGATATCATTCGATTGCAGTTCTAAACGTAACATTATGAAACGTTATCAAAATATTACAAACGAAATAATGTTATTAAAGTATAATAAAAAAATCAAACATTGCAAGTAGTGCGGTAGAAGTTTCAACATGGCATCTAAATAAAAGAAGACAGTTCTGACACTCAAAGTAAAATATTTTGCTCTTAAAGATTTAGAAAAAGGACTACATAAAAAAAATGTAGCTAAAACGTTTAGAGTTCCTCAAAACACTATAACTTATTGGATTACGCATTAGGAAGAAATATTTAGGAAGTCTGATCAAGAGACTTGTATATTAATGGTTTATGAACGTACGTAAACGAAACGTACCGATTGGTGGACACATCATTAAAGAGAAAGCTTTAGATTTTGCAATAGAACTCAACATTGCGGATTTTAAGGCTTTAGAAGGGTGGCTTGATTGGTGGAAAAATAGACATGTTATTTTTTGAATTAAAGACATCAAGTTGGGAACAAACCCGTCTGCCAACGATCCTCTCAAGGTATGAATTGAGGGATATTTACAACGCTGACGAGTTTGGTTTATTTTGTCAACAGTCTCCGACGAAAACCTTTCATCTAAAAGGTAAATGATGTGTACGAGGAAAACTAAGCAAAGTTCGTTTAACAGGCTTAGCAGCAGGAAATGGTGTTGGTGAAAAGTTGCCTATATTTATAATCAAAAAAGCAGAAAAACCCCGATGTTTTAAAGGTGTCAAAATCTTACCTTTTCAGTACAAGTCCCTAAATAAATCCTAGATGGACTCTAAAATCTTTACTGATTATGTAAGAAGGCTTAACGCAAAGTTTAATAGTGAGGGTAGTTGCTATAATCATAGATAACTGGACAGCTCATCCTAATGTTCTCAAAGCAATTGAATTAGTATTTTTGCAACCAAACAAAACCTCCAAAACTCAGGGGAGTCATAAGGGTATTAAAAGAAATTTTATTGCATGAGTGTTGTGAGGCGTCATGGAATGCTGTATCAACAAAATCTGTAATGAATTGTTTTAGAGAGGCAGGCATTTCGAAGGAAAATCAGGTTGTAAGTATAAATGGTAAAGATGATCATTTCGAATTGCGTCAACGAGCTTAGATCACGTGGTTTAGTAGACAAAGATTTTGCCGTTGAAGATTACGTAAACATAGATTTTGATATTTGTACAAACGAAGCAATCCTTACCACAGATCGAAAAATTCTGCATTCAATTTTAATCAACGATTGCGCTGAGGTAGATGAGTAGATAGATGAAGAGCCGAACAGTTTGCCTCCCGAAAAGTCAAAATTATTAGAGGTTGCACATGCAATAGAGTTAACTGAATGTTGGTCTCACTTTGAAAATATTATAATTAAATATAAATTTTGATAAACATTCTTTAAAAGCAAAAAAGCAATCGAAAATGGACAATTTTTTTCAAAAAATTGTAAAGATTTTATTTTTTTATTTTAAATTATCTTTTTAGAAGGTAAAGACTTAAACGAGTACCTTCTTCCAAAGTTTTTCTACTTTTTTGCTTTCTACTTCTGTTAAATTTAATAGTAACTTGAAATTGGTCACTTTAAAGAAGATTCTAGAAGCGAACTTTTGGTTATTCGAAGTAAATTCTTGTTCCCATTGAAGGTTCAAATAACCGGAAGTTTACTGTATTTTTTGTTTACGGTATATATTGGTGCATGGTGATAAGACAAATTGTCTTCTTTTACCTCAGTTATTTATATTTATATTCTGTTTTACAGCTAGAATAAACTTATACATAAAAAACAAACTAACAACAACAACAACAAAAAACAAGAAAAAAACAAAACAAATATGTTAAGCATAATATAATTTAGCCTTACTCTGCAGGTTTTTTGAAAAAATTCATTGCATTTAAAAGTCATTGCATTGGGAAATCATTGCAAAACAAATTTCTTTATGTATTGTAAAGTTTCACATGAATTATTCTCATCATAATTTTGATCCAGTTATGTCCCGTTAAGTCGAATACCCGCCCAAACTTATGTTACCTCGCAACATAAGTTTGAGCTAATTGGTATTCGTCATTCGCCAGTAACTGTTTCATGTTTATTTTCCTGAATAAGCAATAATTTTAAATACAATTATTGTGTTTAAATGTACTAATTATAGAAAAACTATAAGCCTTGTGTTTTACTTTATTTGAATCGTGCTTTTTTTCATTATGGGAAAAATTAAATATGATTTAAATTTAAGCAGAAAAGCAAGAAAAGCTGTTTTATAATAATACGTATTATGATGTTCATACATTTTTTAACATAAAAACGAGTATAAATATAAATATTATACATCTAATATGATTTTTTTAAAATTTTCTATTTTGACATGCCAATTATTGAAAAATTTAGAATTTAGCCTTCCTAAATAAATCTATGGGAACCACTGGTCTAATTGATTACTATTAAAAATCTCCGGTTAGACCGAACTTCGGATATTTCGAACATTGTTAAGTCAAACCAATTTTTTGTCCCCTTTCATCAAATTTCTACGGTTAACTCAAACTTTGCGTATGGAAAATTTAAATTTTAAAGATGGATTTTCAAAACAATTATGAATGAAAAACGTAAACATAAAAAACAAAAAATCATACTTTTTATAATAGCAGCCTCTGTTATAATGGCCTCTGTTATCCCTATTTAAAAAAAATCTGGAGAGCGATCTGACTCGTTTAACTACTGTCCCATTTGTCTTCTTCCTACCATAAGCAAGGTTTAACTACTGTCCCATTAGTCATCTTCCTACCATAAGCAAAGTTTTTGAATCTTTAAATAACAAACAGTTATACTCTCATCTTGATTCTAATAACTTACTTTCTGATCATTAATATTTTATCTTCTTGTTCCATAGATGAATTATTAACGGTAATAACCGACAGGCTATATTGTGCATTAATTAGATGTAGAAAAGTTTAGGCTATCGCTCTCAATTTTTCTAAAGCCTTTGGAAAGTTTAGCAAGCTAGACTTCTCTAAATGCTCTCTTTTGGAGAAGTTCAGCTCTCTTTACGGTGTATCAAGTAATATGTTTAAGATAATAAGTGAGTCCTTCCTTACCAATTGTAATATAAATGCTGTCTTCGATGAATAGCACTCTTCTCCGTTTCCTGTAACTTCAGGAGTTCCTCAAGGTTCTATCCTTGGACCTATACTATATAAAACTTACATTAACGATCCCAGAAATTCCCAAATATAAGGTGACATTGTTTGCTGATGATACTACCGTATTTTATTGTTTTAATAAGAAACCAACACTCTCTGATTGATAAGAAGGGGCGTTTGAGCTTGAAACGGATCTTACTCTGCTACAGCATAATACTCTTAGTAGCTGGTAAACTTTAACTCAGATAAAACTCAATTTTTTTCAGGTAACTGTTATCGCAACAATCTAAATCTTCCTATATTTATAAACGGTAATGTCTTACCCTTCGTTTTCTAGGATCAACTTATACTACCAATCTTTCTTGAAAACCATGTATCAAGTTCATTGCAACTGTAGCATCTAGTAAGGTTGCATTTCTTTGCAACTTTCTTAATCTGCTCGCATCTGCTTGCTAATTTCTTACTCTGGATTCTGATCTTTATGACTATAAATCTCAAATCCGTCCTTGAATAAAATACTGTTGCCTTATCTGGAGCGGATCATCAAATGATGCCCTTTTGTTATTTTATCAATTTAGTTTATTATTTACCCTTCCTAAAAATGTTTATATATATATATATACATATATATATATATATATATATATATATATATATATATATATATATATATATATATATATATATATATATATATATATATATATATATATATATATATATATATATATATATATATATATATATATATATATATATATATATATATATATATATATATATATATATATTATATATATATATATATATATATATATATATATATATATATATATATATATATATATATATATTTATATATATATATATATATATATATATATATATATATATATATATATTTATATATATATATTTATATATATATTTATGCTAAACAAGCGGGGCAGGGGGTTAAGGGTCCAATAAGATATTAAAATCAGCATTTTTTTTATCCTCTTTATGGCTCTAATTTATATCATCCAAGTAGGTGTGTTTAACTGAACAATAATTAAGCTGGGATTAATAATTTCAAAAATTACTTTATTGTTTAAAATGCGGTTAAAAACTAATTTTTTGTTTTTCTGTATGCAAGTTGAGATTTGCTGAATTTAAAATAGAGAGTGTATACAATTTTTACTATACTTAGAGATATTAAAAAGTGATTCAACTGCGTTTCTTACATATTTGTCAAGTTTTTTCATTGTTAAATTATTTTATTTCCACAGAGCTCTAGACAGTGAGTTAGCATCGGAACTCTTTTTGATACTATAGTGGCAATATTAGATTAAATATGAAAAAAATTGATTTTTTTGTGACCAAGTAAACCCAAGATTATTAAGTTTATCATGAAGTATTATTTTATGGTTTTATAGGGTTATCATTCAGGTAGTAATTTATTTTTTTTCCGGAAAGTAAAGTTCTGTTTTAATGGCATTAGGCTTTATGCCGTTTAATTTTTTTTACATACTGCACGTTATAAAAAGTCTTTCTTGCCCTGATAAAATAAAGAAAGCTGAAAAATCAAGAAGTTGAAAAATCAAGAAGTTGAAAAATCAAGTAGCTGAGAAGAATGATGTTGTCAGCATAAGCTAAGACACCAGTAAAGTTTCTATATGTAGTAGCACCAAAATTATCATTTCTTAGGGTATCGAGAAGCTTTTTAGTGTATATAATATATAGAAACTGTGACAGAATTGATCCTTGTCTCACTGCTTGCTTAAGAGGAAATGAAACTGATTTGGAACATATGTATGATACAGTTGCTATGCTGTTTTTGGAAAGGTAGGTTTTTATCAAAGTAAAGTTTATCAAAGAGAAAATCCAAGTAGTAGCCGTTAAAAGCATTCTTAACAATTAGCGTACATAAATAAATTGGCAAATTGTTGTAGTTAAAATGTTTAATTGTTTCGCTTAAAACAAATCAGCGTGCAAGGTTGAACTCTTGTTATTAAAACCAAATTGAAGCCGATGAATTTATTTTAAATCCGGGCAGATGAGTAAAAAAAAGTATCGTAACTTTGCGTCAAAATTTGAAATTTTTCGCTTTGCGATTTTAAAAATTGGCTTAAAGCTTCTTCAATAATTAAAGAAATTTGCCAAAAATGTTCTCTAGGCTATCTTAAGCTTTTTATTGATAATTTTTTTTTCTATTTAAGAAGCATTTTTCATGGGTGTCTAAATTATATTCTAAGTTAACCGGGAACCGGGTTTTCGGCTAAATTTGCACAGCATTAAAAATTTGAAAAACCTTATAAGGCTGTACAATAATAAAGTTTTTCAAATTTTATGAGGCTTTTTTAAAGTTTTTCAAATTTTAAATGCCTCTATTAAAAAAAATTTTAAAAGTTTTTTTTAAAAGAGGCATTTAAATATCTTTTAAATAAAAAAATAAAAGCTAACTATATAAACTTCAAGAGCCCCAACGAAAGTCTACTAACTTTATAAAGTTTGCTAGTTTTTGTTATTTTTGGTAGAGGTGTACCGGATATTTTTACCGGATACGCCGGATATTGATCTTTTAGTCCTATAAGTGTTTATGAAGAAAAAGCAAGTCTTGCTATTCTACATTAAATAGTGTTTAAGATTAAAAAAAATGAAATTAAGAAAAAACTAGTATAACACAGGTAAATGCATATACTATGTCAAACAGTTTTTCTCTTGATTTTTTAAAATAAGATAGTGAATACTATTTAATGTAGACTGGCAAGACTTGTTTTTTCTTCATAAACACTTGTAAAACTTTAGAAAAGTTCAATATCCGGCATATCCGGGAAAAATATCCGGTATACCTCTAATTTTTGAAGGCTCCTTGATAAGAAATAAATAGTTTCTTATTCACAGAAAATATCTTCTTTTGTGTCAGACAAGCATTTGATGTTTTTACCACTGGCTTCAAAAATGCACTGTTTTCCTTGACATTTGTAATTTGTCCAGAAAAAAGTTCAAAGATCTCAAATTTTCTGACTTTGATTTCTCATTCTTGTACATTTCTCTGACTAGTTTGTTTTCAATCCTACCTAATGATTTAGAGCTAGAACTGTGATCGTAGCACTCTTTTGGATCTTCTTTAGATTTACCATTTGGCTTTATGCACTTCATGTTTTTGTTCCGTATTTTTTTCTTTGCAAACTTTGAGCCAATATTAAAACTCTTATCAAATTTTGCTAATTATCTGTGCCAACACTTTTCCCTGCAGGAATAAAATGCTTTTATTTTCGTTTTTTAGTTTTACAGACAAAATCTTAAAGCTGTCTTCTAAAAATACTTTATTGAACAACCCTCTTTCTCTCTAAATTGAGTGATAGTTGATTGATATTTACTAGATAAATACCACACTATTGTTAACCTGATTTGGGTCTACATCTAATTATAACCTGTTAAAAGGTTTTGGAAAATGTTATTTTTTTTAGACGATGTCTTTGTGCAGCCAGCAAGAGAATTTTTGTACTCATTAATAATTCTACGCCAAGCTATTTTTAAAGGTTTAAAGAAAGCCACATTTAGAGGTTGAGTTATAAGTGTGCTATTAGTTCGTAGGGAAACAAATAGTATTTCATTTATTTCACAGGAAATAATTACTTTTGGAAAGATATGAGAGCATTAGTTATCGCCTCACAAAACTTCAAGTCCTATTTTTTTAAAGAAGGTAAAACTCTAGAAAAAACCACTCTTCAAAAGCTGCTCCATTAAAATAACCACTTTTAGTATGTTGACCACAGATTTATAGCCTTACAAACTACAAAAGGTGGTAGAACTTCACCTGCAAAATTACTTGTTATCATAATGAAAATACTTGTCTTGAAAGTGTTACTTATTTTTGCTGGGTATTTATTACCTTTCTTTACCAAGCATTTTTTTGAGCCTGGGTCATCAGAGCAATTTGTTTCATCGTATTTATACATGTTGTCTGAAGGTACATTTTGTGCAGTTTTGAATAATTGTTGAATACAACGTTTTAAAATTTCTTCATTAACCATTGCTCGCGATTTTTATGTTTGGCACAAATTTATTTGTAAGCTGTGGATGTTGTTGTAAAAATGAGTTGACTTAATCAGGCCTATGATGATATGCTCATATAGGAAACTTGCACTTTCCTCCCACCCAACCTTCCATCCCGACCTTCGTCATAACTAACGTCATAATCCGATAACGTCATAACTAATGATATAATCCGATAATGTTTTTTTAAAAAAAAGATTAAATTTTTTTTTTGTTTAAAGTTAATCAAGCGTTATAAAAAAATATATAAAAAAGCAAATGCTTTTTAATTTTATACAGATGGAATCAAAGAACAAACCATTACAACAGTTCGATAAACCAAAACCTGTTGCAGTTGTAAAACCGTACAATTCAGAAAAACCAAAACTAAATCCGTATATGTACGATTCACATGGTAATCAAATACATAGTTGGGAAGTTCGTTAAAGCTGTTATATTTGTTTTTACAATAATAGAAGTTTTTTTAGCATTTTAAATGGAAGTATTAAATTTTATTAAAAAAAGTGGTACACAAATATGCAAGTTTTTTCAATGTGTTGGAAACTTTGTTAAACTTAATGCAATAAAATTATATAATTTTTTAAAATTGGAAAAGATAGCAAAATTGTTGTTACTCGTTTCTGGAAAGATTGCAAACTTTTTGTTAATGGTTTTGGTGTTTATGTTGCTGACATTATTAATGATATTATTTTTTATTTTTGGAACACTTCATTATATTGTTTGTGTGCTTATGATCAAAATAAATAGTATTATTTAGTATTATTATTAAAACGCTTGGAAAATTTTGTTATAAGGGTTACGAAAAATTTAATTTAAAACACGAGCATGTATACGGTTGTAACACAATATTTAATAAATTAAAATGATACAAAGAAATGCTTTTATTTTCCAGCTTGATTAATCCCATAAGATATTCCTCCTGAAACTGCGCCACCTAAAGCGGCTCTTCCTATTACAGGTAAAAGTCTTGGTAAAAGTTTTGAAGCAATTGCACCTATTGCTCCTAAAAATTTTCCACGCATTCGTTTTTTGTAACGTCTTTTTAAACGTTTTTTATGTCTTTTTCCTCTTAGTCTTTTACGCATTTTAAAAATAATTTTTTTTTAAACAAGTGTTTTTTTTAACGTATTATAGAAGATAGTAAACTATCACCCAATAAAGCGCCTAATATCGGAAGAAATTTACCGCGTATTCGTTTCCTTCTACCGGCACCTTTTAACGGAGGTAAATAAACTCTTCCTTTTCCTCGTCTTTTATGAATTTTTTTTCTACACAATCTATACATTACGTTGTTTTTGCAAATAATCTAATGCTAAACCTCCCACGTCTGATCTAAGTAAACGTCTGGCAAGATTTTTAACTCTTGTTATAATTTTTCCTTTACCTCGATGTTTGCGACCTCTTCTTTTACGATACCGTCTTCGCGCCATATAATTAGTTTTGAGAAAGAACAAATATAAATGTTTTTTTATATTTTTTCAAATTAAATAGTCGTGCGTGCATAAAAAATACAATTAAAACATGGTTAATTTAACTAAAACAAAAATGTTGTAAAAGGTGTTATGATGATTTAAATTTGAAAGGAAAATATGTGTAATTTTCGTCTTCTCCTGTTCCAGTTTGAACCAATTGTGCCGAATGTTGAAGGTACAGAGTCACAATACCTTTAAAATTGGTAACAAAATCAACGGTAATTTGTAAGGAATTGTTTCCTTGAATGGTTGCCGGAGGTTTGTCGTTAACATAATTACCCAGACAGCACACGACTCCGGGCCAGAACTCTGGCGAATCATCGCACGCCATTGCGACTATATTAGTAACGGGCCATTACTGGCGCGATTCTGGCAAGTGACTCAAGCAACTTTTTATGTACGGTAAATCATCGTAAGAAGTCGCAGCGGCATGCGACGAAATGCCAGAACTCTGGCGAGTAGTCGTGAGCCATTACGACGGCATTTGATTTTGGGCCAGCACTGGCCCGATTGCATTGGATACAGAGCCGAAAGTCGTTTTGCCATAATTGCCATTATTTAAATGTTTTTTTTTTTTTTTTTTTTTAAGATGGTACTTTAAAAGCGGAACTAAAAGTTTACAAGATATATTTTGTTATTAAAAAAATATATATTATTTTTTTTGTAAAAGTTATTACTATAGTAAATACTATTATAATGAAATTGTTTTGTAAAAGTTAGTGTTGTAAAATGTAAAAGTTAGACTGTTCTGATAACTAGACCAATTAAAACTGTAATTGATACATCCTATCTTTTTTTCAGTAGTTCTACTGTTAAAAGATAGGGTGTATCAATTACAATTCTAATTAGTCTAGTAAATAGAAAACTTTTCCATTGCTTATATTATATTAAAGTAAGTTCCAAAACAATTTAATAACTTGTCGACTTGATGACATCCTTAATTTCATTTAAGTTAGCACTCATTATGCTATAATCATTATACTTCTCAACATAACTTTCATATAAAACTATTAAAATTTAGTTTTGTATAAATGTTTTGTTGATATGCAAATGATGCATTTGATAATAAAACACAATTGGTAAAAAGTGAAAGTTTTTTACAAGGTTAGATATATTTAAATGTGGTTAAAACTATGTATTAATTATTATAGTATATTTTGATATATATATATATATATATATATATATATATATATATATATATATATATATATATATATATATATATATATATATATATATATATATATATATATATATATATATATATATATTAAAATATATAATATATGTCATTTATATATATATATATATATATATATATATATAATATTCATATATATATATATATATATATATATATATATATATATATATATATATATATATATATATATATATATATATATATATATATATATATGTAGGTACGTATGTATGTGTGTGTATAGGGTTAGGGGTATATATATGTATGTATGTATGTATGTATGTATGTATGTATATATATATATATATATATATATATATATATATATATGTATATATATTAATATAAGTTTTTTACAAGGTTAGATATACCTAAATGTGGTTAAAACTTAATTATTATAGTATATTTTGATATATATATATATATATATATATATATGTATATATATATATATATATTTATTACATATATATATATATATATATATATGTTGATATATACATATACCT
>NC_061165.1:9410678-9464469 GCF_022113875.1 Hydra vulgaris
CTTGTTAAACTAAATATTTATTTCTAAAGTTAAACGATTAAATAGCCTGCCCACTAATTTAATATCATTTTTTAAAACAAAATGAATTTAATCTTTATTTAATAAATCGTTCATTACAGGTGTAAAAATAACACCCTTCCCTATAATTTTCTTATATCTAACTTTTTTATTT
The DNA here is from genome assembly GCF_022113875.1 of Hydra vulgaris. Lineage (NCBI taxonomy): Eukaryota > Metazoa > Cnidaria > Hydrozoa > Anthoathecata > Hydridae > Hydra > Hydra vulgaris. Next base: position 9,410,851 of record NC_061165.1, read on the forward strand.
CTAAATTTATATCTTTTTGCATCTTATGATCTACTTCAGTTGCTTAGACTTTATTAATGATTAACTTAGACTTTGTTAACAATTTAATAATTTTAGTCTTAGTCTATTATAAAAAATATTTGTGTCACCCGACACTGTCCTTACTTAACCTGCCTTACCTAACTTGTTTTTCTTAGTAGGCCTACTTATTATTTTTACTCTGTTGTTTTTTACAACCGGTTGTTTGTATCTTACTTACTTACTTACTTAACCTTACTTACTTAGTCTATTATTTTTGCCTTACTTATGCCTGCTCACCCGTTCGTACATACACGCTCGTTCACACACGCTCAGGACTCACCGAAAGTATGAGCTCTCAGTGGGGACAATCATCAAGTAACAGTAATAACACCGTAACTCAATGTGTTTTAACATATAGGACTCACCGAAAGTATGAGCTCTCAGTGGGGACAATCATCAAGTAACAGTAGTAACACCGTAACTCAATGTGTTTTAACATATAGGACTCACCGAAAGTATGAGCTCTCAGTGGGGACAATCATCAAGTAACAGTAGTAACACCGTAACTCAATGTGGTTAACATATAACTAACTAAACTAACTAGACAGACTAAATATTTTTTGTATAAAAGCTGCATTTTTTTATATCAAAAAATCAAATGGCGATTACAAAAAGAATTACAAAAAAAAATATGAAAAACATAGAAGTTATCGTTATTGATGAACAGGCGCTGGAATTTACTCCTGTAGACTTGACTGCAGAAGATTTTTTAAAAGAATTAGAAAAAAAAACAGTTAACGAAATTAAAAATGAAATTATGGAAAAAGGATCATCGGAACAAAACGTTCATTTACAAACTAAAAAAGTAAGATAATGGTCATATCATAATATCATAATGGTCATATCATTTTTATATAAAAAAATTATTCTTTTTTTAACTTGTTTTAACTTGTTAAAAAAATAATTTTTTTATTGTTTTAGAAAAAGAGCAAATACAAGCTCAAAAGAAATAGAGCGAGAAAAATAAAATTTTTGCAAAAGCAAATTCAAGACGGACTTGAATATTTAAAACAAAATTGTAACTAGTTTTTTTTGTAATTAGTTTTTTACAATAAAATATATTGTTTATTTCTTTTTTCTTTTTTTTAACGCTGCATTTCTTTCATGTTTTCGATTAACGTAAGCATCGTTTGATATTTTCCATCGTTTTACTTTTTTACCAACGCGTCCTAATTTACGATTAGATTTGTTATCTTTATATGTTTTTTTAGTTTTTCGTAAACATACTAATATATTTTTACAATTGCTTGGTATCCCTCTATTTTCTGTTTGCGTTTGTTGCGAGTTTGTTGTAGTACGTACAAAATCAATTTGATTATTTAAATAATTATCTACAGTTTTTTTTGATCTAGGTGTATATCTTGTGCGAGGCATTTTTTTAAATATTTTTTTTGTTGTTAAAAAAAATATATATTTATATAATATCATTTTTTTAAATTTTTTACAGATTTAAATATATAAAATAAAATGAGTGAAAATAAATTAACAAATATCTTGGCATTACATCTTGACACCTATTGGCAGCAATTTGCTAATTATTTAAACATGCATCGCTGTGTTATTGAAGCCATTGACAACGATTATGATATACAATATCTTAAGATATGTCGAGTCATTACGCTATTTTTTCAAGTTAATCCAGAAGAAAAATTTAATCCGCAATTTATATTAAAAACATTACAAAAATGGTTGATTGACGAACAACAAAAAAATAATTTTAAATTAATAAACAATTTAAACGAATTAATTAATAAAGTTAAAAATTTTGTAGAAGAACCCATGGAATATTAATTTTTTATATTTTTTATATTATTGTAATTATTTTTAGATTAACTAAAAAAATAATGGAATCCATTTATGACGATGTTAACAAGGCCATCTACAAATATGGCAAACCTGTTATAAATAATATCGAGTATGTAAAACCGTACGAGGCCATGTTTGTAGATGGTGACTCGGTGTACAATTTAAAAAACATTGATGTCGTCGATGAAAAAGAAGACTACGACATGGATGATGACGATGATTACGATGATGATGATGAATATAATGATGACGATGAATATAATGATGAATATGATGATGAATATGATGATGAATATGATGATAACTATGATGATAAAGAAATTAACGGAAAAGAGGAACCTATGGAAATAGACAATTAACTTTTTACAAATTATTTTTTATTTTTTTTTATTTTTAATGTCCCTTCAGTTTTATTGGCTATCAGAAATTATTTTCTAATAGCCATTAAAACTGAAGGTATAAAAAATAAAAAAAAAACAATGGAATGGAACTTTATTATTTTTAATGTTCCTTTAGTTTTGAGTGTTTTAAGAAATTTATTTTCTCAAAGCAGCCAAAACTAAAGGTATAAAAAATAAAAAAAAACAATGGAATGGAACTTTTTTAATGTCCCTTTAGTTTTGAGTGTTTTAAGAAATTTAATTTCTGAAAGCAGCCAAAACTAAAGGTATAAAAAATAAAAAAAACAATGGAATGGAACTTTATTATTTTTAATGTTCCTTTAGTTTAGACTATCCTTAAAAATTTATTTTCTAAGGGTAGCCAAAACTAAAGGTATAAATAAACTTTTGATTACAATTATTATGAATATGTGATTACTTTTTCTATTCAATAGACAAAGCAATTTCGTATTCATAACAATGTAACATATTTTACTGAACAGCTGTCATTGCAATCGATATATATTAAAAATAATAATTTGTATTTTTTTACTTTTAATAATAAATATTTTTTTTTCATATTGTTTTTTTTATAATAGTTAACCCTATTTGACTATAATTTTACCTGTAATATTACATAATATTACCCATAATAATTTAATACTTTTTTTTAGCAACTAATTATACCAAAAAAAATGGCTGAAGCTATGGAAAAAGAATTATGTTATTATTGCAAGCTACCCTTTACTATTGATCAATTACTAAATCATCAATTAAAATGTAACACATCACAAGATTATGATTGTTTTAGCTGCGGAAAAAAAATTAAATTGTCAGATACTTGGGAACATGAATGTGAAATTTATCACGAGGAACGCGTAGAAAGAAATCAAACTAAATTATGTGTATTTTGTGGAAATCAAATTCAAAAAAACTACTATGATCAACACGCTATTGATTGTTTACATCGTTTTGAAAATGAATGGAAAGAAGTAATGGAAAAACAAAAAAATATTATTATGGATCAAAAACAAAGTTTAACTTTTTTAAACATGACTAATAATAACATTCTGAACAGTTTAGCAACTGTCAACAAACAAATAAACGCATTAACCAAACAAATGGACAACATGGGTTTGGAAATAAAAGAGTTTGTGAATAAAAACACATTTGAAAAAATATTGAACAACATCAGCTTGGAAATGAAAGAATTTGTGAATAAAAGCACATTTGAAAAAGAATTGAAACTATATGATAATATATTAAATTATAATAAAGATATCAACGACAAATTCATGTTTGATAATTTAATTATAGAATTGGACCAAATGGATTTAAGATTGCAATCTAACGAAGCTTATCATACTCAACCTTCTTATACTGTAGACGGTTATTTCTACCGATTTAAAATTTTTGGTTACAGTAATCAAGAAGATAAAATGGGTATTTATTTTCAATTGATACAGTCTCCAAAAGATCATTCTTTAAAATGGCCGTTCATGAAAACTGTAACATGTACAGTTAAAAGCGAATATATTGAAAACACAAAAATAATAGCCAATTATAGCGAACCGTTAAAAGAATGTTTTGAAAAACCTGCTCAAGCTTATAACCGAGCTATTGGAACAGATAGTTTTGCAACGCACGAACAATTAAAAAGACATTATATAAAAAACAATAAACTTATTATACACGTTTCTTTTATATAATTTATTATGTATTTTTTTTGTATTTAATTAATCATATAATTAATAAAGTTATTATACACGTTTCTTTTATATAATGTATTTTTTATATTATATTTTTTTATATAACATATTTTTTTTAGAATATTAAAAAAATGAACAGTGCAATCATGAGAGATTTAGCTGACTACATCACTACGTCTGATGTAAAAAAATTAAAAATGTTTTTAGAAATTCCGTACGGAATAAGAGAGAAAATTAAAGATGGACTAGATTTAATGGAATATATACAGTTCAAAGATTTCGTATATCAACACTATGAATACAATACTAACGAAGCTAAAATCAAACTTATTTTAAATTTGTTAAATGAAATCGGAAGAAAAGATATCTATAAAAAGTTTATAGTTAAACTTGAAAAACCACCATCATACGAAGAAAGTATTAATCCTCCACTGTATACAGAAAAATGGAAATATACTGGAGGTGTACTGGAAAATCGGAATTTTTGTGCAGAAAACGCAAAATGTAATACTCCGTATTATCCGCCTGAAGTTATTAGTTTAAAACAAAAAGAACTTTTGAACTATTATAGTAAAAAATATTTTTTTTTTTTAAATTTTTTGTGATTTTTTTTTAATTTGTATATTTTTTTAGCAATGAAAAAAAAATCAATTTAATAACATACTTAATGAATTACACGAATTTAATTCGATGAAGGAAAACAAGTTGAAAGAATGGAATTACAACTATGATCTTGTTTTCAATCTTGTTACAAATGTTGAAACATGGTCCTTACAAGATTTATGTAAAAGAAAATTAGCTTACGAAAAACTTTTGAACACTGTTATACCAAATTTACAAAAAAAAATTAACGATTTATTGCATACGTTTTTAGATGGAAACGAAAAATTATTATTCTATCATCAACTATTTATTAATGATTGTTTTGATAGAATTATTAACAATATTAACAATGCGAAAGATATTTATAAAATTAAAAAAAAACATTATTTATTTGTTCAGAAATTAATTATGCGTTATGTTTATCGATTTTTTGAACAAACTTATTTTATGTTTCGTTATAAAACTAAACAAGACGAATTGATTATGTCATCTCTTTTTAATATATATATGCAATGTATAGATTGGTTAATTGAACAATGTAAATTTGTTTATGATCCTCATTTTAAACCTTGTTATATTTATAAATATGATTTTATTTAGAATGTTAAGAAAAAATTTACTTAGACATGCTAGAATACATCATGATTTAGAGAAATTTTTTTCAATAAAAGAAACCATGGCGAAACAATTGCAAATTAATAACCGTAAAATAGGCTTTCATGATAAATACTATCGTAAATGGACTTTGAAAGATTTATGTAAAAGAAAGTTGGCTTCTGAAAAACTACTAAGAATAGTCATACCAAATTTACGTAAACAAATTAACGATTTGATGTATTTGTTTTTTCAAAATAATCAAAAAATTTTATCACTATATTCTGTTTACAAATCACACGAAGACGATTGTTTTGAATTAATTGAAAGACTTGCATTAATTAGACCGTTTTATTTGAATATTCAATTATCCATTGTTGATAATATATATAAACTTTTTGTAAATACTTATTATATAAACTGTTTTTCTGCTACTAAGCAACATAAATTAGTCATGAAATCTTTTTTAAATATTTATATGGAATGTATAGATTGGTTATTTAAACAACATGAATATGTTATTAATCCTTATTTTAAACCTAATAGAAATGACATGTATGATTTTATTTAACTTTTTTATTTTAGAATAAAAAAAATGAAATTTATTACTGGAGACGATCAAGACTATTTATTTTTTAACAGAAAAGAATCCGATATAATGTCAAAATTTTTAAATGTTGAACATGAAAAAATTAATGAACCATCAACATTGAAAGCGTTTGGCAATATATTATTATTGGTACAAGAAGAAGTTTTAAAACAAACAAACTATTTTAAAAACATTGAAAAAACAGAAGAAATTAATCAAGACTTTTATAATTTTGTAAAACAAATATTATCAAAATAAATATTATTCTTTATTTTTTTTTAGATTCATAACAAAAAAAAATGAAACTTGTTAAAAATGATCAAATCAGATTTGTTAGTTACAACCCTCAAGAAGCAAGAATACTAATAAACATTGCAGAAGACCGATACGGATCCGATAGTTGTAGAGTGTTGGCAGAATTTTATCGTATTGGTGTTATTATAGACGAAGAAATTCAAAAACGTACGAACAATTTTACAAATAAAGAACTCTTTGAAAATATCAATAACAGTTTTGAAAACTTTGTTAAAAGTTTATTATAAGAATAAAAACAAAATTTTACATTAATAAACTTTTTCATTTAATATATTGTCTCTTTCCTTTTTTATAATATGATAACATTCCCATACATCTTTTTGCAAATATAATCCTCCAACTAATCCTTTACAATAATAACACAATTGTTGAACTATTATTTTTAAACTATTTACATAGTTTATTTTTTTATACAATTTATCTATACACGTAAAATAATAATAAAATGTTTTTAACACATCAAGACAATGTTCAATGACTTCACTATAATTATGAAAACACGTGTCAGGATAAAATACGCGATGCGGAAGACATTTAAATAGCAAATCAAGAACTTCTATCAACTCTTTTTGATATGTCTTTATCAATTTTAAATCTTTAATATAAAAACCGTATACTCTTTTACAACTATCCAATTCGCTTTCTTCAGCTAAAAGAACTTTATCCATCCAAACACCTTGATTTAAATGCGTTTCCTGTAAATGTTTTTTTAAATCTAAATTAAGTTGATATAAATATAACAAACAATCGTCCGTCGCATCAAAAGACATTTTGATAAATGAATTTTTTATTTACATATATACAATTTATTTACAAATATATTTTTATATACAATAACAACAACCGCGGCACCGCTCAAATAAATCTTGTATGTACGGGCACACGGTTGTTGCGCAACAATGATTATGTTCGCTTTCTTCTCCTTTACATAAACAACAACCTATACATTCTCGATTATGTGCAAAATAACGATCGTTTCTGTTCATTCTGTTCTCGTTTAAATGTCGATCTATTCTAATCATTACTCCATCGAGTATGCGAACTTGTTCTTGTTGATCGAATCTATTCATTATACTATCGAGTATGCCAACTTGTTCTAAAAAAAATTATTTTAAACTAATATTTTTTAACAAAAAAAATTAATATAATAAAATTTTTTAATTTACCATTGTCTATTTCTGGAATATCGTCGTAGATTTCCAGCTCATTTTCATACAAATACTCATCTGTTTCCTCAAGTGGACTCGTTTCAACCACTTGAGGGACATAAATTTGAGGCGCTTTATAAACGTTTTCTACCACATAAGGTTTAACAATCTATAAAAAAATCACAAACACTTTTAAAAAAATACAAAACAAATTTTATAAAAAAAAGAAAATAATAAACTTACAGCTACAGGTTTTTCAAACAGTTTTCGCTTGACCTTATTTTTTTTATTTTTATCAATTTTTTTAACTTTACCCATTTTTTTATATTATAAAAAACAATTATATAATTTGACAAAATGCTTTTTATATTTTATATAACGAATATAATTAAAAAGCATTTGCTTTTTATATATATTTTTTTTATAACGCTAGATTAACTTTAAACAAAAAAAATTTAATTTTTTTTTTTAAACGTTATCGGATTATAACGTTAGTTACGGATTATGACGTTAGTTATGACGTAGGTCGGGATGGAAGGTTGGGAGGAAAGTGAGTAAATCCTATATGAGTATATCATCATTCATGGAAATCGATTTGTAGTTGCTCCACTAGAAACAATAAAGAATCCAATATCTACTTCAGAAATCATTATAAATGAAGCTCCATGTTCAGCAAGTGGTTTAAAATTGAAAATAATAATGTGAAGGAAGCAGATTTGAATATATCTTATTTGCTAATAGACTTTAATATTTTGGCAGAAACAATATGTTTGTATTCAGTTTGCCCAGAATGTAATCAAATGGGACTGTGTACTCAAAATTTAACAACAGAAAAGAAAGGATGGGCAAATAAACTGAGACTTTCTGTACTTATTGTCAATGGAGTAAAAATATTTTTACTAAGAAATTATTTTACCTAATAAAAGTGGTCAAAAATGTTTTGACATTAATACTAGATGTGTTATGGCATTTCGAGAAATTGGCAAAGGTCATGCACCAATTCAGACCTATTCGCGTATACTAAGTTTAACAGATCCTATAAATCTCAAAGCTTGTAACGAAATTAACAACAAAATGTTAAACTTATACATGACTGCTGCTAATGAAAGTATGACCAATGCAGTTAGGGAATGCAAAGCTAATGTAGATGAAGTTGTTGAATGTACTGTATCTCTAGATGGGACATGGCAAAAAAGAGGTCATGAATCTCTTAATGGTGTTGTTACTGCAATATCTCGTACTAACAATAAGGTTATTGACTACGAAGTACTTTCAAAAAAGTGTCAAGCTTGCCTGTCATGGCGTAATAAAAAAGGCACAAATGAATACCAAATATGGAACAGCAGCCATAACTGTTCAATAAACCACAAGGGCTGAGGAGGCTCAATGGAGACACAAGGAGCTATAGCAATTTTTCATCGATCAATTCATCAAAACGGTTTGCGTTATAAAAATTATGTTGGGGATGGTGACAGCAGCTCATTTCTTAAAGTTGTAGAGAGTAAGCCATATGGTGAAGATTTTGTTATTAATAAACTTGAATGTGTTGGTCACATACAAAAAAGACTTGGGAATAGACTACGTTCACTACGACAGAGTATGAAAGGACAAGTTTTAGTAGATGGGAAAAAACTTGTTGGAAAAGGGCGCTTAACTGAGTCTGCTATTAACTTACTGCAAAACTACTTTGGCATGTCCATCAGACAAAACTCTGAAGTTTATAGCATGAAAAAAGCCATTATTGCAGTTCTGCTTCATTGTAGTGAGTCTGATACTAAAGCTCAAAGACATCTATATTGTCCAAGAACCAATGATAGTTGGTGCAAATGGTACAAACTAAATGAAGTGGAAAGGTTAAATTATGAACCTAAATTATCACTGCCTGCTGCTATTAGAGATGTTTTAAAACCAATTTTTATGGAGCTAAGTGCTGATAGTTTATTGATAAAATGTTTGCATGGAATGACCCAGAATGTCAACGAGTCACTTAATGCAATGATTTGGTCTCGATGCCCTAAAAGTCAATATTGCAGTCAAAAAATAATTAAAATTGGTGTTTGTTCAGCAATTATTCATTTTAATGATGGTTTTAATGGATTTCATAATGTATTTAAATTTTTAAACATTACTCCTGGAGCTTCATTTTGCATAAATGGTCCAAAACGAGATTTATGTAGAATAAAAAAAGCTAACAAGAAGTCAAGTAGTTTCTGTAAAAAACAAAGAAAAGTTTTAAGAGCTAAAAGAAAGGGTTTTATTGATGAACAGACAAACACAAATGACTGTGAGTCTTATATGACTGGAGCATATTGATTTTTTTATGTGTAATATCATTTTAATGCTTGTTATTTTCTATTTATTTTATTATTTTCGTTTTTCTCAGTTTTTGATTTTAGCCTATTTTTCCTCACCGTTTCCAGAATAAAATTTCCTAGACTTTACAGTTTGATCTAAAAATTTCCCAAGTTATTCGTTTAGGTTTGATCTACAACCTGAACTAAAATGAAAGTTTTTTACTTTGTATTTTTTGAATATTTGGTCTTAGAACTAACGTAACTATAGTAAATTTTTGATATAAATGATTTTTTATCTATAAAATTTAAACTAATCAATAAATTTTATTGATTTTAGTTCAAATTGTTCTTCATAGTAAAACAAAACTTTTTGTAAAATTTTATTCAATGAGTAAATATGGTTTAAAAGTTATTAAGGAAACAGTAATTGGGGTATTTCGGGTCCCAACATGGTTTATTAAGCCCGTAAATTTTTTTTTTTAATTTTTTTAGTTTTTTTTCTTTTTTTATATCTGGGCATCCTATTAAATGCAGTAATAAGTGTTTTAAGGTCAAACGTTAGTGACACAAGTTTGATGGTATAGGACCACCCTAAGGCAAAATTTAGTGGAAGTTGCTTCGAGGTCGCATTACGGCAGAGAGGGTAGCATCATTAACAATTGCTAATAAAACTCCATCACCTCATAGCACTGTTCGGCTAAGTCAACAACTTGGAGGAAATCGTTTTCCCGTTGTTCCAGGTAAAGCAATATAGATTTAGGCATAAACCACTTATAAATTTCTTTTAGAATGTAGATGTAGAAAATTTTAACCTCGGCCTTTTTTCCTGCTGTGCCCAAGCTCACGGCACAAGACATGGTTGGAGTCCAAATTGGAACTAGATTGTCAAATCGTGGCATGTCCAAATTGGCATCATCTTTGAACCAAGCTACACCTCTGCGGATTGTAGAAAAAAATTTCAGAGAAAAATTCGACAGTTTCGGGAAATCTTTCTGAGCATTTTGAGACTAAGGCCATACAAGATTCTACAAAGAATGATTACTACAAAGTAAGGAATGTTTCAGGAGATCCGCTGATGAAGCTTGGAATCATTGCCAGAAACACAGATTCAAATTCTCCACCACCAAAACGAGGGCTTAAAGACACAGGAGTCAAACGGCAACTTCTGGTGGCAATTTCAGAAGATCTGCCAGAGTTATGACAACTTGAAAAGCATTTCTTCTCTTCAACTTCACAAACTTTCCAACATCATGTCTTGTGACATGAAAGTCGCTAATCTTGTTTGTGGTCTTCAGTCCCATGCAAGTGCACATCCTTGTTCATGGTGTGATGCAGAATCAAAAGATTTGAGTCGCTCTGGAAGTCTCAGAACAATTGGTTTAATTCGAGAAAACTTTCTGCAGTTTCAAAGCAGTGGTGCCAATGCAAGGAGAGCAAAAGACTTCAAAAACGTCATCCATGAACCCATAATGACTCCCATAGAACTTCAACATTCCTCCCATGGAACTTCATCTGCTTCTTGGAGTCATTAACCATCTCTGCCAGATTTGGCCCGCAGCAAAGGAATAGCCAGTAGCCCTTCATATTCAAGAGCAGTCTTTTCATGGTGGCCAATTTGCAGGGAATGACTGCCGCAAGCTCTTGAAAAACACTGATCGCCTTCAAAGTTTAGCTGAGCAAAGCTCATTTTTTCTTGCTGTGGATTTTGTTGAAACATTGAGACATTTTGACTCAGTGGTGAATGCTTGCTTTAAAAATCACTTGAGTTTTTCCACCTGAAGGATTTCATCCTCAGACACAATTCTGGTCTTGGCATTTTCTCAGAGCAAGCTACAGAATATCTTCATGACGACTTCAGTTCCCATTGGCAGCGTTACAAACGGGCCGTTACAAACGTTACAAACCATCCAGAATATGAATCAAAGCTTCTGTATAGTGTAATTGATTTCAACAGCAAACATTCATTTTAGAATGAAAATGATCAATTTTATTGTAAAATATGTTTTTGTTTATATGTCTTATAGAAATATATGGGAAAATTAACTTTTTGCTCTATAAATACTGAAAAAATTTTTGCTCTAAAAATACTGAATAAATTACTATCATAAATTACATAAAAAATTTTAATCTGTAATTATATACATAATGCTCACTTTACAAATAAACATAAATTTTTGAATTGATTAAAACACTAATCAATTGCTTCTATGCCCAATATAACTTACACTAAATTGTCCTATTCAATTACACTAGTGTTATCTTTTGAATTTAGAAATAGAGGTTATTAAATGTTGGTGGCTCATCATGCAGTGCATTTGAGAAGGGCATGCTTTCAAAGTAAGTATAATTTTACTATAAATAGAGCATTTTTAATACTGCAATTATATTGCATACTTGATATACATAATATATACGCTGGTCACAACAATCAAGTTAAAAATTTCTTTAAAAAAATAAATTTAGTGTTGAAAAATTCGTATTTTTTGATGTTATGTTTGTAAAATAATAATTGTGTATATATATATATATATATATATATATATATATATATATATATATATATATATATATATATATATATGTGTGTGTGTGTGTGTGTGTGTGTGTGCGCGTGTGTGTTATTTCTTTCTTTCCCCTTTATGTTTACATACTTATCTTGACAATATTTTATTAAGGTTAAGACTGCTCTCCTGATTCCTTTAGCAAAAAAAAAACTTTAAAATGCTGGTGGTAATATTTTAAAAAGCGCACCTGATCGAAAAGAAGGTGAATGGCGTCAACTGTTTGAACATTCGATTCTTGGAAGAAGTTTATAAAATTGTAATTTATAAAACTCAGCACAATTATACTATTAAAAATTTGAACGATTTATTATTTTTTTCTTATTCTCAAGAAGTTCTGTGAAAACATTTATTTGAACCTTACATTTAAGTAAAGCTATGTAAAAACACGTATTTTAAACGTTGAAATGAGAACGTCTAAATTAGGTTCTTTCAAGACGTCATTTGGTGTTTCAATTTAGCAATAGTTCTGAAAGTCCTAAATTGACGTATTTTAGACGTCTAAAAACACGACTTTATTTCGTTCTATAGAGACGTCCTAATCACGTCTTAAATAGACGTAATCTGGCGTTGCCATTTAGAACCAGTTCCGGACGTCCTAAAAAGACGTCCATTCGACGTCATATGGAGGTTGCCGTGCCTGCTGGGTTGTCTTTTGATATAGGCGCTCTCTGCCTCAACAATAGAATCAGGAATTAAATTTTCTAGTTAACAGGCAAAGATATTGTGAAAGTACTAATACTTTAGTCATATAATTACATTATACAAAGTCATTTTTATCGAAAACTTTACTAAAAATTTGTCAAAAAACTTGATTAAAAAAAAAACTTATACCATTAAGATTTTTTTTGCGTAGGAATTATAACACTAAATACATTCATAGGTCAAAAATTTTATCTTATAGTTGAAAGCTATGTAAATTAAAAGTATTAGGAAATTTAGAGATCCTACTTGATTGTTCCATTTTGTTATGTATTGGTGTAGTAGGCATACTCAATTTAAATATAAGAATCTTAGAATTCAAACTTCTTCTTGACACAAAAGGTGACTGTAGGAGAGTTGATGGTTTGGCTGCAAAGTAAATAACGATACAGCTACATTACTTAATTAAAAATAAAACATTTTACAAAACCTTTTGGGAAACCAAGCTGCATCTGCAAAAAATTGTATATTTGTTATATGGTGGCTATAATTATCAACAGCATTCAAAGATATAAAGACTCACACAACTAATCAACTTCAGAATCTTGTGGTACCACACAACACTTTTTCTATACAATAAAATACTCGGTTGCAATGTTTTGCTCCATTTTGCATGTAGACAGTTTTTCTATTTTGTAAATAAATTGCTTTAGGTAAATAACTGCATTAGGTATGAAAAATTATTATAAATAATTGTTTTATTTAAAAACACACAAATATAGAATATTATTATAGTTATTATTTGTTATTTCATTTATTGCCACCAAGATTTTAGAGATAAGGTCTATATTTTACTGCCTCATCTTGGTTCCTTGTAAAAACATAACCTGTGGGTAGCTCTGGTTCCAAACCCTGATTATGATAGTTGCTTCGTCTTTTATTATTACAAACTATAATTGTCACAAAAAAATATTTTGTCAGTAATTTGTCAAAAATATTTGTCAGTATTTGTCAAAAATAATTTGTCTGTTTGAGTTAACATTAACATCAACTTCTTTATCACTTGAAATATGAAATAGTTAAAAAATAAATAAATAAAAGGCAATAATTCTTTTTATAAATATGAAGCTTTAAAATATTATACGTAGCTTGTGTAAATTAAAGAAAATTCAGTTTTAAAGTTAGGATCGTCAAACCTTTGCCATATATTAAGCGATCATTGCTCTAAAGTTTGACAACCCTAAATTTTAAATTATAGGCGCAAGATTCATTTGAAGATCAAGTTGCGAAGACTGGTGATCAAGTAGATCAGATGGTGGATATTGGGTGTTTTAACCTAGCCTTGATATAAAGAAATAATTTTTATAATATTATATATAACATATACTTTTTTATGATATAATATATAAAAAATAATATATTTTTGTATGAAATATATTATGTGTGACATTATTTTGTTATGTTTAAAAAAAAGAAAAACTTTTGAATATTTAAATTGTTTACAAATTTAAGTGAATTTATTAATTTACCATACGAGTCCATAGAAACCAGGGTGGGAGCATTAGAGCCTCCAAACAAAATAATTGTTTATTTAAATAAAGATTGTTTTCATCAGAACTGTTTAGGAAAACACAAGAACAAAAGAAGAAAACAGTCAATATGTGATCTTAATTCTTAGGCTTACAGTTGAAACTTTTTGAAGTTGCCTTTTCAGATACTTTATACAAAATTTTATTTAAAATTTTTATTTAACCGCCTAGTTGAAATTTGAATAAATTTAAAGCTAAACAATTTTAATTTTATTGTATGAAACAAAAATGAACTATTTTTTCATTTTTATTTAATCCCTTTGATGTTATAATGTTATGTACAATATTTCTAGTTTATAAAATGAAAATCGAAATAATAAACAAAACACTTAATAAACAAAAAGAAAATTTAAAAGTATAAAAATTAAACATACCTTACGTTTATTCTTTGCGAAATTGCGAAATAAATTAATTATTTTGAATCGAGGGAAAACAAACAAATATCTTTTACTCTTTTTTCTGTGACAAAAAGATGCCTAGGAGTTGTTGTGTTGTAGGTTGCACAAAGAATTGTGAAAAAATAATGAACTCAAATTTTATCGCATTTCTAAGAATGAAGCTGTGAGAAGAAAATGGTTAAATCCAATTAATCGTGTTGCAAATAGCACTTCGTAAAAACGTTGGTGTTCTAAGTCTTCGAATATTTATATTTGTTCAGCACACTTTAATACTGGTTAACTTCTTTTATTAAAATTTTATTGTGTATACTAAATTAACTACGATAAATACTACTTGCTCAAAAATTTAAAAAAGAGCTCTTTGAGAAACATTCGGATTCAGTTCCATCACTTTTTGTTGCTAGAATAAAAGGTTCTCCTCAAAGAAATGCCAACAATAACAAAATTAACCAAGTCAATATGAGGATAAATAGACAAAGTAAAGACAAATTTGCTTCAATTCATTTGTTTAAATTACTTTAATGTTGTTTAACTTTAAAATTTTCTTTTAGAAATAAGTATTCCTGCATGCAAAAATTAAAAATGAGCTCAACCAATAAGTGAGTTTTTGTCATTGAAAAAAAGAGTTTAGGGGATATAAACCCCCAAAAATTTGCAAAAAATAAAAAAAAATAACTGAACTGTTTTAACTACTGTTTTAATATTTTATACGGGAAATTCAAAAATCATAAGTGGCTATGTCTAAAAAATATTCTAAGTATTAAAATTTTGCATTTTTTCAAGTTGTAAAAAATGTCGTTTTCAAATAGTAAATTTACCTCTTGTAGTACACCTAATGACTTAATGACATAAATGACTTCTATAACAAAGAAAGCTCGGTATTAAAAAGCCTATTTAGCTTCTGGTTTGATTTTAAAAAACTATCAGAATAGAATAACAGTTCTTTTTTTGTCGAGATTTGGCTCCATTTTTATCTAACAGAAATTAAATTTTTTAATATGGTAAAAAAAGATAAAGTTAAATCAAGAACAAAACGAGCAGTAAAAAGAAAAAAGATTTTTAATGGAAATTTGTTTCGTTGCAATAATATTGTTAATATCGAAAATCCTGCTTCTTTAACTGATATATTGAATCTTATATTGGTAATCAAACAGACATCTTCAGTACGTCGAACTCTTCTTTTCATAAAGTTTACCCGCTTTTCAACTCAACACTGCAAAGTTATGCCCTTATCAAAAATAAACTGACAGGTTATAGAATGGTTGACTGTTCTATTTTGTCAGATGTTATAAGCGTTCTGAGTTGCCCACCTTGCTTCCAAACAACATTAACAGTAATTGAAAACATTAGCAAAAAAACGAGGACTTGCTTGTGAGCTTTCAATTGTTTGTTTAAAATGTAAGTATCAAAACGACTTTTATACTTCTAAATTGCAAATAAAAAAGGAAGCTTTGATATAAATACACGAACAATATACACAATGAGAACTCTTGGAAAAGGACATTCTGAAATTTTAAAATTTACAACTCTCATAAACATGCCAAAGCCAATGACGCAAAAAAAACTATGATAAACTTGTTTTGAAAATAGCTTATATTACAGAGGATGTTGCACAGGAAACAATGGCTGATGCTGTAGCAGATTTAAGACAAAATTGTCAAAATGATGATGAGATTTTGAATATTGGTGTATCGTGTGACGGCACATGGCAGCGTAGGGGTTTTTCCTCATTAAATGGTGCATTTGCAGCACTCTCAATAAACAGTGGGAAAGTAATAGATGTTGAGGTAATGAGTCGAGTCTGCAGGGGTTGCTCTTTAAATCAGAACCTTGCTAAAAAAGACCTTACTGCTTTTGTCCAGTGGAAAAATTCCCATATTTGCAAAATGAGCTATATTGGTTCTGCAAGTGGAATGGAATGCGAAGGAGCCAACCGCATTTTCCAGCGATCTATTAAAAAACACAAATTAAAATACATTACCTTTTTGGGTGACGGAGATAGCAAAAGCTACAATAGTGTCAAGGATGTTTATCCTGGCACTCAAGTGACTAAATTAGAATGTGTTGGGCACTACCAGAAGCGTGTTGGAACCCGACTTCGAAAATTGAAAAAAAAAGTGAAAGGACTAGGTGGTCGTGGAAAATTGACAGATTCGACAATGGATCGACTGCAAAATTTCTTTGGTTTGGCAATTTCTTTTGGTTTGGCAAGATCAAACCTGTGTTAGAGGACCTTACTAAAGAAGAAGCTTCGAAAATGTCTTCATAGCAAAACACAAAATTTTAATTCTATAAGTCTTTTAATGGAACGATTTGGAATCGTATACCGAAAACAAAATTTGTCTCCTTGACAGTGCTCAATTTCGGTGTCTATGATGCTGTAGTAAATTTTAATATTGGAATGAAGTCATCAATACTAATTTACGAAAAACTTAACATGATTCCAGGCTATTTTACAGTAAACGGTTTAACAACTATAAACAAAGTTCGCATTAAGTGGTTGATCTATCAAGGAAGGTCACATAACAAATTGCGTCGTCAAAAGTTAAGGGCTAAAAAAATAATAAGAAAAATGACAAAATCATAGAAAAAGAAGGCAAAACATATGAAGCAGGAGGTTTCTAATTTCAATTAGAGTCTTGTATGTTGTATTTGGTATGTTTGTAGATTATTATTTTTTTTTTTACTTATTGCGTGTTTTTTCAGTTCAAGGTTTTTTAATATGCCGGCCGCAATTACAAGAGATCCACTTGGGCTTTTTGTCTGAAATTTTCAGCACATCTTCATTTCAATAAAAACTGTGTTTTAAGTGGAACAGAATTTTAATAAATCAAGTAAAAAACCAGTATGGCTAATTTATATTTTAATAAAATGATCTTTTTTCTGATATCAACTTTGGTGGAGAGGTCCTCAGACCAAAAACTTTTTTTAAAAAATCTGTTCCATTTAAAACACTCATGCACCTAATCTAAATGTGTTACCAAAGTTTTGCTTTGCCTTTTTTTTATTACTTTTTGCGAAATCTTGACCGGCACAAATCCTATTTTCAGCTTATTTTTAGGGCTTTTTGGGGTATATGCGATACCCGTTGACTAAATTTTTTTTTTGTGTAAAATTTCTGTTTTTATTAGAATATTTGTTAGATTATTTCAAAAGTTTACTTCTATTGTCTATATTTAATAATGGGGGTGATATCTCTTAAGTAACTAACGAAGGTAAGTTTAAAAAAACAATTATTCAATATAGGTTTTTCCAATTTAAATTTGTTTAACTTTTGTTATAAATAATAATGATCATGTTATAAATAATAATGATCTTGTAAATGTTTTGAAACTGCTCCATTAAATTTTTATAAAATAAATGTATTTCATACTTAACAGAAATCGAATCCAAGTTAGTACTAAAGATTATTTGCAACAACCTGATATCAGTAATCCTATATGCTCCAAAAATATTTTAGAACAATGTTCTAGTCATAGTATTGATTAATTTTTATTTTATTTTTTAACCTTTTTGCATAGCTGTGTATGTTTGTTCTAAGGCTATTTTAGAACATTGAACATCATAAATTCAATTTTAAAAACAAAAAGGCTATACAAATATAAGATTAAAATACCTTGTCTCTAAAAAAATTTGCGCGACTTAAATTTTTGTAGCGCTAAAGTCTTCAATTATTTTTAACCTACAATCTAACTGTATTTTTTGTTTTTGTAATATTGTTTATGTTTTGTTTATTATCTTTATTTTGTATAAGTTGTAAATATTTTAATAATATTTTCCAGAACTTAGTATTCCTATATTTAATGAAAATGTTTATGTTTAAGAGACAGTAAGAGTTATATACAAGGTATTAATTTAAAAGTTATTAAAACATCATATATAAATTAAATATGTCCATTATATTTTGTTCGAACTTAAAGGAAAGAGTGCTCCTGTAAACATCAATGTTCAGCAAAATTCGACTAATAGTGCTTTAAAGTCAGAAATTAATTTTACTGAAAAATCTGAAATCGATATTAAAATACCTCTTACAACATCAGAAAGACAACAACTATACAGTGAAATAAATCTTCAATTAGGAAGAGATTTACCATGTCAAAGTGGATATCGTTAAAAGATAGCGATTGCAGTTAAGGAATAACTAAAATTCGACCTTTTTCTGATAAGTGCAATATGCTCACTGGACTTAATCTTCCTGTATTAGAAAAGCTGTTGAGTCCTATGCAAAGGAACTCCAGAAAATTCATTAAAAAGATTTAATTCAGAAGATAAAATCATTTATGTTTGGTTTAAAAAAATTACTGCCTTGGATAACTTTTAAAAATGGATTGATATTATGTATGTGAAATTAAAATATAAATGGACATAAAATAAAAATAAAAGATAGTGATCATATATATATACGAAACAATTCCTCCTGTTTTCAAGAACAAAATCCCAAAACTAACATCGATTAGTGATTATTTTGAGGAATCACCATCAATCTCTTATAGCTACACTAATAGAAGGATTAACTTTATTTCTGAATGGTATGATGGGAGAGCTTCTGACAATCAAATAACTCAGGAATCAGAATGTGCATCTAGCAAGTACAGCCAGGTGATTAAACCTTTTTAAATAGAGGCTTTACTTAACAAGACAATTTTGCAGCTGGAAGTTGCTCTATAATAATAAATCTAGCTTTTACAAAGGATAAAGCCTAACTTTCTGCTACTAAGGTAGAAAAATCTCGCAAAATATCATCTATTAGAATTCACATCGAAAGAGTTATTGGGGTGTTGAAAAATCATTACACCATTCTTCAAGGTGTATTGCCTGTACAAACTGTTAAAAACATTACTAATGAAGTTACTTCAGTTACTCTTTCTAATTGTGACAAAATCGTAACAGTTTGTGCTTTAACAAATCTTGGTGAAAAAATCGTTTACAATTAAGACATTTATCTTAATTTTCTCAAAACGGCTTTTTTCATTGCCACATATCTTAATAAAAGCATTATTTGACATAAAGGCTCTCATAAGGTGATACAAAAGTTGTATTCATGGGTTATCTTTTTACGGATATTATATTCTTTTAAGTTTCCCCAGATATCCTAAAATTTTCCAAAAATTAAAGTTGCGATATATATTTTGATAATATATTTGTTTTTAAGCTTTTTCACTTATCGCTCATACTATATTATCAATAAATATAAAAGCTTAAAAATTAATATATTTCCAAAGTATATACCTCAACTTTAATTTCTGTAAAATTTTAGGATATCTGAGGAAACTTAAAGTTGATAACTTTTGTATGAGTCATACAAAAATTAAAATTGGAATCAACTCAGGTAAAAGCAAAATAGAGTGGAAAATATAATTCCGGATATCTTACCTAATTTTAATTGTAATATATTTCGGATATCCTACCTAATTTTTAAAATATGATCCGGATGGTCAATGTATATTCAAGGATTATCTTTTTCCCGAATTTCGGATATTTTTCAATACTTTTAGTTTTTCCGGATATTTAAAAGGTTTTTTATACATAAAAGTTTAAGTATATGTTTGGGTAATATATTCAGGGGCTGGGTAATATGTTCAGGGGCTTTTTGATCATCACTTTACAAAAAGTAAAATTTTAAAAATAAACGAGACACAATTCAGCTCAAAGCAAAATTAGGAAAAGAATAAGAAAAAAAATATTCTGCATTTTTTCCTAATAATATAAACCACACGTTGACTATTAATAAAACCAATAAGTCTACTCCATTACCAATTCTTTCTATACATCACATTTACGCTAGACACTAACAACAACTTAGTAGCAAAACAACTAATGACTTTCCTTGACTATTGTTTTTTATTTTTATTTATTTTTTACTACATTTTACTTATATCAGTTTTAAGTATTTTTCTACTTTGAGGCTCTTTGTTTTCCACTGGACATCTGGTCTTTTGTACTTTTATCTGACTCTGCTAAACTCTTTCTAACTTATTTTTTATCCCTAAGGCGTTCACTGCTCGGTGCAGCTTCACTAAAAAACCATTGCATTTACAAAATGTAGTAAACCCCAATCAGGGTTAGGCTTTAAGAGAACAAACTAAAATCAAAGCGCCTCATCCCATTATAAAATACTGGTGTTTTACAAACATGAGCTCGTGCACTATTTAAGTAAGGTAGTGTCCACAGGGTGTCGACCATTGGTCAGGTGCCAGACCTTCGAAACTCCCTGATGACAACTAACGGTCCTGATGAGAATTTCATCTTGACGCTACATTGATAATTGGATATTAAAACATCTATATTTTATTCATCTACCTTTTAATGCACTTATGCTTATCTAATTATATATATTTATATATATATTTTATCTCTATATATTATCTTTATATATCTAAAATCTAAATATCTATATATATATATATATATATGAATATTTATATATATATATATATATATATATATATATATATATATATATATATATATATTAATATTGGTATTTCTAGAAGTTATATTTGTTAATTTATGCCTATAGGGTTATACTTTATCTTGATTGAGTTATTCAAACATTAGTCTAACACATATTCAACGCAAAAGTTGTGTGGAATTGCTAATGTAATGTATAATATACATATAAATGTATATTATACATTATATGTATATTATACATTTATATGTATATTATAGATTATTTTTTTCATTAAATTTTTTCCACTGAAATATTGTCTGATTGCGTGCTATATACATTAATTAAAGTGCAGCATATCTGTCATCAGGGCACCAGACTAAAAAATGTCTGCTAGTGTTTAAAACAACTGTGTTGATATCATTTTGTTAAAATTTGTATTCATAATCTTAATACTATTATTTAACTCAATTTAGAATTTGTTGAAACAGAATAAAAAGGTTTACAAGTGTAAATATTATTTTTATTTGGAATTTCAGTTTGACAACAAATGTATTAATATTTTGATAGTACCTAACCTTAGTAACCTATTACAGAAAACTAGCATGGTAGTCTGGTAGTGTATTGTTTTTTATTAAGTACAGATAATAATAATTTCTAATTTGAAAATATTTATTTAATTTCTTTAGTAATAATTATTATTATATATTGCTGCAGCTGCATAAACCAACAACTGAATGATAAGTTTGTATAATATGGTATTGAGTTTTGATTTTCTCATAATTTTTCAGTCATCATTGAAATAGCAGCATCATCTCGTGTTGCTATCTCTACACGACTTCAAACCGAAATCTTTTTAATTGGACAACCAGAGCCAAATCTTCCAGATAAAGTTCTTCCCTTAACATCTGATGTTTTAAAAACATTTTTTTATGTCTTAATTCAACCAAAAAGTCAGTGCCTGAAAGTCTTAAAACAACTGTTGATGAACTGATTATTATTTGGAATAAAGCCCGTATTCCGACAGCATTTCATCCGAATGTAGTCTTAAAGTTGAAAACCTTAGTCCAGGAATTTAAATTAATAAAAAAAAAAAATCCAGATTGTCAGATTCTCAGAAATTAAGAGAGAAATCATTTACAGGCACCATTGGCCTACTTTTTGACATTGCCCACAAGGATGCTGAAACCATGATCAGAATTGAAGAAGATAAAGAATTTTTATCGGATCAGAGATGTCAGAGAAAAATGGTGATGTTTGGAGAGGACAAAGAACTTTCAAAATTAGAAGCAAGAAATGAAGCAAGGAAACAAGCAGAGAGAGAACGAAAGCTAAAAGAAGAGCAAAGACAATCTGGTGCGAGTGCAATAGTTCCTGTTATTGAACCTTTACATGACGAAAGTTATAGTGATGAAAACGATAACGATACTGTTGATAATGACAAAATGGTTGATAGAGATTTTGAGATAGAAATCCCTGTTTATTACAGACAACAAGTCAGTAAAGCAAGTTCTTCAGGGTCAGCTGAATCAAGTTTAGCAAGTACTCCAAAACGACAATGTATCTTAGATACAATTCTTGACTCGCCTGATGTTTCATCAACATTAGACAGAATTAATCTATCTGACACAAAATTTACTATACTAGCAGCAGCAATTGCAAGGGCTGGTGGACAGAACCTCGATGATGGATCATTGTCACGTTCTACAGTCCGTTGAAAACGAACCTATCATCGATCAAACATTGAAGCCACTGTTCGAACTGAATTCTGCGATTTGGACAAACCACCATTAATCGTCCACTGGGATGGCAAACTGATGATAGATTGTACAAATTCTGCAGACCCTAAAGCAAATGTTGACCGGCTATCTGTAGGTGTGACAGGTCACAATGTTGACAAAATACTTGGAATAGCAAAACTATCAGCTGGAACTGGAGAAGCCCAAGCAAAAGCAGTTATTCATCTGCTTAATTTCTGGGACATAATTGGTGATGTTATTGGAATAAGTTTCGATACTACAGCCTCTAACACTGGCTCCGAAAATGGTGCATGTGTAGTTCTAGAGAAATATATAGGTAGAAATTTGTTATATTTTGCTTGCAGACACCATGTTCATGAGATCATAGTAGCAGGAGTGTTTGGATCACTATTTGGACCATCATCTGGTCCCAACATACCTCTTTTCCAGAGATTTCAGCAATATTGGCCCAAAGTTAATCAAGGAAATTTTAAACCTCTGGATGACATTCGAATGAAAATACCCCTGGTGCAAGAACTACAAAATGAAGTGATGGCATTCCTCAAAGAAAACCTGCATGTTAAAATGCCAAGGGATGACTACAAAGAAATCATGGATCTCTGTCTGTTAATACTTGGAAAACTGCCTGATCAAGAAGAGAAAAATTATCATTTAAAGATCCCTGGTGCTTGCTGGATGGCCATGGCTCGCTGGATGGCCAAGGTTATTTATTGTTTTAAGATTTATTTATTTCGTGAAGAGTTCAAGTTGACCACAAAAGAGGAAAAAAATCTCTGTGAATTTTGCTTATTTGCTAGTCTGGTTTATGTAAAATCTTGGATATCATGGCTAAATGCCAGCGATGCTCCAGTTAATGACTTGTTTCTGTTTCAGCAACTTAAGCAGTTTGCAGTTGTGAATAAAACGATTTCCGAAGCAGCAGTCAAGAAATTTCAAAACCATTTGTGGTACCTTTCACCAGAATTGGTCCCACTAGCTTTGTTTTCAAACAAACTTGAAACGGAAGAGAAGCGAAAAATGATTTCCAACATGAAATTTCACGGTGAGAACTGGTCTGAAAGGTTGATCAAATTTTCTGTTCAACAACGATCCAGCTACCTGGAATGATTCCCCAGAATACCAAGAAGGAAAAAATTTAGTATATTTATTGAAAGTAGTAAATGATGTTGCCGAACGATCTGTGGCTTTAATGTCGATGTTTAATGAATCGATTACAAGGAATGAATCTGAATGAATGAATGCAGAGGTTAATTCAGGTAGTTGAGGATCACAGAAAGCGAGTGCCAGATGCCAGAAAGTGTACTCTGAAGAGTTATAGTCCTCGCTAGCATTAACATTGCACGAACTATAACATTACAATAATTAAATGTTAATTGCTTATATGTTTTTGAGTTGACCTACTTAGTAGTTGATAACGGTTTGAGAAACTGTTACTCCTTTACAATAATTTTTTTTGTTTATAATTCGTATTTTAATCAATGACAAAGAGTCAAAAATCTTAGTGTTTTATTTTGGAAAAATTCTGATATAACAAAAACCGCAGAACTTTAGTCGTATTGCAGTATTTTATTTCATTAATTTGGCCTCCAAGATGTTGTGATTTAACACCGCTAGACTACTTTCTGTGGGGCTATGTAAAGTCATTGGTTTATGCGGATAAGCCACAAACGCTTGACCATTTGGAAGACGACATTCGCCGTATTATTGCCGAATAAGGCCACAAATGTTGGAAAAAGTCATCGAAAATTGGACGTCGAGATTGGACTACATTCGAACCAGCCGTGGCGGTCATTTGCCAGAAATTATATTTAAAATGTAATACCACAAGATTATCTTTCTAATAAAAAAAAATTCTTGTCAATCGAATAATCCATCGTTGTTTTATTGCAATTTAAAGTTCTATACCTCTACAACTCCTGTCAAGTACAATAAAACACCACCATAATATTTATGAAACGAATCATTCCACTCCTAATGCTAACTAACTAGCAGTTCAGCTAACCATAACCATTACAACTACTGACTTCTACTGTCACCATACATGCTCTAAAAAGTTTGAATTTTCTGAATAAATAACTCATACACTTCTATAGGGGCGATTGTTATATATCATCTGATAACTACTTAAAAAACGAATAACTTTACTTCAGCTCTGTGACATAATCTGATAAATGCTTATAAAATGATTAATTCTACTTCAGCTCTCTTTCATACAACATTTGATAACTACTTAAAAAACAAATAATTTAACTCTAGCTCTATCATATACACTATTACACATCCCTTTATAAAAAATAAATATTAAAAATCCCTTTATAAAATCATCCCTTTAGAAAAAATAAGTATTAGTATACTTATATATATACCTGTTATTGTTATTGTATTGTCTTCACACTGTTAAAATAAATAATCCTTATAATTTTAATATTCTGTTGACATAAAATTCAAATTAAAATTTGTAAAGTATCGATATCGAGATCAAATACTGTATGGTTTCGAAACGACCTCATACAGTATCAGTACCGAAATTACGCGATACTGGTATCGATAGTATCGTTAATGTTGGTACCGTTTGGTCCCGGTGCGATACCTTACGGTATCGAAATCGATACTAGTATCAAAAGTTATCGGTTATGTTGGTATTTTTTGGTACCGATAGTATCAATTGGTATTGCAACTCGGGTCATCATGAGAACTTCCATGTTATTTTTATAAACGATTAGTAATTTGAAATATTAAATTCCTATAACTACTGAGATACATAATGGCTCATTTATTATAAAAAAAAAATTCTCTGAGCTGGTTGTGTGACATCATGTTTATCATTTAATTTCTCATCTGATATCTTTTTATTCTGTTATATCTTTACATTCTGATATCTAATAATGGTGTGGTACCACTTTTGTTTCCACTTTAATTTTTTCTTAAGTGATTAAAAAGAAAAAAAAGATTTTATCAACTTTATTATTACTGAACTTACTATCACTGACTATCTTATATCAAATATCAAATGAAGCAGTTATTTCGGTCCGTTTACTCCCCTAGAACAATGACCTGGATCAGCCCCTGCAGTGTGTAGTTTCTCATATCGTTATTCAAACTCTATCGAATTTTTATTACATTCAAGCAAAAATTTTATGTGCGGAATTAATCTTTAAAGAAGTAGCTTTGCAATCATTAAAGAGTGTTTTCCATATAATTCTCCCAAGAAAATTGCTTGTGATGCAATGGGTAATGATTATTCAAAACGAGTGTTATTGTTTAAAGGAATTGATTTCGTAACAGTCATTACGGTTATTTTAGTTTAATTAATAGTGATATCGCATTCATATTTTAATTTCTCTTTTGATAACGTTACTTTATTAAATCTCTTGTGGTATCGTCATTCTCGCCTGGTCTTTGCTCTGTGTTCAACATTCAATAACTAAACTTAAGTTTTAAACAATTAAACATAAGTATACTTAAGTTATTAAAGAAAACTAATCATCACTCGTTATGCCTTTAACAGCATCTTTAATATGGGATTAATTCAAGAAAGATATAGGTAAGCACTACTTACTAAGTATTTTTATACTTCAAAATTTTTTATACTTTTTTATACTACAAAAGGTAATTATTGGGAAATAATTCTAAACTAATTATGGCATATAAGCATGGACCAAGTCGGATTTTACGTCATTCGGAATGATTTTTAACATAGTTTTAAAATAAAACGGCAAACACTAAATTAGATTTTAATATAGATATAAATACTCAAAGAAAAATTTTTAAGATATTAAATATACGAATTGCATTTATTAAACGAATTTCATTTATTAAACATTTATACGAATTGCATTTATTAAACATTTATTATACGAATTGCATTTATTAAAAGAATTATTAGTGATTTAAATAACTTTAATGTTAGAGTTGGTTGTACTAATAATAATGAAGCAATTAATCCTGTTACTGGTAGTGCGATTTTGCAATTACCTGTGGCTTTGCAATCTTTACCATCACAACCAAATTTTCCTTTACAATCACCTGTAACGAAAGAGAGGAACTTTACTTTGAAATGAATTAACTAAGAGAGAGATTCGTTAAAAATAAAAATGAAAGAGATTCGTTAAAAATAAAAAATATTGAGTTGAAATTAACTGTATTCCCATTTTCTTTAGAAGCCTTGAAGCAAAATCTTTCATTTTGCATGATGCTGACTGAATTAAATTATAAAGTATTAGAAAAGATATTAGTTTATATATGTGAAAATACATTTGAGTTTGGAAAACCAACAAAACTTAACAAACATGATCAGGTTATTATTACCATAATCAAGTTGAAGCAAAATTTAAATCTTGATTTGATTGCATAATTTTCTAATGTTAATAAAACAACCATTATTGAATATTTTTATTAACGGCTTGATACGATGTATTCGAAACTCAACTTTCTCATAAAAATTCAAGATCAAGATTTTCAACACCTATAATTGATTGTTTTGAAACATTTGTTGAAGCACCACTTTCTCTTTTAGCAAGGGCTGAGTTTTACGGTCAATACAAAAAACATTGCACAATCAAAGTATTAATTTCCTGTACTGCTACAGGCGCTATAAATTTTTTGGCAAAGTGTTATGGAGGTAGAGCTTTTGACTTACAAATTGCACGTGAACCTGGATTTGTAAGTAAATACATGCCAGGAGACCAAATCTTAGCAGATCGTGGATTCACTCTTCAAGATGATTTTGCTGCAGGTAGTTCTGCTGAGTTGTTAATTCCGGCATTTACACGGGGTAAAAATCAGCTGTCCGCTAAAGAAGTAGAAACACCAAGAAAAATTGACTCTGTTAGAATCCATATTGAACGCCTGATAGGATTGATGAAAAGCAGGTAC
The DNA here is from genome assembly GCF_022113875.1 of Hydra vulgaris. Taxonomy (NCBI): domain Eukaryota; kingdom Metazoa; phylum Cnidaria; class Hydrozoa; order Anthoathecata; family Hydridae; genus Hydra; species Hydra vulgaris. The sequence continues at coordinate 9,438,565 of NC_061165.1, forward strand.
ACTATATTGAAAGGTGTCATACCATTGAAAATAATAAAAATTATTAAAGATGAGACTGCAAACTGTATTTTGGCAAACTGTGATAAACTGTCTGACAAATTTAGGAGAAAGCATTATAAATAATGATATGTAAATATGACATTGAATTTGTAAAATATTTTATTTTCGTTATACAAATATAAATATATATATATTAGGGTAGGTCATAAAGTTTTTTTTCTTGTTAAAGGCTTTAAACATTGCTAGAAGTTGTTTTTTTATGTACTAATTTGGGAAAGTATTTACTTTTATGGATTTAACAATGTCTTCTACCCGCAACTGTAATTACAAAAATTAGCAGGCCCTATTATTATTCAAAAAAAAAGTTTTTATCTGATGTAGGTACTCAAATAAAGCGAAATTTTATAAAAATTTCAAAAATAATATTTTTTTCATATAAAAATTATTATTTTAGATTTTAGTGCATAATAACTATAGTTTTTTAACTAAGTTAATTGAATATTTTAAATGAGTATTTTTAATTTTGAATATTAAAAATGAGTTAATTGAATATTTTATTTTACTATCTTATACTAATTTTAAATGCATCGGCTGGTTTCAAATTTTTTATTGCTCAAAAATTATGAACATGTAGAATTTTTACAACCTCCTCATTGGGGAATGAGGAAACTTCTTATGGTCATAACTTTTACAGTAAAATTTAAGAAAAAAAATTAAACCGGTTGATAAATTCACATTGTTGGATATAAGTATGAACTTATTAAGATTTAGCGTTTAGAATTTACTTGAAAATTACTTTACTCTTGTATCCGCCCCGAAGTTAACATTTTTACGGATACGGATGTCATTTGAATTAGTAGATTTAGACACAACACAACCTTACGCTTCACACAATAACCATACATGATTTCTTTATATTTGGTTGTTTATAAATTATAACTATAATGCTAACAATAAAAATGTTGTGACTGATCATTGGAGCAGCTCTGATGCTAGAGCTACCCCAATTGGTGTTTTTATATGGAGACGAGCCGTAGATAGCTAAAATATTTCTTAAAGGGGCCAACTCCGGAGTGGGTCCTTCAATAAATATTTTTGGCTTGGACACCCTTTACAATACACATAAGTGTTTACAATACACATAAGGGATATCGAAGTACAGTAAACATTATTTTGTGAAAGAGTTTATAAAAAAAGTCACTAAAAATTTTAATGATATACATACACCATTTCTTCGTAAGCTTTATTAAAAAAAAAAAAAAAAAAAAAATGACAAGTAAATTTTATATTATGGTATGAATCTTTTGTTTTACAAAGTTTGATATTATATATAGCAGGTTTTATAAATTAGTGTAGAGGGACTATTTTCTGTACTTAAGTTATATCGAGTGACCTGTGTTCCTCACTCATACCTGATATTTTATTTTTACGGATGATAACTTATTTTCACGGATGAGCCCATTTGAGAAAACATTTCTTAAATGTTTTGTTATACTTAAGGTTTCTGTAATCGAACAATTGTTAAAAATAGCTTTAATTTTTTTTCTTGGAGCCGCTCCGGAGCGAGAAATTGATATCGTGCTGAGGTAACTGTTAGACTTTAAACTAAGCTATAAAAATAGTAAATAAATGTTTCTAATTACCATTAATTTCTTATCTGTTGTTTTAAAGTTTTCGCACTGTCGTTAAAAATTTGATTTTTTAGTTTATCAATTGTATGCTTAAGAAACTTTTTCTTAATCAAATAATTTTATATGTCAAACAAACTTATATTGCTGTTAAACTTAGTATCTAATAAAAATAACAAGAATTAAATGTCAGTAAAATTATAACATTACCAGGAAAAATTTTGAGGTTAAATATTTACTACAAGTTTAAATATTTATTGCAAAATAAAAAACATTGCTATAACTTTGTCGTTGCATAGGGAAAAGGAAAATAAAAAGAAAGACAAAGTTAAAATAAGAACATTAAATTTCAAAATTTTTTTATTGGTTCTTATAAATAAAGGCTAATAAAATTTAAAATGCTATCAATGTTTTTTGTTTATATAAGATTGGTTTAAGGTTTTTTGTTTATTTAAGTTTATTTAAGATTGCACATTGTTTGCAGTACCACGTTTTATCTTTTAGGAGTTGTTTTAATTCAATACAAATCGGATGATACCAGTTGTCACATCTGTCGCAACCCACCATATTATGTACTTCACCAGAAAACTCACAATTTTTTATACAATACATAAACTTTTCTTTAGGATAAATTTCTTAAGGGTTATAGTTTTCACAAGATGATGTGGAGCCTACTAAATTTCTGGTGATTGATTCTGGTAAAACAAATTTCTTCCAAACCAAATCACATTGTTCAAACATATTATGAAGGAGAAAATCATCCTTCTCAATATTGACAATTACACATTCAGATAGTGTCCTTCCCACAAAATGACAAAATAATGCTTCAGTGCACATAATTTTATGTTGTACTTGAAAGTAATAGTTATAACTTTTTCTTAGAAAGTAACCATCTTGTTCTTTTTCAACATAAAACATACCACTATCAATTTCTTGTTGAAGAGACTTATCCCGTAGGGCACAAGGACACTTTATCTCAAGTACACCATAACCACAGTAAGAGCAAAAGAATATACTATCAGGCAAAGGTCCGTATCATGGCTTATTTTTGAATACAATAAGCCCTATAGACTCAACAAAAAAATGGGGATGCTGTTATTCAGTGCCTTCTCTTGACAGGAGTTTCCAGAACAGATGTTTCTGTAAAACTCTATAGCATCTTTTTCATGATTATTTCCCCACATTAAAGCTTGAGCTTTAACTACACTTTTATTTATATGGCAAATCTTCATCACTAAATTCATGTTTGAACTATCAAATGATGCATGGTATACTTCACCAAACACAGATCCAGTAATTCTTCCTGCTCGTTGGCGTAGCCATGACAATGAATAATGTTGTGTTCTTATCGCCTCCTCAATGTAAACAACATCTGCATCACTAAAGGCCAACTGGCTGACTAGCAATTCATGATTTTCATCAAGTATCAAACTGTCTGCACCATACAAATGTCTTAGAGATGGTGGTAGTATCTGTAGTTTTTTTACTTTGCAAAAAAAAATTATGCTGAATTAACCAAAAAGACTCAAACAAACACTTTTAGGTTGCACAGCATTAATTTCTTTTAAAAAATTCATTTTAGAATCATGTTGTTGAAACATTGTTATATGCTGATTCCTATGAAACTTTGATTAGCTTTTGTTTGGCATCATCTATAAGAATGTTGATTTTCGAAACAGGGCAACCAGTAACATCTCTGACAAATAATTGATTCTACATACAGGGTAACTCAGTTGGAGCGGATGATTTTAAACCGATTCGTACTGCAGCTTCAATCTTATATAATACAGCCCTAACATGAGAGCATGTTCCACCAAGACTTAAAAAGAAAAATAAGTTATAAATAAAGCAAATCTACTAAATCTATATAGTAGATTTTCAATATTTTAAATGAAAGAAGTTTACACTAACAATAATATGAAGTATATTCACCATAACTACCACATTTTCAATAATTAGTATGTGTTTCATTTACCCAGCCATACAGTTGCAATGACCTGCCAGAACAGTCCCATCTGATTTTAGAGTTACCCATGGCTCGCGACATTCATCAGTAGTCCGGTAAGATGGCCTCACACCAGCACATATCATACATACACCACTATCCAATTTAAAGTGAAAAATTTTTTGAACCCAGCCTGATTTAAAAAAATTCAGGCATCAAGTGACTTACAGTTTTCCATTGCCTCTGGTGAGTAAATACCAAAAGTTTTAAAAATGAAAATTAAATAAATTTTTATGAAATCTCAAACATTTATTAAAATTGATAAATTATTTATTGCAGTTAGACTTACTTGGAGTCTTGATGAGGTAGTGATATAAATGGTGATAAGTCAGTGATGGCCAATCGTTTGGGTTGTCAATCCACTTGTCTGCAGGAAATTTGTAAGGGCATTGATTAAGACCTAACAACATAGTAATAGATAAACTTACTCAAGTAACCAAACATGCTTTACTAATGCCATATTTTTAGCACTTTCTTTTAAAGATTTTATATACAAAGTTACATTTAAAATAACTTAAAAACGATTTAAGTAATTTAATTAAAATTATAAACGCACTTTAGAACTTGAATTTTATAACTTTATTATTTAATTTATATTTTAATTACTTTTTGCTACAAAATAAACAAAAAAAAAAAACAGGAATAAATTTAGTAAAAATAAGTTTAATAAAATTTTTTATTATTGATTTGACAAAACCGTATTAAAAGTTCCATACTGTAATATTATAACTAGAGATTAGATACTAACACCTACCAAGAACTGCTAATTTTTCATCGTATCTTTCTTTTGATATCGCCATCCAGATTTTCAAAATACTCATATACCGCTGCCATAATAATAAATATAATAGAAAAACTGAAAATTTGTGATAACTAATAAAGAAACAAAGAATCGCAGCGTTTGTTCAATTTGTTTTCCCCTATTTCATAATGACAATAAATGATCACGTGACTTTCTGACTTGGTCCATGCAGTTCTAGGTTCAAGTCTATCATGGGAATTATACTTTTTTAATTTCTTTTTTACTTAAAAAGCAGTTTGTTTTTACGCCTTTACGTTATAACTATTAGTGTTTATTAACAATTGTTATTAACAATATAATAATTTAACTGGTGGAGCAATAACTTATAAACTGTAAAGCACAAAGTGCTAAAATTATTGCCAGGTTGTATGTCGGCCTACTCTGAATTATATTTGTTTCAAATAAAGATACCTACTAACTAAATTCACGCCTTTTTTTGGTAATAATATTTCCTTGACATTTTTTAGAAATATAATTTACAGTATATGCCCCCAAAACTTAATTTTGCCTTAGGCCTTAAGTGAGTTCGAGGCATCCCGGCTATGTTGTTTCTTAATAAAATAATAATAAAATTATACTAAAATATAAAACCATTTTATTTGTTATTAAACTCTCTTATACATTTTCAAGAGAATCAGCTTTGTGTAAAACTTGTGGAAATAAGATTGCAACATAGCAAGCAAATACTACTGGCTTTCGAAAGCATAATCAAACTCAACATAGGTAGTTGTTCATCGAACTTCAAAAAAAAAAAGAAGACGAGCCATTACGATATACTGCACGCCATGCTTCGACTGAATGTCTCACTCATATACTTACGCGATACAGAAGGTGACGATTAGAAGAAAACCTCACCAACAGGTGAATAGTTCCTGCCTTTTGAAGGTATTGTTTCAATGCTTAAATCTGTTGAAGATTTATTTGTTTTTTGTCTTTTGACACGGATATGAAAATGAATACAATATTATATTAGCAAGGCATAAGGAAGATACTAATTCACATCATATACACGATAATTCAGATCATATACACGAAAACCGTCCTATTAAGCTAGGAATGGAAAAATACCAAAAAACAATTAGACCCAAAAATGCAGGTATATTGACACCTTACCATAGAGAAAGCAGCATGCAGCGAAACTTCCTATCCTTTCGGGTGTTGCTGAGGTTGGTTGGCAACTCCACCAACCTCTGAAAGAGCTAAAAGAGCATTTCTGCTTCTGACCTTGTTATCACTGATCGTAGATCGACAATGACAAGGCAGATAAGCTTGAATTTATAATGTAGAACTATTCTGCTTTGAAAAAATTACATTAGAAAATGGCCCATCGAACAAGAAAACGAAAGAGAAAGTGGTGTAGGACATGAATCAGACTTATCTTTGTCAATATTAATAGAAAATCTTATAACACCAACGAAAGTACGGCAAAGGATAAAATAATGAATGGACTATAGCCAAAGTATTGCAGATTATAACTAAATCTGAGAAAAACAATTGTTTTTGCACTTTGTTAATAAAAAATTCAATTAGGTATGCCGAAAAACGCGTTTTACGGAACCGATTTATGTGCTAAAATACTGTTCCACGTTTTTCGAACTTTGCGTTTTGTTGGTATGGTAGGATGGTGTTTTGTTGAATGATTTTTTAGAATTTTATATTAACAAAGAGTATTTTTAAAAAATAGAATAGTCAAATTATTTTACAGTTTAGTTGTTTTCTTTATTGAGAAATGTTAATATAGAATTTATTGACATCTAAAATTGTATTGCATTTCATGAGCCTAATAAATGTTGAAGATATGTTCTTATTTTTTTCTATCCTATTCTTTTGCTTAAGTTTATACATTTTCTATGAGCATGCCAAATTTCAAGGCTTTATTTTGACCAGCATATTCCCTATTTTTACCTGCACTTTAGGTACCTAATTTTATTTTTTTTCATACCGATTTTGGAGAGATAGGGGGGGGGGGGGGGGAGAAAAAGGTTTATACGAAGTTTAATATTTGTTTAATATATGTATGTAAGCCTTTTATATAATAAGTACTTGAATTATTTATATAACATTGAAAAAATCTTTCAGAGGTTATTATTAAAAAAATATATATATCATAAATAATTATCATTAATAAATATAATTATCAAAAAATAATAATTAATTACATATTGTGTAAATGTGTTAGTAATGTAAAAATAATAGTATTATTAAAAGAGATTACCAATAAAGTTTATTAGATCTAGTTTTATTTGTAGATTTTACATTACAGTTTTTTATTGTTATAAAGTCTTTATAACAATAAAAAACTGTAATGTAATAATATTAATATTATTATTATTAACATAGAAGCTACTTTATTAAAGTAGCTTCTACGTTAATAATATTAATATTATTCTAGAATTAAATTATGTCATCAAGCGAAAATGAAATGAGGAAGTTGACTTTGTCAGAATCTGACAAAGCAACTGATACCTTTTTTAATACCAGTTAGTTAATTTCTTTAGTAATTTCTATAGCTTCTATAGCTATATATATATTTTAAGTTATTTCTTTCAGTACTTTTTTACAGTGTTTTTTTATTGAATCAGTTTAATTTGTAGATAAAAGTTTTATACATTGTCCTTCTCCAGCATTTTTTATGCTATCCATGCAATATATTGATAGTTTTGTTTACTATTGCTTTTTTTCTCTATACGTCATTTAGAAGATCAATTAGAAAAGACAATGCGTAAGAAAAATTAAATTTTAGTTGTATTACTTGTTTAATTGCCCAAAGTTTAGTGACTTGTAACCAATATTAATTTTTTTAATTTGTAGTAAATTAAAAACTCTAGATTTAGTTTAATTGAATTTGTTATTATTTTTAGAGGATTTCATGAGAAACAGTAAGTGATATAAAGTTTAATAAATTGTCGAGTAGACATTTTGGCTAGTTTTTAACTTTATTAGATTTTTGAAGATTATATTTCATAGATGAATTAAATAGTGTTAATCGAAAAATAATTTTAAGTTCAAAAAATTTTTCAATTTTTATTATCTTTCTTATTTAGTGAACTCTAGTGGATCTAGTTCTACTTGTAAGGTTTTACATTATAGAATTTTTACATTATGATAACTAGCTTAAATTTGAAACATTCACTCTATATTACACCTTTTTTCTTGTAATCTTTAGTTGTGCCTCCTCCTGTTACCACTGGTAAGGTTGCTTCTAGTTTATAAAACAAATTATTACTTATTTATAATTTTAAATTAAGTAACGTTTTAAGGTTGGTTGCTTCTTGTTTATTTTATAAAACAAATAATAATTTATTAATAATTTTAAATTATCAATATAACACATTTTCTTGTATTCTTTAGTTGTGTCTCCTCCTGTTGTCACTAGTAAGATTCACTTCTAATTTATATATATATATATATATAAAAGAGAATATTTTCCTTGCAAAATAAATAATAATTTTCTATGTTTTCATAATTGTCTAATTTATTATAAATGTTCTTTATATTCTTCAGTAAACTGCATACATTTATATTTCTCTTTCAGCACTTACATATGCTGATTATTTAACCTATCGGTCCCAGCATCCAGGACCCCGATCAAACAAATCTTTTTTGAGTTGGGTCCGGAATGGTGGGGAGGACTATCCACATTTTAGGTGGCATCCCTACTCGGGTGCTGGGTCAAACAACCGAGGGCATCAGGAAAGGAGACGTGGCAATAGAGGAGGCAGCAGCGGAAGCACTTTTAATTATTATTTAAATTAAAAGTTTATATTTTTGTTCGTTTTTATTTTGTAAATATAAGATTTTTTGTTAATAAAAGTTAGTTCTTTCTTCAATGTGTTAATGTATTGTCCGCAGAAAAGTAACAAAAGCATAACTCACTCTCTTAAAATCTTTCTGCAAATCTCTATTATGATATTAAAAAGTTGATTTATTTTATTTTTGCAAGAGTTATAAATAAACACAACAAAATTAGAATCATTAGAGTTCACATCAATATTAGAATCATTTTGTCTTTTTATCATTTAAAAATTTCTTTTTAAATACGTTCCTAGCAACTGCAATCAAAAGATTTTTAGTATTTTGTACGTTATTTTATGGTATAAAGTCTATTTAAAATATGTTTAGGTTTTTTATGTAGTAAAATATTTTATTTACAAATAACTTTCTCTTTAGATTTTTACATAAATTGTTTTAATAATTAATAATGATATTTCAATTATATGTCTTGATATGGAAAGTGTTTTAAGAATGTATACCACTATTGTTATGACTAGCAAAAAGGTATCACAAGTTATCTTAATTAAAGTAAAAAGATATTTATTTTCAACTAATAATATGCTGACATTTTTATACTTATAATACTATATATATATATATATATATATATATATATATATATATATATATATATATATATTTATTTAAACAATTTTGAAATGTAAATTAGTAGAAAATCACTTAATAAAAATTTTTTTTCATTTTACAGTGTTTCATATATATACATATATATATATATATATATATATATATATATATATATATATAATTTATTGTTAGTTAAATTGCAATCAAATACTTGTTAATTACATATCATAATTATATTATTTTTCATTATTGGTAATAATGAGACTATATTGGTCTCAGTATTGTTAATACTGAGACCAATGATGTATCATAAACTATTAATGTTTTGAACAAAATATTTTTCCAAAATATAACATTTATTTTTTGGAAAAATATTTTGTTCAAAACTGGAGTAGTTTAACTTTTATTGTGCCTTTTATTTACAGTTAATAACATTTAAATTGATATTGAAAACATAGTTTATTATTCAACAAGTTTTCTCCTTTTTTATTCATCTACTTTAGTTTAAAAAAAAGGTATGATTTATTTTATAAAGCCTTTTCCAGTCTCCTGTTGGTGTTATTACCCAGATGCTTAATACTTATTCATATTTATTATTTTTATAGGTATTATGGCCCCCCAAAAAAAGTTGCTTGTATTTAATGGAAAGTTTAAAAAACATTTAGTTGATAGCTTTCAATTGTCTGCTGATACAAATAATGAGTGTAGAAACGGACATATACTTTTTGTATTTATTGACAATGGTGAATTGTATACCAAAACCGTTGAAAAAGTCAATAAATATTTTGGCTTTAACACAATTGCAAGTAATATTCAAAGTCTTGTGAATATAGCTAAAAAACTGGCTGTCAACTACAAAAGAGATTCTAAACGTTTCTTTGCTTTTTGCAATGAACCCTTTGCTTTCCATAAACCTGCCTTGACAACCAGACAGTCATTACAGCCTACCCCTAGTAGTAATGTTTATATTCTCTCGTGTTCTTCAGTTGCAACATCAAAACACATCGACATATTATCTCCAATTATTAGTGAACCTTTAGCTTCTACAAGCAAAACTTTAAACTTGGAAAGTAAGCCTACTTCAAGAGAAAAACTTACCACAGAGAAAAAAATATTTAAAAAAAGGTTGTCAGACTTATCTTCAATGCTTGCTAGTTCTTCTAGAAATTACCGAAATAAGATAGTTTTAGTGAAAGCAAAATTAAAGAGTATGCCATATAAATTAAAAGTTTTTAGACAAAGTGTTAAAAGAAAAGAAGAAATCATAAAAGCTTTAAGAGCAGAAGTTAGAGACCTAAAACAAAAATTGCAAACATATTACTACAGTAGGCGTATTCGCAATCTTATAACTACAATAAAGGCAAGAAAAATTAAAGAGAGAGAAAAGTTAAGGCAGGTAATGCTCACGCATAATATTTCTATTAGAGAAAACAAAATTTCAATTGCTAGATTAGAAAATGATATGACCCAAATGAAGGAGGGTGATAGTACAGTTGGATTTATGTCAGGTGGTGGTAAGACTTATACATTACAAATTAGGATGATAATTTATAGCATGTTATTATCTAATGTTCCAACAGGTAACATTCCATTTCTATTTGAGAAAATTGTACAATATTTTGGTGTTGAATGTTTGCAAATTCCGCAGCGTAGTACTGTTGAGCAAATGGCTCGTGAGCTTGGCAGTATATCAGACCTGCAAGCAGCAGAGTGGGCTATCAGTAATAATAATCTTACTCTTGGTTTTGATGCGACCACACAAGAAGGTGTTCATGTTAACAGTGTTCACCTAACATCAAAGAATAAATGTCAGGTCATTGCTCTGGACCAAATGCCTGGAGGGACGGCTGATGATTATGAAAAACATATATGTATGGCAGTTGATCATATGGCTTCAGTTTATTCAGATTTTCATTTACTTTCTTTTGACAAATGTCGTAATTTGATCATCTCAAATATATCAAACACAATGTCAGACAGAGTAGCAGTAAACCATCTAACCGTAACCAAAGTTTGTGAAGCCTGGGGGAAAAATCTGAATGAACTAAATTGCCACTTGCACCCTCTTGACACAATTGCCACTGAATGTCGTTCAGCATTAAAGTCTTTAGAATCTGAAACTTGTGAATTATTTGGAAATGATTGCATGGCAGTTAAAATTGTTTTGGCCATGAACAAAATGAGGTTCAAAGATGTCAAAGGTGATCCTCAAGGGTTTGTTAATTTTTTAGACAATAACAAACTACCACGATGTATTATTCCAAGATATCGAGGAAACCGTCTTCATATTCTTTTCCATACATGTTTTATTTTTATAAAACACTATGCTGATTTTCTACGTTTTCTGACTACTGGAACAGTAAAATGCGGTACTTTGCAATTAGTTTTGCGAACAGCATTTTGTAATGCAACTGCATTAAAACAAATGTGTGTACTTGGAATGTTTGGAAAACTTCTCACTGGACCTTGGATGACAAAGTTTTATGTCTCAGCTGTGGATGCAAGTTTTGATCATGCCACTGGTATCCAAGTAGTAAAGAATATTTTAACAACACTAAAAGATTGCGAATCTAATCCAGCTGAGCTGTTTTGTAGAACAAAAGATTTTTTTGGGGAACCGCTTTTACCAAATGTTTTAGAACCAATTACAACTTTATGTGCCATTGATGACCAGATAATGAAGATGATTTCTGCTTGTCTTAAGGCAGTGCAGGATGTCTTAATTCGACAATATAAAAGGTACTTTTCTCTTTCTATTACAGCAATACTCAAGGAGGAGACAGCTAGTGCAAGACTTCACAATATTGATAGTGAAGAATTAATAGGTATGTTTAGCGAAGCTAAAGGAAGATCCCCACATGCAACAATTTGTTATATATCTTGTAAATTAAGATCAAAAAAGAATAAGACTATAGATTATCTAGAAAGTCTAGACCTAATATACAGAGAAAATGTAGTTAAGTGGTCTATTAATGCAAGTCGTAAAAAAAGAATAACAAATCGACTAGGCCATGCTGCTTTACGAGCAGAGATTTCAAAAAGACAGGCATGCAAAAGACAAAAAATGGATGAAAAAGAAAAAAGAAAGCTGGAGCGAGATTTACGTGTGCAATCTTTTAATGATATGAAGGATTTATATAAGCACTTGTCTATCAAGCAACTTTCTGACTTAAATGATGTAATGTCTGAAAGAATTGTTGGAAGAGAACTTTGCCATGAATGGTTTGATGCAGATAATAGCAAGTCTGTCATGTATGATGGGCGAGTAGAAAAAGTAAATATAAGAAAAGACGACAAAATATTTACTATTTCTTACTGGAAAAATGAAGAAACCGATTCAGAAGTTGTTGACTATTGTATGAAAAAGTTCCAACTTGCAGCTGATGTTATATCAGGAGAGTTGATATTTTCATAAATTGACTATGTAGTTTTAAATGTTCCCATATGATGAACTGTAATAATATTAGTTTTATGGTATAAGTATTTATTATATATAAATAAAGATAAATGATTTGTAAATGTATATTATTTGCATATGTACCGCAAGTGGTGTGACATGCAAAATAGGTACAGCAAATGGTGTGATTTGCAAAATAGGTACAGCAAGTGGTGTGACTTGCAAAATAGGTACAGCAAGTGGTGTGACTTGCAAAATAGGTACCGCAAGTGGTGTGACTTGCAAAATAGGTACAGCAAGTGGTGTGACTTGCAAAATAGGTACAGCAAGTGGTGTGACTTGCAAAAAGGTACCTGCAAGTGGTGTGACTTGCAAATTAGGTGCTGCAGGTGGTGTGACTTGCAAAAAGGCACTAAGTCCTTCCAGGTTAGCCTGCACATGTCAACTTTTTTATTCCTTAGTTAGTTTTCACATGTATTACACTGTTTAAAAAGTTGTTTGAGTAAATATAGAATAGATTTTTTTTGAAATGAAATTTAGTGTATAGTCCTTCACATTACAAAATGTTTTAATTTTTTAAAGTATTTATACAAAATATTGGACTTTTTTTTTTTTTAAAAGGTTTTTTATTAACAAAAAAATAAAAATAATGTGAAAATTTAAAGAACCAAAAGTAGAAAGTGACGTGTCATGCTGATTTGGCATGGAATGACTAAACTGCAAGTGGTTTAACATTTTTTTGATAGACGGCTCTGGCTTACGTTCTCGTCGTGTCTATCGTTAACAATGATTATTATTAAATTTCATTATTGAAATTTAAATTTTTAATCATTTACTAAAAGCCAAGACAAATTAATTACGTTTTTTTTTCAAAACAATATTGAGTTTTTCTTTTTCTTTTAGATTAAAGTGGGAGGTGGTTACAATGCTTTATTTACTAAAAATATGGATACTTTGATGCATCTTGTAATATAGTAAAGAAATTTTATACTAATTTCTATTTTGAATAATATTAATTAAAATTTATTAATATTGCACTTAAATTTTTTTTTTTAGATTGGAGAGGAGGGGAGGGGGTGATGATCTTGCTACCAGATCATTTGGCAATGATCTGGTAGCAAGTTATAACAATTTCTTGTATATAAAAATTACAAATTTCATTAAAATAAGCTTGTTTTATTTTAAAAAATGAATTTTTCGACTGTGTAGGTGGTGGTTCGGTGCCCCCTCTAGCCCCCTGAATACGCCCTGTTGGTTAAAACTATTATAAATTTGTAGCCCACTCTTACACCTTTCTTTTGATACCAAGTTATAGACGTTTTGATAAGAACTGACAAAATTATAACAATTTACGCAAAGAAAAACTTAATTTTGACCACAGTTTCTTCAACAAATCCATATATCGAAAAATCGGTACTTAAACTGTCATAACTTTTGAACGAATGGTTCGATTTTGATAATTTTTTCACTATTAAAATACTATACTAAAGCTCTTTCCAATGATATATAAAAATCTAGTAATTAATCAATTCAAATTTTTTTGTAACATACCTAATTCAATAAGTCACATTTTTTTTTATTGTTTTACAGAGAGTCTCAATTCGATACTATACGATTCTGTTTAGAATCGGTATAGAATCGTTTGGTATCGAAGCGATACTGATATCGACATTGGAACATGAGCGATACCACACGATACGAGGCCATTTTTTCTCGGTATAGACTTAAACGATACCGTTTACCTAGTTGTCTACTGTACATCTATAGTACTTGTTTTAGACCTAATTACTATTATTATTTCATAAGAGGTCTTTATAGTTGTTCACCGATATTGCTTATATTTGTTCAACGATATTGCTTATACTTGTCTGTTTGTCGGGTTTTGTCCTAATATAACTTGAAAACATTTAACTCATCGGTTTTTAAAAAGTAATGTTAAGCACTGCAGTTTTCAAATCTCCCATTAAATTTCAATTAACATATGGAAAGATGTAAATTTAATTGTAAGCCATATCGGCAATCCCCAGAGTTTATAGTTAAAAATGCGCCTTCTAAAAGACATATTGTAGATGTCTATCGATATAGATTGTAGATGTTGTAGATTATATTTGTCTGTGATAGATGTTCTAAATACCTAATAATATATAATTCCAAATATTTAATCATATATTTTCTTAAATTCAATTATATTCGAAATTCATATATATATTTTAGTATTCGTAAACATTTCAAATATTCTAACATATTCTCTAATATTCATTGTACATGTCTATCACATATTTTAAAGAAATATTAATCTGGATATATACGAATAGCAGTTTTACTAATCTAGGTACGTGGACACAAATTTCGATTTGTTTAAACATTGACTTGTTATATATCATTAGCAAATGGCAAAATAAAATCGTACAACTCCTTAATAAGTTATAAACTTATTAAGGAGTTGTACGATTACGGTTTAACTCCCAAATTTTTAATATGTGGATTTGTTGAAATTAGCCATTCCTAGACGATTTTTATAATTTAAATAAGCATATAAAATTTATATCACTGTATAAAACTTGACTTAACTTTAAAAATGAGGGGTTGTTCAGCCTTTGAAGTTAAGCGGATCCAAATTTGTAGTATTTTTTGTAGTGAAAAAAATGGATGATTTTTTGATGAAAGGAATAGGGCTTTAGTATTGAAAATTTGCAGTGTTTTTTGCACCGAAAAAAATCAAATTTTTTTGATTATATTGACTTTCAAATAATTTTTGAACCGTTATTACATTTGACTCGAAACTTTCCATTTGACTTAAAACTTTCCATAAATCCACAACTACAAAAAAAAAAAAAAAAAAAATACCTAAAGAAATTTAAATTGTCGGGATTACACAGAATCATCTATTTTACAGACTGAGGGTTTTACCTAATTAAATTAGTTTTGGTGTCATATTGGCTTTTGCAGAACCTTTGAAACGTTATTGAAATTGACTTGTTTTTTTCCATGGTGATCCACTAACTATAAAAAAATAACTTACCAATTTTTTTAATATGACAAGATAGACCAGAAACATTTATTTTACAGACTAAGAGTAGTTCTCACTTATTTTACTTAGTTTTAAAACACAAAATTTGGAGGTGTATTATTAATACCATGCAAATATGCTTAAAGGATTCATGGCATCCAAAAAGTCACTTTGAAACTATATTATAACTTACAAATGGTTCAGTAAGTTACTGCGTAAGGGCATTGAAATCTACAAAAATTATTCAGATTTGACCTATTAAACAGACGAGGTTCTTCAATAAAGTTATAATTGAATTTTTATTGAAAATTACTCAGCATATAAATGTCCTAAAATTTGGAGTACTTACAACAACCATAGGCAGATATAACAGCAGAATGTCTACCAAAAAAGTAATACAAAAATATTATTAGAAACTAAATACACAATGTGTTAGAAATATTTTTGATAATTTGTTATCAAATCATCAATTTAATTTATCACTTACCAATAAAGAAATGTTTACAAATAATAAATCATCTTACATTGCAAAAATAAACAGAAACAGAAATGTTAACAAAAGAGATTGGTAGAAAGGATTGCAGGATTAACAAATTGTAGCAATAAAGTTTAACATTCGCAAACGAGTTGATTTAGCTAGAAAGCGTTCCCAAACAGATCGACAAAATATATGGTTTTAAAAAAAAAAACATAAGATGAAACAAATAATTCAATCTTGATTTTAAATTATTGAATTTAAATTATTATGGAAATCTTAGAAAAGAGCTCAAGGAAAGAGTTATAACTAACAAGTAGATATAATGATGACTTTCGTTCAGTATATTACGACCTTTTAAGTAAAATGTTTCTCTTAATGTTGGACATGTTATCAAAACTTTACTACAAAAAATAACCGGAATTTCAAGAGTCCCACTTCTAAAGAAATTTTTGGCTGATGAATTTTAGTGTAATAAACCTTTTTATAGAGAGCAAATAGCAACATTTTCAAAACTTAATTTTATGGAGGTTGGTAGTTTTACAATCATAGCATCATCTGGTTAGCTACACGTTTGAGATAGCAATTTTGTTTTCAGGAGAAGCACAATCTTGTTTTGAAAAGGTTAAATATTTACTCACATATATACATCTCAAGATATTTTCTCCTGAGAAGACAAACTACAAGAATAATCGTAGGAAGCATATTTTTATGTTCAAATCTTTGATGACAGATCGCACTCTAGTTAATTAGTGTTTCTTTAAGTCAATTTAAACATCAGAGAGAAGCAATTTTGCCTTTTGTTGTTGAAAACTATGATCGCCCTACTTTAAACGATAAATTATAAATTTCTCAAATGCATCATATTATTTGTGGCCTATGCTTTTCAATTTAGGAATATACGCTGAAAAAGCAATTCTAGAAAAGAAAAAAGTGGTTGTGCAGGACAGTAATTTTCATATTGGTTTTTAAAATTTTTAAAACCTTGCACCTTTGATATTTTGTATGAACTTTCAAAACTTACAAGCTGTAGTGATCAGCTCAATGAAAAACCTGACGAATGGAGAAGGATTTTTGGGTAAGGTTTTTAAAACATTTCTTAGTTTTTATTTGCGCATCGATTTATTATTGTATTTGTTCTTGGTGAGCAACATTTTTGTATAAAGATTACTGTAAGGAATATGTTCTTAAACTTAATGATTCAAATTTCCTATAAGAGTCAATTAGTATACTGAAAACATCATTTTTTACGCTTCATCTAGAGCTCTGGGATTTTTTTTATATACATATATCAGGGCCTCATTTTTGTAATATTGTTTGATCTCAAATGTTCAATTATTTTGTTTGTTGCTCTTCTGATGCATTAACAATCTGAAGTAGTTCTACATTCTTTGATGACAAATATCTCATCAAGGATTACGTGTTTGGTCATTTATTTTCTAATTGTAATAACCCACTTTTATATGGCTTAACACTAGAGTGTCTTGAAGTTATCTGTTGCTCATGTTCGGTTATTATTTAGAGTCAGAATTTGTTGAAAATGCATACAGTTAATTGGATATTCGGGAAAACACATAAAGAAATTGAAAAATTAGTTTTACTAACAATGCAAAATAAAAAAGCGTATATCAGAAAGTACAAAATGAAAAAGCAAAAATATTGCAGTAAAAAATAGATGAGATGGACATTGTAGTGAAAATTGATAGGATGGACAAGGTCAACATAAAAAAAGAAATAAAAGAACAAAAGGCCAGCAAAGATAAAGAGATTTTGACAACAGAAATCGGAAAGGATGGTCGTTTATTTTTGTGTGAAGAGGATTTGAAAAATTTGTAGATACTGAAAACAATATTGTAAAGAGTATGTAAAAAAATTTCCAGAAAAGTGGTTTTAAAATAGGAGTAAAGGAAATGGGTAATTTTCTAAAAAGTTTGGTATGGAGAGATTAAAAACCAACCAGCTATCAACTTTTAAATTTTTAAATGACGCTCCAGATCAAGCGCAACTGCAATAAAATGTTTAGCCTATCAGACAGAATAATGAAAGACGAGAAATTTTGTTATCATTAAACAAAAAATGTCAGATAAGAGGGTGACTCTAAGTTTTTGAAGGAAACTGAAAAAAAAAATAAAAACACACCCATCAAGACTATTTGAAAGTAAAAATTACAATTGATCAAATTCATTTTCGTGTTACGCGCTGCTTAGTGAAGTCTCATCCTTTTACTGCGACTGCTCCTATGTGCTCCATACCTTCTTATTAGTCTAGATTTTTTCATCAAACTTCAGTTCTTTGGAAATTCGCTCCATACATTTTGTTCTCCTGATTCATAATTTGCAGCTTTTTAAGTCGTCTGTTAATCGTTATTTCGCTCTTTAACCTTTGCTTTTTCTCTTCCAGTAACTTCCAACTTTAATAGTGGTTGTTTCATTCAATAAAGCGGTAGCGCTATTCAAACAAGTCTTGTCCTTTTACTGTGACCGTCTCTAAGTGCCCTAAAAATCATTATCACTAATCATTCAGCATCCGTTTTATATGTTCCTTCTTGGTCTAAATCTTTTTTTTTTTTCTTTAACAAAACATAAATATACATATAACGACTTGCGTATATGTCAAGGCTGTGCCAGAGGGCCAACACAACAGAAACTCACATATAATGACACACCGGTATCATCACATAAATTTCCTGCCGTTCCACAGTTCCATCAGAAAACAAGTGTAAATATAACGACTTAAATGTACATCAACACAGCAATGCGAATGATTTATCTGTACCTAATTAACTCTTTGTAGGTCCCACAGAAGACAAACGTATATATAATGAACATCGGGTACATAAACGCAAGCATACATATAGTGACTTATGGGTGCGCCAACACCACTCTAGAGGTCCAACAGAACACAAACATACACATTATGAGTAACGGTTCAACAGAAGACAAGTATACATATAATGATTTTCAGATGCATCTGCAATAACATACATAAAATGACTTAAGTATAGGTAAACAAAAAGATACATATATTGACGGTATGTCATCACAAAAACAGAAAGCATGACTTACCGTTACGTCACCATGACGGCAGATATCCAATAAAAAACAATTATACATATGAAGAATTGCGGGTTATACCAACACCGCTCCAGATGACATAACAGAATACAAGTATAAATTCATTAAATTGAATTACAGTAATAGCAATAATAATAGTGATAGTAATATCAAACATGAATATAATAGTTTGAATCAGCGAGATGTCTAAAAGATATTAACAGTATCTTTGTTTTTTCTAACTTTTTTAGCATTTTTTTTTTTCTAACCATCAGCTTTTCCCTCTACCACAACACATTTCATCCTCCACTCTTTGACCAACTCAAAGTCATATTTATTTTGATATCCATCTTAAAGTATCTGAAACTCACAGTTTTCTCACAATTCATTTTTATCTAGAACACAAACCTTGAATCCTGAATACCATACTTCCTTGCCATCATCATATACCTTTTTGTGTTTTATTCTTTTTCCTGAAAATATTGGAACCCTTTTCTTTGATGTGCCTGTTTTTATTTTATTTCCAGTTTCCATTAATAATCTAGCGTCACCCTCTTATCTGACATTTTGTTTTTATTTTAACAAGATTTCTCGTCTTTCATTAATCTGTCTGAAACATATATTTCTACTTGAACATTTTTATTGTAGTTGCGCGTTGTTCTGGTGCGTCTTTAAAAACTCCGACTCCGACTCCAAAGCAAAATTTTTTGCTTTGGAGTCGGAGCAAAAAATATTGCAAAAAATATTGCCCGGTAAGTTAAAATTTTTTTTTGTAAATATTTATGAAACATTCTTTGATGTTTAGTATGAACATAAGGTTAATTGAATGTTTTGTACAGAATTAAAGTATTGTAGTAAGTTATGTTTAGTATGAACATAAGGTTAATTGAATGTTTTGTACGGAATTAAAGTATGTAGTTCTCTATGCAGAAAAAACTATCTATTGCAGACCTCTGGGAATATATGTGGAGTTATTGCTATTATAGTATGTGGAGTTATTGCTATTATAGTATGTGGAATCTCTTGCTTATGTTATGATTATTTTATGTATATTATAAGGACAGATAAACCACACAATAATAATTACATTTTTCTACAATAACCAACAAAATATTCAAAGTATTTAAGATATGTTTTTAATGTCATGGTTCATGAGCACAGAGGTAGTTCTGGATTTTTTATTCCAAAAACCATTTTATTTGAACCTGTTTCTAGTAATGGTTAGGACGTTGTTTGCACAAATGTTTTAGAAACTCAAGTTAACAAAAATTTGAACATTATCACAAAAGAAATTAATTTTCAGTCTTTAAAATGCACTATTTGCAATATTTCTTTCACTTTAAAAAGCAATATGCAAACATATCAAAAATAAACACAAATCAATTTCACAAGGTCAAATATTTACTTACTCAGAAAATTGTTTTTGTCTGCAATGTGGATTCCAATCCAGACGAATTAATGATTTAAAGAAACATTTATCAGCATCACATTTATTTACATTTTAAAAAGAAACATTCTTATTTACAAATTTATCATTGTTATTTACAAAGTTTTCAGGTTTTATTACTTAATATATCTTATTTTACAATATATATACATATATCTATTTATATCTCTGTAATAAATGTCTAAATATATATGTCTTGTATATATATATATATATATATATATATATATATATATATATATATATATATATATATATATATATATATATATATATGTATATATATATATATATATATATATATATATATATTCACATATATATTTTTATATACACGTATCAGCTTTTTACAAGCCTTCGGAATTAGGGTTAGCAAGCAAAAATAAATGTTTAAAGTAGGAAAAAAATTGCTGATTTAAATAAATTTTGTGGATACATTTAATTACTCGTATATATATATATATATATATATATATATATATATATATATATATATATATATATATATATATATATATATATATATATATATGACCGTTTAAAATAAAATTATAACGTCATTGTTTTAAAAAAATGTTTATTCTTTGATATCGTAAGCATGACATACCTTTCGAAATATAATTTAATGCTGAGTAAAATATTGTCAAACTGTACATGTAATATCATTTATTTGAATGATAATTTATGAATAGTTTTTCTTCTTGAGAAAAACATTTCAGATAAATTATGTTGAAAAAAAGACATTGCAATGAAATTATTTATTTTAGAATAATTTTTCAATTCCAATATATTATTACAATTATATTATATTCATTTATATTAGATTTAAAGTCTAAATTAAATTTCGTACAAATTAATTCTGTACAAATATAAATAGAAAGTGTAACAGAATTAGACTATATGGCAAGTTTACATTATAATTGTATAGAATTTCTTTTGTTTAGATATTTTGATCAAAAGTTAAAAGAAAACCTAATAAGGTCTGCTCTTGTGCATCAAGATTGCAAAAGAAGATTTGTTGATACAAGAAATATAAACATAAAAGTCGTCTTAATTAAGAGACTACGATCATCTTCAATTATAGATGTACGTTTCAGGTGGAAATTCTGATGCTTGTCTTGTACAAAATCAGCGAAAGGTAGAAACATTACTGTTAGTGAGAGTGTTACCACTTCGAAATAAGAAAGTGTATTTTCAAAAAATGTTAATTCTTTTAGAGACTAACCCTTGGCTTCATCGTTTATAGAAGGTGAACACGCTGTTCAAAGATCAAGAAGATATTAGGGTGGATATTGGTCAGATCTTGTGATTGAACAAACACTTATGCAGTCCCTTAAAACCAGCGATGAGTTAACAAGAGACCGTGGTCTTGAATTTATGCCTCCTTTGGGATTTAATTACACAGCTGCTGTTCATGACGCAATGACAAATTTTAGAAGAAGTAAAGTTGGAACTAATGAGCAGCATTTAGAAATAGAGTTCACACGTAGATTAAATGATTATGAAGTTTTCCAAAAATTTTTGTCTGGTTCCAAACAAGAAATCCTTTTGAATATGAAGGTACTTTCACTTGTTATCAAGTAGAGCCTTTTCAAAAATTGAAAATCCAATGTTAATTGTGAAAATTCGGAAGCCATTGGATTAGCAATTCAACAAAATCTTGACAACATCAGTTTTACAGAAGCGAAGATCAAAACAAAGAATCAACTTTCAACATTTGAAGCTTTAACGAACTGGACTAAAATTGACAATAAAAACTAAATTTTTATCAAATAAACCAAACTAATTACAAGATGAGCTGCAATTGCACAGAAAGAAAATCATGTTGAAAGTTACTTTGATTACGAACTCACCCCATTTCCACAAGCTTTGTTTAAAAACAATCTTATGCAGAAGCCTGATAAAGCTTCGCTTAGGAAACTACTTCTAACAGAGGAAAGGATATGCTCAATTGAAAAATTGGTAAATTACATCTATGTTCTTGATGGAGGTGCTTTATTGCATCGTGTACTAATAAACACATTAGAAGAACAACAGCTATTGGATCTTCAAGAAATATTATCATCAAAGAAGATAACAACGTTTCGTACGATTTTTAAGATTTTCCAACAATAGTTGCGGCTGATGACACATGTGGATGTAATGCTTCTTACCACTGGAATAAGAAGTTATTTTTTTCTTTCTTCAGGAACATGGCAAGAAATGTTGGATCATCAAAAAAAGTCTGTAAAAAAATTAGAATTTGAGGACATCAAGGTTCATTTGTTTGTCGTTTATGCATGGAGTGGATGTGACTCCACTTCAGCAATTTTGGCAAAGGAAAAGCAATGTTTTTTAACTCCGTCAAAGAGTTAAAAAGTATGAGGGAGATATCTGAAACATTTATGGACTACTGGGCAACAGTCAAAAAAATTGGACAGTCCTCGGTCCATGCTTTTTAAAAAAATAGTATATTCAACATCAAGAGACTTCATTAGCCAAATTAAGGTTTATTCTTTTTTAAACATACCCTAATTTATAAAGATTAGCTAAGCCTAATTAAACTTTTTTAATAGTCAAACTGCTCCTAGCATCATAAGATCTAAAATAAAATAAAAGACACGATTTTACTTTACTAAAATAAAAGACACGATTTTACTTTTTATCGGAGAATTTTATACATATGTTCTTGTTTTCTAATGTATAAATAGTTTTACAAACCTTAAATATTATTGCATTTTTCACTAAAATTGGGAGTGTATGTTTTTTAATTAGATGTCATATTAATTAATGAAAACCTTAAACTTTTACAAGTTTTATAACAATACCTGTTTTCTGAATGTATAATTTCTTTTAAACTGTTACGTTTTAGAGTTTTGACATGAGCGCTAAAAGAATTTGTAAGCATAACATACGTGCGCTAAATATAATTGCAAAATTAACATAAATGCAAAATGCCACTTATGCCAGTTTTTGCAATTACTTAGCACTTATTAAATTCGCACTTATTCAATCGTCTCTCTGCTAATTTGATATTTGAAATAAAAGTTGTCGTAACATAAAAAGCTATTAACCAGCCAACCTTTTGCGAAACTTTTTTAAACTGATTTTAAGTCTGAGATAAGGGATTTTTAAGGGTCATCCATAAAGTTTGTACACTTTTATTTAGACTTTTTCGAATTTTTATACGCTCTTTTCAATATCCCCCACCTCCGTAGATGTACCTACGCTTCCAACATACCCAGCATGTTATTATTGTTTTTTTAAATTTATTTTCTATTTGCATTTATGATTGACCCCATGCTTTTTCTTCAATTATATGACATATATTAGCGGTTAGCGATATGTCTCTAATGTTGACGAAAAGCAAACGTTAATGCTTAACTTTAAAAGTTGATATAAGAACACTTTTACTTGAAGTATGAGCAGGGCTTCAAAAAAAAGCGATTTAGATTAAAAAAAAGTTCGGCTTTCTCAAATATCATTTTCAAGTTTAAACACGCATTTTTTAAAATTATTATTTTTTCTATGAAACGTTTATTATTTTTTTTATAAAAATTTATGAATCCATATTATATTTTACATGTTCTATAATGCGAACCTATTTAAATGAAAATATACATCAAAATAATTGAACGTCAATAAAACATCATTGAGGCGAAGTTTAATCTCACATACAATTTTAATGTTTACTTTATACTATCATATAATCGGTTTTCTCCTTGCAGTGCTTCCCGTTTTTAGATTAGTGTAACTTTTTTTAGTTGTTTTAATACAAGCCCTTTTTATCATAAGCCCTAGCTATTCTTCAATCATAAGTCTAGCTAACTTTGACTTTGGGTAACAATGATCATTAGATATAGAGGTGAGGATCATTTTACTAGAGGATCCGAATAACACGAAATATTACTAATACTCATTTATTTGTATAGGTTAATACAAAAGGTAATTAAAAATGCTTATTATAATTAAAGGGTGCTAAACGTTATTTAAAAAAATGCTACAACGTCAATGCTCTAGTAAACGATAAGGTACCTGAACAATGCCATTAAACAACTGTCTTATATCCCAATTAACTTTGTGTGGAAAAAAACAAAAATAAGCAAGAGGATTAAAAAATGCTGATTGCTTTGTTATTTCAGGGATACGTCAATTAATTTGCTTTTTTTTAAATATATCAACGAAAAAAAAATTGCTACCAAAAGCATGCCAACATGAAAAAATACTTTACACAAAGTTGGCCGGATTAATTTTCTGAATATATTAATATACTGAACTATAAAACAATGTTTACGTATACGTCTTTATTTGAACAAGAAAATATTTACAATGGCATAATACCAATCAACAAAAACAATAACAAATAAAGAAATTGAACAAAAAATAAGAGCAAGTGGATAAAAAAATATATTTAAAAAAAGATAAACTACTTGCAAATAAATGAAATTTTTGGTACCCACCCCTACCTCTTCCTCTGCGACTTCCCCGCCAACTAAAGGTGGAGTCATCTACTCCCCCATTATTAGCCCACCTTCTCTAAGAATTATAAGAAGTGGGCCCACGATTTTCATACGTTATATCTAACAAAAGTTTTAAACTATCTACTATATAATTCTAGATTATGTTGCAAATAATTGAAGTATAATTAAAAATTTAAGTATATTTACCGGTAGTTTCATTTGCAGCTGTCGGTATTGTGGCTTGTTAACAAAAATATTTTCATTTCATTGCGCAGAAATCATAAAATATTATTACAAAATTAAAATAAACGAATGTGAGTTTTATTTATGCACATAATAACAATAATAAGTAGTTACCATACGCTGCAAATGGTGTATCATTTGTTCTCTCTGAAAAGTAAAATATCTTTACTAATTATTTATTGTATTGAAAAAAACACTAAAAAAACAAAAACACATAGACATTTAAATATTAATGTAATTGTAGTTGTGAAAGGTATTTTTACCAATTGCAGGAACTGTTGCATTAGTTGTTGTAGCTAAATGATATAAGGGGTTACGTGAAAATGTTACATTTTTTTTTGAATATGAACTTAATAAGGTCATGTTAGGGGTTGTTCACAAATTACATCACGCGATTTTTTACCTACTTCTCCCTCGTCACAACATGGTAACTCTTTAGTAGCAAGTCACAAAGCCACCAAACTTCCATCCCTAAAGCATGACATTATTTATGTACGACCCGATAAAAGGTAAATACAAACATCAACTGCAAAAAAATATTTTTGTTTTTTTGTGGTCAAACTATGTTTGTATACTTGAGTTTTGTTCAATGTTAAGGTTAAATTTAGATATATATTACATTTGTACAATATATTTAATATATCATTTTTAACTAGTTAAATTTTTTATTTTACTTTGCCGTTCTTCTAATTGACCAACACGTCGCACTTAAATGTTATTTAAAAATATATATTTATATACTCTGACAATTGGTTATTTAATCTATATTATATCAAAGTAAATATGATATATAAAAAATCAAACACAATACAAAAATATTCACGATAAAAATAAAGGTTGAAACAAATTCATACACATTTCTTTTTGCTTTGCCACTAAAAGAAAAATAGGAAAGGTGTCTCTAATCCGTTACTAAACGTTAGTGTCAATAAAGATGATTTTATTATTTAAAAGAATTGTGTTATTTTTTTAAATAATAAAAGGGATTTTATTATTTAAAAGAATTGTGTTAATATAGTCATCATTCCCCCCTTCCCCCTTCAT
>NC_061165.1:9467969-9470469 GCF_022113875.1 Hydra vulgaris
ACAAAAAAAAAAACAGAAAAAAATTGTAATTATATAAAATAAAAATTCCTAGCCCCGCCTTATAAACTTATTATTATAATTTTTAAATTACTCTTGGTAATTTTTTTAATTTTTTCAAATTTTTTTTTTGTTTTTTTTATACACATATTGTTCAGTAAAATTGAAGATGACAGCAAAGTTAAAAAAATTCGCTGTGGTTGAATTTCTTGATGAAAAAAAAAAAAGTTTGTGTGCCACGGACGTTATCTGTTCGTCATGGCTGATCAATGAAAGTTTAGTGTTTTGGCCCAATCATTTGGGATCATCTCGCCGTTTAACGGCCATACGCGAAGCCACACTTACTCCTGAAAGTAATTAGAAACAGTTAAAAATAAGAATTCTCTATTATTCTGGTAATTGTCGTTATTATGTTATTATTCCTTGTTTAATTTTACGTTACACACATGCTAGATGCTAATGATCTAAACAGATATATATATCTTTACTTTAAATTTTTTAGACAGTTATAAAACTGCTGTAGAACGAATGGAAACATTAGAATTCACATCAAGCATTGAAACAGCTGCTGAAAGTGATGAAGAATTGTCTATGCCACCAGCTAAAAAGTTAGCAGTTTGCAATACAAGTGACACTGAGGTTTATCCATCAGTTTCCCCAAGATTAAAGAAATCTTTTAATTGCCAAAATATTTTACAACCCACAACTGTTTGATATATTGAGCCATTTAGTTCGAATCATTCTATACCGATATCTTCCTCTTCTGACCAGAGCTTGGCAACTGTTGTGGCTGCTTTAGGCACCCGATTTTCTGGTAAAGATTTATATTGATGGGTTATTTATTTGAAAGTTTAATTAAATTTACTCTTCAATATATTTTTGAATGTAGTTATACTGTTTTTTTTTTCTCTTTTTTTTGTGTTGACTTTCATAAAAAGCTAATCTATTTGATATGCTTTTTATTAAAGTCAGATTTATTTTTTTATTGAAGCATTTGAGAAGAAAAGTTTAGAGCTGCTTGTCAGTATTCAATATGATTTGAAAAAGTTAAACACTCGCCTAATCAATTTAGAAAAAAGCTTAGTGTTTCCTTCTACTGTTAGCAATCAGAGCATAGCAGGACCATCCCCATCAGTTCAATGGAATTATTTGCCTGTTAAAGAGGAAAAAGAACTTTTAGACCTGGATGAAAAATTACAGAACAAAGACACCTATGAATCTTTGGTATGTATCAGTGAATTGATATCATTTAATAGTTTTTAGAAACAGTTCCATGTGCATTTAAAATTTCTATACTGTAAAATATACTATACATTTGATTTAATTATGATATTGAAAAGAATGCTTTATATAAAGTATCTTAATTAAATTGTGTAGTAGTTTTAACTATTTATGCCCAGTTAGCTCATTTAATATAGCAATGAGCCTTATAATCATAAGGTCTCTCACATTAGAAACTTCAGATTGCATTCATCCTAACTTTTTTTCTGTGGTAAAGACAACCTATACTAGTGAATGAAAAATCTGATGCTATTGTGTAATTATTGGTAGGGATATGAGACGCTCATAAACCTGTGTTAAATTTTGTATGATTTTCTTAGTGCTTTTATCACTTTTAAAACATTTATGATAATAAATCTTGATCAGCAAAACAGGTTGACCTCAGGGATTGCTTCTATGTGTAACAAATTGCTTTTTTTTTTTGATAATGTCATATTTAAATATCATTATAGATAACCACGTTGTCGCATTATGGAAACCCGTTCGAAATACACACATTTATGGAACCATTAAACTTTTATTACAACCAATTATATATTTTTGTAAACAAATTAGATTTGTTTTTTTGTTTTTTGTTTTAGATGAACTTTCTTGCATCGGTTGGAGGCGACGATTACAAGCAACTTACCACGGCTATTTTAAAACAACTATTGACTAAAAAAGTATGCTTGTTATATTCTTTGTATAGCAGGAAACAAAAGAAATCCTTTTCGTCTCTTACGTCCTGCAAGGTGGTTATAGCTAATTTTCTTTAATTATTTATCTTCATATTTAGTTGAATTAATAAATTTGATAATTTTTAATATTACATTTTGTTCATGTTTTGTTTAACATTATTAACATAAAATTTGTTTTCAGCTGCCATAAAAAAAAAGTTTGAAAACGCTAATAATAAGAGCATTAAAAAAAGATTCGGCAGCTTTCTGGCTACGGCCATTGATAGAGACGGCGGAAGAGAGAATAGAACCGCAATTGGGCAAAGCCCAAATTTGAGCGATGAAAATGAATGTCGCGAAGATAATCTGATAGTGAATCAATGCCCATTATCTGATAGTGTAATGCTGTAATATATATATATATATATATATATATATATATATATATATATATATATATATATATATACACATATATATATATATATATATATATATATATATATATATATATATACATATACATATATATATATATATATCTATATATATACATATATATATAT
>NC_061165.1:9475469-9525469 GCF_022113875.1 Hydra vulgaris
TTATTATTATTACTATGTTTTTTATCAATTATTTAAATTATCAATTATTATTATTATCAATTATTTTTGTAACCAATTGTTAACAACAATAATAATATTATTGTTGTTAATAATATCGTTGTTAATATATATAATATTGTTGTTAATAATAATAATAATAATAATAATATTGTTAATAATAATAATAATAATAATAATATTGTTGTTAATAATAAAATATATACAATATTGTTGTTAAAAAAATCTCGCTCTTTCAGGTCAAGATCTAGTATGCTAATATATTAATACCATGTTAATGGATATGATATTATTAATATCATATCCATTTACATAGTATTAACATATACGCATACTACATCTTGATCTATTAGACTGAGATTTTGGATGTTTTTCTAAAATAAATTTTATTTCCTACCTGACGATGATATACAAATTATATCTACGTAAAACAGATAATTAAAATATTATTTATTAGTATTTAATTTAATATGTAAAAAAAGAACTAATATTAGTAATATGTAAAAAAAAAATGTATCGTTATTATTAGTGGTAACAGACGAAACCTAAATTCAACAAATAAACAGCAATATTCCTCATATTAGCCAAAATATTCCACATATTAGCCTCGTGACTCTCAAAATTTAATTTTACTGATATAGAGCTTAAAAACATGCGTATAAAGTTTTCTAAAATCTCATATACCTAAATCTTATATAATCTTAGTATCCGGCTACCGACAAATTTTAAAATCGGACTCTGCGAAAATCAAAATTTTTAACCAATCAAAACAGGGATCGATTTCAGGAAATAGCCGTTCGTGCTTCACTAATGTTTACGTAATAAGCTGCAAGTCACATATCTAGAATAGGAGGGTAATAAAATTTCTAATTCTAGCAGTTCATCTGAAGGTCTCCGCAAATTTTTTTGTCGGGTGGCATATCTTGGTTGCCACCATCAGGAGAAGAAATGGTAACTGTTGTTACCATTTCTTCTGCTGATTGTTACCACCATCAGGAGAAGAAATGGTAACTGTTCTGTTGGTAGTTTCCATGAGATCCTCGGCTTCTTGCAAAGTAACCATTCGACTTTGTCATATATATATATATATATATATATATATATATATATATATATATATATATATATATATATATATATATGTATATATATATATATATCTATATATATAT
Organism: Hydra vulgaris; assembly: GCF_022113875.1. Classification (NCBI taxonomy): domain Eukaryota; kingdom Metazoa; phylum Cnidaria; class Hydrozoa; order Anthoathecata; family Hydridae; genus Hydra; species Hydra vulgaris. Next base: position 9,476,660 of record NC_061165.1, read on the forward strand.
ATATATATATATATATATATATATATATATATATATATATATATATATATTATATATATATATATATATATATATATATATATTTATATATATATATATATATATATATATGTATATATATATATATATATATATATATATATATATATATATATATATATATATATATATATATATATGTATATATATTTATATATATAAATATAGGATGGCCCAAAAGTCGCGCTACCATTTAAAAATTGAATAGCTTTTTTATTTCTTTATTAAATGGAATAATGTTTCTGTATATGACAATATAACATTGGGAAATTCTTTTGGTCTAATTATGGAAGATGGCGTCACGCAAATGACCTCCATTTGCCGCTTCGCAAGCGCGCGCCCTTTCCAGGGCATTTCCCATGACACGGATCAGCGTGTCCGGTTCCAGTGCTCGAATTTCTGTTCGAATGTTTTTCTTCAGCTCCTGGATATTGCGGGGTTTAGTACTGTAAACACGATTCTTTAGGTAGCCCCAAAGAAAAAAATCTGGAACGGTTAGATCGGGCGAATTCGCTGGCCAGTTGAAATCAGCGTTTCTTGAAATTAATCGTTCTCCAAACATGTCCCTCAAGAGCTGCATAGTCTGTCTCGCGGTATGGGCAGTCGCTCCATTTTGCTGCTACCAAACCTCCGGTGTGTCCTAAACAGCTGGACGGACAAATTTCTCTAACATTTCGCGGTATCGGGCCCCAGTCACCGTTACTGCATTGCTTTTCTCGTCCTCGAAGAAGTATGGGCCGATTATTTTTTCTTAAGTTACACCACACCAAACCGTGACTCTGAGTAGGTGCAGTTGACGCTGATAGATGGCCTTCGGATTTTCGGTACCCCAAAATCTGATGTTTTGTTTATTGACAAAGCCATTCAGGTGAAAATGGGTTTTATCACCCATGATTAATTTATGAAGAAAATCGTTGTCGTCTCTTGCCATCTCTTAAAAACGAACTGCATAATCCCGTCGTCGCTGGTAATCTAATAGCTTTATCTCTAGGACTAATTGCATCTTGTACGGGTACATGTGCAAATCCTTTTGTAGTCGCTGTAAGGACGTCCTGGGGATACCAAGCTCGCGGAAACGACGTCGAGTCGACGTTGCTGCATCTTGTTCAATGGTTTGCTCAACACAGAGCTGTTTTCCGGGGTTCGCATGGAACGTGGTCTCCCGACTCGTGGCAAGTCGACCACAGATCCCTGTTGTTGGAAACGATGAATTAGCCGGATGATCGCCAATTTAGAGGGCGGAATCCTCACTTGGTAATGACGCATGTATGCTCTCTGTGTGAGCACAATAGACCGATTACGGCGATCATCCGTCTAATTCATCGAAAAACGATAAATTAGACGGATGATCGCCGATTTTCAAAAACAAATTCTACGATTTTGGTTCTTTGGGCTGTGCTGAATTTCTCCATAACGAATCTCCAAGGGTTGAAGTGTTAATATCTGAAAGAAAAAATAATAAAAATTATAAGGAAGATTGTTATGAATTTTTCCAATGGTAGCGTGACTTTTGGGCCACCCTGCCCATATAATAATTGTTCTAAGTTGTAAACACAACATGATTTGTTGTGTTTACAACTTGGAACAATTATTTTTTGCAATAAAAAACGAATTCTAATGTTTGGAGTTGAGTTGTGAAGACACAACAATTAGTCCTTAAACTTTAGTAGTCAATATACAACTTAAGTAGTCTTTAAACTTTACGATATCGTTTTTGAAACATATGTTACCAAGTTTGATGAAAATATGCTATCAACATTAAAATTAAAAATGGTCATTGGAAAATATAAAAATACAAAATGTATACTAATTGTAATATTTCCTTTTTGCAATGTTCCCATTGGGAACATTAGGCGTTGGAAGTTTAGTTACAAGCTATCATGGTATTTAAAAAATATGAAGCAGTCAACGTCATGCCATTAAATACACAATTGAATTAAATAATGAAAACAAAAAATAATATTGTTTAGATATTCAAATAACTAACTAAAAGGTCATTACTATTTCAAAATATGTTAGCCGAGAACCAAGAGGCCGTATATCCACATATTGCGTATTTGCGTATCTGTTATTAATAAATATTTAACAATTATTTGGGTGTGTGCCCATTAAATCTAGTCTCAAGAATGATGCAACTTTTTTAAATATTTTAAAATTTAGTCAGATATTCTGACAGGAAGGTTTTAAAACTTAAAATAAAATTTAAAACTTGATTTTCTTGGAAATACGAAAAATGGACATACGGCCTCTAGGTTCTCTGCTGCCCATACATTAAAAAAAAGTAACAATAAATATTTAGGCTAAACCTAATTAAAACCACAATCCAAAAAGCTTTACTGTTTAAATAATTTATGCATGGATTTTTATCAATTCGCTCCAAAAAAAATTTTAAATAAGAAATCGATTTTCTAAAAAATGTGTTAAAAAATGGATTCAAAAAGAAAAGATTACAAAACCTTGTAAATATTGTTATAAAAAACCAAACTCAAAAAATGAAATATTCATCCCTGTCAACGAAACAAACATGTCAGCTATATCACTACCATGGATCCCACAATGTGTGTGTATATATATATATATATATATATATATATATATATATATATATATATATATATATATATTAGACTGCTTTTTAATGTCATGAGAAAATTAAAAGTACCTGGAATCATTTCTTCTGCGCAGACCCATATTTTATTTGAATTTTTTTTTTTAAATTGGGTCACTTTAGGGGTTGCTCAAGTGCCTCAAAAATAATTTTAGGACTTTAGGACCCTTTTTTTAACCCATTTTTGGCACGTTCAAGCAAGTTCTAAAACTAAAAAAAAAAATTCTTTTTAGAGTTTTTACGTAGGTAGGAATATAAAATAAAAATACATGCTTAGTTTATTTATGGGAAATATTATATATAAATCTGTCTACAAAATCGCATGTTTATGCGATTTTTTTAGATTATTTCGCATTACGGTAACTTTTTAGATACTTTAATGTTTTTTGAAAGAATCTCCACATATTTGTTGCATAAACCATCAAGCAAATTTATAAAATAAACTTTGCATTAAGTTATTATAAAAAAAAAAGTTATATTTATTCATAGTTTTTTTGTTTTTCTTGGTTGACTTGGTTTTTCCTTCATACTTGCTTTTACAGTTGTTCAAGAATTATATTAAAATCTATCACTTTTATTCACTTCTAGCAACATCAATGTTGTCTTTAATGAGCCTAATAGTTTTTATTTTTTATTAACGTTTTTATTTAAGGTGCATAAATACTTTAGGAAATCCAAACAGCAGACTTTTGGATCACATTGTATTAACAAGTAACACAACAGTCTTTTATTTCTATTATTATTACTGGTGCATACAAATGCTTTTACGACTAAAAACATATTTTACGACTTTTTAAATACATGTTACGTTTCTTGATTACATATTATAATATCTAAATTACATGTTGTGTTTCTCAATTTCGTATTTTGATTTCTTAATTACAACTAATATGTTCTCAATTACATCTTGAAAAATTGCAGCAGGGCGATTGATTAAAGGAAGAGCTCCTGTCGTAAATATTTCATCATACAAACTTTTTACTTTTTTTTCTTGACTATAAATTAAACAGTTCATGTTAAATTCTCAAAGTATAAAGTTAATTTTGTTTTCTTCGCTACCTTTGTGAATGATATTTGCTGTGAAAAGAAACTAAGATTTTCAGACGCAGCATCAGGTGGTCTATAACAGCAGCTTAATAGAGCTTTTTTTATTAATAATATTTTAATAGTTACGATTTCTTTATCACCGTCAGAAGTTAACATCTGCATCTGAATTAGATTTGATTTTAAGTATTAATCGTAAAAATTAAATATAAAGGATTCATAGTCATCCATTTATCTTTATTTAAATTTGATTATAGAATATTCAAAGATATTCTTTATAGTTATAGGTCACGCGTAATTAATTTATTATAAGTTACTTTGACATACTTACCTTTCTCCCTTCTTTGAAAAGATTTCTTCGTAAATCCATTGTAAAATTGCTAAAGTCTTCGTTAACTTAACACCGCTTGTTTTAAAGCTTTATCGTCGTATATTTGGTTAAAACTAGGGCATTGTGTTTGTAGTTTTGAAATCAAACAACTGTTGACCTGTTTTTTCTTTACCATCCCCATGGGCTCATTTCAATTTTTTAATCAATTTTTTCTTGTATTTTAAACTTTGTTTTCAATTTTTTTCTCAATTTTTTAATCAATTTTTTCTTGTATTTTAAACTTTGTTTTCAATTTTTTTCTTAATTTTTTAATCAATTTTTTCTTGTATTTTAAGCTTTGTTTTCAATTTCAATTTTTTAATCAATTTTTTCTTGTATTTTAAGCTTTGTATCGAGTAAAGTTACTCGATACAAAGCCTAATATACAAGAAAAAATGCATAGCTTAGTTACATGCTTATTTGACTGTGAAGTCAAATAACCATGGCTTATGCAGACATGTGATAGAGATAGCGGAAGAAAAAATAATAATCGTGGGCACCAAATATCATAAGCTATACACGATTCAATAACAAGTAGCTCAGTCAATATCAAATCTACTCTATAAATTTTATAGTGAATTTTTTTATTTAAAACTCAATGTGTCAGTTTTTGGTATAAGTTTGGTGTTTCCAATATGTATATTTAACCGAGAAATAATGTGTATCGAGTAGTTCTTTAGTATTTTGCTCACTTTCTTCCAAAGTTTTGTTAGCTTTATCTTTTATCCCAACAAATCTCAAATTTTTTTTTTCTTCTAGTTCTGCTATTTTCTCTTTTATGTTATTGTTTCAATTTTCAATATTACTTCCATCTGGTGATTTTTTTGACTCTGTTTTGTTTATTTCTATAAGTTCAATTATTATTTTATCATAGCTTTTACTTATAAACTTTACAGCTTTCTGTACCTCAGATAATTTTTTTAACGTAAAGTTTTTATCTTTTAAGTTAATAAATTTTATTTCCATTTTTCCAATCCGATCATTAAACATTTTCATCATTGAACTTTCGTAATTTTCAAGGATATCTTTAAGTTTGTGTAAAATTTTTCGCCAATAATATAACTTTTTAAATAAGCTCTTAACAGACATCCATTCGCGATGAAACTTCGCGTTTCTATTTCAATAGATATAGCTCGCGTATCCAAAACAATAAATATAGCTTTTTGAGAATTTGCTAAAGCTTTTGACTAAGTTGCTCATAAAAGATAATTTTTAAAACAATAATTTTATGGAACTTAACAACATTAAATACGTTGCTTTAAAAGCTTTATAAGCAAACGAACAAAAGAGTTTCTAGCGCGATCAGCTTTAATTGGAAAAAAGTTATAAGTGAAATACCACAATGATTAGTTATTGGACCCTATTTATTTGTCATTTATATGAAAGATTTAACACGTGAAAAAACCATTCCTTTAAAATTATACTTTGATTTTTTCAACCCATATACCAGATAATATCATATTCTTTTAGCTAATTTTTGTTTTTGGTTTTGAACTTTATTTAACGTAAGACGTTAAAATATTAAATAATATCAAAATACTTTTTTATAATCATGGTAATAATTATATAATTACAAATAATAATTAAGTTACAAATATTTTTTTAAATAAATTCTTAAAAATTAAAACTTTTTCATTACTTAAACTGTGATCCTAAAAACAGATTTAAGTTTAGGCAAAAAAATACTTTACGTTTCTCATTATTTTTCATACATTACAAAATACAACTACACTAAATAAAAGTAAGTGATTTTATAAATTATGTTTAACTTAAAGATAATGAAATATTTATTAGGAATATGTCTAATAATAATATAAAAGTAGATCGCAATTAATAATAATAAAAATGTAGTAGCAGTTATGGTGAAACCAGATTTATATTTTATAGCAGATGTAGCATAACTTGTAGCGCTCAAGGCTATAACAAAAATACTCATTCTTGCAAGGCTATTTAACTTTACAATATTTGCTGTATATATATTTTTTGATAAATTTGTTCCATAAATAATAGAGCTAATATCATAACTTTAAAAGCTTGTTGAGCCTTAATCTATTATAAAGTTATCTAAAACAGGTGTTGACGAATGGGTTAAAGCTTTAAATAAAAGTTCATAATCGAATATATGTCCATCATCGTAATCGTCAATAATTTTTTGACAATTTGAACATTTTCCAGATTCAGTATATATATATATATATATATATATATATATATATATATATATATATATATATATATATATATATATAATATACACAAACATAAATTTAAACTGTATACATAAACGGCATATACGACAAAATGTCAAGCTGATATTTTTTTCAGTTTGCTATTTTGTGGCTCTCAATTAAATAATAACTATATTTTTAAATGTAAAATATTCAATAAAATAGAATAAATTGCAAAAAAATAAAAAAAAGATATTAATGCAAAAAAAAAGAAAAAATGACACTTGAAAGCCTGATATATATTCAGGGGCGGATCCAAGTATAAAATGGACTGTAGCAAAAGTAAAACCATATATTATATGGTTTAATCTACCATTTCTATACTTATCAATTCAACACCAATTTTTCATTAGTAACTTCAATATTATTTTGTAAAATAAAATAATTTAAAAATTTTTTAAATAAATTGCTTTAAGAGCGGGTTCAGGCAAAAATAGCCAAAAAGTATTCACATACGCCTCTTTTCCATATACGTGGATCTTATAAGAGAATTATAAAATAGTTTTTTTTTACCTGAACTTGTCTCTATTTCTCCCGCTAATTTTTTTTTAGTGATCTATAGATTGTGTGCTAAAATAAAAAATTCACATACGCACCTTTTCTGTATATTTATATAAGAGCTTAACATGAAAAAGATAAATCATTTATTTCAAGACAACCTGACCAAATCCAATCCCTCTATTGATTTATGCACACTTACTGTGGCTAGGCGTGTCAAATAAAAAAATCATTTTATGCTAATAGTAACAAAAAAATAAAGAGTAAGATTAGTTTAAAATTTATATAATAAATTAGTTTAAATTGTAAATTAAAAATAGCATGCTAACTATTAAAAACATGTTACATCATATAGACCACATGTGGCTTAAATCTTTAATGATTCAAAATACTTTTTTATAATATAAATCTAAAGAGAATAATGTCAAGAGAATAACGTAAAGACTTGTCGAAGTTATAATGAGAATAATGTAAATGTTATCCAAGTTATTGACTTTTGGTATTTCTGGTAAACTTCTTACGTAAAAAGTCTGTTTCTTAGCTAATAGAAAACAAAGAGTACTTTTAGGTGAAAGTATGACAGATTGGGTTGATGTACTTCGTGTTGTACCACAAGGGTCTGTTCTAGGTCCTCTCCTTTTTCTGGTATTTATAAATGATTTACCAGAAAATTTTATAAATGAGTGTCGTTTATGCTGATGATAATAAGATAATTGCGCCTATTTCTTCTCAAAATGATTCACAATTGTTTCAAAATGATATAACTAAACTTGACGAATGGTCAACAAAATGGAAATTAGGAAAATTTTGAAAAATGTAAAATTATGCATCTTGGTTTAAATAATAACGAATATTCATATTTTATTAATAATAAAAATACATTAATGGAAATTGAAAACTCAAAACTAGAAAAAGACATAGGTGTTTATATATCAAGTAATTAAATATTGGCCAAACAAGTAAAATATGCAGCTAGTAAAGCAAATAGTATGCTCTCACTACTAAATAATACATTCAAGTACAAGGATAAAGATCTAATAAAAACACTGTATTGTACAGATGTTAGACCAAATTTAGAGTTTTTAATTCAAGCATGGATTCTGTATTATACAAAAGATATTAATGAACTAGAAAAAGTCCAACGAATAGCTACCAAAATGATACCGTAGCTAAGACATCTTGAGTACGAAAAAAGATTGGAAATTTTTGGTTTGACTACTTTGGAGACTAGAAGGCTTAGGTGCAACCTGATCCAGCAATTCAAAATATTTAAAGGTATTGAAATCATTGATATTAAACAAAATAAAACAATGAACTCTATTTGCTCATCAGGTCCTGGAGCTATCATTAGAGGAGCAAAACATCGAATAAAACCTGAATTGGTCAGAAATTGTTTGAAAAGGCAATATTTTTTCAGCAATAGAGTTGTTGATGGATGGAATAGTCTACCAGCCGAAGTTGTTCAATCTACTACAGTTAAAAGCTTCAAATTAAACTTGCAATCGGTCAACTTTGAAGCAATAACTAACAAGATAAAAACCAAGAAAGCTTATTATTAACGTTTTTATTATTTAATGACTGAACTAACTTGTTCATTAATTAATTTATACCGGCTGTTAAAGATATTGCCTGGCGCTTTATCTCAACAACATTAATTATTATTATTATTATTATTATTATTATTATTATTATTATTATTATTATTATTATTATTATTATTATTATTAAGAGATTAATAGGTGTTATAGTTCATATATTAGGCACATTAAAAGATACAATAGAATAGGAAAAATTTTTAATCTATTTACTATTGACCATCAAGAAATCTTTCAAAAACTTTATTACACTTAACAAATAAAAGTAATTAAAATTAAATTTAGTAATTAGTATTATAATATTAATGAATGTAAAAAGACATGAAACATATTTTAATGAAAGAATTAAAAGAAAAATTATTGAAAATTTTTATCACATTACAGTTCTTTTGTAAGTTTAGGTTTTAAAGTCAGAATTAAAATCGATGATTATAAAACAAAAAAATGAAGCTCCAAAAAAATAAAATAATAAAAATACTGGCAAAATTCAAAAAATACGTATTGTTTTAAAAAGTAAATATATTTAAAATAAAAAATTAATGAAACAAAAAAAAAAATGCTGATAAAAGTTTATGGTGTTGGAGCGCGTCCCAGCACCCCTCTTCCTTTTAATGGCGCTGTATGGGGTTAGTCTCCTCCATCTAAAGGAGGGATCATCTCCCTCATACCGGCACCACCGGAAGAAGGCTCTTTCAGAAATTGGTCCGGGGTGCTGGGAGCGATATTCAATGAAATCTTTCCGAGATGCAAAAAAAAAAAAATTATTAATTGAAAAATTAATAATAAAAATAAATTTAAATTCATACTGCATTTAACAATGAATAAACATATTATTTAAAAAGCTTTTTGAAAAAAATTATTAAACAAACTAATGTAAAAACTAACATAAGTAATGTTTAAGTTTCAATACACATAGCACTCATAAAACTACTTATGTATGCAAAACACATTACCTGATCGTCTTACTGATGATATTGATGATATTGTGGAGGTAATAAAAAATGGATATCAACTAACATATATTAATCGGTTTTATATAATTGTATTCAAACATCAAAAAAAGTAATATTCAAATTCCAATACACATAACACTCATAAAACAGCATAAGTAAGCAAAACGCACTACCTGTTGTTGTTTGAGGTACTAATGTAGAGACAAAAAATAAATGAATAAATTAAGTGTAATATAAAATATGTAATCTTTAAGTTTTAATACACATTAAAAATGCATAAAACTGCATAAGTATGCAAAACACATTACATGATGTTATTAATTGTGGTGCTAATGTAGAAACAAAAAAGTAAATAATAAAGTAAGTATAAATTAAGATAAGCAATCTTTAAAACACATTAAAAATGCATAAAACTGTAAAAGTATGGAAAACAGATTACCTGATGTTGGTGATTGAGGTGCTAATGTAGAGACAAAAATGTAAATAGTTTTAAATTAAGGTAATTAAATTAATTAAATTGTAATTAAATTAAAGGTGATTAAATTAATTAAATTGTAAATAAGGTTTAAATTAAGAGATGTGATCTTTATGTTTCAAAAAATATAACGCTCATAAAACTACATAAGTATGCAAAACACATTACCTGATGGTCCTGTGGATGATATTGATGCTATTGCAAAGGTAAAAAAAAGTATAGAGGGCCTATAAAAAAAAAAATTTATTAAAAAAAGTAAAAAAGAACGTAGACTACTTTTGGAAGTAAAATGCTATATTATCTATAATACCCAAATATATTTAAACTTTGTTTTTACCCATTGAATCTGAATAAAATGAAAAACTTATAAACATTAAAATAAACTAATTTGCCTAATATATTGAATAACTAATAAGTAATTATGTTTGCACAAAAAAAGAGTATCAACAACAACAAACTGCTTACTTTTATTATTAATAACAACAGAATCTTTTAACTATTCTAAATAAAATTAAAAAAAGTTATAAAAATTAAAACAAAAACTAACTTGCTAAAAATAGAATAACTTTAGAAATATTAAAATAGTGTAAAGTTTGCACACAAAAAAGGGTAATAACAACAAAATATAAAGAAAAGTTATAATTAGCAAATTGCAGGTGGTGGCATATATATAAATATATAATATATATATATATATATATATATATATATATATATATATATATATATATATATATATATATATGTATATATATATATATATATATATATATATATATATATATATATATATATATATATATATATATATATATATATATATATATTAGGTATTATAAAATATATATTTATGTACATATATATATATTTATATATATGTACATAAATTATATATATACATATATATATATATATATATATATATATATATATATATATATATATATATATATATATATATATATTATATATTTATATATATATATATATATATATATATATATATATATATATATATATATATTATATATATATATATTATATTATATATTTTATATATTATTATATTATATATATATATATATATATATATATATATATATATATATATATATGTACTTATATATATATATATATATATATATATATATATATATATATATGTATATATACTTATATATATACTTATATATATATGTATATATATATATATAAATATATTATATTGTATATGTTATATATATATATATATATATATATATATATATATATATATATATATATATATATATTATTTTGTATATTTTATATATATATATTATTTTGTATATTTTATATGCTATTATATTATATATTATTATATATATTACATTATATATGTTATATATTATTATATTATATATATTATATAATTTATATATATATATGCTATTATATTATATATTATTATTATTATATATATATTATATTATATATGTTATATATTATTATTATTATATATATATTATATTATATATGTTATATATTATCATATTATATATATTATATATTATATATATATAATATATATATATATATATATATATATTATATATCTATATATATACTTATACTATAAATATATTTTGATAGATAACCTTCTCATACAAAGTTAGCTTACTTGGTAAGAGCCCTTCTCTTCTGATCTCTTGGACATCTAATAGATACAAAATTAATTTTAAAAAAGTTTTCTTATTCAATTAAACCTAAAAGATGTGTATTTATTTTTATTTAAATGAAATGTCTTAATACTTTCAACTTTCAATTGTATTTAATGTTATGTTTTATATTATAAAATGGTTAGACATTTTCACGACGTAACCAAAACTCTGTTAACTCCGAAAATTTTCGTTTTTAAGTGTAATATTTACCTTTTAAAAGTTTACCATTTAAAAGACCTGAAATTCATTAGCTAAATAAAAAAATTATGTTTAGCCACGTGTTCAAGGTTCGCTGCATTAGAAAAAGTAAAAGCAGATAAATAAACATAACCGAGTTTTGGACATCTGTTTAAAACCTTTAAATTTTCTTAGTTAATAATTAGAATACTATGGTACTAAATTTTGTATATATATATATATATATATATATATATTCAGTGGCTTACTTCTAAAGAAAACCTGAACTTTTTTCACACCCAAAGATATACAAATTTATCTCTTTATAATCATAATCTTTATATAATTAATTATATCATATAATAAAATATTAAATTGAATATATTAAACTGAATTCATGTTTTATCTCTTATTAAACCTTTTATAATTTTTAAGGAATATATAGAATATATTTTATCCCTTTTAAATTTATAATCTCTACATATTATCTCTTTTATGTAAAGATAAAGATACAATATACAAATATAAAAAAATAATATTAAAACCTTTTGTGTTTTGACTGCGCTTTTCTAAAATATAATTATAAAAATATAATCTACTATATAATTTCTAAATTGAGATTAATTTTTTTTTAATGGAAGAATACAAAAATAAACTTTTAAACGAAATGAAGAAAGTTTATTATCGCCCTCTAAGTATAAATCTAAGAAATGAATAGGAAAACACCGCATGGCAGCTTTTCAGAGGTTTAGGAGTACAGTTTGCTTAAATATCATAATGCAAAAATCGTGTATTTTTTAAATGTTTTAATTGATTTTATTTGATTTTAAATGCTTTAATTGATATTTAATTGATTTAACTGATAGAGTTATACTTTTATTACCAGATTTGGCGGAATTAAGAAGATGAGGAAATAAGACATTTTTGGCTTCTCTGGCACCGCAGCTGTACTATCTAGAGTAGCAAGACTTATTTTAGTTTTTCTTTTATGAGTTTCAGATTAAATTTGTTTTAGACTATTTGCAGCTTCTTATGACTAATCACGTGAGCACAGTATCTCAATAGTGACACAAACGTTTTTACTTACTATTGCACACTAATTATACCTATACCTATTATTTTTTTACTTCAATATTTTTACGTAAAATAATTCATTAAAAAAAGTTGTCTTAAGAGCAAAAAAGTTAACTTGCGCACTCTTTCAGCTTACCTAAAGCATATAAAAGATTTATAATTAGGTTTTTTTTTTCTCCTAGACGCATATCATTGGTAGCTCAATGGTTTAGTGCGCTGTCACCAGTGTTGTGTTTGAGGTTTTAAAGACATCTCTTTATAAATTTTGAAAATTTTTCATTCTTTTTGTATTTCCCAGCAAGCAAAAATATATCTAAAATACATCTAATATGCATCTAAAAACTGGTCTAAAAGATGTCGAAATTCAGGTCGTGAACGGGACATAAATAGACGTTTTTTGGATTCATTTTATTCGACACAAATAATTGCCTTAGATGCAAAAAAGATGTGAAATATATATCTTACAGATGCATATTTGATGTTTAAAATACGTCTCTTAAATAGATGTCTAAGGCGCGTTTAAAAAAGATGGATAATGGATAATTTTTTAAATGTATATTTCACATCTTTTATGCATCTATAGATGCGCACAAATATTTGACACAAATAAATGCCTTATAAGGCATTTATTTGTGTCAAATAAAATGCATCTAAAAGGCATCTATAAAATAGACAACTATTTATGTCCCATTCACGACGTGAGTTTAGACGTCTTTTTAGACCAGTTTTTAGATGTATTTTAGATGCATTTTACATAACTTTTTGCTTGCTGGGACTTGTTTGATACAAAGGTGTTATAGCAGTTAAATTAGTCATAAAAAATGATTAAATTACACAAGCAAAGAAGCATTTTAACTAAAATTACTTAATTTTATTTCACAAAAATATACATAAGAAACTATATTTCTGCATTGCCATCAACATCTTCTTCCACATCACCGATATCTAAAATATATATATATATATATATATATATATATATATATATTTATATATATATATATATATATATATATATATATATATATATATATATATATATATATATATATATATGTATATATATATATATATATATATATATATATATATATATATATATATGTATATATATATATATATATATATATATATATATATATATATATATATATATATATATATATATATATATATATATATATATATTGATCTATTTTATAATAGAAAAATTCAACTTTATAATGGAACTAAAAGTTTCATGTCTATTTAATTATACCTTAAATATATATATATGTGTGTGTGTGTGTGTGTGTGTGTCTATATATATATATATAATATATATATATATATATATATATATATATATATATATATATATATATATATATATATATATATATATATATATATATATATATATATATATATATATTCCTGCACAGTAACCTGGTTAGTAATATTTTTCATATATTTTCATGCAACAACATTTCTTATTTATAAGTAAAAACTATAGTTTATTTTATGTTATAATAACTGTATCGACTAATGTGATTTAATGAAAACACATTGTCAAAGTTTTTGTGTTTTATACTAAATATCAGTTTGAAACGGAAACATGTTTTATATATAATAAATCTTAATAAGTCACATTTTGCATTGCTTGCTTTGTATTACATGCTTTTCCAGTTTTGTAAATACTATGAAAACTATACCCAACGGGCATTTGTTTTTAAAAGTTACGTTCTAAATGTGTTTTAAACGTCTTTTAAACGTCTTTCAAACACAAATGTTTAAAAGACGTTTAAAAGACATTTAGATCGTAACTTTTCAAAACAAATGCCCGTCGGGTACCTCCTGAAATAGTCCATATATTTACTAGATTTTCTATTCTTATCTATTCCCCATTTCCTTTTCGATTTAATTTGGACTGTAACTGATTCGAAAATAACCTGATGAATATTTTAACAACAAACTGAAATATATTTATAAAGATTTTTATTTTAATATATCTAATAAATTAAAATATATTTTAATATAATTAATAATAAAAAATATTATGTTTTTAATTATAAAAGGTATAAGCATTAAATTTGAAAATAAAATGATTGAAAATAAAACAAGATTAGATTACACTTACTTTTGCACACAAACAAACTTAAACACCAACAGTGAAGGTACCGAGTTTATCAAGTTGTCATGTTTAAAGTAAATAGTTTTTCAAAAACCGAGTTTATCAAATTGTCATGTAAAAGTAAAACATAATCATTTACCTCTTTATGATCAAAAAAACATGTTCTCTTGGCTTTCCGCCACCAATCATTTTCAAATTATCAAGCTGAAATAAATGTAATAAAAATTAGTGCAACTTAAATTTCTTTACAACATATTGAGTCTAACAGAAGCTAGTTATCTTAGTTCTTTTACAAATATTTTTTATTTAGATTCTAAACTAATAATCCAAATTTTAACAAACTTATTGAAAATTAAGATAATTAGATTATACCATTTAGTATACTTGGTTTTATCTTTTATTATTACCAGTGTTAACACTTCGCCCACTAATTCTAGCAAATTCACCACAGCAGCATGAAACTTAATTTCAATAACTTACTTTTAAAGAACAATTATTTCCTCAAGCTCCTTGAGAATAACATTTTGCATCTCTACAAACAAGAGTAAAAAAATTGATTAACATATCTAGCTTATAAAACCAAATAGCAAAACAATAAAATAACAACTTTAAAATTCAAATTATGCTTGAGTAACTCAAACTAAAATTCCAAAAATACATTTATGTTTTTTTTATTACACCATCGCAGAAGTTGCCATAATATTTTGGACAACCTACTTTTTAAATCAGCTAAAACTTTATCTGTAGAATCAGACAAAGGCAAAAGAGGCAGATTGGAAACCTAATAAAAAATAGTTTTGACTAAATAAACTACTTTGTAATAATAATCTAATTGAAAAAATAATTCACTCAAATTATAGGTAAACCCGCTGAAAATAAGTTAAACATTCAAGTTTTACAGAAATTCTTATTTAATTTTGACAAATAAACAACAACAAATAATATTCAGATTTATGTCAAATCGTTAGTGATAATTTTCGTGTATTTTTTTTGGGCTTGGCTCAAGAGCAGTTCTTGATATTTCCTCTTGTAAAAGGTTAGGATATTAAAGAATTTTGTTTAACTACTAAAATTACACATATGATTTATAAGATCACAACAATCCATTTCTATTCTTTTATACCTATCTTTTACAATTATTTTATAACAAAAACAAATTAATAAAAAAGACCTCCACATTAACATTCAGTGGTGTAAAAACCAAAACTACTCACATTTAAACTTGTAACTCTTTGACAATGTGAACTTTGCTTGGTTTAATTGTGTTCATCAATAAAATGTGAAGAAAAAACATCTCAATCTCTGAATCTGATAACAACTCAACTGATCTGATAATAACTCAATCTGATAACAACTCAACTGATAACAATAAAATTAAATTCAAAAGAAATAGTTATAATTAGAACTATAAATAATCCCTCAACCAAACCTGTTCCTTAATTTAATCTTTCAACCAATTCTGTACTCTTTCAATATCTGAATTCAAACAATTTCAGCATGCTTTCAATCAATTTTCAATTTTCATATCAAGTTGATTAAAGGATTATTTAATACAATAGAATGGTATCAATGATATAAATATATGACCATTTTAACAACATTACATATAATAGGACACCCAAATAGTTAAAGTAAAAAGAAAATCGTAGTAATACATAAAAAAAATTATTGGCTAGATAGATATTATTCAGAATAAATTAAACAAGAATCTATTTTAGTTTATAAACCATTAAGGAAAAATTATGATATTTATTATACTTTAAGCATTGGGCTTAGTCATAAGAGGTGGCGGAAGTTCTGGTAATGAAGAGCAGAATGACTTGTTATTCTTATTTTTATTATATCTCATCTGATGTAGGAAAGTTGTATTTTTCACAACATGAAAGTGAATCTAATTATAAAACATTTAGGTACAAAAAAGTAATTAAGTTACCTTTAAAAAAACACAAAACAAGTTAGATACTGACCATCTGTTATATTACACTTTATCAATGGAAATTTGTGCCATTCTTTTGTTGACGACAAGTTGTTTTTCAGTGCATGATTATAGTTTTTTTTGGGACAATAAATTTGTTGCTATTCTTTGTCAATCCACTTGTTTAGTGCAACATTAGTTGGTTAGAAAAAAATGCAGACAAACTTTCCTTTAAAGTTGGATTATGCTTACAATCAATAGGCTTTTGGTCATAAGAGTATTCAATGTACGAAATCGATGACTCATGATGGTCAAAATATTTTTTTAGATTTTTGCAAGATAAGAAATCATTTCTTTTGGAAGTTTCCACATTCGATTTTTCTTCTATATGTACTGATGAAAATTCTAGTATTTTTTTAATATTTTTTTTGAACACGTCTACTGCGTCTCCTTTCGTATGCTCTTTTTGTAAAAGACATTAATGAATCTTGGTTCCTCGATGAAAACGATAAGTGCACAACCAATAAAGCAATCTTTTGTGTTATTGAAAAACACTCATATATATATATACATATATATATATATATATACATATATATATATATATATATATATATATATATATATATATATATATATATATATATATATATATATATATATATATATGCATATATATATATGCATATATATATATACATATATATATATATATATATATATATATATATGCATATATATATATATATATATATATATATATATATATATATATATATATATATATATATATATATATATATATATGTATATATATATATATTAATTTCATTATCTTTTATTCTAGAAATAAAAACATCAACTTGAAAATAATAGTTTTATAATATTTCTGCAAAACAAATTAAATTTCAAATCACAAGGATTTTAGCAACATACTAAGCATCAAATCATCGAAATATTTTTTGAACTATAATAGCAATATTATTTAGAATTTATCAAAAGAAATACAATTAATGTCTTCCATAGGTTAAAATCTTCATGCTTTTTTTGAAACAAGTTTCGGCATGGATTTAAATGGCGGTCATTTATAATTATGGTTCCGTAAAATCATATTGGTTTTAGTTAATAAAATTTTATTTTTTTATGACAAATCTATAAAGAGCATCTATAGACATCTAAGTTTAGATAAAAGAAAATCATCTATGCACGATCTATTTTATGCATCTAATATGTATCTAAAATAGAGCAAAAATAGTATCTCTAGAATCAGACGTCTTTTCGATCTCTAACATACGTCTAAAATATACGTATCGGCAATAGATACACATTAGACCAGTTTTAGACGGTCTAAAAGACGTCTATTGTTTGCTGAGTTATAGCAAAAAATTTATAAAAGTATCGCAGTTTATTGTTATTTTATAACAGTATGACAGAACTAAGAAGATCTTAGAGCATTATAAACTATAGACTATAAAACGCTAAGGAATCACCCACAGATTACGCAACGCTAAGTTTATTTTTAAAAGTTTAAGAGATCTTCAGTTTTTTAGGATGGCGATTTTCATTCAACTAACATTAAACAAACCGACCTTTTCTATACCGAATCCTCAATTCAATATATTTGAGTAAGAGGTAGGAAAATAAATATGCAAAAATAGAAACACCATACTCATTGTTTACATTATAAAGCTATACAAAAAAAATTCTATTGTAAATAATTTTAAAAAATATGAAATGATTTAAGTACGTGGAACAACGGACTTACCATGAGTCGTTTAATACTGGTCATGGTTAGTCTATTTCACACCAACCAAAATAACTTCTCTTTATTTCAATAACTTTTAAAGAATTAAATATAAAAATTTTTGTTTTGATATAACCATAAATGTTCAATACTTCATAACATCAACAAATTTCTATAAATAAAAAAAAACGGGACAGCGGTTACTTTTTTCTTTAAAACGTTTTTAATTGTTTTACGAACCTGCAGCTTATTAAAACTCTTGCCCTGTTAATTTTAAAGAAAGTCATTTTTTTCTTTAAAATTAACAGCGCATGTTAAATATTTTCCCAAATTTTTTCCATAAAGTTGTTCCCTTAATGCGCAGACTTTATTAATTACTAAGCACTTTAACAACTTATGTATCATCGCATATGCTTAACAAATTTTTAACGGTGTAATCATGTTTTTAGTAATATTTAAATACTTTTTAAAAAAATTTCCCTTTTTTGTTTATTGTTGTATATAATATCTTGATATATGTTATGCATGTAATATCTATAGGCCTTTAAAAATGTTTAAAAATTATGTATTCTAGAAAATTGTAAAAGATTTTAAAAAAATTAAGCGTAAACGAAAGGATAAGAACCCAAGTGAAGTACTTTAACCACTTTACTATGTTTTAAAGGAATAAAAAATAATCTGTATTGTAATAATGTAATTAATATATTAACTGGAAATCAATTTATTTACACATAGTAGCAAAACAAAATATATAAAGAAAAGTATGTTTACAAAAAAAATTCAACTAAATTTGAATCATCAGTAAAGGATTGGAAGGTTAACCAATATTTGGTTTAATTTGTAGAATAAAAAACTACATAAATACTAATTATCGACGCAGCGTTTTTTTATCTACTACTTACTCTCCTCCTCAACAAATGTATATATATATAAAAAGGTGGGGGATGCTTTTGCCCTAAATTTGAACTCACACCTTCTGAGATGTGGGCCCTCTATTCGTTCTGCAAAATGCTAAATAAGCATTGTAAGATGTCTAAAATGAAACAAAATTAAACTAAATAATAAAATGAAAAAAGTAAAAAAGGTAAAATAATACTGCAAACAAATTCACCATGTAAGAAAAAAAATTACTTTATGTGTAACAGAAAAAATTTCTTATAATTAAAAAAACAAAAAGAAAATTATTCGACCAGAAAATTAAATTATTCTCACCTTGTTTGTAATATAAACTAATTTCTATTCAAACCATTTGCTAATGATCAACATAGTAAACTTAAAATAACTAAAGCTTACTAAGTAAATACCACATTTTACCAGTTGACTAAGTAAACATAATAGTTTGTGGAGCACCAAAGTAGTGTGAAGAAATACAATAACAACTAAATTTAAATGTTTTTAATACATAATACTTGCAGTTAAAAACATAAAAAATAACTCTACCTTCACAAGATAATAAAGCTAAAGTTGTTAAATCGAACAAAAGATAAAAAAATTTTATGAAAATGTTAATTTTTTCTTATCTATGATCTTTTTAATTAAAAACAATAATTTTTTCTTGAACAGATAAAGACACATCGATAAAAAAAACATTTTTTCATATTAAGTTCATTAAGTTTTTTAATGGTCATTGAGTTCTTCCATATTGCAAGTTCTTGATAAACCTATGAATACCTGCGATAACTATGAAAATTAATAAACTATTCAAAAAAATTTCAATGACAATGTCAAATTTTGACATTGAGAATCATAAACACTTTCACAGCAGCTCTTGAATCATTCTAATAATTTGCATGTTCGGTTGACTTAAATTTTGATGGTGTTTAGTGTAAAAACAAAATGTACAACTTTCAACAAATTTTTTTGGAAACATAACTTAATTTTTAACTAAATTAATATTCAAAGAAAAAAAAACTTGTATTTTTGAAAGAATATATTTGCTTACAAACAAAACGTAAAAAATAGAAACATATATTTAAATACCTCTTTTATTTGTAGATATAATTATGTATTTTCGTTGCCCACTCTAACTTCTCAAACTGCACTTTTGGTAAGGGTAATTCCTTCCCTTTCATAAATAGAGGGGAAATCTTATTGGCTATTCTAGATTTAAAAGACTTTATTTAGAACTGTTGTGCCCCTCCACTTACAAACTGCAATTTCTCCACTCTACAAACTGCAATTCTTCACAATTTTACGTCTCTCTACAAACTCTACAAATTTCTCCACTCTACAAACTGCAATTTCACGTCAACTCAGAAAATCAAACATATTTTATTTAAACAACATTTTATTTAAACAACAAAGTAAATGTACAACTTCGTTACATTAAAATAAATACAAACTTTATAACTTAAGATAAAGATAAATTCGAATATAAAACTTACAATATATGATAAGTTATCGTACTAAAACTAAAATAACAATCAAATAAATACTGTTATTTACTAATTAAATGATATATAGGAACTAAAAAAAAAAATAGCAAACATAAGTTGTTTTGGGAAGTAAATTTGAAAGATTCTTTAAAAGTAAATTTAACTTAATAAAATCTAACTTGAATATCACCACCAGACAGTAACACTGTATTAATTAGATTCATGTAAAACATTGAGTATCTAACAAAAAATGCAATAAAAAATAAAAAACAACTTATATCTTAAATAAGGTCATCTTCAGCAATAAGGTCATTAACAGCTTGTCGAAAAACAATTTCTACACATTACCAGAATATGTTTCATTAATTAAAACATTTTCAACACCTACAAAACAGAACAAGTTTCATTAATTAAAACTTTTTAAAATCAAACTTTAGTAACTATAAAAACAGATTGAAAAATTACAAAATACAATTATAAATAAGAGTATATTCAATAATATAATAATACAATAATGATACGATAATAATACGAGTATATTCAATAATATAATAATACGATAATGATTAAAGAGATATTCAGATATTTATGAAAGTTAAAAAAAGAAATTTAAAGACTTATCGCGTGCACATCTACAGTGCCTCGTGCATCACATTTTAATTATTCCATAAAAGTTATTGAATGTTTAACAGGGGCATTATTAAATAGCTAAAATCTCTAAATTTCTTTGTTATGTTAATATTAAATAGTTTTAACTTTTAATTATTTTTAAAAACAATAAATTTTATGAAACAATTTAGTTTAAATATAAAATTAAAGTTTTTAATTATGTACTTAATGTAAACATACATTTTAAACCCCCTTACAGTTTTTAAAAAAAGTTAAGGTCGCCACGTGCCATGTTCATTAGCTTGCTTGTTTAAAATGCAAATCAAAAAGCTTTATAATTCTATATATTTTGTATTCTATGTATAAAGATGTTGTTTACTAATTTTTCTTGCACGAACTTTAGTTGTAAATAAACTTAAAATGTTAAACTAAAATAACATAAGTTGTTTTAGTTTAACATTTTAATCTCAATAATGACCAATACGCAAAAAAAAAAATTAAAAAAAGTCGCCGTTAGTAGGAATCGAACCACGGGCACGTTGTTCATCGAAATTGTAAAACTATATAAAAATTACTTTTAACGGATATAGATATAGATGTTTAAGATCAGAAATTAAAAAGAGGCTGACGCAATGGAGTTTTTATGTGAAAATCAAACTGTAAAACTTGATATATGTTTAAGCGTGTTTTAACATTACATAACATGAAGTTTACGTACGTAAGATATAAGTTTCACGTTTGCTCACGTTTTCTTATAAAACAAAGGTGAGACTCTTTCTCGCCAATACCTCAGTTGCAATGGCTGCCAAGGGTTTCGTGTCAAATGCGCTTTAAGGTACACTACTACTATTAAAACTATTAAGTTCAGCAATAAGATATAATAGATATACCCAATATATTAGGGTAGGTCATCTATGCACTTTTTTTGTGTAAATGACTTTGGATAGCAATATAATATTGCTATATCATCTAAAAAACATAAAATAAAAAAATAATGATTTATTTTTCTTTTTTTTTTTCATCCATATAATCGAAAACAGGCCGTTTTTGTTATTACTATGTTAAATTACCCCTAAATACAAGATAAGGGGAAGGGGGAGAATAAAAGGGTAGGTGGGAATCTTATTCCAGATTTATTAAACAAGAAAAGTTGTGGTTGAAATAAAAAGAAGGGGGATTTACACTTAAAGTTTTATCATTTATCATTTTTTAGTATATATTTTTTAATTTTTATGGCCGATTTTTACTAAATTTTTTTTTAGTTTTTAGATATAAATTTTTTGATTGATAACAAGTGATATTTATTAAATGCGCGGGGGAGGGGGTCTTAATAAGCTTAGAGTGTGTGGGAAAATTTTCCAAAAATTATTATAATTCTTTCCTCTACTTCTGTTAAGTACTCAAGAGTATGAAAATAGGTCGTTATTTCTATTTAAAACTATGCACTATACAAAAATGCAATATTGTAACTTTTTATAAACTAAAAATTAAATAAAATGAACACAAGGCAAGAAAAAAGACAACGGTGGAGCATTTTATAAAAAAATCTTGTTATAGATTAATTTAGTTTATTTGTATGAGTCAGTATTCTAATTTATTTTTTGAAATGAAATGTTGAATATACTTTCTATACAAAAGTTTCTTAAATATCCGTCTCTTCTCATCTCTCCATATACAGATGCTGCTGCTTCTGTAACCAATTTAACGTGTCTTTTTACACTTTGAAAATGGCATGGGAAGTCATCTAGGATCAATTTTGGCATATTTTTTGTAGCGTTATTAAATAAATAGGTGGTAAAGTCATTGGATGTTCTTCCCAATTTACAAGATTGTGATAGTCAACTGCGTCAAAGTTTAGATGAGGAATTTTGAACTTCTTTACTTTTGAAAAATTCGTAGCTGTATTTTGTTTTGCAAGTTTAATTCTTTTAGCTGCCAGATCTCTAATTTCTATTTAATCATCAACCAACATTAATAGCAAAATATTTTCTCGGTGACCTCTTTTGTCATTTTTTTTCTCTGAATACATTTATCAACTACTAGTCTATCACTTTCTGAAAGAAAACGAGAAAACTGAATTAGGCGCCACAGGTGTTTTGCCCTTACATAGTATTGGGGCTCCTATTTTATGAAAAATCACACTGGAGCATAAACTCGAAGAATAAATTCAGTAAGGATGACAAGCTCCTTAGACGGAAGAATGCTTGCAACATACAAACTAAGTATACGGTTTGCTGTTGTCAGCCATCAAGTATGTTCTAATGGACTTGGCCCTTTTTTTTACCAGCCTTTTTGTCACCATACCTAATTCTATTGCCTTACACATTTTATAAAGATACTATAGATCTTTGCTAATGTTGTTTGTTACAACCTCATTTAAAGCATTCGGTAAATTATTCCACCTCGGTTCAAATTTAACAATTAACAGTTTGTTACACTTTGCGAGTGCTTTCCCAATGTTGCAACTGAACGCAGTAAATGTATCTGTTCATTAGAGTTCAATTTATTTTCAAATTTCATTTTTTTGTGGAAATGCAGTCGCAAATTTATCTACAACAATATTCAAGTCAATTTCAATATCTCGATGAATGTGCAGCACGGCTATACCATTTAAACGGTCATCCCCCGGCAACTACTATTACAATGCCATCTAAACGAGGAACATGTGCCAACAAACACAACGTGATAACAATGAAGTAGATGATATAAGTGAATATTATCGAGTAACTTTTTCGATTTCTTTTCTTGAATATATTATGATACAGCTAGATTCTTTATTTTCTTTAGAAAATTTAGCATCGCTAGATAGTTTCTCCGTTATACCATCAAACAAAATTTCTGACAAGGAGTAAAGGAAAAAAATAAAAGAATTTGTTCCTACATACCAAAATGATTTACTAAAACCCAGCTATCTTTATGCTGAATTGGATGTGTGGGAAGTTTACTAGAAAATCACTCTGATAGTGCTCCTAAAACCATTTTAAATTCACTATAAAAATGTGATGACCATACGTTTTTCAATATTTTCACTATACTTCGAATCTTTTCCTCATTACCAGTCACAAAATGTACATACAAAAGATCATTATTAGCTCTGAAAAAAATTAAAACTTCCTTGCGCGATATTACGCTATGCTAACACTTGATTGACCACATGTTTATGGTTTAGGCGAACAGTTGTTCTATGCTAACAATTGGTCAACACTAAAGTTTGTTGACCACATTTTCTTAGTTTAGATAGCTTTTTAGTAGTAGTTGCAGCTATGCTAACAGCTTCTTTATACCATTATGTGCGTGAAATTTCAATATAACTCTGAAGAGATATAAGAGTATTCTATTGATTTTCCTCATCTGTACGAGCTTATGAGAAGTTTTGATTAACTTTTTGCAAAGTTTTAGTCAGTAGTCTTATATAGTCTAATAACTTCTTAACTATGATTAAGCTAATAATAAACTTAAAAGAATTACTGGATTTGTATTTCCATTTTATATCTTTTTTAATACAAATAAGAGATACAACTATTGCTGTATATAATTCAATAAAGGCTTCAAGACCATCAATTTTTTCAATCCGCCTGGTTCTACAAACATTGATTGTCTTTTGAAAAGATGATGTCGACCATAGTTTATTAATTTTGTAGATAGATCTTCTAACCTTTTTGGATAATAATTAAAAAAAATCAGAGACAATTCGAACATGATCCGTCATATCTCGAATCGAAGGAATTGTACATGCTTTGGCAACACATAGATTAAGTTGGTGAGAAAAGCAGTAGATGTATGGACCTTTTGAAAAATAATGTTGCTACACCACAAAGACTCTGCCTTGTTACCGGCCCCATCATAACCTTGCCCATGACAATAAGACATTTCCAGACCAGTTTATTTAAAATTTTCTTGATCTTGGTTGACAAAGAAACTTCACTCAAGCCAGTATTGCAGGAAATAAATTTAAGAAAATCTTCCTTTACTTTACAGCATTCATTCAGATATCGAACAATTACAGCCATTTGTTCTGTTTGGCTTACATCTGAAGCTTTATCAGCTAAAATAGAAAAAAGTTTTTCTATTTTACTCATTCTGAGAATAATAATATAAGACTCCTTCTACACTATCTTTGATCAATAAGTAAGATTTTTAGGACCATTTTAAAATGGTCACTCAAGATCTTGTCACCGTATAATGCCATCAAATCTAATAAGCATTGGGAATGGCCAGCATTATTACGTTGCTCAACCAGATGTTTGGCGTCATCTATGTGTCCTATAAGCGGTATGTTCTGCCTTCAACAAAAAATTGCACGTGATATTAAAAAAACAGTTTGTCGATTTCTAGAAATTTTTTTAGGTAGAAACGTATTGAGTTGCAATTAAATTGAAACGGCTTTATACTCATTGCTGCACAAAAATCAAGCATTATCTGTAATGAGGTTTTATGCATTGTAGAAGTATTATTTCGTGATAATATTCTTACATTTTCAACTGACCGATATAGAATTTTATGAAATAATTGAGTAGTTATTGAGGCTTTTCCAAACAGAAAACAAGAGATACCGAACAACACCTCATAGTATTTTGAATAACACAACCATGACATTTTTTTGACCAAATAGGATTACATTTACAACAATTAGTTTAGGGAAATATAGTCAGAAGATGGCACCCATAAGTTCATTATAAGAATATACTTTATGCTTTGATAATTTTTCTACTTTGTCAACAAACAACCCAATATCAAGTTTGTTACATTCATCTTCTGTTGTTGTCTTTTCATAATTTCCATGGAGTTTCGGATTTTATGACACCAGATATCAATTTTTTTAATTTATTATTTAAATCCAAAGATAAATCAGACACAGACAATGGTTTATTGATCACAGAAAAAATTTTTAATACTTGATGAGGGTTTGGTCAAATTATTTTTTTGAAAAACAGAACAACGGGGTATTTGAACAAGTTGGGTATTTGAAGTGCATTTCTCTTCGGCTATAACAATATCTTTTGCAGAATTTAAATTTGTTTGAGTATGAACTAACTCTGTTTTAAAATTCTGACTGAGTGCTTTTAACATATACCACAGGCACATAGAGATTAGGTTTGAAAAAATGCATTTTTCCCATATGTGTAAGGTTATGGAATTTCTTTTTTTGTGTAAACATTGTACACCATCAAGTAAATTATTTGATTGGGTGTATCGAAATTGGATACAATGTACTTCTAAATAGATAATTTAAACATGCATCTCCTGTAGAGTACAATGTACTTCTAAACAGATATTCTAAACATGCATCTCCTGTAGTAAAATAAATTTTTTCTAAAGGAATCTAAAATATAAAATAAATGAAAACACAATAATATTCATATTTTAAACCAATAAAAATCGAATCAGGTTGTATGTTATATTATACAAATAAGAATATACTTTTAAATATTAGAGATAGACATCACAAAAACTAAAGATGACCAAATACCAGGTTGAGAAATATTTAATGCTTTAGCCAAAATAGCATCAACTTTAGACTTCTTAACCTCAAATGCAGTATATGCGACATTGGAGATACTTAACAAAAAGAGGATCATTCTGATCAAAAAACACTACTTGGATGCCCAAGACAAAAAACAGGATGCACAGCAAAAAAATCTGCGTTCTTGTCGAATTCAAATGCACTAAGTTTCCTAAGAGTTGGCGCTAGTGCGTTTTTTCCGATTAAAGCAATGGAGACAGCAGAATATAAATAATTGCTATCTTGAGGAGTTCTGGACAAAAGATTAAATTTATATTCATACACACAAAGGAATATATATATGTATATATATATATATATAAATATATATATATATATATATATATATATATATATATATATATATATATATATATATATATATATATATATATATATATATAAACATACATATATATATATATATATATATATTTATATATATATATATATATATATATATATATATATATATATATATATATATACATATATATATATATATATATATATATATATATATATATATATATACATATATATATATATATATATTTATATATATATATACATATATACATATATATATATATATATATATATGTATATATATATATACATATATATATATATATATGTATATATATACATATATATATATATATATATATATATATATACATATATATATATATATATATATATATATATATATATATATATATATATATATATATACATATATATATATATATATATATATATATATATATATATATATATATATATATATATATACATATATATATATATATATATATACATATATATATACATATATATGTGTGTGTGTGTGTGTGTGTGTGTGTGTGTGTGTGTGTGTGTGTGTGTGTGTGTGTGTGTGGTGTAATACATATATTGATTACCATATATATAGCATTGCAGTGGCTAAATATAGGGTATTCAGGTTGTAGTGCTTTGACTATAAAACTGGAAGTTTTATGAACTTTAGAAATTGTTTTGACAATAAATCAAGAACTTCTTGAAGAAGTTCTTTTATTAAATAAAATCGAACTAAAAAGTATCTGTTCCTTCACTGCCCTGCTCACCTAGAAATCAAAAAAATCTATAAAAAAGATATTACCTGAAAGACACCATGGAATACGTTTTTTCGTCTATAAGTTTATAATATACAACTTGCCAAACTATTTCTTGCTGCAGCATCTATTAAACCATCGGCTGCACCAGACAATTTATGTAAAATGTATATTCCCTCACAGTTTCTCTGGCAGAAATTTTTTATTCGGCGGTACTACACAATTTAATCTGATCTATTAAAGAATGATTGTTTGCTTATAACGCTTGATACAGCTCCATTTCTTTTATTAATAAGGTTTTTTAACCGTATATATAGTAATATTAATTCAACCGAATATAATTTTAGTTTTTTGCTACATTTGCTACAGGTTCTAGGTTGATGACTTTTAGTTCTTATATAAGACCTCCTTGTTAATAAACAGATGATACTAAATAGGTATTCAATTTTATAAATGTACTGGGGTAAGCTTAGAACAGTGTTTTGCTACAGTTGCAACTCATATTTTGCCATTTTATCTCGTTCCCATTCAAATTTAAGTAGACATGCTGCGAAATGTTTAACATTTTTACAAAAATTTATGAACATGAGAGACAAAACCCTATAAAAACTCAGGTTTTTTAGCGAAAATTTTATTTTTTGATTTAGTAAAATTAGTTAAGCTACAACTGTGGCCAAAGTTTGTTCTAAAACTTTTCTATTATTTTATATATATATATATATATATATATATATATATATATATATATATATATATATATATATATATATATATATATATATATATATATATGTATATATCTTATACTGCTGAGTTAGGTGAGCATGATGACATCATACTGAAGTAGCCTGCTGCGGAGTGGAGTGCTGCTACATCAACTGAGGGTTCGGTATGGGTCAGCAACCTTTTCATTCATGATTCTTCATTTTCCCTCATCGTTTTCTCAAGATGCTCTTCTTAATTTATGCTAGCCAAAAAAATTAGCAATTCCTCATATAAAGATGCTATAGTAGATATATGTATATATATATATATATATATATATATATATATATATATATATATATATACAGTAGTGGCTCAAAAAATTAGAGCCACCCAACATTTTTACAAATTTTCATATTCTGAAGCTGATTTTTTTTTTTCTTCGCTGTGGTGCCAAACATTTATTAATTTTTCAATCAAATTTCTTTTATTTGTTATAAGATTTTTACTTATATCTCTCTTTAACAATTCCCATAAATTTTCTGTGGGATTTAGGTCGGGCAAGTTTCCTGGCTAGGGTAAAATATGGATTTTTTCATCCTCTAAAAACTTTGTTATAGTTTTTGCCTTATGGCATGAAGCAGAGTCGTGCTGGAAGGTAAAGTTCCCATTCGGATACCACTCCATCGCTTGAGGAATCATTCTTTCCTTCAAAACTTGGATGTACTGGTCCTGCCGCATTGTGTTTTTTACAATGTATAACCTTCCAGTACCCTGGCTACTAATGACTGACCAGACCATAATTTTTAGCGGGTGCTTCAACCTCTTCACAAGACAATCTTCATTGAACATTTCACCTGTCTTTCTTCGGACGAAATCAGTTTTATCTATTAGAATTTCCAATGTGGATTCATCTGAGAAGCAAACCTAAAATTTTCAAAATAGGGTTAATATTTTTGATGAAATACTTATATCCTTTTTTTTTAATATGGTATTCGTTTAAATTTTAATGGGTTTATGAAAAGAAACTGAGTACTTACTCTTTCCCAATCATCAGCGGTAAAATGGCGATGATTTTTAGCCCATTGGAGACGTTTATCCTTCATTACCTGGGTGAGCCTTGGTTTTTTGGCTGGTCTACAGGCCTTAAACCCCTGCTCCGCCATTCTTCTCCGAAGTGTTGCAAGAGATATTGTTACCTTCATTGTTTATGATTTTCTTAAGCACTTTTTTCGATTTTCTCCTATTTTCTATCACAATATTTTTCTTTTGGTGCGAGGCGTTGTAATTCGATTTCGTCCACAATTTTTTCTTTTATTCAATTTTAGTGATTGATTATTGTCCAGTTTTCTTTTAATCCTATCGACTGTTGCTCTGGAAACATTCACACACTTGGCAATTGCCTGTTGGAATGATTTCCACTCGACAAATATCCTTGAATAAGCCCTAGTTTTGTGGGAGAAATATCTTTCTCTTTACCCATACCTTAAAAACACCAATTATTTTAAAAAGTTGCAAAAATTACCTAAATATGATAAAATAGTTGTAAAATAATGATAACTTACCTGTAAATAGAATATATAATAAGTGTTGAATAGTAAAATAAACAAATTTTGGTGTAAAAATATAAAATCAACAAATAAAAACCGCCAAAAACACAAATATCGCCCAGTACAACACGTGCTAAAATGTGACATCTTCTGCAATAATGCAACTAACTTCACTCTTAACCGCTCAATAGTGTTGTCATTGTAAAAATATGTTCAAACCAAAGTAATTAACAATGCGAAGTGACAAAAACTGGACATCCGTATGTATTTTATTTAATTTCAGTCGAAACTCAAATATTGTCTAAATTTCGAGGTGGCTCTATTTTTTTGAGCCACCATTGTATATATATATATATATATATATATATATATATATATATATATATATATATATATATATATATATATATATATATATATATATATATATATATATATATATATATATATATCTGTGTGTGTAGAAAATAATGATAAATGTAGTCCGAGTTGACTGTAGCAATTGCTTCACTTGCTACACCCTGGATCCACTCCTGATATTTATATAAATATGCAGTATACAATCTTTAATCTTCAACAAGATCTTGATAAGATTGTAACAAGATATTCAATAATCCTAAAAAATTCTAACTGAAATATTTTATATGTACAAGATCGCAACAAATGTTGTTTTAGTGGATTTGCAATTGACCTATGTAAGCACTTTTTAGTGTTTGATTGGAGTTTTTCCTCATTAGTTACTTAGTTGACCAGTAGTGACAGCCGCTTTAAATGCTGAGCCAACAATTCTCCGACATTTGAATTGTGCATAATCATTAACTAGCCACTTTTGACGACTGCTACTAATGGTACTTAGTAACCGATAAGCAAAATTAAATCAATCTGGTCAAAATGTCTATATAGCTCCACTTATTCCGCTATAGAATAACAAAACTTATATGAGGGACTGCATCAGCTAATTAAAAAAAAATTATTATTATTTGCGAGGGGCTTAGTTTAGATCATTTTTATTCAAAACTGCTACAGCATTATCAATTTTTGATTCATAATGCTTTAAACATTTTAAACGATATCAAGAATAAAAAACGTCAAAAATTTAGAGAATATTACTTTAAATTAGTTTAATTTTGGGTAATAAACACACTATAGGTAAAAAATCTAATAAATTTTTAAAAAAGTAAAAGAAATCTCCTGCTTTATACAACTTCACTTAATTTTCTACTTCTTTATGTCTCTTGTTGTATTTTTTTTTTTTTTTGCACAAGTAATTTTTCGCCACAACTTGGTAATATCAGCATTTCTGTATTTGGCACGTATTGACGTCTTTACTTCAGGTTTTTACAGCCATTAAGAGTATGTGGTTCTGGAATCATCGTCAGATATTCACAGAATAAAATTAAGGCTTTACCAATATATAAATTAAACCACTGTATCATAGACTCGGAGTGTATAATGCGCTGGCGTATAATTTTGTACTGGCGTATAAGTTTTCATTATACACTCCGAATAATTTTGTTCTAATAACAAAATTACACGGAGTGTATAATGAAAACCTTTTAAAATTATTATGGATCTCTAAGGCGTTTACTGTTCAGTGCAGCTTCATTAAATTGCACTGCATTTACTAAAAACATCCAACTAAAAAAAAAGTTAAATATTAAATGTTTTTCACATTTTAAGATATTAACAATTATTGCACTTTTTTTTTTTTTTTTTTTTTTTTTTTTACTGTTTTACCTGTAACTATGTTACATTTATTATTTATATTTATTCAATATATAAAATATTGTTAGTAAAACTGCAAAACCTCGTGATAAAGCTGCTCGCCCTCGTTTGCATCTTGTTTTCTTTGTTGTTGACGGTTGTATTTCAAAGTTTCGAAGAAGTGCCGGGTTTAGGAGACCTGTGACTGATTGGCGACATTTGTGAATCAACAGATACGCGGACAGCACCAGAAAAGAGAGGTGAAATTTTCACATTTTGAGGACTTGTGTTCATCGGAATATTTTAAACCAGAATCTTGAAGATCGCTGGAATGACTAGATTCATTTTTTGCACCGGTATCATTTACCGTAACAGTTTCAGAATTGGAAAAGTGTTGTTTCGAGAGCTCTCTATGATCCTGGTTTTCGGGTGAGCCAAAAACTCCATCAATTGACTCAAAGTCGATTAAATCAGACATGTTAGCTGTGTTCATATATCCAAATGTCACATTCATTAACGACAAATTTATAGTAATGTTGTCGTTGACAGCATCCATATCATAATCTACACTTGCACTTGTTTCACGAACCACACAAGAGTCTAATGTTGGATCGTTTTTGTTTCCAGAGTCAGTTTCACTGACGGCTGGGGTCGGTTGATTGACTTTTTTCGAATTCGCCAAAAACATCATTTTGTAACCACGTGAATGTTGCAACAATAACAATACATAAAAGACTACAAGAAAATAAATTTACAGTATAGAAAATATTTACACTAACATCAAGTGATTATCAGTTCAATAATAAAATTGATTTAATGTGATTTTACTTTCAAGTATGTCTTTTTACAAAATATTAGTAAACAAATAAAAACAAAAAATTAAGCTTACAATTAATAATATTTATTAAAAAATTATATTTTACTGGCAATCTAACTAACTCCATTAACCTTATTAATTTCATCGGACCATTTTGCAATTCTAAATTTGTGGTTTAACTGCAAAATCAAGTATCAGCACTGCACATTATAACCCGTCCAAATTACTCTAATTATTCAGAAATATCTCATTATTAAACAATTTAAATTAAACTCACTTGTTAGTACGTCTCTTGTAGTCATTTAAAAATAAAAATTTATTTATTTAATTTATTGGGGATACGTGGTTTTGCTTTCACATTTTGGGCCAATGTAATTAGGTGGTTATGTCACGTGATAAATTACACCATTTCTTTGGTCTGACTCTTAA
Organism: Hydra vulgaris; assembly: GCF_022113875.1. Taxonomy (NCBI): domain Eukaryota; kingdom Metazoa; phylum Cnidaria; class Hydrozoa; order Anthoathecata; family Hydridae; genus Hydra; species Hydra vulgaris. The sequence goes on from NC_061165.1 coordinate 9,509,982, forward strand.
AAGCATTTGCAGTTACAAGGATACCACTTTATAGGAACGTTTTAAATAATAAAATATAATAGCCCAAAAGTTGCTGTTACGAAGCTTTGCAGTTTCATTGACGATATATACATATGAATATATCAATAAAAATAAGAAATAAAAAATACGAAAACTTAAAGAAGACAGTGATGTCTTGTCGCAAAGAACCGTTTGGATTTAAACTTTTAGTATTAAACTTTTTTAACTTTTATGTATTTGGGTGTTAATGGTGATTTAGGTGCTTTTAATAATCTAATAGTGGAGTTATGTTTATTGATTTTCTTGTTTATTTATAAGTAGTTTATTTCTTTGACTATATATCCATTCCATAAAATTTTATACAAATGATTTTTCTTCTTTACTTTTTATTCAATTATTCCGTATCACAGAATTTTCATTTTTTGGTCATAGTTCCTTTGTTTATTTTTTTACTTTACTGTTGGCACGCCTTTTCTTTGTACATATTACACACTAATGCATTCAGTCTATTTTATCGATAAACATTTTCAATATTACAAAATGAATCTATTATAAATAATAGTCTGTTGACAATGTCTTCCTGAGATACTCCCAATGCTTTGTAAAAAAAATGCTTGATATTCTAAAATCTGATCTAGTAAAATGATAGTGGATCTGATCTCTCATAATATTAAGTCTTCATATTTTTACTGTAAGGGGCAACCTTGAATTTTGAATCTCAAAAAAAAAAAAAATATATATATATATATATATATATATATATATATATATATATATATATATATATATAGAATCAGATTGTTGAAGTTTTTACAGAATATTAGGCTACATGCAGATCAATTTGGTTTAAAATGGAGCAACTATCTATCAACATTAATGCAAATTCATATTTGGCGTTATATACTAACTATATTTGACGTTATATACCAACCATATTTATCAAACAATGCAAATTTGAAATAGTAAGTTTAATGACATTCTTATTTTAAGGGGTTTTCTTTCACTAAATTTATATTACTTGTCGCAATAGGCTTTGCGTTGAACGCATTACAAGATTGAGTTGATGTTGTATCAGTCAACGAGGTAATTACTTTTTCGTCAAACATTGCCATAGCAATTGTAAAAGTAACCTTTTACAGTATTCACTCAATAAGCAATATTTATTTTTGTGAAAAAGGCTTTCATGCACTTATTTGAAATTGCAGATCGGCTTCTACACAATTGTGAAGTCTTTTTTATATACTGCAAGTGAATAGATCTACAAAAGTGGAAGCAAAATCATTTTGAATTTTTCCAGAAGTCAACATTTTCAAATTTAAGCTAAAGAGATACAGGTGTTGTGTTAAACAATTTTCTTTATTTTATCTCTTCTATATAATTATAGAAATCAAAGTTTAGGTTTCTAGTTCTTTGAGATGAGACTCCACCTAACCCAACTTATAAAATACAAAGTTCCATTTCATTTAATCTCAAAACACTTACTTGTATCACTTAAATGTACCATAGTACTAGTAATATTATGATTAAGCATGTTTTGAAAAGAGCATTTTGTGGAATCAGTTAAATTGAACACCTTCCGCATCACATTTTAGCATTACTTCTCCAAGCTTTTTAAGGTTCGGATATATTTACATATTATCAGACAGAACTAAGTTTCTCAACATCTGTTGATGCAAACCACTTAAATCTGTTTTAATTTTTAGAGCAAGTGCTTTCTCTAAATTCATTATCATCGAATCCAATAAACCAGTACTTTTTCTCATTCAAACAGCATCAATACACGTTAAAGTTCTTTATATATATCAAATCCCTTTTCAACTGCTTGATTTCTAATAATTTGGTAGGAAGCTTTTGTTAATTTAGCATCTAAAAGAAGACAAAGAGCTTCATCTTTAGACATTGTAATATCTTTTTTGGAGGTTTTTTCAATTGGATTTTCTTTTCTCCTTTTAATTTCTAAAGCAAATTGCAACGCAGAAGCAGAATACATTTCAGTTAAGTGACTAACTTTATGTTTTTTGGTTTTAGTAGAGTAGTCATCAAAGTTTGCCTTATTTGGCCTTCCAATAGGTATTGGTGTTATATTTATATCTTCAGGAACATGGCTTTGCAGCCATTTTTCATTCTTTTTTTCAAATCGAGCCATGTTGCTATCTGACTTGCGCCACCAATCTCTTAGATGCGCTAGTATAGTTCCTAATTGCTTCTTGTTGCAATCCAAATTCATTGCCTCAATAAGTGTTCCCTCAATACCACCGTCAGATATTTGTAGATTATTACGCTTGTGCACTGAGAATGCATAGATATCAAAATATTTCATTTTCATCCTACAAATACAAAAAATATATTATTTATGAGACATTTGGACAACCAAACATGAAACAAGCTCCACATATTAACATGTTCATTTTAATGTGATAAAAAAGATGTTTTGCTTGGGAACTCAAAAAAAACCAGAATGTTGGCCCCCCTGTCCCAAACATGCAACTCATAAAAATTATGTATAGAGACGCAGTCGATATCCGTCGACAATAGGTAAAATATATATCGAATATGTACATATTAGACAAGATTATATTTCAAGTCTCAAATTTCTGGAGGACCTTGGAGCGCAAAAGTAATTTATTATTTAAGTAAAGTTTTCACTAAGAAAAGTACTTTAAATACGCAATCATTAGAAATCAATTTATTTGATATAAATTACGTGCAAAATAACTTTGCAATAAACCATTTGATAGATAATACTTAGTTTTATTAAATTATGCAATAAAAAAATGACGCTCTAAATATTAATAAATTTTTTTTGCTTATTAGTTACACGAAAAATATTATTAAATAAATTAAAAAATTAAAAAAATTAAAAAATAACTTTTTTAAAAACAGTTAAAAATGAAAACGACATAATAGTTATGCAGAAATATATACATTTTATAAAAGCCAGATGTTTAAGCTATAAAATGGTATATAATAATGTCATTTTTGAGAATGTTTTTTAAATACTTTTTTCCACCATCTGGCCCACTGTGTGATGGGACACAGACATATTTTAAAAGATAAGGTTCTTTTCATCTGCTACTTTAGTACTCTTTGAAGTTGCAAAAGACAGAGCTATACCTTGTTCGTTATAAGTTATCTAAAAATAGGTCTCTCCATTTAAAATGACAAATATGTCCCAAACAAAATTTTCTATAGATTTCAAGTTAATTTATGATTCATTTACTTTATTCAGAAAATAATTATAATTTCAATTTCTTACAAAGTAACAACTTTATTAATAAACAAATGTATGTAGACCACATGGTTAATACCACAGATGTCACCTTTTTTTTTTTTTTTGATAAAAATAAAATTTAGTGGTTAATGAAATTAGATATCTCATTAATAATATATTTGAATAAAAGTATATTTTTATGACATATTAGTCCTACCACTATATAAAAATGCGGTTTTTGTGCTAAATACAAAAATTATTTATTCACAGTGTTCTTTTTAAAGCAAAACACTCATTTTAAATACCTGTCACTTTTCTGTTGTAAATTCATGAATTTATAAACCACGTTAGCTTGTAACCTTTTACAATCTTTTATACAACCACAACGTTCTAAGTTTTTGAATACGATAATAAAGTTGTCCTCCTCCTTCTTTTTTTTATTTACCGTAGATGATTCCATGATGTCTGTGTCCCATCACTTTACATCAAGTTGGATAAACCATAAATAAAGCAATTGTGAACACGTTAATTTTAAAGAAAAATAAAATAAATTTTCCAAAATTATGATAAAAGAATATCAAACAATGTCTTATTTTGTCCACCTAAAAATTGTTTAGCTTCAATATGTTTATCAGAGACTTCAATCTTTGAAATAAGGAATGTAGCACGCATAAAATTAAATATATTAAACTTTCCAATCAACTTTAATTAAATTTTAACCAGCCTTTAATATTTCAATTTCTCTAAATGAAAATGTCTTATATGAACAAACAACTAAGAAGTTTGGCTTTGAAACTCAGAAACTTTTCTTGTACCAATGCTTATATTTAATATTGAATTGTTATGATTTATGTGAGATCGTCTAATATTTTTGTTAGAAATTTTTGATTTGTAATGGCCATGTTTCTGTCACATTCTATATAGGGGTCATGCCTGTACGGAATGTGACAGAGTTCTAATACTGTTTTTTTTAATACTTTTTTTGAATTATATTCTCGATATTTTACTTTGTTTGGATACAAAAGGTACACCTTATGAATTAAAACAAAAGTTGAATTAATTCAACAAAAAATTTTTGCCATTAAAAAAAACCAACTTTTTATATATATATATATATATATATATATATATATATATATATATATATATATATATATATATATATATATATATATATATATACAGTATCGGACAAAACAAGTGCAACCAAATAATGCTAATTCAGTTTCTTTATATAAAAGTGCTGCATTTTTTCAATTTAGAGAAATAACTATGGAACTGTTTAGAGACAACGTTCTTTAAGTTTTATTCATCAGAGTGTATTTTGGATCGTTGTCTTGCTGAAAAACCCATTTATTGGCATATTCTATTCAGCATGAGGTAACATATCATCTTTCAGGATATTTTTGTACATGAAATGGTCCATTTTTTCATCAGTTCGATGTATCGGACCCTGACCGTTAGCATAAAAACACCCCTAGATCATTACTTTCCTCCACCATGCTTCACAGTCTTATGGCAGTAACGTAAATCGAGGCGTTTTCCGGCCGGTCGACGTACACGGCCAGTGATGTTGAACTTCATTTCATCACTGAAAAAGACATTTCTGCACATTCCAGTCAATATGAAATGTAGCAAACAGGAGTCTTTTTTTCTTGTTCTTTAGTGAAATCAGCGGTTTCCTTGCAGGGCGCACAGTGGGCCAGATGGTGGAAAAAAGTATTTAAAAAACATTCTCAAAAATGACATTATTATATACCATTTTATAGCTTAAACATCTGGCTTTTATAAAATTAAAAAAGTTATTTTTTAATTTTTTTAATTTTTTAATTTATTTAATAATATTTTTCGTGTAACTAATAAGCAAAAAAAATTTATTAATATTTAGAGCGTCATTTTTTTATTGCATAATTTAATAAAACTAAGTATTATCTATCAAATGGTTTATTGCAAAGTTATTTTGCACGTAATTTATATCAAATAAATTGATTTCTAATGATTGCGTATTTAAAGTACTTTTCTTAGTGAAAACTTTACTTAAATAATAAATTACTTTTGCGCTCCAAGGTCCTCCAGAAATTTGAGACTTGAAATATAATCTTGTCTAATATGTACATATTCGATATATATTTTACCTATTGTCGACGGATATCGACTGCGTCTCTATACATAATTTTTATGAGTTGCATGTTTGGGACAGGGGGGCCAACATTCTGGTTTTTTTTGAGTTCCCAAGCAAAACATCTTTTTTATCACATTAAAATGAACATGTTAATATGTGGAGCTTGTTTCATGTTTGGTTGTCCAAATGTCTCATAAATAATATATTTTTTGTATTTGTAGGATGAAAATGAAATATTTTGATATCTATGCATTCTCAGTGCACAAGCGTAATAATCTACAAATATCTGACGGTGGTATTGAGGGAACACTTATTGAGGCAATGAATTTGGATTGCAACAAGAAGCAATTAGGAACTATACTAGCGCATCTAAGAGATTGGTGGCGCAAGTCAGATAGCAACATGGCTCGATTTGAAAAAAAGAATGAAAAATGGCTGCAAAGCCATGTTCCTGAAGATATAAATATAACACCAATACCTATTGGAAGGCCAAATAAGGCAAACTTTGATGACTACTCTACTAAAACCAAAAAACATAAAGTTAGTCACTTAACTGAAATGTATTCTGCTTCTGCGTTGCAATTTGCTTCAGAAATTAAAAGGAGAAAAGAAAATCCAATTGAAAAAACCTCCAAAAAAGATATTACAATGTCTAAAGATGAAGCTCTTTGTCTTCTTTTAGATGCTAAATTAACAAAAGCTTCCTACCAAATTATTAGAAATCAAGCAGTTGAAAAGGGATTTGATATATATCCGCCATATAATGATGTTCGAGATGCAAAGTTGTTATGCTATCCTGCAGATATATCTGTTTCAGATTTTTCAGCTGAAATAAAACTGCAAGCTTTGGTGGATCATACATCAAATAGAATATGCCAGGCACAGTATGATGTTCTTAGCACTGAAAGCACTCCAGATAGTCTTTCTCTGAGATACAAAATAGGCTTTGATTGTGCCACAGGACAGTCCATATATAAAAAAATATCGCAAGAAACAGTAACAAGAAATTTAAACGATGAGCAGGCGCTTTTTATTACTTGCCTAGTACTATTGGACTTGTGCGGCTTTTCAAATGGAAAACGTTACCCAGCTTGGCAAAACCCACGACCATCATCAACAATGTACTGTAGACCTCTACGTTTTAAATTTTGAAAAAGAAACGGCAGCAGTTTCTAAATCAGAGGAGGATCTCATTAGGCTTGAGATTTCAAACTTGAAAGATACTGAAGTTGATATAAATAACAAAAAAATCAAAATACATCATATAATACAAATTACTATGATTGATGGAAAAGTTCACACTGCTCTTTCAGATGTTACAAATTCTAGTCAATGCTGTACTATATGTGGGGCAAGTCCCAAAGTAATGAATGATATTGAAAAAATTATTTTGAAAAACGATATGACAGGCAGTTATTCATATGGTTTATCATCCAAAAGTTTGCAGAAATTTTAAATATTGATGTTGAACTAGTTCTAAATTTGCATATTATATTGGCAACAATTTCATGTGGTTTAGACATTGACACTGAAAAATTTGAGGCTTTCTGTTTAAAAACAGCTCGTCTTTACGTTCATCATTTTCCTTGGTACTATATGCCACAATCTCTGCACAAAATTTTAATTCATGGTTCAGAAATTATCAAAACTTTAGCATTACCTATTGGTATGTATTCTGAAGAAGCTAAAGAAGCGCGCAATAAAGACTTTCAAAACTATCGTGAACATTTTGCAAGAAAATCATCTCGTGTGAAAACGAACCAAGATTTGTTAAATCGACTACTGTGTACATCCGATCCATTTATTGCATCTCTGAGAAAGACAGCAGGAAGTAACACCAAAACGAAAAACTTACCATCAGGAATTATTGACTTATTGATGTCATCCACAGATTATATTAGTTTATAGATGTGTCTTTTGTATTTTTTGTTTTAATTCTTAATAATTTCGGAAATGTGTGTACTAATATTAAAGTGTGACTGTAAATTAAAACAAATAGTTATGCTCAATTATATTAGAATCATCAAATTATTTTAATTTGCAAAACAAGTTTAGAAACATTTGGCTAAAAATAACTCTTTGGAACTAAGCATAAATATGTGTTTCTATGCAATCGGGGTTGCTATAGCAACCACCAAAAAACCATGCTTACTTAAATTATAATCGTCCAATTACTTTATATACAAATTTTTGAGGCCTATGGATGAAAGGAAAAAATGTTATGACTTTTTTCCAAAAAAATGGGATTCTGGCCCACTGTGGGGCGTCGAGAAAACAATCCGGCTTCAACAGCACGTCGTCTGATTGTTCAGTCCGATATAAGCAGCTCTAATTGCTTTTGTATCTCGACTGAGATATCCAGGGATCCTTCTTGACGAATCTTACGATCATAGAATCCTCTATAGAAGTGGTAGAACGCGGTCTTCCACCATGTTATCTGCTGCCAACTTCCCCGCAGAGCGATATTTGAAACATAGTCCTGATACAAACCATTTTTTCACACGAAAATTATCACAAATACTTTTTTGTGACATTCCACTTCCGTAGTCGCCAATAATTTTCTTTCTTAGTTCTAATCCATGACTGTCGGGAGCCATTTTTGCACTTGAAGTCATAAATATAATAAGAACAAATAATCACGCATCTCAAGGCTTACCGTGTTACATTTACCTTGTGATGATGCAATAATGATCCGTGGAACACAACGTCTATGTTGGATGTGAACTGTATTGATGTAATGAAACACTTGTTTTTTCACTTCTTGTATTGATGTTTTTCGATTAAACACTTTGATAAAACTCACTTTGATAAACTGTCTGATTGATTGACTTTCATATACTGACTGAATTACATGTTGGTTTACATGTCTCTTATATTGTAAAATGAACCTGTGTGAACCTGTTCTGGAAGATTCTAGATGCTTCTTTTTGATGTTTTTGGAAGCTTCTGGTTGATTCTGAATGTGTCTGGATACTTCTGGATGCTTCCAGATGTTTCTTCTGGAAACTTCTGGAAGCTTCTGCATGCTTCTGGAAACTTCTGGATACTTCCTTTAATTCTTAAAAAAACATCCGTGACACGGGCCAGACTTAAGAAAATGAAACAAACAAAAAAAAAGTCACTTGTTTTGTTCGCTGCAAAATGGCACTTGTCAACGAAATTCTGCCTGTGTGCTGTCAGCTGATTGCTCATTAAAATATTTGCAAAGAACACATTACGTATTTGTAAGTATTTATTACATATTTGTAAGTATTAATTACATATTTGTAATTATCATACGCTAAATACTCTTATGTGTTTTTAAAATAACAAAAAAAAAAGGATTTACAGAATAAATAAAATAAAGGCATCATCATAATATGATTACATAAATGAAAAACTACAAATTGCAATATATGTCATTTATTTATAACAAAATAGATTGAAATGCACTACGACCACTTAGCACTAAACACTATCAAGTTACACCTCGCCTATAAGTAGGGTAAATTAGGGTAGTATAAGCACCCTGGTAATATGGGCATACTTTAAGATTTCTTAAATTGAAGCAGTAAAGTTAAAGTTGCTTTGTAAATATTGAATCTACTTTATGTGGTGATAAAGGAATTAGCGCAAATATATATGCAGTAATTAGGGGCTATCATCTAGTTAAAATGCTGTTAAGTTTTTTGGGTTGTTAAAATAATATCGTCACGCATGAATAAAAATTTGGCGCTAAATTTTGATTCTAAAATGCTGAAGTTTATTTTTTTTATAAAGAAAAATATATTTGCTAAAAATCAAATTCATTATTGTTTGAAAAACAATGCATAGAAACATTGTTTTGCTTATTTTCAAAGATGCAAATTTTGTTTAATATGAGGATCAGGGGGTAGTTTTTCAACCTTTTACAATAAATGCATAGACTATATGAATTTTAAATGCGTTTGCCCTTACGTAAAATTAATACTAAAAAAAAAGTTAAAAAATTTAATTTTTAGGTTTTCAAATTTGAACCTCAAAAACCGAGGTTTTGGGTAAAAAATACGGTTTACGTGATAATTTCGGTATAACCAGTCAAAAGCGCGTGCCGCAACTTTTGACCGGTTATACCTAAAAAAACATCTTTATTCGAATTCTGATCCCTAATACCCTTTATTAGTCAATTTAAGCTTAAAAACTTACGATGTTTAAAGTTTTCAAAGATTGTTATTTTTGCTACAGTTCGCTGTAATATCTTGCGTTGTTACAAAAAAATCTTTTATTTAAACTTCAATTTATTTAATAAATTATACGAAATAACTTAAGAAACACCATTCATAAGTTAATGTATTTGTTTACTTTTTCTATTACTGTTTAATTACTTATAATTTTCAATACTGTTTATAAATAAAAATTGGTTCAACAAAACCACTATCCAAAGTTTATTGATAGTGGTTTTGTTGGACCCATCTTTAAATATTAATATAATTTAAATCCAAAGAATAAAGTTAAATTTTATATAATAAAGTGATCTTATGTTTTATTTTCAAAATTGTACACTATTTTGTTTAGATTTAAAACAATCTAAAAAGTAATATAATGCCAAGTCATAGCAGATGTGTAGTTGGTGTCTGTAATAACGACAAAAGATATCCTAACAAATTTATTAAACATAGCAACGTTGAAGAAAATTTAATAATGCATAAGTTGCCATCATGTAAAGAGAGGAGAAATGCTTGGATACATCATTTTAGCACTGGGTTGAAAAATTTTGTTGTCCCTAAAAACTTTTTTGTTTGTTCAAATCATTTTATTAAAGAGAAACCTACAAAAGGTAATCCTGATCCTGATTTTAAAAAATCTCCATTAACACCATAACAACACCAAAAAAAAAATAAGGATCTCCTTTACCAAATTCCATGATTAATTCTCAAAGAATTTTGGCTATTCAAAACAATTCCAGTTTAATGGATGATTGTTGCAGTTCTAGTGTTAACTGTGACGATTCTGATTTGTTAATGTATTTACCTGTTGCAGATGAAGCACAAATTACAACATCTAGTGATTTTCTTATGTCTGTTCCAATGATGTTCTGTCAGTTAACACGTGAAAGTGATGTGCAGTTTTTTACAGGTTTCAAGAATACAGAAATTTTTAAAAGTGTCTTTAATTATCTAAAGCATAAAGCCTCTGTAATGACCTATTAGAACGGTGGCAATAAAAGTTTGAAATCAAGAAAAAGCTCAAGTTATGTTGAATTGACAGAGGCAATGCTATTGTCTCCTGACTATGATGTTGATCCAAATTTACTTGAAATGCATAAATCTGGACCCAAATGAAAATTATTTCTAGAACAAGAGTTGCTTTTAGTTCTCATGAACCTTCGCCTCGGACTATTGGTAGAAGACTTAAGTTTTCAATTTCATGTATCTGCAGGAATGGTGTCACAAATCTTTTTAACTTGGATAAAGCTAATGTCAAAAGAATTGAGTGTTTTGATTATATGGCCGTCTTCAATCCAAATTAAGTCAACTTTGCCAAAATATTTCATAAAACTTTTTCCTAATGTCCGCACTATAATTGATTGCACTGGAGTATATATGGAAACTCCTAGTGGCCTTAGTGTTATTGTTTGCTTGTTTATATAGCAGTTACAAACATCATTGCACCAGTAAGTTTTTAGTTGCAATAACACCAAATGGAGCAATATCATGGATATCTCCAGTTTATGGTGGACGTGCTTCTGATGTTTTCATTGTACGTGATTCTGGTTTTCTTGAATTGCTTGAACCAAAAGATCAGGTAATGGCTGACAGAGGGTTCAAAATAAAGACAGACTTGGCTATGAAACAGTGTACACTATGTATCCCACCAAGTGCAGCTAAGGGCAGCCAAATGACAGCCAAGGATGTCAGAAATACATCAAATATTGCCAATGTTTAAAAAATTGCCAATGTTTGAATTTATGTTGAACAAGCAATAAAGCGAATGAAAGAATTTCATATTTTTAAAAAGCAGCAGCCAATTCTTCTTTTACTTTTTTTTAATGAAATGGTTATTGTTATTACTAGCTTAGTAAACTTGAAAAAGCCATTACTTAAATAATATATTTATGCTCATGTATATATTTTTTTTTTTAAATTTATATTCTTAAAAAGTAAATAAAATTTGTAGTTTTTTTCAAATTTTATTTACTTTTTAAGGAAATAAAATTTGAAAAGGAGGAAGGGACACAAAATTGAATATGCTCTGGCCCCGCTGATTGTAACAATTAAAAGTTAAGTAGAGTATGCGCTGCCTTCAGTCACCCCGAATTACCTAGATCGTTGTCACTAATCGATCTTTTTTTTTTTCCTCTTCTTCCTAATCAATTACTTAGTTCATTAGTTAAACTTTTTGAGAACTTTAAATTTATCAATTAAAAAGTAAATTGCTAGATAACTTTACTCAGGACCTTATACTGTGCACCAAAGGTACCAAAAAATCAGGCACTCAAAATCAAACTCAGGCATCAAAAAATATATAAAATGTTTTTAAAAATTTTTATATTATATTTTTTGCAAAATTACTATTGATAAGTATAAATATGTTTATACTTGTTAAGTATAAACATGATGTTTATACTTATCAATATTAATTTTTACCACAAATTTATAATTTAACATCATAATTATTATATTAAGCAGGGCCATCCATAAACATCATGCCAATAGTAGGGTAGGGGGTTATTATAAAAAGGATTAAAAGGGGACAAGGTTTTTTTCATTTCAATTTTAAAAACATGGAAAACTATTTAAACATGTGCTTTTGAGAAATTATTGTTAGAGAATATATTTTATTTTTCAAAAGTATGGCAACAGTTTCAAACATCCTTGTAAGATTTTTTTAATTTTTAAAATAGGGAGTGGGTACCAATTTTATAAAAAATGTCACAAAAAAAATTTAACTATTTTATTTGTGATATAAACAAAATTTAATACAAATTTTAAAATATTTGCTCAAACTATGCAAGTTATTACGTAAATAATATTATAAAGGTAAGATATGATCCAGCAAAAAAATAATTTATTTCAGGTTTAAAACCAAAGTAGTTTCATAAATTTTTGATGAATTTGTATCCGATAATCACAATAAGTTATTCCAAGCCTGGTAAGGAAACAAGGCAGTATGAGCATATCTATTCTGTATTTTTCTCATTTTCAGTATCCGTTAAACCTTCACATTTAAAATGGAGCCAACCTTCACAAAGATTACATTGGATGCTTTTTAAATACGAGTCTTTGTTTGTGTCAATTTCACACTTTTCTATCACACTTACAACAAAATATTCAAGGTTCAAAGTTTAAAAGAGCTGGACAAACAAAAGTTTTGTAAAATATATCAAGATTTGTGGAAACTTTATTCCAATGATCTCGGTTAAACTTAACTTTTTGAACAAAAGTTTCCTGGGTAGTCCAGACAACAAAAAAATATTCTTTTATTTCTGTTATTACCATTTGTGAAATAACTTGTGTGTAGTATTTGTGATTTTCCATTAAAGTAATTTCGCCATTGTTAACTGTTAAGAATTCACAATCATTTACTGATTCTGATACTTTTTTATCACGAAGACTATACGGACACTTGATTTCAAAAATACTTTTACCATGGCATTTACAAAATACAATGTGACCAGGTGATATGCAGCTAAATAACATTTAAATTTTGAAAGAAAAATTCCACATTTTTCTGCACTAAAATCCTGATGTTTTGATATTTCTTGAGCATAAAAACTTTTAAATGCAATATCTTCATGTTGGACTCCCCATTTCATAGCAGCACTAGATACATCATCATAGTAAATTATTTTAGAAACAAGAGGTGTAGTTTTAGGTTTTATTGACCCCTGTGGTTTTAAAATTGTATTTACTTTAGTAAAAACTTCATGATGTTTAGAAGCTGTTAACCTTCCACTCCTTATTTCAAACCACAATAAAACTTCCGACTATCCTCTTGTAGCTTTTTCAACATTTTCAATAGTCTTCAAAGACATATTTAGTTTTTCAATAAATATCTGAATTAATTCTGTTTCAGAAAACTAAGAATATGCTTTTAAAACATTAAGTGCAATGGTTTTCACAAAGGCATAATTATAATGTTCTTCATTAGTTGTTCTAAGTGATTCTATGGATTTAAATAAGACGGTTTCTTCGTTTACTAATTGCATATCCCTCATGAAATTTGATATATGGTTAAAAGATATTGTCCTGTGCGATACAATTCGAGGATCAAAGTTATTTAAATTTTTCATTCTATTTTCTTCGCAGTCATTACTTAAAGATAATTTAGTTCCAAGTTTTTTAGAAATAATCAAATATGAAATTCTTTTAGGCTCCACATCTTTGCGGGTTCCAAGGTTCCATTGACACGCTGTTTCAGTACATGCAGGGTTGCACCAACTTTTTGTATTTGCATATTCAATTTTATATAAACATGAAATTACGTGATTACAAATTTCGTATGATTCTGCCATACATGAACACCATCCAGTTAAAATATCACTTCCTTTTTCATCACCTTGTTTTATAACTATCCATAAAGTTTTAGATTCACGGAGAGCTTGTGAGGCTGTTACTGTACAGTATAAAAATATAACTTTTTTCTTTGGTTTTTAATAATGTTTATAAATAGAAATGGGTCTAACAAAACCACTATCAAAGTACGAAAAGGCTTTCTGATCTTTATACTTTCCAATATAATCTTTATTAAACTCTTTTTTCTTTAAAATAAAAGCAAAAATATTTCCCATTATCACAACCGGCCATTTGAAAAGATTATCGAATCGCTTTTCTAGTTCAACTCCATTGGGATCTGGAATTCCATGCTTTTGTAATGAATGTTCGTAATCAATTTGAAGCCTTTTATATTGATCTTCAGCAGAACATATAATATCAAGATTAAGCTCCATAGCAGCAAAAGCTCTAGCAACAAGTTCAACTTTTTTTCCATTTATTTTCAAACCACGAATAGACAAATAATCTATGAGTTTTTTTGAACTTAAATTGAGAAAATCTTCATTCTTGTTATATGACATTTTGCATAAAAACGGAAGGTTCAAAGTTCAACTTGCACCCCCAAGATTATTTTTCCAAGATGGCTACGCTAACTCCGAAATCGTCTATTACTTATAGTATCAAATAAACTATTTTAGGCGGAACCATTTTAAATCAATAAGAAGATCAAAAAGTCTTGAAATACACTACTTTTTATAACGCAAAACAATCTTAAATATACTGAAGATGGTAACTTTATAAAAAATTTCAAAAACAAATGCAGCAGGAAAAAAGTTTATTGAATTAAGTCCCATTTATACGAAACAGAGCTTTGATTTATTTGTGTTAAAGGCATTTGCGGTGGCAGCTGAAAAAAAAGGAAAAGGTGGTCTAAAAAGGTTAAAAATAGCTCAAAAAAAATAACATTAAGTTAAAAAATACCAACCTGACATTTAGAACTAATTTTCGTAATATAATGATTCGTTACTAACAAAACTTGTCATTAAAATATCAAATTTTAAGCCAAATTTTGTTAAAACAACACTACTATGTTTTCCGCAGCAACAACAACAACAACAACAAAATTAGTTCGTTATATTTTAAATTTTATTAACTCAAACTTTTCAACGATATGAATTCCAATTTTTTCATTTTAAGTTACAAAAAAATGTTTAGTAGGGTAGATGCGATGCTAGTTGGGCAATTTTTACTAAATCTAACAGATCTCTTGAACGATATATCGGATTTACATAATTTTTTCTCTATTAAAAAGATAATTTGATCTGCTAAAAATGGTTGAGACAAAAAAACTTTTTTCGATTTTTTTAAGAAAATATGGTCTAAAGTTTATTAGGCTGCTCAACCTCCCCAGCGGAGTAAGTTAAGCATTTGCATGGGGTAATTTGAGCAATAAAAAAATAAATGCATTTCTGTGACAACTATTAACTCTGTTATAAAACCAAAACTTCCTTGTAAATACCTTATAAATTAAATATATACTTTTAATTTTAACAAATTATATAAGATATGAATATCAAAACTAATAATTTTGATACTAAAATAAAAATAAAAACAAAACTTTTCAACCTTAAAACTAAACACAACTTTTTTTAAACATTCTAAAACAAAACTTATCAATATGATAAAATAATAATTAAACACT
>NC_061165.1:9530469-9540469 GCF_022113875.1 Hydra vulgaris
TAAGAGTAATATAGGTGCAGCCATCTTGTAGTATATATGTATGATCACATGTTTATATTGTTTCAAATCTCCATATTATATATAAATAATAAACTATGAATGAATGAAACAATAACGTTTGATTATAAACAATTTTGTTAATATTCTATAAATATATTCTATAAATATATTATATATTATTATATATATATATATATATATATATATTCTATAAATTTCGACTTTGCCACATACAGCCCATTGCATCCATTTACATATAAAGCTTTTTGTTTGATGCAGTTTTTTTATCAAGATGTTTATCAAATATCAGTGTCATTTCATTTCTTCAATGTTTAAATATGTTCAATAACATAATAAAGAATAGTTTAACTTTTTGTAGACTTGTAGATTTCATATAGGAAGTATATATGTAACAGAATACAAATTATTTTGGAAATATTAATTAGAGACTTACGATAGCATGGTATTGTAGCATATTTAAACAAAAAAATGCATTTTTTTAATAATTGTTTATATATTACTATTTAGAAAAAAAAATTTAGTTTGCTTTTATACTATTTTAAATAATTGTTTTACTAAACAAATAATAATAATCATTAAAAAATTATTAATTGGAACTGACTCTCTTAAGATTATTATTCCAGTTTCCCTTTTACTGTGCTTTAATTAAATAACACAATATTCACATAAAAAACATAACATGCAAGAAAAAGTTATTTAAAACCAAGTTTCTTAGAGTAATATAGGTGTAGCCATCTTGTAGTATATATAGGTGTAGCCATCTTGTGATATATATATATATATATATATATATATATATATATATATATATATATATATATATATATATATATATATATATATATATGTTTATATATATATATATATATATATATATATATATATATATATATATATCAAGCAATTAATGATAAATGGATAACATATGTATACACATGTATATATTATATATAACTTTAAAGTACGTACACAATAAATATATATATACATATGTATATAATACATGATACTTTATTAACATTTTACTTTAATATATATACTATATATATATATATATATATATATATATATATATATATATATATATATATATATATATATATATATATATATATATATATATATATATATATATATATATATTGTGTCCGAGCACTTATATAATTGAAAATAAATAGAAACTTCAAACTAACCATAGTCATAATATTTAACTAGTCTAGAAACGCGGGCCGATTTCTATAGATTTCGTAAAATAACTTGAGCTTTAAGGGGTGACCGGACTGAGAGTGCATCAAATGTTTTTAAAATGACTTTTTGTAGCGCAGACTTTGAAAATTTGAATGAATTCGATGCTGTTTTAGTTGCTATTGAGTTGCTATTTGTTGGAGGCAGATCTCAATTTTAGTTCAAACATTAGACTACTTATTTTATTTTATCCTAACCAAAGGGAAGAAAGAATATTTATGTGTTTGTTTTGCAGGAAACGATGTATATCACACGGTGACTCGTCAGCTCAACGCCAAGCACAAGGACAAGATTACTGATAAACATTTAGTAAAGAATAAAAGAAAGCAAAGATTATTCTTTATCCTATTAGATTTTATAACTATTTATTCAAGATTGCAGTAAAACTTGCTTTTTGTTTAACAACAGTTGCTTTTTTAAGAGGAGAAGTTGGAAGAGCACGTATTGCTTTTTTAACAGCCTTACTAAGTGTACAAGATGATTTGTAAGCAAGAGGGATGTTAGAAGTTATTTTGGACAAAGAAACTCTACTCTCTTTTTTTTCTTACACTGTAAATCCAAAAGGTTTATCGTGGTTTTTTGCCGGTTCTTTGAAGAACCTAAAGGTTTATTTAAAAATTGCTTTTTAAATTGGTACTTTGCTTCAAGCTGACATTAAAAGTTTAAAATCAAGTATAAATATTTCAAATCTTGAACTATTTTTAGGAACAAGTCATTACAGCTATGAAGAAGTCATTACAGCTTAGTTCCTAGTAAATATGTAACTGATTAATTTGATTGAAATGCTGAAATTTTTTACCGCTAATTAATCATTACTTATTCTACCTCAAAACATGAAAGAACATGAAGTAGCATTCCAAACATAAATGCTTTCAAAACATGAAAGAAATTTTTTTTTCAGAAAATTTTGTAGAATTGATTCTACAAAAATTTTTCTGAAAAAACAATTTCTTTCATGCTTTGAAGTAGCAAATCTTGTCTTTGTTTATCTGACTGGTACCTCTTTTATCAATGATATTATAACATTTAAACATGTATCCCTCTACATTACTAAACAAAACATTCTATTATGACTTAGTGGGAATGTTTTTGGTACCTCTAGTTTTACAATTGGTTTCAATTTTAACATGTCTAAGTTGTATAATGAGCAATGTTTATCGTATTTGTTTGCAGCTAAGTATGCATGGTCATCTAACATTTTACATACAAGTTTGTAGATTGTACATTGCAACATATAACCTGAAAGCTTTCAAAATTCAAAAAAGTCAAACTAAATTGATATATAAACAACATCAATTAAAAAACACCCTCTTTTTGGAACAAGGACATTAAAGAGAAAGTGAGATGACTTGAACCTACTAAAATGGTTATTTTCATAACCACATATTTTTTAAAAATATTATTGGTATATAATTAGTTCCTAGAGTAGTACAATAAATGCATGTATATATAATAGTTTTATGGTGTAATAACTTTACAATAAAATAACAATAAAAGATTGAGTAATAAAAATAATATAATTGTCTTTTTAATTTTAAAATAATAATGACAACACTACTATTTTACATATATAAAAAATATTTAGTTTTCAAATCGATAATCAACAAAAAAAAAAACAAATAATAACATCGTTTGTTTTTTTTTGGCATGACTTAATACTATATTGCTACCACTTTATAATACCGTGTAGCTAAATAAATTACATTTCCAGCTACTTAAAATATTTTTTTTTTGTTATTATTGAAAGTCATTAAATGATGAGTTACCCTTGCAAGCACTAAGTGATTGTTAGTGTCGGAAATAAATGTAATAAAATTTTTAATACAGCAAAAACTTATTACTTACGCAGCAAGGTTAACACTTTAATAAATATTTTGTCAACTTTACATGCTCAAAAATAAGTTTAGGTAAAAATGCCACATTCTCTGTTTTCATAGAATATATAAGCAAATTGTTCCACTGTATAAACTTACCATCCTTACATATTTTTTTTTTTTTCCATATGTTATGTTTTAAGTTGAATAAGTCATATTTAAATAAGATAGTAACGAGTTGACTTAATTTAATGTGGAGGATTAGGCATAAACGAATCATTTAAAGGGCCTTTTAAACAACTTGTGATTTACATAAACATCGCAAGTTACAAGCAACAACTTTTAAGAAATTTAGTTTGCAAGTTTTGATAGCTTTCTAAAGCAAAAGAAACATTTTTCATGCAGTGGCACCAGTTGTAAAAGTCAAGTATATCATCTAGATTAGTCACGTACATCATCGTACACTGCAGTAGACTTTAAAACTAAATAATTAACATGAAATATCTTATTTCAGTTCAAGATGGCCATAGATTTTGAGATATTATTTTTTTGCATTCAACAAAATAGATATTAAATTATAGCGTAAAATCTAGATTTGAAATAAAATTTTCTAACTTAATACACTGTTATTTTTAAATAGAATTCTGTAATCTTCTTTTAATACACTGTATTTTTTTTATAATTAAATTAAATTTGATTTATGTATGATAGTGATGCAATATTTAGTAGCAGACTTTTGCGTCATCTTTAATGCATCAAGTATATTTTTTTTATTTGCTGTTATGTAAATTGCAATACAGCATAATAAAAACAAAAATTTATATATGCTTTTGAATTTTAGTTCAAAAAGCTTTGATATACTAGCTATTTTTAAAGTATTAATTAAAATCCTAATTTTTTTTTACTGATTAAGTTTTTTACTTATTAATAAAAATAGAATAACATTTTTGTATATCATTTATTGTTAGTATAGCACTTATAAAAAAGGTAGAAGTTCTATCGTAGGGTAGAATATTTGATATACACATAAGTAAGGTAAAATCTTCTATCTTCCGAGGTAAATATTTTTTTCCTCGTAAGGTTTAAAATTAAACAACAAATCATTGTTTTTAATATATTTTAGGTAATAATTTTCTCTCTAAGGTAGATAAATATGCTGTGTTTAAGGTATAACACATATCTTTTAAGATGCCGACATTATCTAATTTAGCTTTGAAACCATTCAAATTGACAAAATTGTACCTGATTTTTTCTTGTTTCCAGAAAAGATACAAACATAGTGTAAAGAGTGATATATAAATTAACAACTAATCCAGCTAAGTAAACTATATATAGAATATAGAGTTTATTAAGGTCTATTAGCTAACATTTTAAATAAATGTATTCTGAATATAATAGAAAGTATTTATACCCATATACATCCATCAAGTTATACAGTCGATGAAATGTTTGCATCTATAACATATTTTCATATAGTATATAACTTAAATGCTTATTGGATAAAAGCTATATGGTTGAATAATCATATTTATACCACTACAAACTCTGTCACATAACTACATTTATCAACAGTTTATGTCTTTATTTTATGCTATATTCATCATTTTTATTCGGAATACAAAATATATATGCTATCTAAAATATTAACTTGAAACTGAATAACCATAAAAATTACTATTTGTTCATGCCATTTTAATATTTATCCCAGAATATATGTAACTTATCTAAAGCGAAATACAATGTTTACAATTTGATGCACTCTAAATTAGGTTGAGCACTAGTATAGAGAGGAGCTTAAGTGTATTAAGAAAACAGCCCGCGTTTCCAGACTAGTTAAATACTATGACTATGAACTAACTAATTACATTTTGACTAAGTTCTGGGAATTCTTTAAGTTCTAAGTATATGCAAACATTTTCTACACTCCAGTTCAAATAGTCTACCATTTTTTTAAATTTAGACAAATATATTTATTTATCAAAACAAAACCATTGACTCAAGAACCTTTAGGGTCTTTAAAGAAAATTTACTCTAAGAACCTTTAGGTTCTTCAAAGAACCGGCAAATAACCGCGATAAACCTTTTGGATTTACAGTGTAAGAAAAAAAAGAGAGTAGAGTTTCTTTATCCAAAATATTTTCTAACTTCTCTCTTGCTTACAAATCATCTTGTACACTTAGTAAGGCTGTTAAAAAAGCAATACGTGCTCTTCCAACTTCTCCTCTTAAAAAAGCAACTGTTGTTAAACAACTTGCTATTCAGTTTAACAAAGATTTACCAGATATGTAACCAACACATGAACCTAATGCTCTTAATGATAAAACAAACCTATGCATCATTAATTTTTGGAACAAGATGGTATGATATCTCACCAGGCACCTGGAGTAAGAGATACGATTGTTCTAAGAAGTAATAAAGAAAAAAAGAAAATGCAAAAAAGGTATTTAACAATAAATATAAGTGAAGCAAATAAAATATTTAAAAACGAACATACTGATTTTTCAATCAGTAAATCCAAAATTGAGACCAGGCCGTATACGAAAACATAAAAACATTATCTTGTCACTCAAAGCATTATATTTCATCGGTTTAAAAATTCCCTTTTATTCATATGCTTTACCATACTTTAGTGTGTGGCAAGAAAAATGATAATTGCTGGAATAATCTTTGTGAAGCTTGTCATGAACGGAAAGTTATTTCTCAGAACATATCAGTTAGATAAAAAAAAAAAACCACAATAAAGAAATTACCTGGTACCTATGGGAGAAAATTATACAACTTAATGGAACTGAGTACCTCGAAAAAGCAATAAAAAAAGACAAAGCCGTAGTTTTGTATAACAATGTTTGCAAAGTGTTACCTAAATTTCTTTTGGAATATTTTATAAAAAGAAAACAATCAATGAGTTATGAAACTTTTATTGACTTTTATTGTTAATAACTCACTTTATTAGAAAGGATGTAAGATGCTTGCAAGTTTGGTCTAATGGTCCTTGCAGTCAATTTAAAAATTGTTACATAGTAACTACAATTCCATGGCTTGAAAGCAAGCGCAAAACTAATATTTGTTGGAATTACTTTGCAACCTCTCATGGTAAAGGACCATGCGATGGTATAAGAGCAACAATAAAAAGATTAGCAACACAAAAAGTTGTTTGAAGAGAAGCTCTGATAAATGACGCAACAACATTTTATAAAGCCGAGATGAAAGTCAAGTAAATGTTTTCATGGTTACTGCTGAAAAAATTAAAACTGTTTTGATGGTTCAGAACTTGGAAACATCGTAATAATGCTTGTAAAACGCCTGCAATATTTAGTGCCCATTGCTCAAAACAGTTTAGTTATAAAATGAAAATGAAACCGTATTCAAGTGCATCATACTTAGTTAACTAGATAAAATTTAATAAAAAAACGTTTCGCAAACGAATTTTACAAGACTTTTTTTGAAATTATTGTAAATAAACTGTTTTGTTAAACGTTATTGTTATACCAATCTTATAAAAATCCGAATAATTTGGTTTCTTTTGGTTGGTTAAAATGTTATGAAACTATTATAACACCTTTTAAGCATCCAAGATATAACAAAAAAATATTTCAAAATATCCCCAAGAGCTGAACTACTGCGTTTGTCTTATAATAATAATTTGGTATCTTCAGCAAAAATGATGCTCATAAGATCAGAAGCATTATTTAAATCATTATTATAAACTAGCTGAGATCGGACTCGTAAAAGTACGGGTCTTTGTAATTCCAAATTGAACTTTTTAATACTTTTTTCTTTTATATCCTAGCTTTTTGAATCCGTAAAATACGGGTCTTAACCGAACCTACTATTTCTATACATACCTATTCCAGACCGATTGTTTCTATACCTATTCCTTATTTACTTCAATACTTTTAAGTAAAATAATTTTGTTCTGAAAAACTACTTTAAGAGCAAAAAAGTAGATAAACTATAAAACGCTATGGAATTGCCCACAAATTAGGCAACGCTAAACTTATTTTTCAAAAAGTAGAAGAGACTTTTAGTTCTTTAGGATGACGATTTTCATTAAACT
The DNA here is from genome assembly GCF_022113875.1 of Hydra vulgaris. NCBI lineage: Eukaryota > Metazoa > Cnidaria > Hydrozoa > Anthoathecata > Hydridae > Hydra > Hydra vulgaris. The sequence continues at coordinate 9,537,607 of NC_061165.1, forward strand.
TAATGAGCTCTATAGACTTTTTATATAACTCTGCCAGGAAAATTAGATCATTTTTGTTTTCTTCAATTGTGAAATTTAGCGTTGAGTAATTTATGGACGATTCCTTATTTTAAAGTTTAGATAAAGGATAAGCCAAAAAGTATATAAAGCCAAAAAATAATATAATACTATTTTAATGGTTATCTAAAGTGTGTTGTCATTGCGCGCTCGGTTTTGTATGTTTAACTGGAGCGTGATTTAATAGCTGTATAACTCTAAATTTCAATATTATTACTAAATATAAAAGTTAAACTTTAACTTTTAATTATTAAGTAATCAGTTTAATAAAATGGTTTTATTTAAATATAAAATTAAAATTTTTTTAATTATACTTTTATAAAAAACATACTTTTTTAACCCCCGTACTGTTTTGAAAAACTTAAGGTCGCCGCGTGGCAAGTTCAAATCATCAGCTTCAAATCATCAGCTTTATTTTTAATTTTTGTTGTTGTGACCCGTAAAATATGGGTCTTGCAAATGTATTCCAAACCGACCTTTTTTATATATTACCTCAATATATTTGATTTACCTCAATATATTTGATTAAAAGGTAGGAAAATAACTATGAGAAAACTTAACTCATTGTTTTCATTTTTGAGCCATAAAAAAAAAAATCTATTGTAAATAGTTTTAAAAAATATGAGTTAAATATGTGGAACAACAGACTTACCATGAACAGTTTAATACTGGTCATGATAAATATAAAAATCTTTGTTTTGATAAAATCATAAATGTTCAATGAATTTCTATAATATAAAAAAAAAAAAAAAAACGGGGCAGTGGTAATTTTTTTCTTTAATAGGTTTTTAATTTTTTTTTTGAATCTGCAGCTTATTATGACTCTTGACGTTTTAATTTTAAAGAAAAATCATTTTTTCTTTAAAATTAACAGGGCATGAAAATATTTTTCTATAAGAAATAAAATTGTCCCTTTAATGCACAGACTTAACCAATCAAGTAAACACATTAACAACTTAAGTACCTTGACAAATGTTCAACAAATTTTTAACGGTCTAATCATGTTTATAATAATTTTAAAAAGCTTTGTAAAAAATTCTCTCCCTTTCATTTATTATAGCATATAATATCTTGATATATGTTATACATATATCTATAGGCTTTTAAAAATGTTTTATTTTGTATTCTACGAAATTATAAAAGATTTTTAAATAATTCAGTGTAAACGAAAAGATTAGAACCCATGCGAAGCACTTTAACCACTTTGGCATGTTTTAAAGGAATGAAAAATAATCTGTATTGTATTAAGGTGGTAGACCACTAATTTAATCAAATCTTTCAAAAATTACATTTTAGATATTATTTACATCTAAATTGACTAAAATTTACTTTTGAATGACGAAATTAAAAAAAAAATAGTCAAAAATTTTTTAATTTCAGAAATTTGGTCCCAGAAACCCAAAAATATCATCATTTCGTTGCGGTGATTATTTCAAAAACTATTGAAGCTATTAACTTGAAATTTTTTAAATTTACTTTTAATACAATAAAAAAGATTCTGTACCAAATTCAAGAAAATTTACTCTACAGATTTTTTTTTTAATAAGAAAAACACTTAAAGATCAAAAAATAAGGCATTTTTGACCATATTTGGGATTTAATATCTTTGAATTGGATTATCGTATTGTCATAAATGTGTTAAGGGACATCCATAACAACAAAAGGAAAAACTTCTGAAAATGTCATGGAAATTGATTTAGAAACTCTTGAGATATTCACCGCAAAGTCGTGAATTTAAGAGATCTGAGAAAAACACATTCAAACAAAAAAAGCATAAAATTTTTCAAACAAATAATAAAACCCCAGTAAAAAGCCTATTGACAATAATCAACTTATATTAAAAGTGTTGTAGAGTAAAAGTAGAGAAAATTATTAAAAAATTGTTTTATATGACAGGTTTTAATAACAGGCATTAATACTTTGAAAGTTAGATTTCATTAAAAAAAAGTCTCACTTTTGATTTGTAATTTTAGATAAAAACTCCTATCAGTTTTATGCCAATAGTTATTACTAGTAAATAAATATCAAGTATATATAAACTAAATATATAAAAAGATATATATATATATATATATATGTATATATATATATATCTTATATATATATATATATATATATATATATATATATATATATATATATATATATATATATATATATATATATATATATATATATATATATATATATATATATATATATATTATAGTTTTATTGTCAGAATATAAACTTATTTTCAGAGCTTTTTCGCTGCGGCATTCATGCGAGTTTCAGCTATGTAACTGTTATAATTTCTTTGTTTACAAGTTGAAAAATTTCTTTATTGGATCAAACATGTTCATAAAACCACAAAACTTTTCAAAACTACAGTATTTTTTACCCATTTCTCAAAAAACTAATGTTGTACATAAATAGACATTAAAACTTCATTGCTGCTGGTTTGTTTATAATTTTGATAGAATAAAATTTCTGAATAAAATTAGGAGACAGTTTTAAAAGCCATATTGTTTTAAGCATCATAAAAATTTATAATTTAAAAGTAACATTTCAGGAAGTTTTTGATAGCAAACAATGGCAGCCATTATTCCATTTCATATGTTGGTGTTCACAAATATGTTACAGTCATTTGTAACATTGAACTGATCGAAAATTAGCAGAACTATTATTTTTATTTACAAAACTATTAATAAAAGTTTTACAGATTATTAACTGTTGGATCTGGATGTGTACATGTCCATTTTTTCTATGATACATTCAAATTTAGTTCATGCAAATTAGATACAATTTCTTCAGCTGCATTGTTTGT
>NC_061165.1:9545469-9619100 GCF_022113875.1 Hydra vulgaris
ATTTCTAAACCTGTTTTTTATTTACTTCGATATTTTTTGGTAAAATAATTTATTCTGACAAAAATTTAAGAGCAAAAAACTAAACATGCGCACCTTTTCCGCATACGTAGAGCTTATAAGATACTTATAATTAGCTTTGTTTTTCTGCTCATTGATAGCTTAGTGGGTAATAAAATAAGTTTTAAAAATTTTTTAATCTTGCTTATATATTTATAGCAAAAAAAAAGTAATATAGCAAAAAAAGATTTCTAAAATTTTAAATAAAGTTTTAAAATTTTCTCATTTTATAGATATATAGATGGACGCAATAATTCCATATAATGCCTGGAAACTCAACATATCTAAAGATATTTACACTTATAGACGTTTGTATGTAACGTTATACAAATGGAACTAAGAAGATTTTAGAGCACTAAAACATAGTCATTAAAAAAAATTCATTCTTATGATTATGATTAGGAACTAAAAAATATTATTAAACGCTAATCTAAAAGTTAAGTCAAAAAGATTTTGCGCATTGAAATCAGTTTGTGGCAAAAAAAACCTTTATGCGTAAAGTTTCTTTTTGCACTTATCTTACATTTTTTTATTAATTTTTATTATGTTGCATACAAATGCATTAAAATATATAAAACTGGCACAGATATATCATTATCACGGATAAGAGATTGTATTTATTACAATAGTAATAAATAAATAGTTTTGAAGCCATCCATAAAGGACGTCATTATTTTTAGCCAGCTTTTGATCCCCCCCCCTTCCTTTATCAACGGTTGTTCTTTTTCCCTATACCCCTTTAAAAAAACGTCATAAAATCCTGCTCGTCCCAACCAAATTCAACCCCCATTCCCCATAAAAATATATTCCATATATCTTTAATTGATAGAGTTTTTATAAAAAATTGAAATAAAATCTTATTTATATGACTATCATTTTTAAAGGTCTAAGAAGCAGATGACACAACTGTAGAAATCAGAAATTATCGAGAGAGGAGCAAATCTAAAGTTGAAGTTTCAAATTTTTCATTCGGAAGTGACAATATGTTTCGTATTTTTTTAATCTTGTCAATTTTTTTAAATATATTAACATAACTGCAAAAAATCAAAACAAAACAGCTTGAGCAAAAAAACTTGTAATTGTTAGAAAAATTTACTTATATTACATACGATCCTGAATAAAACGTTATATAAGTGGATTTTTTACATTTTATAAACAATATATATATATATATATATATATATATATATATATATATATATATATATATATATATATATATATATATATATATATATATATATATATATATATATATATATATATATATATATAAATATATATATATATATATATATTTATATATATATGTATATATATATATATATATACGAATAGAATATATGTTTATTTATATAGATTGTTTATATAGAGACGGTTAAGCGCAACAAAATTAAAAAAAAAATTAGTATTAAAATTAAAAAATGATTTATATAGCGTTTCTTTGCAAAAACCAACACACTATAATACAATTTTTAAGTGCTATTATAAAACTTGGAACTACAGTTACTATATTCATGATATTCATCTGAGTGCCAAACGTCCGCAAAATTTTCTATCCGCCATGATGGGTGGCAAAAAGAAGTAAACAAATAAAAAAACGTCGAAGGTCTTAGACATTTTTTTGACATTACAGCTCGAGTTGTTGCGTACCAAACTGCGAAAACAAAAAATTAAAATGCAGTAAATAATATTTTAATAAGTTTTCAAAAAAAAAGAAGAGCAATGGACGTTATGACAAGCGGTTTTAAAGAAAGACTTTAGTTTAGCCGAACTGTGAACTTTACACATAAACACAGTATTGATAAAAACCATGCTGACTTTTTTTCCTCGATTAAACACCTTTATATAAAAAGTAAAAGAAATTTATTGTATATAATACATCAAATCGTTTGAACAAGAGATCTACCAAAAGTGCTCATTGAAGAAAATAATATTAACAGCTGATTAAAAGAATTTTTTTAAATTGTCAAAGAATCTGAGAAAACTGCCAAAATTATAAGAGCTAAACAAAGAAATCAAGATATTAAAAAATGTAGTTTAAAACTTAATGAATACAGCAAAGTTCAATTTAAAACTAAATGAAGACAGCTTAATTCAGTTTATAACTTTATAAAAACATCAAGGTTCAGTTTAAAACTTCATGATGACAGCAAACACTGCACTTCAACACGTAACGAAGACAGCACAGTTCAGTTTAAAATGAAATCAAGAAAACGACGTTCAGTTTAAAACTTAATGAAGATAGCAAAGTTCAGTTTACAACTTAGTTGTAACATGTAAATTTACAGCTGTTCAAAACTTAATGAAGACAGCAAAGCAGCAATTGATGAAAGGAGAAAAAGCGCATTTTTTATTTTCAAAAATTAACTATCAATAAAAACAAAGGTTTGATAATCAGAGAGAAGAAGGAATATATAAAATTTTAAAAGACACATTTTTATATGCCCTTCTTTCACTATTGACAATATTTGAATTATTTTATTATGCATATAAGAGCTATGACAGGCTCTTAAAAAACACAACTTTAAAATAATGTTTAAGTCAAAGGATTAGGAATAATATTTATTTACTTAATCATTCAAAGTTATCTCGCAAATGGGGTTGCTTTGAATATTTTTTGCAGTAAAAGCAAAATATTTTAATTGGTTTTAATATTTGATAAAAACAACATTCTAGGTTTACATAAACTTAGTATTACTAAAAAAATAAAATATAATTTCATACTGAGCCCTGAAAAGTTTTTTTAGTATTCGAAATGTTCTATACAAAATATTCTGGCTAACCTAAGATTTTATTTTTATAAGTGCTGAAATTATTTAAATTCATCTTTAGTGATGTCTTTATTTAAAAATATTTATATGTTATTTTTAAATTTGGAAATATTTTATTCAAAAGTTGTATAAGTTCATGACTTTAACTGTTCTCGTTCTTTTTTGTAAAAGTTTCTCACTTTATCTGAATTAGACTCTATATTGTGAACATTGTTCAGAGGTGCACATAGGGTGGAAGATCCAAAATCATTAGAGGACGAAAATTACTAGAAGTACTTTATTAGTCTTATTATTGTTATTTTTAAGATATAAGAGTTAAGGCCATCTAGTAAATTTTCAATTATCTACCCTGTGCATCATAAAGACTCTGTGTGCCCCTGACCTTGTTATTATTATTTTTATTGTTATTTTTATAATGTTAATAACATCTTTTTTTTTTTAATAAATATTGTGTTTATTATTTTAAATTTGTTTAAGTATATCCTTAAATGTAAGAATTATAATCTAAAATATATTATTGATTGATTTTCAGATACTCAAAATTACTGTAATATAGTTTTGCATGTAATAAGATGCCGCTCTTGCATGAGAAAAGACTGAATTGCATTTATAATTTCTCAAGTTTCTTGAAAGCTAATCCATCAATTCATTAGGGTTTTAGAAAAAGTACTCTGACCTGTACGACCAGTTACTGTATATATAGACCATAGACCTTGTTTTAACTTGTTTATTATCTTGATTAAAAATAAGTTTAAAAGGAATGCTATGAACCAGACAACAGGTTACAAAGTTGTAAGATTTAAGACGTTTGTAGAATTTAAAACTAGAGTTTGTAAACTGATTTAAAAAGATAACTTATTAGATAAAATACATCAGTAAAGTGAGATTAGGCCATTTGCCTATAAGAATTAATTAATTGTACAGTCTTTTGATAATTAATACGGGTCTAAATTAATCTAGAACTGCTAATTTTTATTATAATATCCTATAATACTTATAAATAAAGACTTTTATAATTCAGATATGGCATAGTTTGCTAAGAAAGCTACAACCTAATCATTTTTTACGGATCTATTTTAGCCGACTTTAGTTTGTTTATAGTTTTTTGCCACCCATCATGGCGGATATAAAATTTTGCGGACGTTTGGCGCTCAGATGAATATCATGAATTCACTAAAATAAACATTTTCACTAAAATAAACATTTTTAAGCAATTATATTTAATTTTTTTGGTTTAGTGGCTTTTGTTAAGAGCTTTTAAATTTTGCGTCAAACTATCTCATTTTAACATGTTCGTTGTATTACCCATACTGCAACCGTTTTTTAAAACGCCTTAAAATTAAAAATATTACTTTTTGACCTTTTTACAAAATAAGCTAGTTGATATGTGTACAAACATTATTGAATAGATTTTTTCAAAGAGTTCTGAAAAAAATTCAATTAAATTATTCGTTTCAAAAAACGTTTAACAAAGAGTTAGTTTTAAACAATTTTTTTTTAATTGCGTTTTTCTCGAAATACGTAGTAAGCAGTGGCGGAACTTCAAAATTTGGCCCCCCCCCCCCCCCGCGCAAAAGAATGTTTTTATTGCGGAAAAGAGTTTTATAGTATAAATATTATTGAGAGTATAACTTTTTTTATATGAGGGCCCCCTATAGCTGGTAGCCCCCCCCCCCCCCCCCCCCGCAACGCAGGGTCCTGCGTCCAGTAGTTCCGCCACTGGTAGTAAGCATGTTAAGGCGCTTTGAAAAACAGCTGCAGTGTATATTTATAGTAAAAAAATAAATGTAGCAATAAAAGCTTTTCATTATCAAAAGAAATTTTTAAATTTTTTTCTAGCTACAGGCTTTTTTTTTTGCGTCCACAGCAGCACCTTTTTAAGTAGCAGGACTTTCTTATTTATTTAATATAGTTTTTTCTTTATTAAGTTTCAGACAACTTTTTTTTCAGACCATCCGCAGCTTTTTCGGACTAATTACCTGAGCACAAGTTCTCAATCATCATACATACGCAACAATTTTTTTCTCCCGGTGATGTTTGTTTTTTTCTAGCTTTCTTAAAATCTTTTTTTTTGTGAGTGCATAATATCGTTACGTTACATATGTTTCTATATAATTTTTATAAAGTTTCAAAAGTATTTTGTATTTTAAAATAATAAAAAATTAAAAAAAAAGCCACTACTGGTAGGTATCGAACCTCTTGGTTCTTGTTCAGAATATCGACGCCTAATCCACTCGAGCTACACCGGTATACAATCTGGCGTAGATTTTTTTTAAAAAATCTAATAATTTTTTCGAGGAAAAAAATTTTATAGATCTAAATTATGGAGAGCTTGACGCAATGTAATTTTCAAGTGAAAATCAAACTATAAAACTTGATGACTGTTTTAGTATGTTTAACATATGCTTTAACATTAGTTAAAAGTTTGCTTAGTTTAAAGTTTGCTTAGTTTAAAGTTTGCGTACGTTAGATATTCGTTCACGTTTTCTTATAGCGTTGCGACTCTTTCTTGCCAATACCTCGGTTGCAATGGCTTCCAAGGGTTTCGTGTCAAATACGCTCCAAAGGACACTACTACTACTACTATTAAAACTATTAAGTTCGGCCCTATAGTTGACAAATTCGGGTTATTTAGTTCATCCCTATAGTTGACAAATTGCTTCCTATTTGACAAGTAGCTTTTGTAACATTTAATTAATTTACCACTGATACCGTGGAGTTCAAGTTTTTTGAGTAAAATATCGTGATTGACTGTGTCAAAAGCTTTTGATAAATCGATAAAAATATCAAGTGTATATTGCGATTTACCAAAAGACTTTGAGAATTCACATTTAAACTAGACAACGGTTTGATCAGTTGAATTTTTTTTTAAACCAATTTGGTTTTTACATACTCGTAATTAGGTAGTTCCCAGCCGGCATTATTACGTTGTTTCAACGTTGAAATTCGGTTGAAGCGTTGTTTCAACGTTGCTCAACTATGTAACAACGTTAAACCAACGTTACCGTTTAAACGTTGATTATTTAACATTATTTCAACGTTAAACCAACGTTACAGTTTAAACGTTGATTATTCAACGTCATTATTTCAATTATTGTTGACAAAAAATACGATATAAAATTTATGCACGCGCAGAAATCGTAAACATTATTTCAACGTTTAAAGTTATAGAGATTTATAATGGAAAAAAAATGTAAATACTGAACTTATACCATATAGAATTTTCAAGAGATCGAAAACATGTTCAGACGATTTTCCTGAAAAAACATTATCGTTTAAAAATCGATCTTTTTCGTTTAACTTCGGCTACAATGCTCAAAGACTGATATTATTAAATGTAAATATAATACAACTTTTTCAAAAAATGATCCATTAAATTATGTTGAATTTAATGCTAAGCGTTGTTTTTTAATAGAGCATCAAGAAATAAAAAAGGAAACTGATAACTTTAAAAAAGAACTTCAACGAAATAAAAAACATAAAGATTTATATGAAAAAATAACTTCAACCACATCAGTTATTACTATGAAAACAGACAAATTTGTATATAAACATAATTCAAACAAATCGTGTTATTGCAATTTACTTGTATACAAACATTTATTTTAAAAATAGTAGATCTTGCGACTTTTATACTGGCCTTACATCTGTCAATGTGTTTCATCAGTTAGTGCAGTGTCACCATTAATCAAAAGAGATAAAGTGATATTAAAAAAACATTTACTTCTGTTTTTTGAAATTTAAAAAAATTCTTAACTACTTGGACCAAAATAAATGTAATGCAGCAAAGATGAGTTTTTAATGATGCTCATACTTGGATTATTGACAGCTGATTTTGCTGACAAGTTTAATATATTTTTAGGATTAGTGAATGCAATATTTTCTTCATTGTTGAAAGCTTCTAGCTCACTTTTAAACCACATGGTTTTTGTTCCAAGTTAAGATGTTATAAGACAGGCAATGCAAAAAAGATTTTAGAAATTAAATTATTTAGACTAACACTAAATTTCAGATATAACAGAATTTATTATGGAAACACCTTAAAATTTTGACTTACAGAAACTAACAGGGAGTGAATACAAACATTACAACAATATAAAAGCATAAATACCCGTAGCTTCAAATTCATCAATAATTTCATTAAAAAGATTTCTAAAGCTTACAGAAGCTAAATTTCGGATAAAAAAATTACATATCGCAACAACTATTTAGATTGTATTACAAAATACTCTTGTATAATGTATGATTAAGGCTTTAATATTAATTTTTTAATACAAATGAAGTGATTTTAATTAAATCCATTTTTATCAGTCACTTTAAAAATATGATGAGTATTTGTATAAAGATAATTAAAATTTCAAACAATAATATAGCTTTACTTGTTGTTTTTTTTTGGTGAATCAATTGCAATTGATGGATCTTTAAAATGCTGAGGTAATCAAAATAATTTTTAATTATTCAGGAATTTTAAGGATTAAATTATTTAGCAAAAAAATTGTTTAATAATGAGTTCAATTTAAATTAAAAATTTATATATTAGTTCTCGCATAATTAACATCAGTTCTCTTATCTATTAAAATTTAGAATATTTTCCGACAATTTTGTGACCTCCATGAATATGAAGGAGAAAGGTGGAAATATGCTTTAAGAGCACTAATTTATATGGTATAGTGAAAGGTATACCTTATTAAGATATGTAAAACTTTTTTATTCTCATTTTTTATATACTCAAAAATTTCTTCTTGTGTTTTTTTTTTTTTTTTTCTAATTCTTTTTTATTAACAGCTTCTTCTATTAAATACGATGGAGCGACTGAAACTTTAATTGATGGCATTTTGTCTAACTTCTAAAAATGCGCTTCATTTTGAAAAGGTGGCGGAAAAGAAAAAAATTTAGATTGATTGATATAAATTTATATTTATAATAATTAATCTAAAATTTCTTTATTGAAATATTTACATACATTTCAATAAAGAAATATTTTCTTTTTGTCTGCTAATATTTTTTTTTCAGTGTTAATTCAACATTACAAAATAAAACTCAATTATGAAAAAAGCCTAGAATTGAGTTGATGTTTTAAGTAAAATAAGAAAAGCCCAAAAAGTAACTGATGTAATATTTTTATTTTTTGATTAAAAAAAATTCTAATAATGTTTAAAAATGGTATTAATATTAATGTTTATTAAATGAAGATGAGTAAAAAATAAGTAATGTTTATTAGATGAAGATTAGTAAAAAAATAAGTTACAAGTTATTTTTTGGTCTTGAAAATTGTTTGAATCATAATGTATTATTATCAAAATATTTTCTTTTTTAATTTTTGTTGTTTTTATATTTTAATTAAAAGTAGATATTATTGTGTCATATATTATAATATACCTTATATTATACTATTATATTAATAATGAGTATTTTTGTTTTTTTGTATTTCTATTTTTTTCAATATTCCATAATTATCTTATGTAGATGTTTATGTTTTAGCAACCTAGTATTCTTTCATTATTTGTCTTTGTTATGGAGCCTTAAGTTATTTGAACATAATATATTCAGAACTCTGCTGAATAATAGAGTAATAAATAAATTAATAAAAATGAGTTTAAAATATAATAAATTTATAAAATAACGAAAATCTTATCTTTGCTTATAATGTCTACTAATATTATTGTTTAGCAAGTATCATGGTTATAAAATGTTCAAATTTAGCTAGTTTAATTAGGCCTGTTATTGCACTTATATTAAGGTTTCTTCATTTTATATTAGTTCATGTAATTGTTTCAAAGTTGAATTTGCGGAAAGGAGCTGTTTGGAATGAAGATTTACAAGAAGAAGTAATTCCATCTAATTGGATTAGTGATAAAACTGTTTGTCGGCTTCCAGGTACCAAAGCATTGACTGCACTAAAATGCAGAGAAGAATTGGCTCAAGTTTATACAAATAAAAACTAAATTCTCTTCAGGTATTACATCTATATATTATAATTTTTATTTTTTAAATAATATGATAAGACGAGTTATTTTATTAATACAAAATATTTAACTATTTGTATAACTATTTCAATTCTAAAAGAAAGCAAACAGTTTTGTGAAAATTTTAAATTCACAACTACAAAAGAAAAATGTGATAATGAAAATGTTGACAAGTGGATGCAAGATTTGAACACAAGTGGAAACTTGGATGCAAATTTTCCACTTGTGTGGTTTGGATGGTTCTCCACATTATAATATATCTCCACAAGCATAATATTAGATTTACTTAATGTTTTTTTTACAGATAAATCAATTACAGTTAATTGGTGGAGTTACATCATTTATAATCAGGGTGTCTGCAGCTCCTCTAAAATTCTCTAAAGTCCTCTTTTTTTAAAACCACTTCTAAAATCCTCTATTATCCTCTAAAAAGGTAAAAATTTGATCAAAGCTCCTCATTAATTCTTCCTCTTTTAATTTTTGATGGATGTATAATGTTCAAAATACCCATTTTCGGTCTGCAAAACTGGTTAACGCCTTAAAGTGCATGGAATTTAACATGCATAACTTAAAATGCATGCTATTTAACATAGCAAATGACATTATTTGATCCCTGTCCAAGCCCCATAAGTGTATAAACATGGACGTCAAACCATTAATAAATGGCCACATAAAATTTCTTATAAAAATTTTATGTGGCCACCCAGAAAATTATTTTTCAATGCTAGAAATGTTTTATATTTTGATTATTAATTTATTTTTAATATATTAAAAAGGTTGTTTTATTCAAATTAAATATTTGAAAAAGTTATTAATAACCAACTAACAGTTATATTATTTTTTTAAAATTCAGAGTATTTTCGAAAGGTTATATGGCCTCGATGGATATGAAGGGCAAAGGTGGAAAAATATGTTTTAAGAACACTAATCAATATTGCGTTGAAAAAGATATACCTTCATAAGTTGTAACACTTTTCCATTGATTATTTATTTTTTAAATCTTCCCTTTTTTTTTTTAATATATTTTTTTTATTTACAGCTTTTTCTATTGTATTCAATGGACCAAAAGAACCCTCGGTTAATGGAACATTGTTTGACTTTCTAAATTACGCTTTATTTCAAAAAGGTGGTGGAAAAGAGAAGAAATTTGTGTAGATTTTATTCAATTACATGTAAATATATGTAATATTTGAATATGTATTTTTGAATAAAACAAGTTTTATGTCTTTCTTTAATCATACCTAGCTATTTTAACTAAACTAAACTGAAAAGTTCTAAATAGTCTAAGTATAGACTATGAATAGATTTAATATCCATAATATACCTTGATAATGTACAGCAACACTAATGTACATGCATAGTACGTTTTGATGGTGATCATATTTTGACGCACATAGCACGTTTACATACATATATATATTTTGACATACATAGCACGTTTTGATGGTGAAAAAGTGTTTTACAGTCGTTTATCGTTGATAAATCAACGTTAAAAAAAACTATCGTTTTAAACGTTGTATCAACGTAAATTCAACGTTGTTGTAACGTTTTTTCGCGTCGAATCAACGTTGATATAACGTTTGAATCTAACGTTGATTTAACGTTGATAAATCAACGTTGAAAAAAACTTTCATTCTAAACGTTAAATCAACGTTAATTCAACGTTAGGTTAGAACGATATTTCAACGTTATTTGCCGGCTGGGTTGAATATGAAGCCAAAGAAAGCAATTCAAAAGATGCTATCATTGAAAGAGAAATTTACGAAATTAAAGAGTGCCTGAACTTTCAAGAAGAAAATATAACTAAAAAAATGGAAAAAATTACAACAAATTTGGAGTATGCTATAAATTACCTAGTAAAAAAACAGTGGACTTAGAGAACCGTTCACGAAAAAACAATTTAAGGATTGATGGTGTAAAGGAAAAAGAAGGTGAAAACTGGGATGGTTGTAGAAACTCGGTAAAAGAAATAATTAGAAATAAACTTAACATATCTGACCAAATTGAAATTGAAAGAGCCCATCGTATTTAAAATGCTAGAAATGATAAGTCACTTCTAACAATAATTTTCAAACTGTTGAATTATTTGCAAAAAACTAAAGTTCTTAACAACGCAAAAAAATTAAAAGAGACTGGACTATATATAAACGAAGACTACGAAAAAAACAAAAGAGCATCGAAAGAAACTATGGGAGGAAATTAAACGACTTCGTAATACTGGTAAGTACGCCATTATTAAATTTGATAAAATTTATTGCAAAGATTTTAAAAAATAAACAGCTGTTTTGAGCGAACGCATCTTCTAACAAGTTTTTATTGCCTTAAAAATCATTATGGCGAACGAAACAATTGACTTTGAATTGCTGTATTTGAATATCTTTGAAATTGCTAATAAATCTTTACCACATAACTATCATAACAACTTTAGCTTATTAAACAAAAAGTACTCCGATCCTGCATATTTTGATATACAAAATTTTAAAGTTGAACTTAAAACCGCTATAAATAACTTTACGGTAATACACATGAACATCAGAAGTTTACTTAATAATATAGACAAATTAAAAAACTTTCTCCTTGAATGCAAACATAATTTCAGTATGATCTGCCTTACAGAGAGTTGGTGGTCTGACAAAACAGCAGAAACAAACTCTGGCAAATTCCAAATTATAAAATATTCTCTAAAGAAAGATCAGTTAGCAAAAGAAGAGGAGGAATTGTGAATTATTTACGGAATGATCTAAATATTAAGATAAGAAATGATCTTTCAAACTCTGATAGCGATGGTGAGGTACTCACAATGGACGTTATTAACACTGGCTCAAAGAACTTTCTAGTTTCTACATGCTACAGACCACCTGATGGTGATACTTGTAAATTTTCGAATTAAATCAAACAATGAACTCTATTTGCTCATCAGGTCCTGCAGCTAACATTAGAGGAGCAAAACATCAAATGAAACCTGAATTGGTCAGAAATTGTTTGAAAAGGCAATATTTTTTCAGCAATAGAGTTGTCGATGGATGGAATAGTCTACCAGCCGAAGTTGTTCAATCTACTACAGTTAAAAGCTTCAAATTAAACTTGCAATCGGTCGACTTATAAGCAATAACAAACTAGATAAAAACCAAGAAAGCTTATTATTAACGTTTTTATTATTTAGTGACTGAACTAACTTGTTCATTAATTAATTTATACCGGCTGTCATAGATATTGCCTGGCGCTTTATCTCAACAGCATTAATTAATAATAATAATAATAAAACATTTAATTACAAAAAATAAAGAACAGAAAAAGTTATTTTTTATTGGAGATATAAACATAAATATTTTAATGTACAACGAGCATGCGAATACTAAAAATTTCTTTGACGACATATTTCAAATTAATATCTTCCCCATTGTTAACAGACCCACCAGGGTAACTTTCAAATCTATTACTGCTATTGATAATATATTAACAAACTCATTACAAGATACTTCTCTAAAATAAGGAATAATAAAAACAGATACTTCAGATCACTTTCCAATATACTTATCTTTGTCACAAAATTCCACAAAAATTAATAATTCAAAAATCTTATGTAATAAAAGAATTATCGATGAAGCGTCTACTCAAAAATTTAAAGACTTGCTATCGGCAACAAATTGTCAAAAGGTCTACCAAGAATGTAATCTAGGTAAAACAAACTCTGCGTACATTAACTTTATAAATTTATTTATGCTACAGTATAATAAAAGTTTTTCAATTCAAGAAAAAAAAATAAAAGCAAAATATTTAAATTGTCCATGGATAACAAAAGAAACAAGAAAATCCTCAAAACATAAGCAAAAACTATACGTAAAATACTTTAAAAACAGAAGCAAAGCGAACCTATCCATCTACAAACAATACAAAAACTTATTTGAAAAATTAAAAAAAAAAAAACATAAAGTTATATATCATTCTAATCAAATACAAAAATTTAAATGAGACTTAAAAAAGCCTTTTATAGTAATAATTAATGAAAGGGAATCAAATAACAAGCGAGATATTTCAAATGAATTTAACAACTATTTTGCTAACATTGGTGCTGATCTTGCATCAAAAAATCAATGCACAAAAAATACAATTAAAAGTTACTTTACGGGTTCTCACTGCTCAATGAAATAAATCAAGTTGAACTTGAAGTAGCTATAAAATCACTTAAAATCAAATCCCCAGGGATTGATGACATTTCTTGCAAAGTAGTGTTAGATGTTTTTGAGGAGATACGTAATCCAATTTTCCAAGTATTTAATTCATCAGTTTCAACAGGTATTGTACCTGATAAACTTAAAATATCTAAAACTATACCAACCTATAAATTAGGAGAAACCAATTCTTTAAACAATTACAGACCAATCTCAATCCTTTCGGTATTCTCTAAACTTCTAGAACGAATAATTTATAATAAGTTACATGAATATTTAAAAACGAACAAAATTATCAATAAAGATCAAAATGGTTTTCAAAAGTTACACTCAACTAAGCATGCCTATCGAATTGGATAAGAAGATCATTCAAAAAAAAAAATCACATTAGGGATCTTTATTAATTTTTCAATGGCATTTGACACCTTCAACCACGAAATTTTACTAAAAAAATTAAAAACTGGCGTAAAAAATTAAGCTTTAAATAGGTTTAAAAACTACCTAAATAACAGACAACAGTGTGTTGTTATAGATAAAAAAAGCAACTCAAGTTTACTGAGAACAAAATGTGGTGTACCTCATGGTTCCATTCTTGCTCCTCTTTTGTTTCTTTTTTATATAAACAATCTTCCAAATGCCTCTAATATCTTGAAAACTATAATGTTTGCCGACGACACAAACTTATTTTACTCAGCAAAGACAATTGAAGACCTTTTTGAAAAAACAAATGCTGAACTAAATAAACTTAATATATCGTTTAAATCCAATAAGCTGTTACTCAATATAGAAAAAACTAAGTATATACTATTTCACTCTAGTCAACAAATTAAAAAAATACCCCCGAACCTACCAACACCTAATATAGAAAATATAACCATCAAAAGAGTTCTGAATACAAATTTTTTTAGGAGTTCTAATTGACGAACATATCTCCTGGAAACCCCACATAAACTACATTAACACAAAAATATCAAAGAACATTGGTTTACTATACAAAGCAAGACCATTTTTGTCACAAAAAAGTCCAAAATTTATCTAGTTTTCATTCATACATAGCTACCTGATGTATGCAAATATAGCATTAGAACCACTTTACCTACGTCAAAAACACGCTTTAAGACTAGTATACAACAAAAATTAATTTTCTCATGCTCAACCTTTATTGGAACAAATGAACGCACTAAATATATTTCAAACAAATATTTTTCAAAATATACTTTTCATGTTTAAATATAAACTAAATCTGGTTCCAGAATATTTTACAGCACACTTTTTTAAAAACAATATAAATAAATACAATACAAGAGCAACAGGCAACTTTAAGATACCGTTTGAAACAACAAGACTCTCAAAATCTTTAATGACATATCGTGGTCCCTATTTATTTAACAAATTAGTTTCCAGAAACGAATCACTGTTAAACCTAAACAACGAACACTCTCTTAAAATAAAGTTAAAATCTACAATTATCAAATTAAACAACTATAAAGAATTTTTTTTAAATATTAATAAAAAATTTAAAAAATATAGCTTATCAATCTTAAATAAATTTCGTTTTTATTATATTTATACACAAACATTAGTTTGAAATGTAATAAATAAACTTATAGTCAAACATCTAAACACTTCTCCGAAAGTTTAGCTAATTTATTTTTATTTTATTGTATTATTTTATTTTAACTGGAATAAAATAGGGATAAATTTATCGGATTATTTTTACGTACACGTTACTACATTGTTGTAATTAGTGTTTGTTTTAATCGTGTCTCGGAGTTGTATGTAACTATATTTTTGTTTACTTCGTGTATTTCGTACTTTATGTTTATGATATTTATGTTTGTATATCTTTACCGCCAATCTGTAATTGGTTACTTGTAAATACTTTGTAGTTGTAAAATAAAAATGTAAAAAAAATGTATTAAAGAATTCGTTATAGATTATATTTATAACAACATTGAAGTTTATATGCCTCCAGTTTAATAATGGTGATCGAGACTTGAACATTTCTGAACTATTTTTGTTAAAGATAAAATTTCTTATTATGTAGTTTGTCTTTATATTAGGTAAATTGAATTTATTGTTAGGAAAATGCGAAAAATGACCTGATACATCTGATTTAATAATGCCATTTTGCATATTAGTGTTATATATATATATCTGTTGTTAAAATATTATCAATTAGGGTGGTTGAGTTTCCTGTTAATCGAGTAGGGCGATTAATCAGCGATATCACTCCTGATGCATTAATTTCATCTTAAAAATTTTTTATTTTTGTGTTTTCTCTATATTTCAATCCATATTTAAATCCTTAATTACAAAACTTTTTTTCTTTTCTTTCTTAGTTTTATTAAATTTTTTTTTGCTTTAAGTAAAAGCTTAAATTATAAGACGCACAATTAGGTGGTCTATAACAACAATTTAATAGAATTTTGTTGTTTCTAATATTTTTGCTCTTAAATTTATTGCTTTTGTTGCTTAGAATTTTAA
The DNA here is from genome assembly GCF_022113875.1 of Hydra vulgaris. NCBI lineage: Eukaryota > Metazoa > Cnidaria > Hydrozoa > Anthoathecata > Hydridae > Hydra > Hydra vulgaris. The sequence goes on from NC_061165.1 coordinate 9,560,926, forward strand.
TTGTCACGACTTATTTATCACCCAATGATACATTATATATACTTACATTGATCCAAAAAGTGAATCCGCTTTTGCCCTTTTTACAAGTGGTGGGTTAAGTTTGAAAGCAAATATTATTTAATTTTTAACCGCCAACAATGAATGTTCTTAAGTACCATATATTTCGTAATAGCTTTGTATGTTTAGTGCTTAAACGCCCTAACATGCCCGTACAGTATCTACTATCATATGTAGAGTATGGTTGGGAACTAAACAATGGATCTTTTGACCACATAATGACTGATAAGCTGCCAGCACCGATAGCACTTATCAAGCGTCTGTCGTTTGTCATTGTAAAGGAGACTGTAATAATAAAAGGTGCAAATATTTCAAAAATAAACTTGTCTGTACTCATATGTGCAAGTGTAAAGGATGTAAAAGTAATAATGTCGACGAGCAAAATGGAAACTATGACTATGAATGTAGAGTTTTATAAGGCGCAATTTAATTTATTCGTATTAACAAATACCAGCTTGTAAGCACGTTAGTTTTAACATATATTTCCAAAATTTTTGAGTTTTTGAGTTTAAAAAGGTTTTTGAGTTTAAGAATGAAAGCTTAGAATATTTGAAAGCTTAGAATATTTGAATTTATTCAATAAATGTCTTTCATTCCATTTATATTACAAGGTTAATTGACTTTATACTGTTAATTAAATATTTTCCGGGGGTCTCTTTTTCTTTTCATTAAATCAAATCAAAATCAAATCAAATATATTTTAAAACAAGTTATAAGATTTCAATGAAATTTACAATAATACAAGTACTAATATAAAGTAAATACCTTAAACATTATGATTGTAAATACTTATTTGATTTGCATATTATATTATTTATATGTTTATAAAATACCAATATTAATATATATACTAGATCAATTATTTCAGTTTTACTTAATTCATCTTTTATCAAGAGGTAATTTTTGTAAATGACCTCTGATTCGGTAACTTACATAACGTCCTATATCTTATGAAGTAAAAATTTCTAACATATGTTTTTTTTTTATGGTTTTGAAAGCATATTTAATGCTCTTTCTAATGGTATAAAATATTTTTAAAATAATGATTAAATTTTTTTTTTACTATGGGGCCTATTACGTCATACCACGTGACACAAACCATAAATATTAAGTGACACCTGTCACTTTTCAAATCCCTTTCATACAAGGATCTCATATCAACAAAAAGTTTGCTTGTAACACGTATGTGCACACGAAGAGTTTTTTTGAAACATAGTAACCTACACTATTATGTATAATAGCAAAATGCAAAAAAGTACCTCAATTTATATAGACTTCATAAACAAAAACCAGAATACAAACATTTGATGTCCACAAATAGTACCCTGTTAGATCCTTCTTGCAAAAAAAGCTTGAGGAAATTAAAATGGCTTATCGTGCACCTCATATCAGGAATAAGTTTTTACTAATTAATTTTAAAAATATTGATTTAAAAAACCTAATTGCTTTAAAAAAAACTATTAAAAAGAATATTTTAAAGTATAGAAATTTAGTTATTGATTTTTTCTAAATTCATTTTTGATATTTATTTACATTAGTTCAGCAAAACAATCTTATTGTAACTTTTTTCAAAAAAACATGTGTATATTTTTTCTTTAAAGGTTATTGGGTTAAAAAAAGTCAATGCAAAATAAAACGAGGAAACACAAACTTTAGATTTGGAATAAAATTTTCAAGTTAAATTATCTATAAGGTCTGATTTAAAATAGTTACATGAGTAGTTAAGTTAAACTTTATAAAGACGATGATGCATTGATAGCGCCTAATCCATTCATCATTTCTAAGGGTTTTAGAGCTTTAGCTAACCGTGCCATTTTGCAACAATAAACAAAAAGTGTTTAAGTGTCATTGCGTATTTTACTTTGTGTTTACCTTAAAAATTGTTCGTCTCAAACACGTTAGGACGTCTTCAAAAAAATTTAAGTAGATAAACTTAAAAACTAACTCGGTTAATTAAAAATGTCTGTTTTTTAAGGTTGATTATTTTGATTTAATTAATTTTGGTTGGTTATTTATTAAGGCAACCATACGTACGCGTTTGGCGCGAACAGTATGCGTTTGACGGTAGTTTTGCGCGTTAAGTTATGTACGCGTTTGTGTACGCGTTTATATATTAAAAATAAGCAAATAAAATTCTTTCAAAAAGTTTTATTTGAAAGACTTAAGAATTAAAAAATATTATATTGAAAAACTTAAGAATTATTTTTAATAAATGAATTTTCTAAAATATAGGTAAATAACAAAATGAATAAAATTCCAATAAACTTAACTATAAAACACGAAACTAAATAAATTAAATTCCCTTAAACATAAAAAAAAATGATTTTAAAATTCCCTTCAGAGAAGAAAAGAAACTTCTGCAAAAAAAAAAATGTGCTCTTTATACACAAATTTTGTTTGCCTTGTAACGTCTTTTTTCGGCAATAACAATATTCACAAAAAGTTAATCGTTAAGCTAAACCGTGAAATCATTGGTATCGGTTGCAATGCTCATTTTTTATAAAACGCAGTAACCACAGCATCTGGTTGTTTATCTATTGATGTGGAGATAATTATTCCTCAAATTTATTTAATTTTTTACCGTTTTACTGTTCGAGTTTTTAGTTTAGAAAAATTCTGCGATGATATTCCGGTGTGGAATATCAAAAATTGCTAGGATTCTCAAAAATTCGTTGTTTGGGCTTCCAGCTATTGAAAGAGTGCTTAAGTTAAACTAAACTACTAAGATCCTACTTTTTAAGTTTAGAAAATTGTCCGATACTTTTATTTGACTTTTTCAATAACGAAATGGGTAAAGTAGTATTGTTTTTTGTTCACAGTCAAGCTAATTTTTTTATAACGCGGAAGTTTTTTAAAAATTGAGAAAGATGATATTTCTGCTGGTGAAGTTGCCGTAATATTAAAGGATTTGAAAGACGAGATAAAATCTAGAAAAGAATAAAAATTTCTACCTTTCATGGTAAGGTAGTATTTTGCAAGTTACCGAAGAAAGTAGTCATTATTTGAAAAACCAATTTCTGAAAGAAGTAGATATATTTACAGTGTCTGTCTAGAGTATATACATCAGTGGACGCGTAACTTTAGTCAGGTTTAAGTTTTTAAATGGTCTTTACTTAACTGTAAAGTTGAAGGGATTAAAACTATTGAAACTACAACTTTTTTGAAAAAATCAATAGAAATCACATTCGATGACAATGAATTGCTCGACGAAATTCGGAGAACTAATTTATATTGCACAAATTTGGAGAACTAATTTAAATTGCACAAAGTAAAATTTCCTTCCTGAAACTCACAGTTGAATGTGACAAGCGCTGAGTTAAAACTTTTTCTCATTTCAAAAATAATTACGTTTCTTATAACGATTTGTTGAAATTGGTGGAAGCCGCTTTAAGTTTGCCAGGTACAAACGCTTCCGTAGAGCGATTGTTTTCGATTGCCAAATATATTTGGACGGAAGGGAAATCCCAACTTACAATGAAAACTTTGACAGGTATTTTGTTTGTTAAGTTTAATTTAAGAAAACATAGCGGCTAAGAATTTGCAGAAAAAATTGAAAAAATGACATGTTGCTGAAAACAATTCATTCTTATGAAAAATATTTGTGGTTTAAAAATACAAATATTGTTTAATATTTTTTTCATAATTTAGTTTTTTTACATTCTATTTTAAAATACAGAGTGGCCCATAAGTCACTTTACATTTTAAAAATTAAATAACTTTTTCTTAAACGACTGTATTTATTTAATTCTTTTTTTATTACAAAGTTTAGAGTCTGTAATTTAGTTCTGACTTAGTTACGAAAGATAATGTCTCTTAAACAGCCACCATTCTGGTCTTCACAATGTCGAGCTCTTTTTAAACTATTCTCCACAACACTTCTTAACATCTGAGGTTGTAGGGAAATAATTTCCTGTCGTATGTTTGCCTTAAGATCTTGAATAGTTTGGGGTTTATTTGCGTACACTTTGTTTTTAAGATATCCCCGAAGCCAAAAGTCTGGTGCTGTCAAATCAGGAGAACGTGGAGGCTATTCAAAATTGGATTTAAGAGAGATTATCCAATCCTGAAACATTGCAGTTAACAACTACATTGTGGCTCTAGCGGTATGTGCAGTTGCTCAATCTTGTTGCCACTAATACCCTGTCATGTTTGCTAACTGAGGTTGAACAAAATTCGCTAGCATGGGGACATCAGAAGAAGGGCACTATAACCTTTTCTGATGTTACTCCACACCATGTTATGACTTTAACCGGGTGTAATGGACTCGCATGAACTTGGTGTGGATTTTCGGTGCCCCAGAATCTGATATTCTGCTTATTCACATGTCCGTTCAAATGTAAATGAGCTTCATCTCCCATTATCAACTTGTGAATAAACTCATTGTCATTTCTTGCAGTTCTCTCACAGCATAATTTAGTCGTTTCTGAAAATCTGGTGGTTGTAAAGATTGCACTAATTGAATCTTGTAAGGGTACATGTGCAAGTCTCTTTGAATGCGCTGCAGAGAACTCTGTGAGATGCCAAGTTCTTGAGAACGTCTTTTAGTGGATGTGGTTGGGTTCTCTTCAATGCTACGGCTCGCACCCTCAGAATACAGACGTTTGTATTTAACTGCTTGGTTTTCCTTCCGCACCCTCCGTCAGCAAACCTGGAGCATCTCAAATAAGTCTTGCCAGAAGCAACTGGGCAGCCAATTTTGACGTTGATCTGTGTGGTACTTAAACATTTTAAAAATTAGTTAGTTATTTACATTAATTACGTTGGTTAGTTACTAGTTTACCTTGTGTTTTTGTCGAAATTAATCCAGTAGTACCTTCTGAGCATTTCTCCATTTGTGGGAAGTCTATTGGGGGCAAAACTCTGCAAAGGAAACCCAAGCAAATAAAATTGTCTTCGCTTCTTTGTAATCTTTGACGTGTGAAGAATATCTGTTTTAAGTGAATAAATTATCTGATTGTCGCGCTCTTGGTCTTGAGGAATTTTCTAAAATCAACTATTTTTTCTTTAAAATAAAATCAGAATAGTTGGATGCACAATGCATTGCACATTATATTGGACGAGTTTTTTATTATTATTATTTTATTGCCATCGTTTCATTAGAAAACTTTGATAACATAATATTGAATTTATTTAAATATAATATTAAATGATCCCACATTTTTATCTAATAATGATTATTATCAATGAAAAAAAAAGACTAAATTTTAAAATCAATTTAATACCTGAGTTTTGGTAAGTAAAGAGTTTTAGTAAGTAAAGAGTTTTGTTTTTGTTGAAAACAACTTTTAAAATTGATTTAATAAAAATTTAGCTCGAGTTATTAGATACGCATCATTAATTTCTATTGTTCGCCATTCTTTTGTCGAAACGTGTTTGTTTGAAGAAGAATAAAATTAATTTTATCTCAAAATTTATATATATAAAAAAAAAAGGAAATTGACCTAAATAACCTTCCGCTAGAGCTAGAGACTTCATTTTTTTTTTTTTTGTTAGTCTTCATTTTCAAAATGACGCAGAATGCAGTATTCCGCAAATCAAAATTCAATATACGATACTTTTTTGAGACACCCTACTGTAAAGAAAATGCATATCTAATAAAATACATGCAAAAGGTTTTCTTTAAAGTGAAGACAAAATGGTTAAATCCTGAAATTCACATTGTAATGGACAAACTCGCTCTAAATAATCAGAGGAGGAAAAAAGCTACAGATATTGTTAACATCTGAGACCATTTCTAAGTTTAACTCTAATCTAGAAAAACTATTTGATAAAGCGAAGTGCAAGTGTGACATTGTTTCTTGTGAGGAGGCAAATTATAGCTCATGTGTTTTTAGAGCTCTGTTGTTTGTTTAAAGCGAAGTGCAAGTGTGACAATGTTTCTTGTCAATGCAAGAGAGAAAACAAAATTTCCAGAATAGAACTTCAGTTTATAAAATCTTAAACAGAAAAAATTTGGATAAAAGGTTGTATGCAAATGGGTGCTTAAGATTTTAAAGTGGCTATCAGACAAGAAAAAAATTATAAAAAGAAAGGAAACTGAAAAAAAAAAAAGTCTTAAATATAATATCTATCTTTTTATTCTCAAGAAAAAAAAACTAAAGTGCCTATTAAAAATATTGAGAATACTGACAGTAAAAATGTTTTTTCTCTAAAAAATTCTGAGTACAAAAATTGGAAAATTCCTAAAAAGTCATTGGATATGAAAATAGTTGCATTCGTCATTAAGATAAGGTGTATCAAATAGAGCAATTGTTGCAATTTCAACGCTAACACTGAAAACAGCTTAAGAGGCAGGCTTTTTTAAAACGAATGTGACTGACAGTGAAACAATGACATATCACAAGGAAATTGAACGCTCTAAATTAAAGGTGATGAAACAAATGCAATCTTAAAATGGTGATAAAAAGAGATAGAATTTAATGTATGATGTTTGATGGGAGAAAGACAAAATTTTCTTTGATTAGAGAAGAAAATTTTGTACCATTTTACAAATGACAAAGAAAACAGATCTGAGTTTATTACCCCAGCAGAGTATACATAGCAGAACATGATTATAAATGGATTATAGAACATGGTATAGAATCCACTCGAATTGCTGTTGGCGGTGATTCAACCAATCTTAACACAGGTAAATGTTTGATAATAAATACAGGTAAATATTTGATGTTAAATGCCATGTATAAACTTAAATAAGTGTTTTTTAGGCTAGAAAGGAGGTATTATTCATTTTTTAATTAAAAACTTCAAACCGAAATTATTTGGATAGTTTGACTTGCACACAAATGAATTACCGTTGAAGCGTTAATGTCAGTTATTGATGGGAAAACAATTTCAAACAACAAGTTTTCTGACAATGTTAGTAAACTTGTCTCTATTGTCAATAATCTCAAAATACCCACTAATGTTATTCAAGAATTACATTAGTGGGTATTTTGATCACTAAATAAAATTTAAAAAGTTTTATTTAGTGATCAAAGATATCTATGCCGGATAACAAAAGCTAATAAAGATAAAATAATACTAGACAATTTAAAAGAAATTCAAGTTCGTACCCACAATTATGCACGCTGGTTAAACTTGGCAAGTAGGCTTGACAGAATCTGGTGTTCACACCATGGACTAAATGAAAACGTTGCTGAGAATTTAAAACACCTTGTACAGTTCTGTGCTGGTGTATACTCTGTATTATAGCTGATGTTAAGGTAAGAACTTTTTATATTTACTTTGATAATTTTTATTTATGTGTCTAAGGACAATTTTATTAATAAAAATTGTTTCGGTAAAACAAAAAAATAGACTAACGGACAATACCATTTCATCAAACAGCTGGAACCTGTCCAAAAAATAAACTTAAATATTCAGAAAACAGTTTTACCCTGTGATTATTGCTCAGCCTAGAATGTTCACAGTGAATACTTCAAGCACTACTTTTTAGCAAAGATAAAGAAGATAGGATTTTTGCAGTGAAGACAATACTTTCAATAAGAAGTTTAAGTTCTCTGCTGTTATAACAAGAAAAATTTCAAAAATTAACACCGATGCTGAAACTGTTATTGAGCTGATTGATTGGAGTACTTATATTCACGAACCTTTGTTCACATGAAAGATTAGTAAAGAAAAACTTACTAAGTTCTTAGAAATCCTGATAGAAATTCAAGAATTCCTTTTAAGGGACAATTCATAGATAAAATTGTGAAAGAGGTACAAGAGCTTTTGACATAGTTTACGGACAAAAAAGACGGGATGGGTTTATAAAGGCAGCTCAGAGAACCTTTTCTTGTATAGAAATCTGATAATAGAATATAAACAAAATTTGCTTAAGCTATTTTAAGTAATGAGTTCTAAATTTGTCGATAATTAGTATAATCAGGTAAATTCGTAAATTTACTTATAAATGCTTTTTTACGTTTTTAATTGGTAGTATTTGAGGTGGCGGTTGTTGGATCTTTCAAAAATAATAGTTTCTACATTACACAGTGTGCAATTTTTTTTTTTTACATTACAATCGTGGCAAAACCAGACAAAAAAATTTTGAAATTTTGAAATTTAAAAAATGGCAAAAATCGTTAAGCCAGAAATTATATTTTATTAAAAAACATTTTTGCCATAAAATATCATATTTGATATTTAAATATCGGCTTAAAAACTTTCATTAAAAAAAAAAAAGTGCGAAATTTTCTATTGGACAAAAATTTCTCAAAAAACAAGGGGTTGCACCCTGCATCACCAAATACGCTGAAATTTGGTACAAATGTTTAAAGATATAAGTTAGGAAAGACTGTAAAATTTTTTCAAAAAAAATTCTCAACCCTTTAAGATTTACAGCAGCTTGAAGTTAGTTATTTTTTTACTGAAAAAAGAGGGGGGACAAAGCCGCAAATATGCTAATTTACCATTACCCTTTTAACAAACTTGTAGTAATGTTGCAAAGCTAAAACTTGGTACCAAAGGAGTGTAAACCTGTTAAATCTGAAAATCATAAACTTATATCTCTAAAAACAATAAAATAAAGTTTATTTTTAGATCCACAAAACGCACTTGTTAATGACAATAAAAAAAGGCCATTAACAACTATAGTTCTAGAAAAAATCTGACTAATGAAAAAAGGTTTTGGTTTTAAATATTAAACATATATCTACTTTGCGAACCAATTTTTATTTGGCCTTATGTTTTATCTAGGAGTTATTGATGTTTTAGTTTTTCAATTTATCTAAAGATATTTTGCAAAAAAAAAAAAATTTGCAAATATATTTTGAATACAAGTACAATTATTTTTGTTTTGTAATAGCTTTGTAAAAAATTTACAAAGTTATTAAAAAACATAGTTGAACATTTTATAAATGTGTTTCTTTTTACTTTCATTGCATAATAATAATGTCATTTTCATTACATGATATCATGTCATTAAATTTAACAATATTATGTAACTTTGGTTGTTGATTGTTTTGTTGTAATAAAACATTATGATATGTTAGTTGTAAGATATGAGGGTAATCAGAAAAGTTGCTGTAATCCATTTCTGATTCACCAAAAGGTGTGTAGAGGTAAAAATATTTATATTTATATTTTATTAGGTAATATCATTATTAATAAGTCATATAAGTTTTTTTGGTAATAAGATTTGTTCAGTTTTTCATATTTATTAATATAACAAATTGTATAGTAATATAATTACATAATATATATAATTAATGTTATTTAAGTAATGTAATTACTTTCTTTTTAAGCATCTCTTCGTGTGATTACAATGCATACTGTGTTAGAAGCAGAAACCATAGGTTTAAATCTTATACCTGGAAAAAAACTGTGTCCAACCTGTCGAAGTAAAGTTATGACATGTTTATCAAAAAATATAAGTGAAAATAAAAATGATAAAGATTTTGATATTGTAAATGAAAGATCCATTCAAAATAAAAAAGAAAGTGTAGTTACAAACTTTGCATCTGCCGGAGTATCTCCATTTAAGGTCAAAAGATTGCACAAGTCAGGTAAAATCAGATAAGGTAAACAAAAATTAACAGCATTAACAACCTCCATTAAAAAAAAGGGAGCCATTTTCCTTAATATATCAGAAGAAAGTATTGAAAAACAGTCAAGTTTTAATAATGAGTATATGGAAAAAGCAAACTTGTTTGATAACATGATGGTATTGTTAACTAACAAAATTGCAGAGTCTACATCAACATCAAAAAAAGTACAACTTGCGACATTTGCTCCAACAGACTGTTCAATAAAAAAGGTATCTAAAATATTGCATGTAACAAACTATGTAGCTCGAACTCTACGTAAGTTAACATTAGAAAAGGTATTTTAACCATGTCTAATCCTAAATTAGGTAAAGCTTTTCCTGATGTAACAGTTCAACTGGTCAAGACCTTTTACGAAGACGATGAACATAGCCGTATAATGCCTGGTAAAAAGGACTATGTAAGCATAAAGAAAAATGTCCACATGCAAAAACGTTTGCTCTTATGTAATTTAAAGGAATTGTTTGTTGCCTTTAAAACCAAGAACCCAGAAAAAAATAGGATTTTCAAGATTTTGCATCTTGCGACCTAAATGGTGTATTACTGTTGGTGCCTCAGGAATACATTCTGTATGCGTCTGTGCTATTCATCAAAATTTGAAACTGCTTTTACATCCTCTTGGTGTAACATACAAAGAATTGTTACCTTATATTGTCTGTGATATAGCTAATAAAGACTGTATGATGAGGAAATGTAAAAATGCCCAGCAACTATGAATGCATTGGTTGAAAAACTTTATGACATACTTAGAGAATTTGAAGATGATGATGAGATTGAATTTGATCAATGGACAACAACGGATAGGTCAAACTTGACACATAATAAAGACCCAGTGTTTGAATACATTGAACTAGTATGTAGAAAACTGGAAAAACTTGCACCACATTTGTATTTAGCAAAAAGACAAGCATTATACCTGAGATCAAGAAAGGAAGATATGAATGAGGTAACAGCATTTTTAAGTAGCCCCCTCGTCTGTAGTGGCCTTCTCGGCCTTGAGGAGGTGAATAAAAAAACAAAAAAAAAAAAAAAAAAAAAGTGCAAAGCTTTCATTAGACAAATTTACAATGTTCACTTCATCTAGAGATTATTTATTTCAAAAAAGAAGGCATTCTCAAGCACAAATCCTATTGTATTATTTCGGATGATATGATCCATGATGTGAACATGGTTTATAAAATTATTGAGGTTATTTGCAATGATATAAAAACAAATTTGCCTCAAATAAAAATATTGAATACTTTTCAGATGGGTGTGCAGGTCAATATAAGAATTGCAAAAATATGTTGAACCTTTGTTTCCATTGTGAAGATTTTGGTTTTACTGCTAAATGGAACTTTTTTGCAACTAGGCTTGGTAAGCAACATTGCGATGGGATAGGTGGTAAGTCAAACGTCTGGCAACACTAGCAAGTTTGCAAAGAGATATGGGAAATCATATTTTATCTCCACAAACAATGTATAAATATTACAATGAAAACATTGAAGGCATAAATTTCATATATATTTCATCAGAAGATTTAACTTTGGTGAGAACCACTCTTAAAGATCGACTGGATACTGCTAGTACAATACCTGGAACATGTAGTTACCATCAGTTAGTACCACTTGGCCATCAAAAGGTAAATTTTTTTTTTTAATTATACCTTTTACCATATTTTAAATTACACGCATAACTTTTATTGATAAACTCAAATAGATATTAGATTTTTGCAGAATCATTATCAAAAATATTTGTATTTTATTTTACTTCCTCTGCATTTGCTATCTATGCATTTAATAAAAGATGTTTGATAAGTAAAACAGAATAATTGCATATGTTACTATTTTGTTTAGGTAGGCACTAAGCTATGCAGTGTTGATTAAGAACTTTCTTTAATTCATGACTTTGGAAATATCCAGATAACAGCTGTAAACCTAATACCAGGTGATTATGCCTGTGTTTCCTATGAGCAAAATGATGGATAGAAGTCATTGAAGATATTAATTTAGAAGAAAAAGATGTGCTTGCAAAATTTGTGTGTCCTAATGGTCCTGCACGGTCGTTTAAATGGCCACCAAAGAAAAGCCAACGCTGGATTCCTGATGTCCACATTATTTGCAAAGTTAAGGTACCGATAACATAAACAAGACTTTGCTACTATTTAGCCAAAGAGGACTTAAAAAAATTTTTTTTCTAAGGAAGTAAAGATTTTAATATTTATGAGTCTATTATGTCTTATCCATTTTTTTTTAAATATTATGTTTTGTGAACCAACTTGTAAATAATGTGAATGTAAAGCATATTTAAAATCACTAAAGTTTAGTATTTTTTTTAAAAATTTATATATAAAAAATTATATATTCAAATTTTGTTTTAAATATCATATGAAAATGAAAAAGATAATAAAGTCACTAAATTTTTAGTTTCTAATATGATTGATTGGTAAAAGGTGGGGTTATATTAAGTGCCTAACTTAAAAAAATATTAAAACATTTTGTGTCTATATCAAACATCAATAGTTCCCCAAGTAAATATAAGGCCAAAACAAAATTGGTTCGAAAAGTAGGTGTTGATCTTATTTTTAAGAAAATCGAAATTAAATTTTTTTTGATATCAGTCAGATTTTTTTTATAGCTATAATTGTCAATGCCCTTTTTCTCGGCGTTATAAAGTGTATTTTATGAATCTTAAAATAAGCTGCAATCCTTTGTTTTGACATATAAAAAACTATATTTTGCGGATTTAACAGGTTTTAAACTCTTTTAGTACAAAGTTTCAAAATTGTGGCATCACTACATGCACCATATTACGGTAAAAGTAAACGGAATGATTTTTGGCACTTTTCCCCCCTCAGTTTTTAGTCAAACTCGAGGAAACTTCAAATTGCTGTAAAATATAAACGGTAAAGAATTTTATGAAAAAAAAATTACAATCTTTCCTAACATATGTCTATAAACATTTGTGCCAAGTTTTAAAAATTTTGGTGATATATGTTGCAGATTTGTGTTTTTTTGTGTTTTTTGAGAAATTTTTACCCTATTTTTACATTTTTCTAAAACTTTGATTTCTTATTTTAAAGAACTTTAAATTTATTTTTTCACCATATAAATAAATTATATATTATTATGTTAATATTTAAATAAAAATAAAAAAACTATTTTATTTGGACTTAATATAAATGTTTTTAACAAAGAAAACATGGTACACTTTTAGTAAAAAAATAAAAAAAAAATTAACATTTTTTTTACCTACCTAAACTAATTAACTTTTAAATTCAAATAACTACGTCCACATTTCTCGTTATTGCGTTTTTTATTGATAATAAACTCAATAAATTCAAGAGTAATTAAAACAGTTTGAGCTCATAATTATTTATTTTAAAGACTTAAGTTTTAAAAAAAAAAAATTTGATTTTTTTGATTTCTAGTTACTGCATAGAATTCGCTCAATAAACATGTTTTGCGCCAAAAGCATTTTTGGGTCTTTGAGCTAACTTCAAAACATGAAGCAAAATTTAAACATTTATATTTTTATACTTACGTCAAATAAGGATACTTTGCAAAAAATTGCGATGATTGGAGTTAGGGAACAAAAATGCCAAAACAAAATTGTAAAATATTTTAGCGTTCAAAAATTATGACAATATAATATTTGTCACCCCCTCGATTTGAGAGGGTTTAAACTTTATTTGGTCATAATTTTGTGAATTTTTTGAAATTATTTTACTATGAAATATAAAATTTATTGATGAATATAAGTCTAATTCAAAATAGTACAAAAAATATTTCATCAACTTGTTGCACTCACATTTGGGGCAGGATATGAAAAAACTTTTTTGTTCTCAAGCTTCAATCATCGCAATTTTTCCCAAAGCATCCTAACTTGACATAAGTATAAACATATAAATGTTTGAAGCTTGCTCCATATCTGGAAATTAGCAATCTCAAAGACCAAAGTATACTTTTAGCGCCCTTGTACATTTATATATATATATATATATATATATATATATATATATATATATATATATATATATATATATATATATATATATATATATATATATATATATATATATATATATATACATTTAAATTTTGAGCTGAATTTAGCTCAAAATTTAAATGTATATATTCTGACTAATTTTACCAGCTTCACTAACATTAATTATAAGCTAGGACTCATTAAAACTCTGGTTGACAGGGCATTCAAAATCAACAACAACTGGCTAAGTTTTTGTCTAGATATTGTGAAAATTAAACAAACTCTCCAAAAAAACTCTTTCCCTTTGAGCTTAATTGACAAAACCTTAAAAATTATACTAAACAACCTTATCTCTCCTAAAGAAAACATGTCATCTTTAAAACCATCTGATAGACATTACTTTAAACTAACTTACATTGGACAAATTTCAAATACACTTCAACACCAATTAAATAAATATATTAAAAAAATTGTAAAGATAATATAAAAGAAAGACTAGTTTTTACTCCTTTTAAAATAAGTAGTATGTTTTTATCAAAATACCCCTTGCCCTCAAATTTAAAATCTTTTGTTGTCTATAATTTTGTTTGTTCCAGCTGTAATGCTGGATACATTGGTGAAACCACCAGACACTACACAACAAGAGTTTCAGAACACTCAAATTCAGAAAAGGCTTCCCATATTTACAAACATCTCAGTTCATCACAAAAATTCAACAAAGCCTGATTGCTTTTCCATTAATGACTAAGCTTCCTTCAAGTATGAACTCAAATTTGAGGAAGGTATCTATATTGAGATGGAAAAACCTCTTCTTAATACACAATTAAAATCATACACTATCACTATAACAATAAAAATTTCTCAATTATCTTGTCCTATTTTGTTTATTATTAATTATTTCACACCTTTTGTATAGAAGTGTACCGGATATTTTTGCCGGATATGCTGGATATTGAACTTTTCTAAAGCTCTATAAGTGTTTATGTAAAAGAAGCAAGTCTTGCTATTTAACATTAAATAGTGTTCAAGATTTAAAAAAATAAAATCAAGAAAAAACTGATATAATACAGATAAATGCGTTAATAATGTATAAGGAAAAATCGTTTTTACAACCAAAATTTTTTTTTTATTATCACTATTTTCTATACTTCGTCAGCACCTATCCCCTGTCATACAGTTTTTCTCTTATTTTTTTAAAATAAGATAGTGAATACTATTTTATGTAGACTGGCAAGACTTGATTTTTTCTTCATAAAGACTTATAAAACTTTAGAAACGTTCAATATCCGGCATATCCGGCAAAAATATCCGGTATGCCTTTACTTTTGTAGAACTTTTTTTTAAATTTCATGGTAATTATTTATTTTATGTCACTATGGTAACTATTGTAAAAAACTGTTAAACTTTTAATGTAGCCAAAAAAATTGTTTATATACAGAAGTTGTTGCTAAATTGTAATACACACACTGAGAGGAAGAGAAAACCAACTTAAATTTCTTTATGCATGTATATGACATAATCATAGAAACATAGACATTTATTGTTAGATGGTCAAAACCATTTTTTAATTAAATTTTCATGATGTTTTTTTTATAATTAAATTTTCATGGTGTTTGCACTTTACTTTAGAATGAAAAAAAAAAAGAAAACTAAAAAAAAAAGAAAATTCGACGAAAATTGAAAAACGGAAAAACAAACACAGAAAACACCGTTTATGGAATGACGAATTGATGGTATCAGCATTTAAAGCTGTTAAAAATGGAGTTTTACAGCGAGCAGCATGTAAAGATTTTGTCATTCTAAAATGTTTGTTTCAAGCTTGACTTTCTGGAGTAACGGAAATGAAGCCAAACCTGGACGTCCCACTATTTTAGATCAAGAAGAAAAGAAAATAATTGATTTTTCATATAATCATGCAGCTTTAGGAATCGGATTGCAATTTCTAAAATATGCTGAAAATTTTGCCTTAAAACATAAAAAGCATTCAAGAATGGAATTCCTACAGAAAAATGGTGACATGGGATCTGCAAAAGGCACAAAGATTCAAGTTTATGTCAATATGAAGGTACAGGAACTATTAGACATCAGTGTATAAATATTTGTAAAGTGTCGAAATATTCGTATAATAAAATTTTCCATTTTTAAAAATGTGTAAACAGAAAACAACCTACTTCAGAAACCGCAAAACATTTGGAATATGGATGAGACTGGAATGCAGTTTGTTTATCGTCCTGGAAAAATAGTTGCTAAAAAAGAATTAAGTATCTAAAATGTCGTCAGGTAACTGGGAAACAATCAGATTAAAAGCTTGTGTCAATGCAATGGGTAACTCTTTTCCACAACATTTCGTATTTAAAGGAAAAACTACTAAGTCTCTCTCAAGTTTTTGATATGAAAATGTCTTTCATTGCTATGCATTTTTGAAATGAAGTTATACCACAAAATGCAATAAAAAAACATTTATACTGACTGTATAAAACAAAGAATTGTTGTTCACCTATTGCTTCTTGTTTATTGATTTGATTTATGCGCAAAAAAAAGGCTATAAGCACTACTTTATGTTATTGTCAAGGTTATTTGTGACTCTATACCTTAGTTTTTTTTAATATCTTGTTTAAATAAAAGTGCTGTAGATGGATCAAAAAAATATATCTTCTAAAAAGCTTTACCAAATATAAAATCAAAGTTTTATGAAAACAGTGATAAAAGAGTTTACATTTTTAAAGAAACAACTGCTATACTTTCAGACTGAAGTTCAAATGAAAATATTCCATACTCATCCTCTTTCAACAAATTATCGAACAAAGAAGTTGTACATGATTTTTTCAAATGTAAATGAAGATTTTAACTTTATTATGAGGTTTATTTTACCTTAAAACGTAGTTACGCTTCTTAAATGTCTAGAATATGAAGATTTTGTAAATTTGAAATTTGATTCTTATTTTTGGACGACAATTTTTAAACAGCTTTTTAATGAATTTTGTGTGATATTTACTAATAATGGGCAAAGTTGTAGTTTATTTTGCCCTCTCATTCATTGTATTTACAACATACTCTAGAATAATCGTACTGCTTCTCTCGTTTAGTACTTTTTTTAAATTTTGTGACCTCATTTTACCCCATTTTTTGCCCAAATTTACAAAAATGCTAATATTTCATCGAGCTTTGGACCTAACTTAAATCTTTTAGTCCATGACACAATTAAACATATAATATATCACTAGCCAAAATTTCAATCATAAATAATGTACGGTTGCTGAAAAACCTCCGTCACCCTTAACCCAATTTTTTTTTGACCTTTAATGATTAATAAATAAAAATTTTAAAAAATATTTTTTTAATTTTTTAGCTTTCTATAATAGTATATTAACAATTAGAGACAAAAAAAATTGTAAAAGTTAAATACAAATTTTTTCTCTAATTACTGTGTTACCACCTTAAAGAAAAAACATTTTGCAAGAAATCTTCCGGTAAACAACTCTAATATACATGCGAAAATTTTAAGACTTGTTTCCAAAAGCAATTTTGAAGAATCTAATAATAGTTTGTCAATTATTTCGAAATTCATTTATCAAGCCAAAAAAAGTGGACAAAATAAAATAGAACGAATGCAGTATTGGAAAAAAAAATTTGGTTAGACGAAATTATATTTGATTGGAAAAAACAAAAACTTGAAACGAAAAGGTAAAATTATGTTTACTTCAACTATGAACAAAGTTTATTATAATTTATACAATTTATTTCTATTATTATTATGATAATTAAATTATTGTTAAATTATTATAATAATTCAAGGTGGACGCCTTTTTGTCCGAACGAAAGATCGCATAGTTTCCGAGCTTTTGGATAAATACAATTCGAACGAACTTTTATATGCAGCGATTAAAAGTTAGAATTAAGGTAAAAGATTTATAAAAGCAAACGTTTAAAAAATATACAACAAAGAATTATCGACAGGATCACTTACGTCTCAACAGTCCTTAACGTTACTCTTATGCTAATTTATCCAAAAAAACTAATCAGCATTTAAAAAATAATGCTCTTCAATTTAGAATGTATGCTCCATATCTCTTTAAAGATGCCAATTATGAAGTGGCAGGCTGTGACTAAAGAAGAAAAATTTTTAAACTGAGAAAGGTTTAAGTTCAAGCTGAAATTTGAAAAAAGATGGGTCTTGTCATACACCAACCAAGAGTAGGTGGGCAGGTAAATCAAACGATGGTAACACAGCTAGGCAATTATTAAGCAATACAATGTCTCACCTAATATAATGAACATAGACGCAAATCTTATGAAAAAGCTCATATTATTCGGGCCACAATATCATGTGGTTATGACATTAGTTCATCATTTAAAACATTCTGTTGGGAAACTGCTTCGCTATATGTAAACCTGTACCATTGGTATCCTACGACCCAAACACTTCATAAGATTTTAATTCATGGCTATGAAGCCATTGAATTATTTACTCTTCTATAAGGTATATTCTCTGAAGAGGCTTAAGAGGCTACCAATAAGGTTTTTAAGATCTTTTGTAAAAATTATACAAAAAAATGTGGTAGGAAAAAAATGATTTAGACTTTTTTTACCGTCTTTTATGTCTAATCATTTAATTTGCACATTTAAAAATAAGATGCATAACAAAAGAAATATTTTTCCGTCTGGTCTCATTGAACTATTGCATGAGTCACCATAAGAATACTCTACTTAAAATATAAATTTAAATAATGTCCTTGTTGTTAATTTGTTGGGTGATTTAAAGGAATTTTTTATAAATGGAAAAAATTGGAGCTTTTAAATAATTTTCGTAATTATGAAATAAAGTTCAGTTTTTTCAAAACAAATATTATTTTTTTCTGCAGATTGCGTTTTTCATTGTAACAAACTGTTTCTAATAACAAAAGTTAATGAAAAAAAATTTTTTGAGGAGAGGGGGGGGGGGTTTGGCTAGAAAATGTCACTTTGACTTACTGTACATTACAGTCATATTATATTATTATGCAAGATATTACAGCAAAGTATAGGAAAAATAACGAACTTTGTAACCTTTTAAATTAATATGTTTTTAGCCAAAATTACTGCCTAGGTGTCTAATAAAGGCTCTTTGGGATCAAGGATTTGATTGAAGATGTTTTTGACTCGATCCGAATCACCGGTCAAAATTTGAGGCAAACAACGTTTATCGCATTTTTTATCCAAAACTTCGGTTTTTCAGGTTAAAATTCGAAAACCTAAAAATTTAAAATTTTTCTTTTTTTTTTTGGCAGAAGTTTTACATAAGGACCAACACGTTTAAAATTCATATGGCCTAAGATTTTAATGTGAAAGTTTGAAAAATGACCCACCAAATATATATTTGCTTTTAATTGTTTAAATATATGTTAAAACTAACAAACATTTTGTTTTATTTTCTTAAGAATCCTTCATACTAACTGAAATCTTAGAGTATTATGTTAAAATACAGCTAACTGAATGCTTATTTCAGTATTCTGAATTTTATTAGACTAAACTAAAAAAGGCAATCAGTTACAAAGAATTCTTTATAAGATATTATATGCTGCAAAACATTAACTGGCGAATATTTCAATATTTCTTTTAATAAAGTTTCCAGTTAAGAACTGCCGCGAAGCGTTTTGGGTTAGATGGCGGCCGTTTTTGAAACTAGATTTCAAGTCACATGATACTATCTCATTTTTATAAACCTTGGGTCAATTGTTGTATATTTCTAAAATTATTGGAACAAAATTAAGTTAGAACCAAGGAAGTTTAATAAGCTGGAGACGTTGTCATGTGACTTTTTTGCCAATTTTTAAAGCAACTGTCTTGGTTAACCCAAAACATTCCATAAAACCTAAAATTTTACTAAAAAATTTATTAAATTCAAATCATATGGAGTAAAAAAATTGCTCAAAATGATTGAATTATTTGTCAGTTTATGTGTGGCAGCATATATTATCTTATAAAGAATTAATTACTTTCATTATTATTATTATTATTATTCAGGTGCCACCAAGAAGACCTGACGGTCTTGTCGCAGAGCACTGCGGAAGTGCATTTAACCAAGAAGTTTACGTCTCCTTCTTTACCGTGACGCAAAAACATGTCCAAGGCTCGTTTCGAAGTAATATATATATATATATATATATTACTATATATATATATATATATATATATATATATATATATTACTATATATATTACTATATATATATATATATATATATATATATATATATTTATATATATATATATATATATATATATATATATATAATATATATATATATTACTATATATATATATATATATATATATATATATATATATATATATATATATATATTACTATATATATATATATATATATATATATATATATATATATATATATATATATATATATATATATATATATATATATATATATATATATATATATATATTACTATATATGTATATATATACATATATGTATATATATTACTTTAAGTAATATATATATATATATATATATATATATATATATATATATATATATATATATATATATATATATATATATATATATATATATATATATATATATATATATATATATATATATATTACTTAAAGTAATATATATACATATATGTATATATATTACTTTATGAATTTAGTTAAAAAAAATTAACAATAAAACTTTTTTTCTGAAAAATACTATGTGAAGAATAAAAACTCATATAAGCATACATACTCATATATAAATATACACATAAACACACAAACACATGTACAAATATACTTACATGTATCTCAGAAATTAGGGAGATGCAATTCATTTGTCGTTTAGAAGAGAAAGTGCTTTTCAAATTTTTACATTATTACTTTTCAATTGATTCCATAATGACGGGTCATTGCTAATAATTGAGAATTTTGACACTTGTGATTTTATGATATTTTGAGTTAGTAATGGTTGGTATTTGACCGAAGATTGTATTTTTGTGAAAAAACCGATGTAAAAATATCAGAAAATACTTATGGTAGCAAGTTATCCTTATATTTATACATAAATAATAATATTTAAAGCGAATTAAAATTTAATATATAAAGGACATTCATGTATTTCATTACAAGGGAAGAGTTTTCTAATCTCTTTAAGGTGTAAGACCCCTCAAAAAAACTTATTAAAAAAGTTTTTTAACAAAAAACCAATTCTATCATGAGAAACAACTAAATAACAGGATTTTTAAAAATACAAAATAAATTTATTAGTTGTCATGGCTACCAAGTTAAATGGCCGACATCCAAAAATATTTAAGTAACCCGGCCAAGCTATATCAATAACCGAATACATGTAGGTTATAAGTTTTTGGCATATGGTTAATATCATATTGATCTACAAACTGAACTAAAATTATTTATAAAAACTAATTGCTTGACCTATAATTAAATTTTTCATAATATATTCACTCATATACTCAATTGGTCTTCTCCATAAGCTTTCTTCTTACGGTGTATCTGGAGACATCTTTAAGATTATCGAATCCTTCCTTTCCAATTGTAGTATAAAAGTTGTCCTTGATGGACAGCACTCTTCTTTTTATTCTGTAACCTCAGGGGTTCCTCAAGGTTCAATCCTTGGCCCGATACTCTTTTTAATTTACATTAACGATCTTCCAGATTTTCTCACATCTAATGTGGCATTGTTCGCTGATGATACTACCATTTATTTTTGTCACGATAAGAAGCCAACTCCCTCTGATTGCTTGCAAGGGGCGTCTGAGCTCGAAAAGGATCTCACTTCTGCTACAGCATGGGGCTCACAGTGGCTGGTGAACTTTAATTCAGGTAAAACTCAATTTTTTTTAGCCAATCGTTATCACAATAATTTAGACCTTCCTATATTTATGAACGGTAATGTACTCGATGAGTCTCCTACCCTTCATCTTCTAGGATTAACTCTTACTTCTGATCTTTCTGGGAAACCTTATATCAAATCCGTTGAAAGATTAGCGTCTGCTAAAGTAGCTTCTCTTTATCGAGCTCGTCACTTTCTTACTCTGGATTCTATTCTCTATCTCTATAAATCTCAAATCCGGCCTTGTATGGAATACATATCTGGGGTGGATCTTCTAATGATGCCCTTTCTCTTTTAGACAAGGTGCAAAAACGCATTGTAAACATAATTGGACATACTCTTGCAGCCAACTTTCAACCTCTGTCACATCGTCGTAATGTTGCTTCTCTTTCTCTTTTCTACAAATACTACAATGGGCACTGCTCTAAAGAGCTAGCAACTCTTGTGCCATCTACAAAAATTCATTCTCGTGTTACTCGTCATTCAACTAAGTCTCATCCTTTTTCTGTTACTGTTCCTAAGTGCTCCAAAAACTCTTATTCGTCTAGTTTTTTTCCTCGAACATCAGTTCTTTGGAATCCGCTTCCTTCATCTTGCTTTCCTGATTCATATAATTTGAAATCTTTTAAGTTGTCTGTCAATCGTTATCTTGCTCTACAATCTTCATCTTTTCTCTTCCAGTAACTTCCAACACTAATTAGTGGTTGCTTCCAGCCTTGTTGGAAGCGAAAAAGAAAAAAGAAAAAAAAAAGAAAAGAATTTAAAAACTTTTATTTATATGAACATGAACCAGGGTCATAAAGACAACCTTCTTTCTCATTCTCTGCATCATCTTTTTTTTTTTTTTTTGCATTCACGAAAAACTTTTCGTCGCTTTTTAGATGTAATCCGATTTTGATATTCTGCTAAAATTAAACGCTTTTTGTTCATGGTTGAACAACCTTAGAGAGTGTATATAACAGGAATCATATTTAACTTTTCAAACAAAAGTATGCTTGCTTTTCTTCCAATATTAAAATTTGAAACAGCATCATAAACCCCTAACTCCAACTGCGTTAATGAAACATACTTTGTTTTAGGTATGCGCTGCCATATCATCCCATTAAAACTTTCATTCTGGTTTTGGGTTTTATCATGAAGACATTTTTTAAAGATTTTTTCTTGAGATAAATCTATATACATAGGCTTAGATGACTGACAACTAAGAGTGGAAGACCAGCACCTGGCTTGTAGGTAGATGTTAAATTAGCTTTATCCTGTTTATAACGACACTAACTATTGATGCCATCTGGGAAATGAGCATGACAATTATTTTCAGCTGATGATGCAACATGAAACAATGTTGCAAGTATGGCCTTTTTTATACCTTCTAAATCATTGGCATTTTGCCCTACAGCAATTCCATAGTAGTTTTGTAGACGATCAATTATAGCATTTGTTAATTTGCCTTTGCCTCCAAGACCTTTTACGTTTTTTTCAAAGTTTGCAATCTGCTACCGACACGTTTCAGTACATGTCCAACACACTCTAACTTACACACTGTTATACCAGGATAAGTATCCTTAACATACGAATAGCTTTTTAATCACCGTCACCATAATACTTTACATACCTCATTTTATTTTGTGAAACAGAACGGTAAATATTCTTTGAGCCCCAGTTACTTCCATTTTAGGAGCAGAGCCACGATAATTTAATTTACATAGATGTGATGATTTCCAAGCTTCACAGGCATTTGGGTTATTTTCTTCAAGTTTTAGTTTTAAACTACATGCTTTACATGATCAACTCATTGGATCACAATCAAGAATTTTACCTTTGCCCATTGATATAGCAGTAACCCCTCCATTTAATGAGGAAAATCCACGACGTTGCCAGCTGCCATCAACTGATACTGCTGTATCAACAATATTCGAAGAAGATTGACAAATGTCTTTAACAGCGTCAGACTTTGTTTCTTTTGCGACAACTTTAGCACAATCAGAGACATGTTTAACTATTTTGTTGTAATTTTTTTTAGTCATTTAGTGCAGAATTGTTCATTAAAGAGGTAAATTTTTCTAATTCTAAATAACCTTGACCACATGCACGCATAGAATAAACTATTCTATTATTTACATCAAAATTTTTTTTCTCAGAGCATGTCTTTGAAGTACAAAACTCAATTTTTTTGTTACATTTAAGGCAGCATACATTCAACATCGAGCTAAATCCTTTTTTCTTAGAAAACATTCTGCAAAATATATTCCAGATTGTAAACAATTTTTGCAACATAATTGACTTATTACATCAGATAAAATTTTAATATCAATAATACGATAACCAACAGTTTTATCACTAATTTGATGTGGTGTCTATTTTTTTCGAGGATATAGATAAATCTAATGAAGTATTATTGGAAATAATTTTCAGAACAGGTAACACTCTTATTAACAGAAGCTACTGATAAAGTTGAATTGTTTGTCAAATTTTTGGTATACCAAGTTCCATGAAATCTTCTGGATTTTTTACTTTGAGTACTTTGTTTGACTCTGCATGATTTACCCATTGTTATAAAAATGTTTATTAAATAATACAAAAATAACTAAATAGTTGGCAATTCTTTAAAAAAAAACCTTTGCTATGCGGTTACTAAGCAGATTAAATTTACACAGTTGAAGGAAACGTCGCATATCTCAAGAACTAAGTCTTATTTTTAAAAAAGGTTTTCGAATTCGGGTTCAGCGATAAATTTCATGTAAAAAATACACAAAATATTTTTTTTTTAATTTTTTAAGATATTTGTGGGGTCTTATACCTTAAATAGTTAACTGCTTTACATGCGTGGTTTTGAAGGCTCTGTAATCTTATTACTTTAGTTTAGTGTGTGTTAGTCAAATAATACTAGCGTAGGAGAGATGACAATAAACAAGACTAAAGTTCTATCCATATCAGTTTCTGTATACAAAGCTATTTTAGAACTTCTTCTTCTTCTTCTTTGAACGCAATTGTTAATATGAGCACGAGTAAAGTTTTCTCTACATAGAGCAGTCATAAACTTTTGTCAAATCTTGATGTTTGAATTTTGACGGAATACTATATAAATATTAACTAATAAAACAAAAAAATTACAATAGTAATCCCATATATGCTATTACTCTGGTGACTTCGTTACTTTATTAGTCAATAATTATAGAATATATTTTAATGATATGTATCATTGCTTTGTAAAATTTCTTGCTTGGTGTAGCTTAAGTACCTATCAAAAGTATCAGCACATCAGCACATCTTAAGTACCTATCAAAAGCCATCAGCACAATCTCTTGTATCCATAGGGAAAACAAGTCATGTCAATATATATATATATATATATATATATATATATATATATATATATATATAAATATATATATATATATATATATATATATATATATATATATATATATATATATATATATATATATATATATATATATATATATGTATATATATATATATATATATATATATATATATATATATATATATATATATATATATATATATATATATGTTTCAAGACTCATTGATGTGAACGACTACAAGACCGGATATATAGATTTTTAATCAGAAATCTGAATATCTATTTGCATTCATTACTAATAGTATATTTAAAAAAAAACATACTTATGTCACAATCTGTACATATATTTAATGATGTTTCTTATATATGTATATATGTTTCTTATATGTATTATAAGTATCCTTCGATAGGTTTTTTTATACTTAAAATAATAAACACAGAAAGCAAAACTGCACCAGTTCGTCATGCTCGTCTAACTCTCTTGGCAGAAATCGCTGGAGATAAAGTTAACAATTTGTTTGTGACATTTGATATGTACCTGTATTGAGTATTTTTTATTTTTTTTTGAATGTTTTGCTATTGTTAATAGTTTAGACTGTTTTTGTTAATTCTTTTTTGGTAACGAAATTTTAATATACTTTATAATAATTCAAAGTTTTGTTGTTATTTCTTTTTAAAAAAAATATTTACGAAATAATATAATAAATTTTAATAAGTTATTAACTAATCTAGAAAGATCTTTTTCATGAAATAAAATGTTATACTGAAAAGCCGCTTCGTAATAGTTTTCTTTGCGAACGGACGTAAATATTTCTTAAAAGTGAACTTAAAAATTTATAAATATATATCTACAGATTTATATATTTATACTTAAAAAATATAATTAAATTAAACATGGCAAGCAAAAAAGACATTGAAAGTATGTTGGAAGAAAAATTTAAAGTACAAGAAAATTCAATTCTAAAGATTATTTCTGGAAATGCAACAATTCAAAATGAAAAAATGGATAAAATCTTAAAATCAATCGAGTCAATAACTAAACGGTTGTTATTAGTAGAAGAAAAACAAAAATTTTTAAAGAAAAACAAACTGTTGAAGACCTTCAGAAAAGTATTGAGTTCACTCAGGATACTTTGATCGATGAAAAAATTATATCTCTTAATAAAGATTTAAACAAAGTTATTAATAGCGAAATTGCAAACGTTTCAAATAAAACCGTTTACGTACAAGAAAATCTAGACGAAGCAAAAATCTTATGCCACGAGCTAAAAGAAAAGATGAGAAAATTTGAAGACAGAAATAGAAGAAACAATATAAGAATTTACGGATTACGAGAAAATGAACGAGAAACTTGGCAAAATACTGAACAAAAACTTCAAACAATTTTTAATAAGCAGCTTCAGCTAAAAAATATAGTAATAGAAAGGGCACACAGAATTAGAAAAGTTTATAATAATATGGATACCCCAAGAAATGTTATACTTAAACTGTTAAATTATAAAGATAAAGAACTAATCTTGAAAAATGCAAAGAAACTAAAAGGAAAAGGGATCTTTATAAACGAGGACTTTTTGGAAGAAACAAATAAAATACGACGTAATCTTATTAAGAAAATGAAGATTGCAAGAAATTCCGGAAAATATGCAGTTTTAGCATATGATAAACTGATTGTGAAGGAGTTAAATCGGAACACTAAATAAGTATCTTTATTCTTTTTTCTTTATATTTAGTTTTTTTTATTATTTTTATTAATTTTTAAATGGAGGGCAACTTGCAATTAAAATATTCTTCTGAAAATTTAAGTCTCAGTGATAAAGATACATATACAAAATACTTTGATCAAATAACATATGAAAGTAATTACTACTCAGTTTCCCAAACCGCAAAATATTTTTACCAAAACAAAGTCTCATTTTCAATATTAAATATTAATATACGATGTCTTATCAAAAACTTTGAAAATTTTAAATTTTTACTTGACGAAATAAAACACGATTTCGGCATTATTTGTTTTACAGAGACTTGGTGTAAATGTGAAAAAAATCCACAATTTGAATTAAAAAATTATACATCGGTTCACCAACCGCGTAAAATTAATGCTGGAGGAGGCGTAAGTGTTTATATCCAGAATTCAATTGACTTTATTTTACGTAGGGATCTTAGTGTGAATGAAACAGATTGAGAGTCATTATGCATAGAATTAGTTAATAAAAACTCTAAAAACATAATCATAAATACTATTTATAGACAACCAGGTGGGAATTTTAAAACATTCAAAACTCATCTTAGCTCATTCTTAAACAAATTTAGCATATTTACATAGTTGGTGATATAAACATTAATTTGTTGAAGCATACTTCTAATAATAGTGTTAAACATTTTGTTGATACTCTACTTGAGCACAATTTTATTCCAACAATTATCAAGCCAACCAGAGTAACTAAAATTTCTTATACCTTAGTCGATAATATAATAACCAACAATTCCTATGTTTTCACCGGTATAATTAAGACAGACCTTTCAGATCATTTTCCCACCTTCTTAACTACTAAAAACATAGCACCAAACAATACCTCTCCCAAACCTCCTTTATACAAACAAGAGATCAATGAAAACTCCTTACAAAAATTTAAAAGTTTACTAAAAAACATTGTTGATTGGGATCTTATATTGCAATCAAGCGATGCGAACAACGCCTACGAACTTTTTCTAGGTCAATTTTGTAAATATTATGAAAAAGCGTTTCCAGTTAAAACTGTTGTTATAAAAAAAAAGTCACTTCTAACTCCTTGGATGTCTAAAGGTTTAATCAAATCCTCAAGAAAAAAATAAAAACTCTACGACAAATTCCTAAAAAATAAAACTTATAAAAATGAAATAACTTATAAAAATTATAAAAAACTTGTTTGAAAAAACAAAACAATACTCAAAAAAGCTTTATTATTCAAATTTGTTAAAAAAAAACCATGGTAATGCTAAGAAAACATGGAATTCGATTAAAGAGATAATCGGTAATAATAACTGTACAAAAAGCAATCTCCCGAAAAAGCTTTTAATTAAGGGTAAATTAGTCAGTAATAAGATATTAATAGCTGAATATCTAAATAGCTTTTTTCTTAATGTGGGACACAATTTACCAGCAGAAATTCCGTCGAGTTCTGAAACATTTCATTCTTACTTGATTAAGAGCCTTACCACAGAAAAGATTATGAAAGAAACACATCTAGATTTTAATGAATTGCGATCCGCTTTAATTTATCCGCTCTTTATCCTAATTCTTTAATTCTTTATTTTTTTGTAACGATTTTTTTGCATGTAAATTTTTCTTATTATATATTTGTAAATATTGTATTAAATATTGTAATAAAGAACAAAAAAAAAAAAAAAAAAAAAACAATCTAAAAAACAACAAAAGTGAGGGCTTTGATAATATCAGTAGCTTTGTCGTAAAATCAGTATTTGATATCATTGAACCATCATTGCACCACATCTTCGATCTTTCGCTAAAATAAGGCATTGTCCCGGATAAACTAAAAATTGCTCGAGTCACCCCTATTTTTAAATCTGGAGATGATTTTGATACTAATAATTATAGACCTATATCAGTTTTACCATGTTTTTCCAAATTACTAGAACGCGTCATGTATAATAGACTTTACAATTATTTAACGGAAAACAATTTTTTATATGGTAAACAATTTGGATTTAAAAAAAACCATTTAAACGACCATGCTAGCTAATCAAATTGCTTTTAGTAATGATTGCTTTACGCTAGGAGTTTTTATTGATCTTTCTAAAGCCTTTGATACCGTAAATCACGACATTCTTCTAAAAAAACTCGAAGTGTATGGAGTAAAAAATAATAACTTACTTTAGTTTAAAGATTATTTATCAAACCGAAAGCAATATATTCTGCATGAAACAACAAAAACAACAAATAGCGCCATAACTTGCGGGGTTCCCCAAGGCTCGATCTTGGGACCATTATTATTTTTACTCTATATAAATGATTTATATTCAACATCAAACTTATTAAATTTAATCTTGTTTGCGGATGACTCCAATTTGTTTTATTTGCATAGAGACATTAGGACACTTTTTAACATAGTTAACAAAGAATTACATAAAATAAACGAGTGGTTTAGGTGTAACAAACTCTCTTTGAATGTCAAAAAAACCAAGTTCATCCTATTTCATAAACCAAATAAAAACGAAAATATTCCTCTTAAACTATCTGATCTTAAAATAAATAATACTAATATAAAAAGAGAAAATTTTATAGAATTTCTAGGTGTGGTCTAGGATGAAAATTTGTCGTGGAAGCTCCATATAAACACTTTAGAGAGAAAGCTCTCAAGAAATATTTCATTAATGTATAAAGCAAAACCTTTCCTAAATATCATTTCCTTAAGAAGTTTATACTTTTCATTAATATATAGTCATCTGAGCTATGGTAACATAGCCTGGGCAAGCACAAACGGTACTAAGCTTAAAAAACTTTACAGTAAATAAAAACATGCCTGTAGAATTGTCTTCGGAGTAAGTAAAAAAGCGTCTAGTGAACCTCTCTTATGCAAACTTGGAGCATTGAATATATACAAAATTAACATACATCTTGTTTTACAGTTTATGTACAAAATAAAAAATGGACTATCTCCGCCGATATTTCAATCCTATTATAGCGAAATAAGTCATAAATACCCTACTAGATTCTCATATAACAACTTTGTCATCCCAAAATTTACATTAAAATTAAATTCATACTCAATCCAACACCGCGGACCTTATTTGTGGAAAATTTTTCCCCAGATTGTTACTATCAAAAGAAATACACTTGAACAGTTCAAATCTGAATCAAAGCTTTTTTTATTATCTACGGACTTGAATTTTCTTTTTCTTTTTCAGTAAAAAAATAAACTAGCACAATTTATTTCTCTTATTTGTTTTAACTTTTACTTGTTTTAAATTTATTTTACTAAACGAATTTATACATAAACAGTTATATCAATTGTAAAACGTAGTTTTTCACATTTTTACATATTTTATTACAAACAATTTATCATGATTTTATATATTTTGTTGTAAAAAACGACCTGTAATGAAGTCACTATGGGGCTCGCTGATAAGACAAACTGATGTCTTCTTCTTGCTCCAGCCATTTGTTTTATTATTTATGTTATTTTATAAATTGTAACTTTCTACGGCAAAATTAAATAAAAAAAAAAGAAAATAAAAAAAAAAAAAATAAAAAAAATTAAAAAAAATGAATTTTTTTAAAATGGCTATTCTTATAGCCACAAATTATTAAATCAGCTATTAAAACGTTTATAATCTTATTAAAAAACTAAATAATGAAGAATCAGATGGTAGCAGATTTGTTTATAATTTTATTAAATTTATATTTAATTATATTGATTATAAATATTTTTAAAAAATTTGTCAAAATATCGGCACCTAATGTAATTTTCGGGATTAGTTCGGATGACCGAAAAAAAAGAACAAATAAATTTTTTACGATAACCGGATATTTTTCTTTTAATATATAGATAGGGGAAAGCGGGGCAACATGGCGAATGGGGCAAGATGGGTTTTCATATAACAACTCAATAAAAAATCTTAAAAATGGGTGAAAATGAAACTGTATTTGCATTTTGTATTTTAAAATACCAATTCGTTTTTTGAAATATTATTAACGCAATTTTATACGCATAACACGGCGTTAACTTTTGTTCAAAAATCTCCCGATTGCCAGTTTGCGCGTGTTTTCACACTTACTGTCATAGTAAGTAGAAACCATGTAAAAATAACAGTAAAATTTTAAAAGACCAATCAATATCAAAAGATTTTGCGAGTGGTTTCTATCGGTACAGACATTTTGCGCTAAACTTGAATTTTGTTATAAGAAAACAAAGCGTATGTTTATCCTACCATTTTTAAAATTATATCTTGAGGTTATACTTTCACATTGATAACATAATATCAAATTGATATTTGCAGAAAAAATATTACAAAAACTAGACACTCCAATTATAATTGTACTTCTGAATAAAAATTAATTATTAAAAGTCTAAGAATCTATATGTAAAATAATTTTTTAAACTTAAAATTTTGGATAACACCAAAATTTAAATCCAAAAATCTCCAAAAATAATTTAAAGAAATTATGAAATAAAGTAATTAGTAAATAAAATAAAGGGAACATTCTTCAAAGAAAATACTGCTATAAAAATTAATTTAATTGGTTTGTAGTTCTTTTGATTTCGTTGCAAGAAAGTAAAACGTCAGGTACAGCCTGCCCAATACCTAAAAAACAAAAATAAAATTTTACTACTGTCCTATCAATTTATCATACATGTTCTATTTTCATCCAATTTGTAAATTCTATTTTATAAATCTGCACACACTGTAATTTGCATAGCTTTTTGAACAGCCAAGCTTAGATGTATTGTGGATTAAATAGGTAACCCCAACTTAATCTTAAACTAATAGAATAATTTATTCTTAAACCAATATAATAACTTAACCTTAACCAATAGAACTACTATATATATCTACACCTTAATTTATTAAAAAAAAGAAATAGCATAACAAAGGAAAGATGCCATTTTATTGATATTTTTTACAGGTAATATTTTCAAAAACTAATAGAAATAAATTTTGAATATGTTATCTTTTTTATGAAGGTTATATAAAAATTGACATATAATCAAAATGCAAAAGGATTTTCAAAAATAAAATGAAGCTAAAAAATTTGTTGCTTGTACATTCTTTTTGATATTTGTCAGCATAATTTTTTTAATAAAAAGTCATAAAACTGAGCAACCTTGCAAGTCATTACATCTCTGATACCTATTTTGAAATTCACAATACTTCAAGTAAACTTTTTGTGACATACAAATCCTGAGTCCTTTTAATACTCCGCATCCCTACTTTGATCATGGCTTTACTTAGATAACCTTAACACAAACATCAAGGTTTTGAATAAGCTAATACCTTATACCAGATTACTATAACCTCATACAAAGTATATCTGATACCTTACCAGATGTTTATCAACTTTGAAAAACAACCTTACAAATTGTTTTGGTTTTTGAACACGCAACATATAAATGGATATTAACGAATATAAATGAGAGAAACACAGTTTTTTAAGATATAAACCAACATTTGTATAAAAAATTAATAATATAAAACATTTAAATCTGTAAAAATAGAAAACTTGTGAACACTTTAGTTCATTACTTATTTAATGTAACAAATAGCTGTTTGAATATACTAATTATAATTCCTAAATTACTTTTTTGTAGCTGTTTACACATTTTATTCTCAGTAGTACCAGTCTTTGCATTACTAGAGGTCTTTCAATAATAACACTGTTGTAATCAATAATAAACTTGTTTATCAACTTAATAATAACTTAATAATAAGCTAATAATATGTAACCAAGTAAAATATTTATCCTTCATAAAAATATTTAATGAAGTACAATACAAGTATACAAAAAAAAATGCAGAATAAAATCCAGACAAATTTAAAATTTAATAAACATAACTTTGAAATTCACAAATATGGAGGAAAACACAAAACAAAACAAAAATATAAAAGTAAAAATAATAACTAATATAAACGATAAAAAGATAAAACTTGGAACTTCGAAAACTTTCAAGCATTTTTTTTCATCTCAAAGCCTACTTACCTCGGCTAAATAAAATAAAAAGTAATATTCAGTGTGTTTAAATATTCTAATAACACAATAATGTAAAATAAACATAAACTTACTTCATAAAATGTTCTGAATGCATTTCTCGATTAAACATGGACAACACTGATGTGTAGCCTGTCACACGTTGCAAGTTAAATATTTGTAAACATTTTTTTTATACTGTTTTATATATATATATATATATATATATATATATATATATATATATATATATATATATATATATTATATATATATATATATATATATATATATATATATATATATATATATATATATATATATATATATATATATATATATATATATATATATATATATATATTTATACCTAATAATAAATATTATTTTTATAAAATATATTTTTTCAAATATAAAATTAAAAACTTTTTTTTTTAATGTTAAGCAACAAATAAATAAAAATTGTATAACATTTACATTTAACATTCAAGATAAAGTCTTAAAAATAGTTTGTTTGTTTTTTAATCAAATAATAAAAAAATATTTTTTAAAAATGGCTGCCAGTTTACTGAAAATTAGTTAAAAAGTCACATCGAAACATCAGAGATAAACTCATACTTATCTTTTACTTCATTTATAAAAAAATTCCACAAATGGTCCTTAGTGTGTTAGGTCCATATTTAGTTAGAGATTTTAAAGTTAATTCATTATTTAAGGTTTTAAGACTTTTTGAAAATCAAAAATGTCAATTTTTACAAGAAAAAATAAGATATCTCAAGATATATTCATTAACTTTCAAAATCTCTAGCTAAAAAGAAAGATATTAATGTAAGTATCAATTTCAAATGTAAAACTGTGTGTATAGAAGAGTTAACATAGTGGTTTATCGAGCATCTTTTGCTAGACTTATTTATTATGATTAAAATAATACGAAGATTGCGTAAAAATACATATATTCTTTTATGAACAAAAAATACAATTCCTATTTCAACATATTAACACATAAAAACATTCAACTTCAGACCAATTAAGCCATGATCCTTGGTTACTTAACTGCATATTTTAGTTTAGACTGAACCAAACGTAAAAATATTCCAGTCTACACGACATTTAGTTTTAATAGACGCGCGAACAATTCGCGCTGAAAGATTTTTGGACAAAAATTAACGCCGTGTAAGTTTACTTTTTGCGCCTAAAAAAAAATTCCTCACTTTCGGTTTCTCATAACGGATAATGTCCTTCAAGTTTAACTTCTTTAGAAGTAGTTTTTGGTGATTTGTGTTTATTTTTCGTTACTTTAGTTAGAGTTATTGGTAGTTTTTAAAATTTTATAAAAATGGAGGTAAAAATTGAATAATAAGTCATCTTGCCCTGGTCACGTGACCAGATGACAAATTTATGAACTTTTTTATTTTAATATTTATTTCAAATTGTTATATTTGCAAACGGAAAATTTATGCAGGGAATAAATCATTTTAATAACATAAACATACTCAGAAAGTATTATTGCTTCACGACTGATAGTTTTGCAATAACTCAGGCCTTTCAAAACGTTCGCCATGTTGCCCCGCTTTCCCTTATATAAATTCGATATCTTGGGAAATATAAATTCGATGTCTTGGGAAAAAATCAGCTCAATATGTTGAGTGCTTCTTTATTTTTAAGTCTACTTCATTTTGCACTAGAGCGGCGAATAGTGCGTTGAATCAGGGTTATTGCCAGAAATGTTTCATCTGCGCATGTTAATAGATGAAAAAATTCGCTTTACACAAATATTCCGTAAAAAACGGTCTTAATGCGAGAGCTTGAGCTGCTTATAATTTTATTGGTTTTATTATTACGTTTTGTTTAACCTGTATTTTATTGCCAGATGATAAGGAGAAACATATTTAAATAAAAGTTATGTAACATATGACACTTTTAAAGAACGTGTTCTGAATGCTTACTTCATTAGCGATATTCTACAACTACATCAGACTATATATTACCATTCGATTCTTTGTAGTATATACAACCTCGGCAAATATTTTCCGTATATTTTTTAATTTTAAAACTATATACAGGGTTCGTAGCCACATATTTATAAAAATTTCCCTGACTTTTCCCTGACTTTTTTAAAAAATCAGATGAATTTCCCTGATCATTTTTAACATTTACAATGGTTTTTATAAAATGTTAAAAATTACTACTGTAATGAAAATGTTAAAATGTACATGCTTAGAATGACAAAACTTATAAAACTTAACTATTAGTTAAATTGGATGTTAGTATAGACTTTATTTTACATATTTGTATGGATCTTATTATAAAGGATGACTAAGAATAAACACTAAGAAGTTTCAGGTGAGCTTCTTAAAAAATCTAAATATTATGCACATAAAATTTAGTTTCAGTTGACCTTCAAGAAAATGTTATGCACATAAAATATTTTATATAAAATTATTTTTCACTAACACAAAAATAATCTAAAATGTCTATGTAGATATCTTTCAATACCTTGAGCAATATTTGGTCTATAACAGAGACTACTTTGGGTTAGTCGTTTGTTATCACTATTTGTAGCTGTACCTTCGCTAATTCAACAATACCTTTAGATAAAAATAGCACAGTATAACACAAGATGCTTAGAAACAATAAAAAAAACTTTTAATTAATTTTAAATTGAATATATTTTTTAAGCAAAATCTTATATTGAAAATATAATTAAAGTTTTTTAACTAGCCATATTTGCATAAATGTCAACATAAATAATATTTTATATAAACAAACAAATTGTCAAAAAGCAACGAATGTTATTTCAGTTTCTTTCTCTTCTCTTCTAA
This sequence comes from Hydra vulgaris, assembly GCF_022113875.1. Classification (NCBI taxonomy): domain Eukaryota; kingdom Metazoa; phylum Cnidaria; class Hydrozoa; order Anthoathecata; family Hydridae; genus Hydra; species Hydra vulgaris. The sequence goes on from NC_061165.1 coordinate 9,596,147, forward strand.
TATCAATAATGTTTCCTCCAACTTAGCTACATCTTTCATTTTCTTCTCACTTTTTCTTTTTAAAGCATTCGCTTTGCTGACTAATGATAAATTGTTTTCTTTTTCTGCTTGTTCCACAGTTAAGACAAACTTTTTCTAGCACCAATGAAGTTTTTGTAAGGAAACCCATTTTAGATTTTAGCTCTTCAATTTCAAAAAAAATAATGGCTTTCTGATCTAACATTGCATGTTTTTTATTCTTTGACTTCTCTTCCTCAAGCATGATCTGGTATTTTTGATGTGCAGATCTAAAGGCAACTTTCATTTCTGATGCAATCTGGACAGAGTGGGGGTTGAGGTTGTTGGTAAGCATGAATTCACGCACAAGACGCCGTCCAACAATACCATCTGTTGATATATTATCAGTAACCATATGTTTATTGACACTAAACCCCCGTTCAACTGATGCCTGTCCATGACTCAGAGTCAAAACCAACTTAATGACAGATGACAACTCTGGATACTTTTTTATGTCAATGTTTTTGAAGTAAAAATCATCAAAACGTTTATTCTTTCGATCATAACCAATGAAAACATCCTGATTCATAGCAAATTCTGATGAAATAAACTTTGAGAACTGGCTGATAACTTTGTAAGAATAAAAAGCAGTTAATATTCTAAGTGAAATAAGATGATGCAGCAATATTTTTATTTGATTCCTATTTTTTTCAGGTGTGATCTGAGCATAAAAATTTGGAAGCAAACAAATACTCGTGTTAACAATCACGGAATCAAGGGGACATCTTTTAAATAACTTTTCAGCAGCTGAAATCAAAATGTGCAAGCATTAAATTTTTAATTCTTTCATATCCTTCAAAATAACTGCGTCAATCTTTCTGAGCTTTGACAGTGATAATTCAGCAGCAAACACAATATCAATTTCAATGGGTTTCAAATTTTGCAGATCAACTTTTGGTAAGTTTTGAGCTAGCCTCAATAGTTTCAGATTTAACGAACATCCTAAGAATACTTATAATCAACTGCACAAGATCATTATTCATGTGAGGCAACATTGAAGATAACGTTTCTGAAGCTCTATCCTTCTGATAGAGCTTCAGAAACAGTTCAAACATGCTCGCCAGGTAGCTGAAAAACTGGAATTTTACAAGGGAAAGTTCTTTTTTAACAGCATTTATAACAAACTTATATGATTTGCAAGATGGTCATTTACTTTTAGGCAGAGACTCCCAATAATTAACAATTTTTATAATAGATGGCCAAATACTAATTAATCTATCCGCTACCTTTTTGTCAACAACCCATCTGGTTGCGCAAAATGAAAGTGGGAACACAGAACCTTTAGTGATACTGATAAAGTCACTTCTTCTGGCGGGAGAATCATGAAATAAGGTAAAGCAGCTTTTGAATGTCTTTTTAAGTTCCTAATCAGTTGATTCTACTCAAGCCAAAGCCAAAGAGACAAGCTCAGTTGTTGTTTAAGTAAACCTTTAAAAGAAGACCATGAGTGATGCTATATCCAACTTTATTTGGTCCCATTTGAAAAGATTTAGCAATCTCAGTGTCAGGAAACATTGCTTGAAACAAATTTGTCACATTTTTGTTTGAATTGTTAGAAATTCTATTTAAGCAATAATGCAATGCCCACATAATTTCTGCACAGATTTTATTAGAATTTGATACGATGAGTTCTAAAGATTGCTACTTCATTTGTCCTGTTGAAAAACTATCAGTTATCTTTAAATTAGACTCTTTTACTGAATTATGTGAATTAGTATTTTGAGAATCAGATGATTTAAAAAAACAAGAGAAATTGCTTGCAACTGAAACATGTTTTTTTCCTTTTTTCGTGACTTTTTATTGCTTGAATACCCATGTTTGAAAGTTCAATTATTTTATTGCATAATTTGCATCTTGCCTGGGTTTTATTTTTCTCTTTCATTAGCCAAGAGTCAAAATGAGGGTAAATGTCTTTATTTAACCATTCTTCTTATATTTATAACATAGAGCACTGTAACAAATTTCATTGTATTAACTTTAAAAACCTTTTTTCATTTTCACAAGGAAACTTATGTAACTTAAAATAAAAAAAGAAGTTTTTCGCTTTGAAGACACAAAAATGTTTAAAGTTAAAGATGCTGTTGTTTATAGAACAAATTACAGAAATAGTTTTAAACGATTGAAATTGATCATAAAAAATTATTTTTTTTATTATAAATAAAAAAAGAAACATACACTATCATTGTAAATAAAATAACAACCATAGATAATTTAAACAAAATATTTTTATTGATTAATATTTTAAAACAATTGTTAGTAATAAGAGCGTTTTGTATAATAAAAATACATTTAAAAATATTCAAGTTTTAAAAAAGTTAAAAAGCTGTGGTCAAATTGTTAAGATGAAGTATTATATGCGTGATCATATAAAGGTGTGCCATCACATGCCTTCATGTAAGACACTTTAGGGTATTTTTTAATTGTCAAAATAAACAGGAAGCACCAACATAAACATAATAGCTAATTTGTAAAACGAGTAGTTTCTAAATCAGAATTCCCTGACTACTTAATAAAAAAAAATTTCCCTGACTTTTCCAGGTCTTCCATGACTTTCGCCAAATTTGGCTGATTTTCCAGGAACAGTACGAACCCTGTATATATATTCACGCCAAACTAATGACTGTATTCCTTAACTAGCTTTAGCGTGTTGAATATCAAGTACCACAGCGTCTCCTGATAAAAACCTCTAGTTATATCTTAACTTAAGCAACTAAACTTTTATAACTTTTAATATCTTTATTTAATAATATAATTTTATAATAAAATTATAACTTTTAATATCTTTATTTTAAATCACAACTGAAACTATCCATTGATTATCCGTGTAATATTTTAATCCGGAATTTGTTTTCCTATTATTACTTATAATTTTGCTTTTATGTTGATTTGAATTTTCTAGACACTTAATAATTTTTTAAGCGACGAGTGAAATAGCTTAATAAATATATTACAGAAATGTATACCTCAACTTGCATGTATAAAAATACTTGGAATATCCGGAAAAATAAGTTTTAAAAAAATATCCGTAATTACGGAAAAAGATAATCCATGAATCGTCTGACAAAAAATCCGTAAGACGCGACTTGAAAATTAGGCGGGTTCGCGCTTTTTCGTTTACAAAAAGTAACAGAACTTGAATTTTTTATTGCGATTTGTATAGTTAAGCGCAAAATTAAACACCCGAAAATTGCACTTTTAGAGCTAATAATTTAAAGTGACTCGAAAAAAATAGTGTTTATCAACACGGTAACGCATCTGAAGAAGGATCACAAAGATCATTATCTTTGTTTTTAAAAAAAGTAGAAAACGATGATACAGAAAGCCATTGCTTTACCCGCTTCGCGTTGCAAATATTCTTATAGCAGAATAAAAAACAACTTAATTTTATCATTGATTTAAAAAATCATTTGATGCGGATATTGTCCTTTCCTTAAAGTGAAGAGAGATTTCATGTATTTAGTTAACAATGGAACGGGTTTGATCAGAGGCAATAAAGCTTCGTCGACTTCTTTTTGACTAGATTTACGCTCCTCGCTTGGCTTGTAACCCTAAAAAATATACAACCGTTTCATAGAATTATAATTTAACTTAACTGATACAAGTGTGTTAACATTATTTAATAATATTTACTCTGAAACCATTTAAACAACATATTTAGAACATTTTTTATATAAAAAAAACTAATTTTAAAAAATTTATCACCTAACTTTTTAGCATGAATAATATTAAAAGTCATCTGTATTTTTGACGTGAATTATTAATAGCAATGGATTTTGGCACATTAAAGTACAGCTTATTTATACATAGGGGTGAGTAGGATAACCGGTTTTGCTCACCCCTATTCATACTTTTTTAAAAACTTAATTGATTGACTAGTAATCTGATTAGTGCAAGTATGAAGTGCAAGTAAAACACAGAGTAACTGAGAAAAATGAAGTGCAAGTGAAACACATGAAGTGCAAGTAAAACACAGAGTAACTGAGAAAAATGAAGTGCAAGTGAAACACATGAAGTGTAAGTAAAACACAGAGTAACTGAGAAAAATGTTTGAAAACATATTTGTTTGCATACTTTAAAAAATATTTAATCAAATAAAACTGTTTTTTCATGATGAATAGTCTTCACAATAAGTTAAGCCGAAGGCAATTCTAAAAACTTCATGTAGCTATGACTAAGTAATTTATTTACTTTATTATCACACAATATTATTTTAATTTTGAAAATCACAAAATAATTTCTGACTCAACTAAAATGTGAAAACTTGATATTTCATAATAATTTTAAACAATTGTAAATGACTCACGTTTAATAGATGTGTAAAATCAATCAAAATAAGTTTAAAATTAAGAAGGAGGGATTTATATAACACATGCATCTTTATAAACAACGTATATTATACCCTATATATACAATGCATTCTTTAAAAATAATAAACAAATCAAAAATTACCTCAGCTGATTCATCAAACATACTTTCTTTTGATCTAGCAACCTTCTTTTTTTGACGTTTAAAAAAATCATCAGTTAGCTGCTTGGAAAGTTTAACTTTAGATATATCTATTTTAGTCTTGGTAGCAAGAACATATGATTGTGGAACACGGCGAAGAGGCACTCCATTAATAGTGAATGGACCTAATATATAAAACATTTTCTAGAAACAATGTGCTTCTCACAGAATTTATAGAACCACATAACTTAAAACAAATGTTTGAAAGGTGACTGACAAATATGGCTAATAAAAAAACCAATTTGCTAATTAACCGCAGTTTTATTTAGCATAATTTTAGAATGTATCTAATAAATAAATACAGTTTCTAATTATGCACAAAAAGTTTAAATTATAGATACATACATAGAGCCTTTTAATATTTCCTTATAACTTTGAGAAACATTTATACGAACTTGATAATACTTGGTAAGTAATGGCAAGTGATCTGTTTAACTTATTAGATATATTGTTATAATGGCAAGTTTAGACTAAATTTTAGTCTAATTTCATAGACGAAGCAGATCAAAATAAGGTTAAAAGAAAAAAAAAAATTTTTTAACTTGATTTTGATTTGTCTTTATATCTCTTTATATACTTTGCTTTTTATTTTAGATTTTTATATTGTAGAAATAATAATGCCTAAATCACAGTAATACGTGCCTTTATTATTATGTGGTCCCAAAATGGAGGCAAAGACTTCCCTTCTATTTGTTGTTGCTTCAAAAACTATTCTTGTTATTGAAGCATAAATTTCAAAAGAATAAATGAGAGGAGTGGAAGCGATGGGAAAATATTTACTTACATTTACAATTATTTTTGTTGTTTGTTCATCTACCTATTGCAAATGTAGCGAATTAGTATTTGAAAATATATTTTGCTTTTTTTTTGTTGCTACTATCTATATAAACAGAATTTGTAAATAAAAATAAATTTGTTCCGTTACAGGGACTCTTAAGTGCAACACGAATTGATGTTTATTTTGCAAATAAATACTAAAAGTTTATTAAACTTAAAAATTATTGAGACAAAAAATATTTGTTACTTTGCACAACCAAATTAAATTTACCTTTTCTATAAATATAAATATTAAAAAAAAAAACGTTACAAATAAACCTAAGTGCTACATTAGGCATATATGCATAAATGTAAATTTTTGAAAAAACAAAAATAGTAATTTTAAGAATGATGCCATAATATAAAATAAACAATAAAAATAGTAAATTTAAAGACATTAAACTATAGTAGTTAAGACATTAAATTAAGACATCAAGAAAAATATAGTAGTTAGGAGGTAAAATCAAGACATCAAAGTTTTATATTACAGGACATTAAACTATTAGAACTTATGATGACTGAAATATCACTATTTAGTTGTCATTTGTATTGACATTAACAGTTAAATGCAAAAAGGAAAACTTAATTATAACATAATACTTGATTTTAAGTTATTTAAAAGAATTTTTTGTATTGTCATTTATTATTTACAAAAGCACATTAATCAGACCAGTAACAGTTGGCGTGTAACATACTTACCATGACAAATATTATAAGAATTTGGAAAGCTAATAATATTTAATCTGACAATATTCTTTAACAAATTGTATAAATTAAATTATTATTGCAAAAAACAATAGATAAACAAAATATTAGACATTTTTATCATGAACACAAGAATTTACAACACATTTAAATCACAATGTATTTGACCAGAATTAAATATTTCAATTTATTTTATGAAAAAGTTTAGGCTTAATCAAAAAATAATGGCAGCACTAGTAATTGCATTAATCAAAACAAAAAAATGTACTAAAAAAGCAAATAAAACAAATTCAAATAATAGAAACAGCATAAAAAAGTGTCTAATAAAATTCGATTTCAATTATTTTATGTTTCTATTCATATTTTATTCCAATGCAGTGGTCTGAAAACCACTGCATTGGAATAAAAAAATGTATGTATAATTGGGCTTCAGCAAGAGGGAGGGGTTAAGGGCATTGCCTACCTCCCCTCACCAACAAAAATACTAAATGTCAAATATTTTACTTCAAAATTTTATGTGATGATTTCTTTTTTTTTTCACAATAATTTTGAATAATTAATTCAAATTACAATTTTCTTTTGTTTCGTTTTTCAGACTACTGTGCAATATGTTAAAATTAAGAAAACTTGATTTATTATTAATTCTTTATTTAGAATAACACACTTTTAAGTGCAATTTTATTAGGCTTAAAAAATTGCTAGATCATATCTGATGAGTAATGGTTAACAAACTTTTGCAAGTTGACTCTTCTGTTTATTATGGAGGTGAAATTAATTTAAATTACATACACTTCAAAAAATAAATTTTTAAACACTTAAGACACACACACTCTTTTAAAATACTTAAGTTTTTGACTATTGAGATAATTTACTTAAACACATTCATTCACAGATAAAAAGAATACAAAATTTAAAATAATAAAAATAATAAAATAAGAAAAACATACCAGTAACTAGAAGAAGTCCTGAAGTTGGAAGCTGCTTAAGAAATACTACTCTCTAAATAAGAATATTTTAAACGTACAGTATTGATAGCAAATAGCCAAATAACTTTAAAGAAAAAGTCTAATAGGCATTAAAATGTAGAAGACATTTATGTCTTAAATGAACTCAAATAAAAAACATAATAGCATAAAAAAAAACACATAAAAAAACACTAAATATCCTTTTAAACTTTAATTGTTAGATCTACTTTTGTAAGCATTACACATCATAAGATACATTAACCTTAATACTTATATTAAATTTATAAAACATTAACTATTTATGATGTTGATATTCCAGCTCCTTAAAGTAAAACTCTGAAGTCAAAGCAATTAAGAAATTTCTGTGATATTCTGAAATATTATAAATAAAAATAAAATAAATAATATATAAAGCAATAAAATAAAAATGCTTTAAATTGATGGTGATTTTAGAAAAAAATATTTGCTATTTTTTAAAATTTGAGAAATTTTAATAAGACTGCTTTGTCTAACTCTTTTACAAATGCATGTATAAACATATGCCAACTATGCCAAAAAAAAACTACATAAATCTTGCCTATATCTAGAGTAAAAATTTTTAACTTAACCTATATCCTACAAAAATTCTATCTATATTCTACGAAGATTTGTTTGATCATAGAAACTAACTAGTTCATAGTCAAAAGTTAATACTTTACATTTAAACTTTAAAATTAAGTTATTTATAATTTTTAGGACTTAAAATTAAATTTTTAAAAAGTTTTGATGTGTATTTTTTTTAATATTACCTTAAATTTGAAGCACTTTTATATGATTAAAATTGTAGAAAAATTGTACTATTTTCTTTCCTTTAGAAATGATCTATCAGTAGGGACAACTAAAATTGACAAATCTTTTATATATTTTTAAAGTTTCATTTAATTATATTAAGTTTGATAAACTTCATACCAATTTACTCTTACAATATTTTTTCTGGTACAAATATATAAAAACTGATGCAGTAAATTTAAATATTATATACTTAAAATTAAGAGTTTTTTTAATATATATCTACACAGGAGACTCCAATAAACGTAAATTTATTAACAATATCTGATTAACAATAATTTTATACATTTATTATACATAAAAATGATCAAGTTATTAAAATTTAAGTTTCTAAAAATTTTTATTTATTTTGGCTTTCAAAAACTTAATTACAAGACACTAACCTTTCCTTTATGGCGCCCAGCTAGCAAAATAACAACGGTTCCTGGAGTTAGGCTTGATCGTAGCTTTGGAGGTTTAGGATGTTTTCTGTGTTTTAATGGTCTTTTGACATCATCCACAGGATAAAATCGTGGTTGTTTAACAAGTGGCAATGTACGCTGCCCTCCATTTTTTTCTCCGCCGATTTTCTTTACTTTGGGTAATGCTGGTTCAGCTTTTTTGGCTTTAACTGGAACCCTTTTTTTCTTATATAATGCTCGTTTTCTAAACACAGCACTTCTACTTAAACGACTGATTCCTCCGGGAAGTAAGGAATTACGAGATGAGTGAGGCTTTGCCATCTATAAGGAATAAAAATTCTTCCAAATCATTCATAAATTATTAACCACTAACCAATATTTAAGACTTTTCTTTTAACCCATTATTTGTTTAATGAGTTCGTTATCATTGAAAAATATATAAATTACAACTAAATACAACTAAATACGCATATAACATTTAAACACATTTGAAATCATATAGAGTGATCAAGATGAATCAATAGGATTTAACAAACGTACATCAGTCGTTAAATTTGGCCACTAAAAAGACATTAACGGCGCAATCTTGGATTCAAAGAGAGACTAGAGATGGTACTTCAAATAAACCGAGAACCGAAAAACCGACCCTTACGGTGTTTAAAATTTTAAGAAACAACAAAATTATTTTTTACATAGTAGTAGTAGTATTAGTAGTAAAATTGCTGCAAAAGGTTGTATAACCTACAGGTTTTGGCAGCCTTATCTACTTCATACACAAATTATATTCATATCAATATATATTTACAATAAGATATATAGTATGAAGTATAAGTTTGTACTTTATTGCTTTTTCCTTTTTTTTTTTTTTTTAGTTATAATCTCGACACTTAAGCGGATTATTTGAAATTTCTGCATCAAGTTTAGCCTTGAAACTGTTAACTGATGAAGCGCATACAACTTCTGAAGACAATGCATTCCAATGATTCACTATTCGATTAGTAAAAAACTGGTGCCTTTGCTCGCAATTTTGAACATATTCTCTTGTCATTTTTAGATGATGTCCTCTAATTTTTATTTTATTTGACTCCCCAATACAAAGGACATGGGGTTCACTCCATGAGATAATGTGTATATTGTTAATAATTTATAGATCTGTATCAGATCTCCCCAAATGCGACGGGTTTCTAAAGACGTTAAGTTCAGTATATTCAGACGATATCTTTGTATGATATATGACGGTACGAAGGTACTAAACGGGTAGCTCTTCTTTGCACTTTCTCAATTTTGTCAATACCTTTTCTTGATGATGAATTGCTGGCTGCTGCCACAAATTCCAGATGAGGTCGTACGAAGTTTGTATATAGAATTTTAAGTACTTGCGGAGTCATATGACTGAAAGTATGATACAACATGCCTAATACACGGTTAGCTTTATTGGTGGCAAAAGTTGAATTGTTTTGCCATTTGAAGTCTGGCGTAATCATGATGTCTAAATTACGTTCGACTAAATTCGATGCTAGTTTGGCACTGTTATTGTTATTAGCTGGCATTGAGTAGACATAAAAGTTGTTTTTTTTACCTACGTGCATGATTTTACATTTTTCGAGATTAAGTTTCATTTTCCAGGTTTTACACCAATCGGCTATATTGTAAATAATAGTTTAAAGTATTTGTAAAGCTAATGGGTGGTCTAAACGGGCCAGCAGTTTAGTGTCATCAGCATACATTTTATATGGATGGTTAACAATATCGGATATATCGTTCACAAAAATGATAAAAGTATTGGACCTAATACGGATCCTTGAGGGACGCCACTAAAGACCTCAAGCCACAAGGAAACATAATCGCTCATCACGATTCGTTGAAAACGCTGGTGTAAAAAATTTTTTTATTTAATTCAGGAGATTTCCAGTAAAACCATATGCTTCAAGTTTGTAAATTAGTCTCTTGTGGGGAACCATATCGAATACTTTACTGAAATCTATAAAAGCTACGTATTTTGTCAGAAAATGCTTTTGACATCATGTCAATCGACTCCAACAAATTAGTCAAATAAGCTATTTTATTGACAAAACCATGTTGATTTTTTGAAATAAGGCTATGTTCGACTAAATGATTGACCATAGTGTCACGTAATATTTTCTCCATCACTTAACATACAACTGATGTTAAGGATATAGGCCGGTAATTGCCTGGGTCGAGTCTACTTCCGCTTTTAAACATTGGTGTTACATTAGCTTTTTTCCATACTTTAGGACAACACCCACTATCTAACGACTTCTGAAAAATTGCGCTTAAAGGTATTGAGAAGCTGTCAGAACAGTTTTTCAGTACATATGCGCTTACACCATCCAAACCAACGGTTTTGTTAAATGATAAATTGCTCAGCTTGTTTTTAACCAGATCTTGCGTTATTTGCGAATATTTGCAGATGGCTTCAGTTCGTTTTATAAAATATGGCAGTTCATCGTTTTCATTTTTGTTGAAAACACTTTGAAAGTGATTGTTCAGCCAATTTACAATTTCAATTGGATTTGTGGTAGTGTCGCCATTGATTCCTTTTAAGGCTGTTATTGTAGTTCTAGCATTTTGTTTGTTATTAACATACTTGAACAGGATTTTTGGGTTGTGCTTCGATTTTATAGCTAAATCAAGTTCAAACTCACAACGAGCTTTATGTATGAGCTTCTTCAATTGAATATTACACGCTTTGTATTCATTGACTAGTTTAAGATTTTTATATCCATTCGCTCTACATCGAAACCATAGTTTAATTTTAGCTTTTATTTTATTCTTGATGTCATCATTCATCCATTCGCTTTTACGACGAATCCTTTTTAAGTTAGTCACTGGGAAATAAGTTTTGCATGCAGCCTCGTAGTGGTTCACGAAAATGTTATAACAGTCATCAGTATTGTGTCCATTGAATTCCATCTGCCAGTTGATATTGTTAAAATATTTGGATATCTTTACAAAGTTACGTTTATGATAAATGCGTTTTTCAATGTGTTTTCCTACAACTGCAGCGCTTTTAACAACATTATCCCATTGAAGGACGTGGTGAGATTTCTTCAGAGACGTTAAAGGTGCATGGTGAATAATATCGAGGACCCAATTTTCATTTTCGGCTTTAATTAGATCAAGAGTGTTGTTCGATGTGATTTCATCAAGTTGAAAAGTGGGCTTAGTAACAAATTGTATCAAAACAACTCGGCGAGGATGTCAATAAAATTACTTGAAAGGGTATCTGTGTTGTTGACAGTTGGGATACTGCTCGAATCCAGTTAATCCCTGGTAAATTAAAGTCTCCACAAATCAACAAGCCGCTGTATATATTAGCAGAAGTTCATTTGCTTTAATAATGGACGCTTCAATATTATCGAGTGGATCTAACATGTGTGGCCCGTATATGCAACCCAGAAGGATGTGTTCGGAACCGTACGATATTTCACACCAAATTTGTTCAGGGGAATGTTATAAAACAATTTCGCTTACTTCATTAGGTTTTAATAAAGTGTCGACATAAATTGCCACCCAACCTTCTCTACTGGACACGCGATCTTTTCTGAATAACATATAGTTTTCAATGTTAGTTATCGATGATTCATGCCACCAAGTTTCTGTAACGAAGATTATTTTAGGATTGTATGTCTCGATTGATGCTAGAAACTCTTGCATTTTATTGTTAAGAGATGTAGGATTGATATAACAGCATGGTATTTTATGGAAAGATGATTGTTGTAGTAGACTACAACAATCATCGTATAATAGATTTATGCTCTAAAGAAATTTCGTTTATATTTAAATTGTCATTATATGGTTTTAAATTACTTACTGTTGATTGCTATTTGTCTACTTTAACTACAGCATTATTACGAATAACGTAGTAATGACTTGTCTTTGCAGACAGTTGTTTTTTAAATTAAGAGGCTCGTTTTTCTTTTTCAACTCGTTTCGTAATAGTCTATCTTGTCTCCTTTGTGCTTCTGTCAGATCTGGATTAACATAGATGCCTTCAAATTTACGCCGGGCTGCTTTAACAATTTTATTTCTGGTGACAGTGTCTGTCGTCTCAACTATAATAGGTGGAATCTTTTGACCGAATTAATTTTAACGTTGATTAGAAGCTTTTTTATTTTGTTCTCATCGTCTACTTGCTTCTCGTTAGGTTCTTTTTTAGTTGATGTTGAAATGCCAAAGACGATAAGATTTTTGTCACGCTTCATTCTATCTTTGTTCTCATTAGCTACACAATTAAGCATATCAAGTTGAGCTGGCGTTTTAGTTGATTTTTTTGCGACCACAACGTTCCATGCTTCCGTTGTAGTCGAGGAAGCAATGGGTTTTTCCTCAAGTTGTTGGATTCGCTTTGTGAGGGCGATGATCGTCGATGTTTGTTCAACAACTGTTTTTGATAACGCTTCTACTTGCTTTAGAAGCGTCTCGTACTTGTTATTCAACTCAGAATTGTCGGCTTTTGGAGGCATTTAGCGTGAATTTGTTTAAATAACAGTATATATAGTTTATATAATATTTAAATTATATGTATATTGATATGTATATGTATATATACTAATATATATAGACATATAATAATATATTTGTATTTTTATTTCGAATATAAATTTCATATAATTTATATAACTTTTTTATAAATAACTTTAAATAATAAACTTTAAACAAAAAATGCAATGGTTTCTCTACGAACAATGAATATAGATATAGAAGGAAAAAAAATGAATAGCAAAATTGTATTGTTTCATAATTATCTTATTGTATTTTTTATGATTCATTAAAAACTATAAATAAATTGAATTTAAAGCAAATTTCAACAAAAAGGGAAAAGTGGTTAAATTTGAAAAAATTCAAGACAAGAAAAAAATTCATCCTAATCAATTTTGGATAAAACCTAATAATATTTTGTTTATAGCTTTGTTATATTATTATTATTTATTTCTACTAAAATATTAAAAAAATAATCATTACATTAGAAACGGGACACAATATTTAAAAAGATAACAAAAAATTTGCAAATTTATGCATAAAAAAAAAAGATGATAGTTTACAAAAATTTCTAAAGCAAATCTTACTTGATTATTTTAGCACATCTAAAATTTTTATGATTAAGAAACATACACTGAAAATTTCAGTAAATAAAGTTTTAATAATCTCGAGATATCAGGTTTCGAAGTTGCAAACAAGAACAAAATTAAAAAGTTATAACAATGAACAAACTTTTGGATAAATAGAAATTATCAACAAAAAAACTAATCTGACCTATAAAAAAAATTTAATTCAAGTAAGTATTTCAAACAAAATGTATATATTTTCTAAAAGAATGATGAATTTTGCATTGAATGGTATAAAAAAGTACTTAAATTTTTTTTTAAAGTAAGTACCGTCAACCTTTGAACTGCGGGGTAACTTTGAACACAGATTGATATTTTGTTCTAGATGTAGTTATGAGAAGTATTTATATGAAACTGTTCGACACTTAAGCATCAAAATATCAGAAATATATTAAATTTTGATTACTTAAAGTTTTACTTTGCTTTACTGGTTTTATTGCTTCTTTAAAAATGATTTAAATATTTCGGATATTTTTCTTAAAAAAATTAGCCAGTATACTTCGTAGACTGCCTCAGCTCGTTTAGCAGCTTGTTGTCTAAGTTATATAATTTTTGTTTATAAAATTATTAAGTATGTAAAAAGTAAAGGAATTTCCTAGCCTGCTTTAGTTATTTTTCATGGGTGTAGCATAATGGGTGTAGCATGTTTTGTTTTATACATTTTTTCGCTTACTGTAAAATAAGATTCAAAATAACCCGACAACTTAAATTGTCAGAAACATGTAACAATCAGACCCGACGAGAGGGGGGGCCAGAGAGGGTATTTTCCCTGGCCCCGGACCCGTAGGAGCCCGGGCCCATCACCATCGGTCTCTTAGTCTATCAGGTCCCAGTCTCCAGGTAATCAGCCAATCCCCATCAAGCAACATTGTGTCGGCATCACTTCATCAGTTAGATAAATAAATAAATTTACTATGTAATATTGGTAGGATAAATCTATTCTTTATTAATAATTTAATTTATTTAATGAAAATACGCTTTTGAGAGTAAAAACGGAGACTAATAGCCTCTAAAACTTAAAAAATAAATATAGGGCACCAGCCCGCAGGTTTTTCGTAAGTTCCTTGCTCATGCCATGCTTTATAATATATATAATAGGCCTATATATATATAATATAAATATATAATATAATATAATATATATAATAGGCCTATATATATATATATATATATATATATATATATATATATATATATATATATATATATATATATATATATATATATATATATATATATATATTATATATATATATATATATATATATATATATATATATACTGTACTGTACATTAAACTAAACTTCTATTTTAACTTTTAACAATTATTAATTGTCATTTATTTTAATTTGTCAATTTACTTATTAACTTAACTAATAAATTTTTTTTCTATTGTTACAGGACCTCGCATAGACAGCCTACTACATGCAGCTATGGATCATTACCAGCATAAATCTGGTGCTCAAAAAAGAAAAGAAAAGATTGCTCGAGAAAAATCAGCCAAGAAGGGTCAAAGTACGATTGAGTCTTTCGGATTTATAAATTGTAATCGTATTGATGGTGTTTCTGAGGATCAGATGTGCAAGATGAAGTCACAACTCTCAAATGTTGAAGTAGAGCCAGTGCCAATTGAGGAAGATGAATTGTTAAATAGGAAAGTTATGAGTGCTGATGTGAAAGAGAATGTAATAGACGAAAATGAAAATATTCTTCCAAAGACATCAACTGCAAGGCTAGAAGAATTACAAGACAAGGCAGATGATGTCCAACTAGTTCCATCAAATAACTATGATATTGGTTTAATTAAGGAATTATTTTGCACTGCTGAACAAATAGAAAAATTTGTTCATTATAGACCCATTGCTTACCCAACAAAATTTCCAAAAGATGCATTGCCTAAATCATTTCCGCGCACGTTATTTCACATTGCCATGCCAAACGGCGAAAAAGTTCAACGAGATTGGCTAACGTGGAGTGAGACGAAGAATGCACTTTACTGTTTTCCCTGCCGACTTTTCTCTAAAATGCCAGAAACCCATCGATCGGCATTATCTCTGCCAACAGGATATTCCAAGCCCAAGGACAATAAATGGAAGAAACTTTATGAAAAAATTCCTCATGATCAATCCAGCACTGGGCATAAGATGTGTTATGTAGAATAGAGACTAAAATCTCAGAGAATTAGAAGAAAATCTCAGAGATAATACAACTATCAGTTTTCTACTAAATGATAATATAAAGACAGAAGTGGAAAGATGGAGGCAAATACTTCGTAGAGTATTAAATGTTATCTTGTTTTTAGGTGAAAGAGGTCTTGCATTTAGAGGCGATAGTCATCTAATTGGTGACCCCAAAAATGGGAATTTTTTGGGAATTATGGAACTCATTGGTCTTTACGATTCCATTCTACATGATCATCTTGAAAAAGTAAAAGCTTCTCAACAGAGCCATAAGCGAATGCAAGCACATTATTTGTCAAATGATATCCAGAATGAGTTTATTCAGTGCTGTGCAGATCAAGTCACAGATGTGATATTAGATGAGAGGGAGAAATGCAAATATTTTTCAATGATTGTGTATGCAACGCCTGATACAGATCATATTGAGCAAAATGTTTTTATTTTAAGATACGTCTTACAAAACAAATTGACAGGAAAATATGAGGTAAAAGAGAGATTTCTGGAATTTGTAGATTGCAATAAAAAAACTGGTGAAGATATTGCAAATATAATTACTTCTACACTTCAGAAACATAAAATACCACTGATGTGCTGTCGTGGACAAGGATACGACAATGGGAGTAATATGAAATGTTCAGTCAAGGCTGCACAAGCTCGAATTCTTCAACATTATCCACTTGCTACTTACTCTCCCTGTGCTTGTCATAGTCTGAATTTATGCGGTGCACAAGCTGCTGAATGTTGTCCTCAAGTGATAACTTTCTTTGGGATAGTGCAAAAACTGTATAACATATTTAGTAGCAGTCCTCAAAGATGGGAAATTAAAAAAAAAAATATTGGTTCGTCTTTTCATATCATGTCCCAAACGCGCTGGTCAGCTAGAATGGACTGCATTAAGTCATTCGCAACCCACCTTCCTGGTATAATCAAATCAGTAGCTGATATAAGGAACCTAAATTTGTCTATAGAAAATCGTGCTGATCTAAATGGGATTATTTCATATATGGAATCGTTTGAATGCATTCTGATGTCCGCTATATGGTTCAAAGTACTTACTGCTATCAATTACACCAATCTTGTTTTGCAAGCACGGAATGCTACATTGGATGTAGAAGTGACCAACATCAAACGACTAATTGATGAATTAAAAACTCTTTGAGATAAATGGGATTCTATTATGGTGGAGAGTAAATTAGTTGCAAACACCTTAAACATTTCTCAAGAACTTCCAGAACCTAGACGAAAAATTAGGAAGCGATTTGCTGATGAGACACCTGATGAAATTTCTCTATCAAATTCTGAAAATAATTTTAAACAAAACGTTTTTTATATATTATTGGACTGCATTATAGGGAATATCAGTAGACGATGTGAAGCTGCATATGAAATTGACGAAACTTTAAACTTTATCTGGAAGTATAATCATTACGAAGAGGAAGAAATTTGCCGAAGGAGTAAGGATTTTGTGAATAAATACAAAGATGATGTTTCCATGGAGCTGATTGATGAGCTTTTGCATTTGAAATTTATCCATGATGTTAACATCAAAAATGATTTGGACCCCTTTCTTCTTCTCAATAAAATCAACGACCTGAAACTTATATGTCTTTTCCCCAACATTTGTATTGGCCTGAGAATTTTTTGTACATTACCAGTTACGGTAGCACAAGCTGAACGGTCTTTTAGCAGACTGGCGCTTATAAAAGATGATCTAAGATCAACAATGACGCAAGGTAGAGTTTCTGGCTTGGGAATTTCAGCGATGGAGTGTGATTTAGCAAAAAAGATCAATTTTGACAGTGTAATTGCTGATTTTGCCAGGAAGAAAGCGAGGAAAGTTTTAATCTAATTTACAGGTTTTATATATTTTAATTTTGTTGTAGTTAAATTATATATAATTTTTCACTGTATTATATTTAAAATATACTTGTAAATAAAATACTGTATATAGTCAAATTAAAAAATTATTTGTATCAAAAGTAGTATTATTCATATGTCTGAAGCCCTAAGCCCTGAGGAGGCCCGTCAGTTTGATATTACCCCAGGCCCAGTACCAGCTCTCCACGGCCCTGGTAACAATTTTAAGTTATATTGCATATAAACTTCTTATAATGAATGTATAATACATAGTAGTATTTTGTTTATAAATTGATATATGATGTGCAGTTAGTAACTTATACATATACACACACATACACATATTTAACAGTGTGTGTATGTATGTGTGTGTGTGTTTATATATATGTGTGTGTGTGTGTGTTTATATATATGTATATATATATGTATATATATATATATATATATATATATATATATATATATATATATATATATATATTTATATATATATATATATATATATATATATATATATATATATATATATATATATATATATATATATACCCCAATATACCCCACCTCTAGGCAAGTTTTGCGACACCGGTTGGGAAGGAGGCGTGGACTTCCTATCAAATGCTCTTCCGCGGTGCTCTGTAATAAGACCTTAAGGACTTCTTGGGGCACCTTAATCAACTTGAAAAAAAAAAAAAAAATATATATATATATATAGTATACATATATATATATATATATATATATATATATATATATATATATATATATATATATATATATATATATATATATATATATATATATATATATATATATATATATATATATATATATATATATATATATATATATATATATATATATATATGTATAATATATATATATATATATATATATATATAATATATATATATATATATATATATATATATATATATATATATATATATATATATATATATATATATATATATATGTATATAAAAATACTTAATGAATGGAAAATGTCGTGTTCAAAAAAAACACAGACAATTACAAAAGACAAATTTCCTTCTTTATTAAAAAAGTTATATACTTATATATATTTGCCAGATCAAGAGGTAAGCAGCACTTTAGTAGCTGGTTTTAAAAAATCTGGTATTTACCCATTGAATGCAAGTATTGTCCTCAATCGTTTACCAGATGCTGATAAAAATATTGAAAGTTTTAAAAGCAACGTTACCCCCCCCCATCAATGATTTTTAGTCGGCAAATTGGACCTATTCGATATAAGTTAGTCGGTAATGTAGACAGTCGGCAAAAGTCGTCATGGCAGACGGCAAATTTTGGAAAACGGGGAACTTTTTTTTTTGTTTTTTTATTCAGTAGTCGGCAAAAGTTTGTAATGGCACCCACACCCCACCCCCACCCCACGTGACACCTACTCGCGCCGGCCCTGTATAGAGAGAGAAAAAGAAAGAGAGAGAGAAATGTAAATTTTTTTCCGGATTAATTTTTCAGCGGTTGTTAGAAACCACTAATACAATTACTTTTGATTATAATTAATTTTCTCTGGCTGAAGTAAATAAAAACGTTATAATAGCGTCTTAGCACTAAATAACTGAAAAAAAAAATACTTACAAAATAAATAGTAATTCGAAAATCTCGAATCATTTTTTTTAAATCGAATCTTGAATCAAAGCGACACCTGATTTGCGAATCGAGTCGATTTGCTGGGCTTTAATATTTATATAAACCATATTATTTTATATACGAACTATAAAATTTGGTGTTTTTAAGTTTATAAACATCAATATATATATATATATATATATATATATATATATATATATATATATATATATATATATATATATATATATATATATATATATATATATATATATATATATATATATATATACATTAAACTCATAAATGTAATGAAATGATTAAAAAGGTTCAAGAATCTAGCTCTCTCTATATCGAAATGAAACCACCAAAAGATTTAAAAGGTCGGCCCATTATTGATGGAATAGATTCACCAACTTCCCAGTAAAGACGCGATATCAATGCGATATCAATGTGATAAGTTTTTGATATCAGAATGATATCAAAAACTTCTTAAAATGTGATACTAAATAAGGGGTTGTCCATAAAGTACGTGCGCTTTTTTTTAGCCAAACTCCCCCCCCCCCCATATTGCCATTCGCTTTTTGAAGTACCTTCTACCTCCCTAAGCGTACTTATTTAACTTACCAAAAAACTTACCAAAAACTTCTCAAAATGTGATACTAAATAAGGGGTTGTCCATAAAGTACGTGCGCTTTTTTTTAGCCAAACTCCCCCCCCCCCCATATTGCCATTCGCTTTTTGAAGTACCTTCTACCTCCCTAAGCGTACGCATTTAACTTACCAACCCAACATTTCATAATATTTTTTTTAATTTATATATATATATATATATATATATATATATATATATATATATATTATATATATATATATATATATATATATATATATATATATATATATATATATATATAGGGCTGCCAAGAGGGAGGGGCAATTGAAGTAGTTTGCCCTGGGCATCACAGTCTATGGAGCATCACATAAAAAAAAATATTGTAATTATAAAAAATTTAGCTGATAACATATTTAAGGCTTAAACAATTTTTATGTATTTCGTTCTCCTTTAAAACTTTGTTTACATTTAAAATAGGATAATTATTACTTATTACAAGGTTGTCATTTTCCATATGAACGCACACGTTTTCATTGACCTTTACTTTGCCTAATTTAGTAAAGATTATTTTCTTATTTAACGGTAAGTAAAAAAGTTCTTTTCAAGGTGAAACAAAATTGGAGATAAAACAAAGCGATGGAAAGTAATTTTATCATGAATTCTTGACAATTTTCCTAGCGTAATGAAATTTTGCTTTTAGGGGTAAGAACATTGTTTTTAAATTTAAATTTTTATTTTGCATTACTTTATTTATAATTTAAAAATCAAAATTATAAGATATAACTAGATATATGGATAATTATTTTGATTAATTTTGTTTGAAATTAGGATCCAATCAAAAGTTGTTTAAAAATGGGAGTAGAAACTTCTAGGAGCGCTTGAATTAGTTGCTCGCCACAAAAAACGTTCAAAAATCAAATGCATCTTATAACTAAGCACCAAGATGAAGAAAAATGCAAGCTCATTACTTATCCCGGAAATCACAGATTGTTTATATTTATTGAATATATTGGTTCAAGAAGTTAATCAAGAAATCAAAAATTTTAACATCAACATCAACCCGATTCGAGAAATCAACATCTTTCAACATTAACACGAACTGCAATTCCGATTCGTCCCACAGCGGTCAAATTACTTTAATTTTTCGTTTTTCACCTTTCAGTGATAATCAGCTGTGGGAGGTCAAAGAAAGGTTTCTTAAGCTAGAATAACTCAAAAAGAAGAAAAGGTCTGATATAACAAAGTTGATATTAAATGTGTTGGAAGAGAATGAGTTCGACATAAAAATTGTCGTGGTCAAGGCTATGACAATGGCGCTAAAATGACAGGTATTTACAATGAAATTCAAGCTTTGATTCGGCAGAATAGTCCACAAGTAATTTTTGTTCCTTGCGCTGCTCACAGTTTGAACTTATGTGCAGTACATGCTATTGAATCATCGGTTCCCGCAAAATCCTATTTTGGAAATATTCAAAAGCAGTACAACTTGTTCAAGTTTGTTGAAAAACTTTTTAGGAGGAGACAGATCAATCATTAGATAAACTTTCTGTTACACAAAGTAGCTCAAGGATTGAACCGGTCATTCAACTAACACAAAAGCCAAGAAAGATCTTGAAATCATTAAATAGTCTAAATGAGTCCTTCCAGAAAAACTAGTATTGCTTCGTCTCGAAGGTCTATTGTTTTAAGTGCATTATCTAATTAAATGGATGAATTCTTTTGAATTTTTTGTTTTCACTACTTCTTGGTTTAAAGGCTTGATGAAAGTTAATAATGTGAGTCTTCAACTTTAATCCACTCAACTCACTCTTGATAATGAAGTAAAGATTCTAAATGGTCTTTTGACAGATCTGGATCGAATTTGTTTGTCTTGGGACCTGATTATACCTGATAGAAACAAAAAACGTTGCAAAGAACTTGAAATTTAATAAAAGTATGTTTGCTGTAAAAAGAGAGCAAAAAAAAAGGAGGTCTAGCCTGATGAAATTGCTAGTTACAACTACGAAGAAACATCAAAAACTTTGAGTGTAATATCTTCAATGTTGCACTCGACAATCTGACTATTCAATTGAGATCAAAATTTAAATTAATGAAAGAGGAATGTAATAAGTTTTTCTTTCTTTGGTCTTCACAGAAATCTCAAACAGACGAAGAACTAGGTTTGAAAGTTGAGAATCTGGACGTGATTCAGAAAACTTATGTAAGAACGAATTTTTTGATAAAAGTTGGCATTTTTTTCCGTTAAAAGAAATATTCTACCTAGCGAAAAGCCTGTCGAACTTCTAAATGAAGTTTATGCAAAGGGGTTGCATTCAATATTTCCTCAAGTGTATATTTCACTTAGAATCTTTCTAACATTGCCCGTTTCCACATCTGAAGGTAAAAGATCTTTAAGCAAGTTAGCCATCATTAAAACTTATCTTCGTTCCACAATGGACCAAGAGCCATTTTGCTACTTAATGATCGTTTCAATTGAATCAGATTTATCAAATATCATTTCTAATGAAGAAGTTATTTTTGCTGCTAAGAAGTTCCAGAAGATGTGTTCGAAGATATGACTTTACCATAGTTTATTTTTACAAACCGAAATAAAATGTGATTTTAGGTTTTCTTTGAATGTAAACAAAAAATTAATTATACTAATTTATTAGGTATTTATCATTTTAAGACCTGAAGTATGATAAGGCACACATTGAACATTGAAGTATGATAAGGCACACATTGAACAAGAGCTTTTGTGATGTCCCGGACATCACAAAAGCTCTTGTCGGGCCTGTATACATAGAGTGACTGTATCAATAGAGTAACACCTTAATAAAATAAACAAATAAAATAAAAAACTATTAAAGCAAAGAAATAATAAAGAAAGTAAACTACATAATACAAAAAGAAGTAATAGGAACTGTAATATTAAAAAAGATGGTATCAAAAAATAAAAATAAAGGAGTTGGGCTAAGAAATTAAAAAAAGAGAGAATGAACAGATGAGATAAGATGAGGGAGAAAAAAATGTTTGAGAAAACAAAAATTTTAATTACAAAAGTTTAAAAGGATAGAGTGAGAGAAAAAAATTTTCGCAGAATAATATAAAAAATATAGGTAAACTTAAATAAAAATATATACATATACTACTACATACAATATTAAAGCCTATATTATGCATTGCATATTTTTGTTAAACAAAAGTAAATATCAAGATATAGAAAAAGCAACAACAAGTAAATTAGCAGAGAAAAATGGAAAAAAATAAATACATTTAACATTTTTATATACATAAATACACG
>NC_061165.1:9620099-9627599 GCF_022113875.1 Hydra vulgaris
AGTGTATATTATCCACATACCTATATATATTTAACTAAAAAATTATCTCAACTTTAATTGCAATAAAATAAAACAATAAAAAAGCAATAAGTTGCGCAGAGGATATTATATTTCACGTAAATTAATCAGATAAAACTAAATTGCTTCAATGGACTTTATTTACAATGCAAATAAAGTAAAATGTTTGAAAAAAAGTTTTATTTATTAGTGATATATTTATCAATTTATCAATAATAACTATTATCAATAGTTCCAGAACAACTAGGAAAAAGTATGAATACTATACATCGGGTAAATCGCCTTTTACGCGCCGACCACCACCATTTGATCTGTCGAGTGCGTATTTTAATAAAGTCATTATTCCTTTTCTAATTTCGGCAGCTGTAGCAGTCACTTTAATTGACAAAACGCTCTCTATAAAAAAGGTATTGCCTAAGTAATTTACATCAAATACATCAAAAAGTTAAAAAAATAAATTAGCATTAAAAAAACGAACTGTGATTTTTAAAAAAAATATAATTTTACACTTAACTTACAAGTAAATACCTAATGTTTGTTCCTTTAAACTTTTCTTTACCTTTACCGCCAGCCATATTAAACTTTGATTATAAACCATTGGTTAACAACCTGCATTATACATTGTTATTATTATTATAGTTACATTAAAAATTGATAAACATGTCTTTTACAAAATACAAATTATTCTCAATGAGAAATTGCACAAACCGCAAAGGTTTCTTACTAAACCGTAATGCAAGTAAGAAAAAGAATTGATACAGGGGAAGAGTTTGGTCCAAGGAGACCACCTTCTAAACGCAAAAAAACACCAAGAGCGGACAGTATAATCAGAAATATCTGCCTGGAAAAGAGAAAAAAAGCCACTAAGCTTATCCATGAAGCTGTAATTGTTGTGTCAGAACGGACCATTTGTAGAAGGCTAAAAGAAGAGGGATTGATGTCCAGCCAAAAAAAGTCAAAAATTGACAAAAAAATTTAAAAATAATGTCAAAAATCTTATATTTATGCAAGATGGTGCAACTTGCCACACAATAAAAACTGTTATGGCTTAGTTGATGTATTGCTATAGCCAGACAACTCGCATAATCTTAACCCCATAGAAAACATTTGGGAAATAGTAAAGCAAGAGATTGGAAAAAAATTTTTACTAATAAGCAAGATCTTATGGAAGAGATTATCAAGATCTAGCATAATAACCCAGAGTTGACAGAAACTATAAAAAATAAATTGCAAGCATGCCACGATGCAATGAAGCAGTTATTGCAAATAAATGTGTTTTTGCAAAATATTTATACTTTATATAATTTATCATAATAATCAATAAATATTCAAAACGTTCCACTTTATTTGTTTATTTTTATCAAACTTTATAAATAAAAGAAAAAACTTTAAATTGCACAATTATTGTATATATATATATATATATATATATATATATAATATATATATATATATATATATATATATATATATATATATATATATATATATATATATACTCTTGCATGTCTCTTGCGTGGCATCAAAAAATGTTTCCCATAAACTGTAGTTTTAGAGATCGCGTTAATAAACCAGACCAGAAAAAGTTTAAAAATTAAATTTATTATTTCAATTGATAGACTGCCTGGCCAAACCAAACCCTCAGTCGATGTAGCAGCACTCTCTTGCGAGTCAGGCTATTTGTCAGTCGTTGTAGCAGCACTCCCTTGCGAGTCAGGCTATTTGTCAGTCGATGTAGCAGCATTCCCTTGCGAGTCAGGCTATTTGTCAGTCGATGTAGCAGCACTCCATTGCGAGTCAGGCTATTTGTCAGTCGATGTAGCAGCACTCCGTTGCGAGTCAGGCTATTTGTCAGTCGATGTAGCAGCACTCCGTTGCGAGTCAGGCTATAAGATAGTCGATGTAGCAACATTTACGCATGTTTTAAAAATGTTTTTTATTAAATCATTAACAAAACCACCACTAATTAAAAAAAACTTTCTAGTCGTTATAATTGCGGTTTTTTAAAAATATGTTAAAAAACAATTAAATTTAATGTACTTCCGCATAAATTAATTACTTTGACATTTCGATGACAATCAAAAACAGCTTAAGAGACGAGGTAATTAAAATTGTAGTCGTAAGAGACTTTTTTTACATTAAAATGCTCTGTAAGCTATATGGGTATATATATATATATATATACCCATATAGCTATATATATATATATATATATATATATATATATATATATATATATATATATATATATATATATATATATATATATATAGCTATATGGTTATATATATATATATATATATATATATATATATATATATATATATATATATATATATATATATATACATATATATATATATATATATATATATATATATATATATATATATATATATATATATATATATATATATATATATATTTCAATCCACATACCTATATAAATAAATATATATAGGTATGTGGATTGAAAATTTTAAATTGATCAAAGGTTAGATTGTTATATATCATTAGAAAGTGCTTCAATACAGTATTTTAAAGGTGAAAAAAATTATTAAAATCGGACTATTGTACAAAAAGTTATGACGTATTTAGTCGCAAATTTTTGATATATGGATTTGTTGAAGAAACTGTGGTCAAAATTTAATTTTTCTTTACTTAAATTGTTATAACTTTGTCAATTCTTGTCTAAATACCTATAACTTAGTATCAAAAGATAGGTGTAACTGTGGGCTACAAATTTATAACATCGTGCATCTATTGGGCGTTTCCTGGGGGCTAGAGAGGGTGCCGAACCACCACCTTTACCCTAAAAATAAGCATATTTCTTTCAATAAAAAGTTTTTTTTTTCAACAAACGGTTATTTTTTTTATACAAAAAATTGCTATAATTTTATTCCAGACCGTCAATGATTGATGTTTATTAAAGTTGGTGGTGGATATGGTGGTGATGGTTTAACACACCCTAATTTCAAAAGTATTTAATTCTCTAATTATAAATAAATATTTCTATATTTAATAAAATAAGTGAAACTAGTACACAGTATAAAAAACATAAAAATTTTTTTTGCTACAAGAATTTCATTTGTTGGTGGTGTGCTTATTGACTTGTGGGAGGGGCGTGTGCCCCCCCCCCCCCCCCAACCTAAAAAAATAAGTAAGTAAAATAAATCAATCTTTATAATAACAACTATAATTATTTTAAAATGAGTTAACAATTTAAAACCTGACAATGAGTTAACAATTTAAAATGAGTTAACAATTTAAAACCTGAATTAGGCTTTTTGCACCAAGTATAATCTACAAGCTAAAGATAAAGACCACAACCGAGCCTACTTTTGAAAAAAAAGTCTTTTCACTGCTATTCGTAAATTTTGGTTAAGTTGAGAAGTTTGTTAAATAGAGTGGTAATGGTTACCCACAACCTACAATAAAAAGATGTTGAATTCTTAAAAATAATTGTATCTTTAACAAACAAAATAAATTAGTATATTTCATTTTTTGATATTTCATTAAATATATTTTATTTCATTACCAAAAATATCAGTGTTGTATCCTATAAAAAAATGTAACAATCAATTTTATTGTTCTGTATTAAAACATTTTAGATATCCTAAGTTTAAATAGTTGTCTTAGCTTTTAGTAAATAATTAAAATAGTCAATTTCATAAATGGAACACTATAATAATCATTTGTAACAATAGACACCACGTGAGGATAAGCCAGAGCTGCCTATCAAAATATTTTGCAAGTCATAACACTTGTGCAAAGATCATTGCAAGTCAAATACTTTTATTCTTCTCTAAAAACATTTATAAAAAAAACTTGATATGACTACTTCAAGTTTTATTACTTACAATACCTTTATACAAGTTTCATCATATGCCGTATCTGTTTTGTAAGTTTTATCACTTGCAGTATCTATTTCTAAAGCTTCATTACAAGTAATATCATAAGTTGTTACATATTACACTTCAAAAAAAAATCAACTCTCCTAGTCCAACATCAGCAGAAGTTGAAATTTTTTCATGTTGTAGTCAACAGCTTCAGTATCAGTATTACCTTTATTCCAGTAAGAAATTGTGTAAACTTTGTCTTATTTTGTTTTATCAAGTTTTTCTTCTCTACCATCGTACATGTCATACTTTGAATACTTACTATTGTACCATTCATGCCAAAGTTTTTGCCCAACAATTCTATCTGACATTACATCATCTTAGTCATGAAGTTGTATTTACAATGTATTTAAACACTTTATTTCATTAAAAAAGAGTTCAAGCAACTGTCATTTTAACTTTCTTTTGTTTTTTCATCCATTTTTTGGCATTTGCATATATATTTTTTTGAAATATCTACTCATATATCATTATGCTTCATTTGATTTATCATCTCTTTTTATGGGTTTCTGAATAGACAACATAACTATATTTTTATGGGTTACTGAATAGACCACATAACTATATTTTTATGGGTTTCTGAATAGACCACATAAATATATTCTTATGGGTTTCTGAATCAACCACATAACTACATTTTTATGGGTTTCTGAATCCACCACATAACTACATTTTTATAGGTTTCTGAATCCACCACATAACAATATTTTCTCTAGATAATTGATCTAAACTATCTAGGTAATTTAATTTGTATGAAACATAACTAACTGTTGCATTAGGTGATCTTTCTTCAGCCTCACTAAACATTCCCATTAACTCTTTACTATTTATATCGTGAAGCCTTGCAGAGGTTCACTTTAGAGCTTTACTTCCTTGAGAGTCTGGTCAATAGAAAGTGAGAAATATCTCTTACATTGATGAGTTATGACGTCTCCCACTGCAATAAGACAAGCAAATGTCATATTAATAAAGTGTTCATCAATCAAACAAAATATTTTTTATTGGATCTAAAATATTTGGTTCAAGGTCATTTTCAAAAGTGAACCTGGATTTGATTTAGAATCTGCAATTTTTTGTAAAATATTTTTTAATACCAGGATTCCACTATAATGGTCAAAATTTGCCTCCTCAACAGTCACACAAAACTTTGCCATCCAGGCTGGAAACTGGATGACAAAGTTTTATGTGACTTTGAGGAGGTGGTTTTCCAAATAATGCAAGAACACACTTTTTTCTTTAGAGCTGTTTTGTTACAAAATACAGCTCTAAGAACTTTTTGTATAGTTCTGCATATTAATGTTAAATGGTTAAAAAATGCTCAAACTCTTTTAATTTTTAATAAAAATAAAACAAGTATGAAAAAAAATATGAAGACGATTTCCTGGATACCTTGGAATGATACCTCGTGGTAGTTTTTGATCAGCTAAAAACTAACAAATCTTTTTAAATCACCTTTGCCATGTTTAAACCTCAACTTGTTAATAGCCAAAACTATTTTAAATGCCATACAATCATACCCAGCCATGAGGTAGCAATTATATCAAGAGCGTGTAAATGGCAGTTTAGCTCATTCAAACTTTCCCCTTGAATGTCACACAGTTTGCTTATGGTAAGATGGTTAATTGCAACTTTGCCTGACATTGCGTTTGATATATTTGAGATGACCGATTGATCACTATCATTAAAAGATGCTAAATGAAAATCTAAATAAAAGTTAGATGATCAACTGCTTTACATATATTCAAGCAAATATTCGTAACTAGCTATAAGCATTTTATTTGCATTAATATTATATACAACTTTAACTTAATTTAGCTTTTAAAATTCTGAAATTTTCATTGCCTTTTTTTTAAGCTTTAAGATTGTATATTATCTTACTGTAATAATATGTTTGCAAATTTTGTTTAAGATCTCTAAGTTCAGCTCTTAAAACTTTAACAATTTGTTTCTTTTATGTAATTTTTGTCTCAGTACTTTCAACTTGTATGCCATGCTTTTTAAATTTGCCGTCACTATTACTAATTTTTTTCAATACTTGCTGGATGTAACAGCAAGCTGAGAAGTTAAATAGGACAATCTGGTATTCAAACCTTTTTTTTCTAGGGCTTATTTCTCCTCTTGATTCATGCCTATTCATTGTTAACAGAATGTTTGGAAAATAAAGGCTTGTAATTTAATGGTGATAAATTACTTATGTGCTCAAGTGGTGAATTATATAAACTACTTAAAACAGTAGTAAGAGAACTACTTGGAGGGACATGATGATAGAAAGACGGGCAAGATTTGTGCAATGCATATACAGGGTTCATTACAAAATTCCTTAAAACGAATACTATCCCTTGTAAAGTTGCAAAACCAACTTTTGCATCTTTTCAAAACCCTAAAGAAATGTGGTTTACAAATGTTTAAACTAAATGACTTAACACTGTTAATAGTTATAACAAATGACTTAACACTGTTAATGAATAAAAAAGGTACATATCTATTTTTACAACAACTGCAAGTTTTGGCCGGTAAAAAGAAGTGTGTGTTTAAATACTCTTTAACTGTACTAAGAACAAAAATTAAAGTTGCTTTTTGTGCCCATTGCCGGGGCACAAAAAGCAACTTTATTTACAAAAAAAAATGTAAAGAAAGTCTTGAATAACTACCGAATAATAATATAACATTAAATTATAAACAATATTTTACTTTTATTATTAAAAACATTTTTAATAATAATGTATTATTGCGTAATTAAAAAATACTATTTATACACACAGACAAAAATGCCAATGTATACTGACATCATAAAACATGTGATAATATAAAGAAAAATTAAAAGATACATTGCAAATGTTTACATAAAAAGGGAAAACTGTTTTTAAAATACCATTATACCTATAGCTAGAATTATAGTAATCAACGCTTATGTTTTCAATTTCAATGAAACCAATAAAATTTTAGAAACTATAAACAAGTCACACTAAAATAAATAGTAATTTTCACTTTTAAAAGAAAATAAACTAGTAAAAATATACAAACTAATATTAATTAATATAAAAAATCTAATAAACTACTGAAAAATTAAGAATAGAAAAAAACATCTTATTGGCAGTCTATATCTAATTGTATTAATATATATATATATATATATACATATATATATATATATATATATATATATATATATATATATATATATATATATATATATATATATATATATATATATATATATATATATATATATATATATATATATATATATATATATATATATATTATATATATATATATATATTACTATATATGTAATATATATATATATATATATATATATATATATATATATATATATATATATATATATATATATATATATATATATATATATATATATATATACATATATACATATATATATATATATATATATATATATATATATATATATATATATATATATATATATATATATATATATATATATATATATATATATATATATATATATATATATATATATATATATATATATGTACATGTATATATATATATATAAATATATACATATATTATACATATAACATAAATAATTACT
>NC_061165.1:9632599-9817599 GCF_022113875.1 Hydra vulgaris
TTGTTTCAAAGTTATTTCAACGTCATTGTGCCTGCTGGGTTGTGTAAAAAACAACTTCATAAAGAAATTGTAAAGGTAATTATCTCAACAAAAAATGTGGACACGATAAATTTTTAACTAAATCTGTAAAGGAGTTGTTACATATCTCAAAGGAAATTCAAAAAGATAATAAAGAAATAAAAGAAGAACTAATACTGTTAAAAGAAAAAATAACTTTCCAAAATAAACTTATTGAAAAACTTAAGATAGAAAACAGACAATCGGAATTGGATATAAGTCTCTTACAGCCGTGTCAAATACCAAAATTAACCCTTTAACAGTCGCGTATATTTTTTAAAATACGGTCGCTATAAGTCCAGCTTTTTTTTTAAGTGGTCGCTAAATGTCCTGTATTTTTTAATTCATCATGTTTGTTTACAAACAAAATAAAAAAAAGTTTTTTTACTACTTTTAACCTAATTAAACACTACAAAACGTTACTATTCAAGTTTAAGAATATATAAATCATTCTACATAAACAAAAACCTGTAAAAATGTATTCACTAATATTCACTTTTTGTATCAGAACTGGAAAAGCATGGAGCTGCACAAAGTCTTATATTCTAAACATTCATATCTTGAACCTTTTTGATTTATGTGTTTGTAACATACCGCACACCTTCTTTGAGCATTAATCTTATATTAACATTTTCAATAATAATTCATTAAATATATCTTTTTCATTAAATATATCATTCATCAAATGTATAATTTTCTATCCTTTAGTGAGTAAGTATTTACATTTTGGTAATTATTTTTGCAGTGAAAGAAATTCTTTATTTGTCATATTTAAAATTTAAGTAAACACGTGTAAAAGTAAATTATTGAAACAAAAGCTTTTTAATTATGTAGTAATAAATTTTGTGACAAGTAGACGTATAATTACTGATGAACAAGAAGTAAATATTAAGAGATACATGAAACTAAAATCTAACTCAAAAAACGCATAAGTCTTTTTTAAACGCTGAATACAAACCGCAACTATTAAAAACATTCGCAAATGTAGTAACTCAAACTCACTTAATCACAAATCAACC
Source organism: Hydra vulgaris (assembly GCF_022113875.1). Lineage (NCBI taxonomy): Eukaryota > Metazoa > Cnidaria > Hydrozoa > Anthoathecata > Hydridae > Hydra > Hydra vulgaris. The sequence continues at coordinate 9,633,676 of NC_061165.1, forward strand.
ACAAATCGACGCTATGTTGACCACAAGTATAAATGAAAAAACTAAAATCTACAACAATGATAAAAATAATTTTACTTAAGTGTGCCGAAATAGTAAATCTAATCACAAAACACAAAATTGTTCATTAGTAAAAAAACAGAACTTCAGAGCCCGTGTTCAGAAAGAAAATTTCTGAAAATAAAACAATTGCAGATGAAAGAATAGTTCGTAAATTTGACATTTTTGTCGGAGGGGTAGGCAATCAAATCAATGAAGAACTTTTTAAAAACTATCTAGAAACAGAAATTGGAATCTCCCCTTATCTGTTATACTGAATAAAAAAAATTAATACAATAGATCATACAAAGTTTCCGTAAACAACACAGAAAAAAATATAATATTTAATCCTGCTTTATGGGATAACAATAAAATAGTTAAACCATACCTAAAAAAACGTTTATATACTAACAAGTAGACGTATAATTACTGATGAACAAGAAGAAAATATTAACAGATACATGAAACTAAAATCTAACTCAAAAAACGCATAAGTCTTTTTTAAACGTTTATATACTAACTAGTAGACGTATAATTACTGATGAACAAGAAGAAAATATAATATTTAATCCTGCTTTATGGGATAACAATATAATAGTTAAACCATACCTAAAAAAACGTTTATATACTAACATATCTCAAAATCTGGAAACTAACGGAAACCAGGTAGATTTTTATAGATCAAAAAGGATTTAGGGAATATTTTTAAGGAAGATAAACTTTCAACAACATTTAATTTATGTACTTTTAACTGTCACGGTCTAAAGCCTAATTTTGAGTATACCAAAAATGTTGATTCTCTCTCAAGACATAACTTTTATATGTGAACACTGGTTTTCGAATTTTAAACACTTCATAATAAAAAAATATCTATAAAAACACCCATTCTTCGTTCTTCCACCAGGCTAACAAACACGATCCGGGTCGACCGTTTGGCGGAAACGCTTTTTTTATTTGGAAACATTTGTTTCAAAACATTATTATTCTATATAAAAATGATCATATCTTCGCAATAAATCTTAAAAAAAAAATCATACTAATATTATTATTATTGGCATTTATCTTTCATCGTCGCGCAATAACCAAACATCACTGGAGAACTACAAGAGTCAGTTGGATATATATTCAGATGTTATTAATACTACGAGAGTGTTGCTGAATTTATTGTTCTTGGCAACTTTCAATTTTTTCCTAATGGAATAATGATTCATTAAAGAAATTCCTAATGGAATTTCTTTGATGAATTTTTATGGAATTTTTTTAAAAAAATCCTAATGGAATAATGATTCATTAATAATAATGATTCATTAAAGAGAGCTAGCTCTACCCTGTAGTTTTATCAAATTTTATTAAGTCGAATAAACTTGAATTTGCGGACGTAACAAAAGGCTCTGGACCTAAGGTATTACCATAATACATTAACAAACGCATCTTACATAGATCATATAGCTTTCTCAAGGTATACGTCTCTTCTTTATTCCAATTGTTTCGTAATTCCTTTTTTTATCTCAAAACATGTATAATCATTTACTAGTATTGATTGAAGTTGGAATTTTCGGACAATCTTCTGAAGAAAACAATCATAAAAACTCAGACAAGTACACCATTCCAAATTACGCCTGGAATAACAATGATTTTTTACAATTATATAACAATCGCTTAAATACTAGTTTTAATTTTTACAATTTTACGCATGACAATTACAATGAAGAACTTATCAAAATAAATTCTGTTATTACAAAATCGTAATCTGAGGCACTTGGTCAATTTTTATCCATGAAAAAACCATTATTGTATTCAAAATCCTGGTGGACACCCGAGTTAAGCCGTTGTAAAAATGTTCTTTCATTTTATTTTAAAAAATGGCGGGAAACTGGGTTCGTTAAAGACTTCAACTCGCAAATTTTTATTCGATACCGTATGGCACGAAAAAATTTCCACAATGCTGTCAAAACAAAAACCTCTACAAAAAATACATAAAAATCGAAACGTTAAAAAATACATATCCAAAATATTTTTGGAAAACTTTTAGAAATATAAAAAAAGTTGCAAATTCGAAATTGTACACCATAAATAATAAAAAAGATAAAGAACGGATCACGAAAGAATTTGCCTACATTTTTTAAAATCGATTAAACTCTAAAGCAAATTTAAAAATTCCACCTTGCACAAAATTCGATGAAGTAATAATATTGGATGAAAATATAAAAACGGTTATTTCTCGCCGTAAATTAAACAAAACCAAGGACGCCTTCGGAATATCAGCTGAACATTTAAAGAATGCGAACTGTGAAGCACTAACAGAATGACTCAGAAAATTCTTTAACTTTTCTTCTTTATCATTCCAATCTTTACGAAACTAATAGAATATCTTGTCCTACTATTTTGTCCAGAAATAAAAGAAACTCATCCTCTTCAATTCGGTTTCAATAAAAATAGCTCATCTCTACACGCTGAGTTTGTTATTAGTGAAACAATTAAAAACTACCACAACAACAACTCACCTCCCTGTTCCCTAGATGCTGAAAAAGCGTTTGTCAGCTGCAACTGGGACATTCTGTTTGAGAGACCGTACAATGATAAAAAACTCTCTCTGTATATTATTAATACCATATTGTCATTATACTATGAAAGCAGTGTTTCTGTTTATTATCTAGATTGAAAATCATATTCTTTCTATTTAACGCAAGGAGTGAGACAGGGATCTATTCTCTCGCCTCACTTGTATAACATTTATACTCAAAACCTACAAGAAAATTTACAAAAGGAAAGCGTCGTAGGTACATCAATCAATTGAAACTATACGGATGTTGTAGCATATGCTGATGACATTATACTTCTTAGCTCCACCCTCTCTGGCCTACAAAAGCTTATTAATATATGTAATATGTACACACACAAAAACTGCATAAAATTGAATGCTGACAAAACCGAATTCCTGCTCACCGGAAAAAAGAAAATTAAAAACTACACAATAACTCTTAACCACCAACAAATAAAACTTCATGATAAACTTACATGGGATACAAAAAGTTCACCTTTTGCTTCACTTAATAAATCAAACATTGATCACCGAATATCTTATTTCCGGACGGTAATTCAAACCTTAATTCAATCAGGAATCCGTTTTGCTCACCCAAACTCCATTGTCCAGTTAAATAAAACTTTAGCTGAGTAAACGTACACAGTCCATAAATTACGGAAATAAAAAACTTACAAATTCATCTTTAATTTTTTGTGGAGTGCCTCAAGGATCTATTGTTGGGCCTCTACTTTTCCTAATATACGTGAATGATCTCTGGATAGCGTCAAATGTATCAACAATAATGTCTGCTGACGACAGTAACTTTTTTATTTCAGGAAAAGATATACCTCAAATCTTCGTACAAATGAACAACGAGTTAGATAAAATTTTACTATGGTTCAATGCAAATAAACTTTCTATTAATTCAAATAAAACAAAGTTCTCATTATTCCACCCTTTAAAAAAAAAAAAAAATCCAATTTCTTTTCCAAAACTAGTTATTGAAAACACTGAAGTTAGTCGTGAAAGAGTCACAAAATTTCTTGGTGTTCTCATTGACAAAAATATTACCTGGAATATACATATTGCCTATATTGGCAGCAAAATATCAAAAAGTATTGGCGTTCTATATCAGTCACGGGATTTACTTAATAAGCATCATTTAAAACAAATCTATTTCAGTTTTATACAAAGTTACTTGAATTACGCGAATATTGCGTGGTGTAGTACATCTAAAAGCAAGCCTGAAACACTCTATCGAAAACAAAAACATGCCTTAAAAATAATGAATTTTAAAATAAAAACGAACATGCAAAACCACTGTTCGAAATTATGAATATTTTTACGTTGTATGAGATAAAATTTATAAAATTTTATGTCTCATGTTCAAAAGTAAATTTCAACAATGCCCCTCAATTTTTAATGATCTTTATTAACATTAAATATACTTTAAGCACAACAGGCTTAATTCATGATATTCATCTGAGCGCCGAACTGTGAACTTCACACATAAACACTCGAGCTTCGAAGAAAAAGTGTTTATAAAAACCATGCTGGCTTTTTTTCCTCGCTTAAACACTTTTATATAAAAAGTAAAAGAAATTTATTGTATATAATACATTAAATCGTTTGAACAAGAGATCTACCAAAAGTGCTCATTGAAGAAAATAATATTAACAGCTGATTAAAAGAATTTTTTTTTAATTGTCAAAGAATCTGAGAAAACTACCAAAATTATAAAAGCTAAACAATGAAATCAAGAAATTAAAAAATTTAGTTTAAAACTTAATGAATACAGCAAAGTTCAATTTAAAACTAAATGAAGACAGCTTAATTCAGTTTATAACTTTATAAAAACATCAAGGTTCAGTTTAAAACTTCATGATGACAGCAAACACTGCACTTCAACACGTAACGAAGATAGCAAAGTTCAGTTTAAAATGAAATCAAGAAAACAACGTTCAGTTTAAAACTTAATGAAGATAGCAAAGTTCAGTTTACAACTTAGTTGTAACATGTAAATTACAGCTGTTCAAAACTTAATGAAGATAGCAAAGCAGCAATTGATGAAAGGGGAAAAATCGCATTTTTTTATTACAAAAATTAACTATCAATAAAAACAAAGGTTTGATAATCAGATAGAAGAAGGAACATATAAAATTTTAAAAGACACATTTTTATATGCCCTTCTTTCACTATTGACAATATTTGAATTATTTTATTATGCATATAAGAGCTATGACAGGCTCTTAAAAAACACAACTTTAAAATAATGTTTAAATCAAAGGATTAGGAATAATATTTATTTTTGCAGTAAAAGCAAAATATTTTAATTGGTTTTTAATATTTGATAAAAACAACACTCTAGGTTTACATAAACTTAGTATTACTAAAAAAATAAAATATAATTTCATACCGAGCCCTGAAAAGTTTTTTTAGTATTCAAAATGTTCTATACAAAGTATTCTGGCTAACCTAAGATTTTATTTTTATAAGTGCTGAAATTATTTAAATTCATCTTTAGTGATGTCTTTATTAAAAAATATTTATATGTTATTTTTATATTTGAAAATATTTTATTCAAAAGTTGTATAAGTTCATGGCTTTAACTGTTTTTTTTTAATAAATATTGTGTTTATTATTTTAAATTTGTTAAAGTATATCCTTAAAAGTAAGAATTATAATCTAAAATATATTATTAATTGATTTTCAGATATTCAAAATTACTGTAATATAGTTTTGCATGTAATAAGATGCCGCTCTTGCACGAGAAAAGACTGAATTGCATTTATAATTTCTCAAGTTTCTTGAAAGCTAATCAATCAATTCATTAGGGTTTTAGAAAAAGTACTCTGACCTATACGACCAGTTACTGTATATATAGACCATAGACCTTGTTTTAACTTGTTTGTTATCTTGATTAAAAATAAGTTTAAAAGGAATGCTATGAACCAGACAACAGGTTACAAAGTTGTTAGATTTAAGACGTTTGACTTAAATCTTACAACTTTGACGTAAGACTTTACTGATATATAAAAATATATCAGTAAAGTGAGATTAGGCCATTTGTCTGTAAGAACTAATTAATTGTACAGTCTTTTAATAAACAATACGGGTCTAAATTAATCTAGAACTGCTAATTTTTATTATAATATCCTATAATACTTATTATTAAAGACTTTAGGAGTTCATATGAATATTATGAATTGAACCATGGTGCAAAACTAAACAAGAACAATTTAAAATTACGTATCGTGCTCCGCATATCTGGAATAAAATCTTAGCAAAATATATTAATTTACCAGTTGTAAACAATAGATATTGCTTTCAAAAACTAATAAAAAAGAATCTTATTAATGATTTCTTTTAAACTGCTTTGTTTTTTGTTTGTTTGTTTTTATGTTTTTGTCTTTTTACATTGAAAAGTTTTTGGTTTTAACACTATTAACCTTAGTTAATTAAGTTTTGATTTTAACACTATTATAAGAATTTAATATTGTAAAAACATAATTACAACGGTTCTTGATGATAAGACTTAATGATCTTCTGCAAGTTAACTATAACTCTATATATCTTCTATAACTAACTCTTATTATTTTGTCTCTGATTTTTTATATTTATAATTGGTTTATTTTTGAAAGAATAAGAGTATCTGGTGTTATATTACGGAATTTAATTGTAACAAAAACGGAAAATTAAATAATAATAAAAAAAGCTGTTTGAACACTAACGTATGGACTTAAGCAGGATCGTCTCGAAGGGGGGGGGAGGTGTCGGGGGTGTCCAGCCCCCCTTCCATCAAAGCTGTCATTTAAACATTTGAGTTGGCACATTGAGCAATTTTAAAACTATAGTTGGCAAACTGCAAATATTAAGAATCTTTTTTTTTTTTTTTTTTTTCGATGTTTCTAGTTGGCAAAAAAAACATACCCCACCCCCATAGAAGACCTCTTCGGGACAGCCCTGGTCTTGAGCTGTGTGAACATAAAAAAATGTTAATACAAAAGCTTGATATAGTTGGAAGAAACGCGCTTAAGTCACTTGTCAACGTTTCAAAACATAGCAAAAATTATATTCATACCTTATTATTTATTGAAGATATACCAATTATTATACAACAAAACAAGCTAAACTTATTTATTCACCTGATGAACAATAAAATAAGATATGATATTATTAAGCCGCAGCTGAAAAACAAAACAGCCCCACAACCTTTTTTAGAAAGTATCAAAGGCTTGTGCAATAATCATGAACTAAATCTGGAGACAATAATGTAAAGTAAAATAAAAATAAAAATCTCAATTTTTTTTTTTTTTTTTTAATTTTTTTTTTTTTTTTGCCGTTTAATATTACTATAACTAAATATATTTTACAATTTTTTACATTAGTAACGACAGGACTTCTAGAAGATCATGAGGATCTTGTCATGAAGCCCTTTACAATATATGATTAACTTTTAATAAAAATACAATGTCTGTAGTGAAATAATAATACACCTCTATGCAAAAATATTTAAAAACCAAGATAAAATGTTAAAAAGTCAAGATAAAATTTTAAACTAAATATTATACAAAATAAAACAACAACAGAAACAAAACAAAAAAAAAAGCAATTAAAAATAAATCAAGATATTTTCAATTAAAAATACAATTTTTTTAAATTTCTGTTTGAATGAAGCAAAAGTCATTTGGGTTAAAAAATCAAAATTTGGTAAGACTATTTTGTTCCAGAGATAAGGACCTCGGTAAGAAACAAAAAACTGGTCTTTGCTTTTACGACAAAAAGGGGCAATAAGACTGTTATTAATTCGAAAATTATATTTGTTTTTAGGTTTCATACAATAAAAATTTTGTAATACATTTGGCGACAAATTTTCTCTACATTTAAACATGAAACATAAAATATTAAAGACATTTAGTTGATATACATTTAAAATATTCATTTCTTTAAAAAGTTGTTTCGTGTGAAAAAACCGATTTTTAAAATTTATTACGCGAGTTGCGTGTTTCTGATGAAGGTAAAGAGATTTTAGCTTTGTTCTTTGTTAATTCCTGATACGGATCTTCAAACTCTAAAATGTGCAGTTGAGTGCTGGAACTCAAAAGAACAGAGAACTATCTTCAAGGATATTCTTGAAAAAATATTTCCTAGATGATCACGTTAAAAAAAAAAAAAGAAAAGAAATTCCAAGATTTTTTATATTTATCTTGTATGAAACTTTTAATTTACTTGTATAGTGGGTGTTTAATAAAATCTAAATAAATAGATCCAATTTTGCCGACTCCAGTTCCAATTTGCCGACCGAAAGAGTTTGTAGGGGGGCTGGACACTAGGGTGCAGTGAATTTTCATTTTTTTTAGAATTTATTTAGCCTGGGTGTTCAAAAGTTTTCTATTTATTTCAGAAATACTCTGGTAAAATATCAATGCTCTAGGAAACTATTTTGAGGTGTCCCAAGACCTTTGAAATTTTAATGGGTCCCTAATATTATATAAAAAAAAGTTTTTCAAAAGTATGTCATGTTGGGTCTCAAAAGAAGCAAAAGTTTATAAAAATTTCAAAAATAATAACTATTTTGATATAAAAGTTATTATTTTATAGTTTATTGAGTAAAAAAATGCCTTTTTTTTAACTAAAAATGAAAAAAAGTGTATTTTTTAAAAATAATTTCTAAAACATTCTTATATAATAATTTTTTGATTAAAATAGTAATTATTTTTGAAATTTTTATAAAATTTTGCTTCTTTTGAGACCCAACATGACATACTTTTGAAAAATTTTTTTTGGGGCTTGGGGCAGCTCAAAATAGTTTCCTAGAGCATTGATATTTTACCAAAGTATTTCTTAAATAAATAGACAACTTTTGCACACCCAGGCTAAATAAATTCTAAAAAAAATGAAAGTTCATTGCACCCTACTGAACACCCCCTACCTTCCTCCCCCTCGGGACGGCCTTACATCTATTTAAGTATTAGTTCTATTAAAAGACTCTTAGTCCTAAAAACAGGTATGGGAAATATCAAAACGTTTTCAAAACACGTTAAGTCAAACTGGGTTTAAGCTTCAAAACATACTAAGTAAGAAGCCAATCAGATGAGCGATAAATGACGTTATGTTTATTTAACAATCAATAAAAAGTCTGCTTATACTAATTGAAAATATATTTATATACTTTTAATTTTACCCAGTTTTTGTCAACACTCATTTATATTTTACTTTTATACAATATTGATTTAAAGTTTATGTCAGAAACTGTAGTTAAACATCATTATTTGAATTTTGTTAAAAGTTCCACTGACATTATTTGTACAGAAGGCATTTATTATTTACTTGTTTACTTTAATTTTTATTTTATTTCGTAATTTTTGTAAATAATTTGTATTACGAACGGTATATACTTTTAATATTAAATTTAATTTTGTAATGAAAAATATATATATATATATATATATATATATATATTATTATTAAAAAAAAAAAAGAAAAAAAAAAAAAAATACGAAAAAAAAAAAAAAAATACAAAAAAAAAATTTGATGTATGTGACTGGATGTATCTGCAAACATTGTATGTATGATACTTTTGGAAGTTAATCATCCTTTGACAGTGGTTTAGCATTTTTGTATGCGAAAGCGTTAACGTAAATGCACCAACATTTGATAACTATGGCTTCTCACTCAATGACACCATCATTTGGCTATCTAAATTCTTCTACACAATCTTTTGGACAATCTTGAAGTGCATTTGGATGTACCTAGTGCAATCATATTCTTATTATTTTCGTTTATTTATAAATTCATTAACAATTAAGATCAGTGTAACTGATAGATTTGAGTAACAAGAATCAGTGATCGAGTCAGATGCAAGACGTATTTATTTATTAAGAATACTATGATATTATTGTTTTCGCTTGAATCATCCGGTTCAAAAGAATTAGTACTTTAATTCCAGCCATAAAGACCATAACTTAAAAAAGTTAAAAACTTGTGTTTATTTATTTTTGTTTTTCCTAAAATCTAAACTAAGATCAAAGTTCTTCAACAGCGGTTTTCGGTGACAAGACCTGTATGGTCTTCTTTGAGTATCCGCGTTTTATTTTATTTTATATTCTTTATCTTAATTCTTTATTTTTTTGTAACGATTTTTTTGCATGTAAAATTTTCTTATTATATATTTGTAAATATTGTATTAAATATTGTAATAAAGAACAAAAAAAAAAAAAAAAAAAAAAAAAAATTAGCGCACTTTGGCGCATCAATTATTTAAAATTTTTTATCTAGTATTACCGCACTCTTGACGCATCAAATTATTTAAAATTTATCACCTAATACAAAATGACTGAAATCAGAAAACGTTTTATAGCTGTTCAAGAAAAAGCAAACAACCTTACTAAGGGAAAGAAAACAAAAAGAAAGGTAGTATTTGTTATTTTTTTCTAAACTATAAGTAATAATTTTTTTAATCGACGCAAGCAATATATTTTTTTATATTTACTCTCAGGTGTCTATTACCCCCCAGCGGGCACTGGACCAAAAAAAGACATCTTTAGAACGTTTAAAAGATGTCCAAAACGTTCAAAAGACGTCTAAAAAGTTTAAAAGAAGAAAAACAAAACAAACCTTGGATGAGTTCAATTAAGATTATATTTATATATAGATGTATAGTTTTTTGTAAATTAACCTTTTTCAAAATAATCTAAGTACATCTTAGATTATCAAAGTCAATAATTTAATCAGGTTTATTTCATCATCCTATTGATTTGCATTTTTTCCTATGTGTATACTTTATTTGTATCATACACTAAAGTAACTTTTACCAAAAAAAAAATTTTTTGAGCGCAAAATACGTGTGGGTCAGTTTTCCTTCAATATCTCAAAATGCATTTGCTCTGACTTAGCGCGTTTTGTAAATGGGCTCCTCATATAAACAATCTACAAAATTTGAAAAATTTTGTTGATATTATTTAGATGAAAATATTCTAACCTTCTCTTTTTATACAATTCGAAAAAGAACCGAAAAAAGGTTCTTATTCGAGAGTGATTTTGGCTTTAAATATTACTTTTAATATAAGTAAATTGAATTTTTTTGATTTTGAATTTTATGTTTTAACACGGCTTTTACAAGCTATGCATTTTACCTATATATTACGGGGCTTAGTGATATGACAGCAATGTCATTTGATCTTTTATTCATGTACTTTGTTATTGTTAATACTCTTTAACGACAAAATATGTATATACATATATATATATATAAAAATTAATAACTGAAAAAAGTCATTACTACTCACTTTCCACATTTTTGTCTTAATTTTATTTATTTCTTGATAAATATGCTACTGTTTATTTATAATATCCTAATATTGTTTCTAAGTTTAATATTAATTGGGAAATGTTTTAGATTTTATGCATCGTGGTGAACGGACACGTTTTTCTTTGGAGTAATAAAAAATAAAATAATAATAATAATTCATTGGATAGTATTTTTACGTAAAATTATTTATCTGGAATGACTAAATCGGACGAATTTGTTTCCATTTTTATGATGAGGAAAATGCTAAATCTACAAAAAGAAACAATTTAATCTTTTTTTCAAGAATCTATATCAAGCATAAATCAAAAGTTTGATAATTTTCAAACGACTTTTAAGATGTTCGTCGCGAACTAGATGAAACAAAATCAGGATTGGATTTTGTTGTTGGTGTATGCAAAGACAAAGCAGTGGGCGAAATTGTTGGTGTGTATGCGAAGACAATGCAGTGGGCGAAATTCACAAAGTGGTGATGCGAAGACAAATCAGTGGGCGAAAAATAAAATAAAGTTTGTGAAGATTTAACTAATGTCAAAAAATGCAAGGAAAAATAGCCTCGGACAATACCGAACTAAAACTAAAGAGCGTAGATAATGAAGATTGAAACAGGCGAAGTATTCTAAGAATCGATGGGGTTATTGAAACGAGCAAAGAAAAGCAGGGACGGAGGCAGGATTTTTTTATGGGTGTTGCCTGTTTTTTTTCGAACTGCCAAAATAAAGTTGGCGATATTTCTTTGTAAACTCCTTCCTCGGGTTAGCGAGGAAGGGGGGAGAAGGTTGCAAAAAAATATCGCCGACTATATTTTGGCAATTCGTCATCAAAGCAACTGTACTTTATTTTACTTAATTGGCAATTCGTCATCAAAGCAACTGTACTTATTATTACTAACATCAGTACTTTATTATTACTTACTTGACATTGTTATCAATTACCTATATAAAACAAAACTAATAACATTATTTCCTTGGCTATTCTGTTCATAAATTAGACATTTTTTACTTGTCTAACCTATTTAACGAAGTGCGCCAACGAGAAGGTAAGCCATAGGACTTTGCACTCTATATGTAAATTGGCATGCGGCCTAAGGTTAGCCCTCCATTTCTGGATTTTTTTCTTTTCTTGATAGGCAGTTAGGCTAACTTTTTTTTAAAAGTTTTTATGTTGGTTTTTCTAAATTTCACTAAATAAAAGATAAGCTTAAATAAAAAATAAAATAAAATACAAGAATATAGTCAATTAACAAAAAATAAAATAATAAATTTATATTAGGTAAAAACCAACTCTAAGCGTCGTTCCCCTCAAAACAGAAAAAATATTTAAAAATCTTTCTACATCATGAATTATTTCTTGATGAACAGACATCAGAACTAAAGAATTAAATCTTGATTCTGTCATGCGGCTTCGCATACGAATTTTCATATAACAGTTTTCATATAATAGAAATGCTCTTCTCGCGTTCACATGTAGTAATTGGAACTGTTCCCATTATTAAAAAACCTACCCTAATGTTTGAAAAACCCCTCATATCAATAGATTTTAAAGTCTCTGTAGTAGTGGATAGGATCACAGATTGATTGTTCCAAAATGTTTCCCGCAAATCTAATTTAGCATGAATTGATGTAGGATGAGAAATATCCGATATATCTAGAAGAGGAGATGTGATGGAATATTTGAAATAATCTGAAACTGTGTCAGAGGGATAATTATCTCTATAAGTTTGTCTGCCACAGAGCCTTGGTTTAACTTCTTAAACATTAAGAGTCTCAGCTAGATCAAGTGCAATTAAGTACCATTCGTTATGATAGACATCAATACTTTTTTTTAAATCTAAAATTTTAGTTTTTAAACAATTTATTTCATTATACTTTTGTGATATATCAAACGCTTTAGTTTGTAGAACAAGTGATGGCATAGAAATAGTCCATTATTTTTTTGGTTAAAACCAAACTTACAATAAAAGAAAAACTAGTCATAAAATTTGCATGAACTTTCTGAAGAAGTACTTCCAACCAATTCTTACCTTCCAACCAATATTATAATTCCTACATTCATTGTATACCATTTCTTCCAATGAATAAAAAGCGGATGTGTAGTTAAAAAAAAACAACATCCAGACCTTTAACTTTCTGAACCCATCTAATTCGACATGTATCAATTAATTTTGCTTGACCAGGAAAAATGAATTTATTGAGACAGCTGACACATTTAGGTGATAAGTTAAAAAAAGTATGAGATATCTTTGATTTGATTAAGAACATTTCAAACCCTATGAATATTGCATGATTTACTTACAACTAAATTAAGTTTATAGCATGCACAATGAACAAAAATAGCCTTTAAATTGATAAATTTAATTCTTGATGAAATACCTTTTAATTTACCAGACATTGCTCCAGCACCATCATATCCTTGACCTATAAATTTTCGGATATCAAGACCAAGATCATCAGTTGCAGAAATTATGTTTTGTGCAAGACTAAGACCAGTTGCAGGGGCGGATCTAGGGGGTATCCAGTGTTGCCCAGGATTCACCCATAATATTCTGAAAAAATATAAAAAATTCCGTTTCATAATCTAAAAAATACTAAACTTAAATTTATAGTATACTAATATGTATATATGAGTTCTTTATAAAAAAAAACATTGCCTTTATAGAAAAACATACATGGCCATAACAATGTTTCAGACTTAGCTCTCCTCCGTCATGTTCAAAACGCCGCTATTAAATCAGGATTCTTTTTTTAAAGTAAACGGTACCGAAAGAACCCTTTTAATCAATCGTTATTGCAATGTATTTATTTTGCTTGCCGTAATTAAGGCCAAAAAAATCCCTATTGTTTCAGGATTTATTTGACCCAAATTTCCGGTAGACAACAAAAAAAGTTGCAGGAACGTTTGATCAAAAGGGTTCTCTCGGTTCCATTTATATATATAAAAATGAATCCTTAATTATTCTAATAACGCCTTAATTATTTGCATGAAGCCTTAGGTATTCGAATAAATTGAAGTTTAACAAAAATTGGCTAATAAGTAGTTTTTATTACAAATTTTATTTTTGTTTACAATTATGGATTTATTGCTATCCAATGCCATTAAAGCCAAGCATTTGCCTAATATTACAACTTATAAAGCAAAGCTTCGTAATAATCTTAAAGAATTAAATTCAAACTTTCATGTTATAAACAAAGATCTTCTTTTTTTAAGAAATTCTGAAATGGAAGCTTTTACTCCTGTGCAAAAAGAAAATGAAGACTATATTGTTTTAAAGTATGAGTTTAAACGCGTTTTTTTATGTTTTATTTTCTTTATAAAACAATGATTCTTGACAAATAATGTTTAGTTAAATATATTTGTTTTAATTATATTTAGTATATATATGTTATGACTTAACAGGTCAATGGAGAATGGTAACTGTCTTTACAACTCTGCTGCTTTATTAATAAATTCATCAGATAAAACACATGAAATTTTTAGACTATTAACTTCTGTTGAGTTGTTTGAGAAAGCAACCTTTTATTCGAGATACCCAATAATCTTAAACCAAGTGGAATCTAAAAGTTTTTCCTCGCTCTCTAGTGTTTTCATGACATGTGTTTCATTTGAGTCTTCTGATTCTTTTATAGAATTAAATGATATAAATATTGCTGAACTTATAAAAAAGAAGCCTTTAACAATTGCAGAAACAATAAATTTGCTTCTTTTCTTTGTTTAATTGCATTATCTACAGTGTTAAATAAACAATTTCGGTCTATTTATCCTGAATTTGGACTTGAAAAATATAAAAAGTTATTTAATGTATGTATATACCCACGTGGTGATCATAAAACAAATAAAGAAATTCTGAGTATTTTATGGTGTAACACTGATTGTTGCTTTATTTTCAATGATAAAAATATGTGGTCACCAAATCATTTTGTCCGTATTATGAAAATATGTGGTCACCAAATCATATTGTCCCTATTGTGAAAAGAGAAGTTTTATGCTCAAAAAAATTTGTCAAAAGTGATTTAAACAGAGGATTGTGTTCAGTTTTGCCAAGTGTTTTATTGCATTCTTCTGTTAACACTAAGGTTCTTAATTTATCTTGTCAACCTCCTAAAAATATATTTTCAAAAAAAAAAATCATTAGTTTAATCTCACATAAAGTTTAGCATAAGTAATGAAACTAAAATTATAGATGTAAATATTGATATTACTCCTAATCCAATCTTACTTAATTGTATTTCTTGTTCATCAGATCAGTCTTTATGCCATCCTTTTTATGATGTTTCTTCTTACTATGAGCGCGGTAGACAACTATCTGCTGGCAAAGATGATTCAATGTTATTAGATCTAGTCAATAAAATATCTATTCCTAACTCGTCTTTTGTTTTTCCTGTTTCTGGTGAAAAAAAGAAACGACTATTTTTACATAAATGGCTACTTGAATATTCCTGTTTAGCTTAGTCACAGATTGAAGATAGAGCATACTGCCTTCCATGTACACTGTTGGGAAGCAGAATTCCAAACAATACCTCAATAATCAACTTCATTCGAAAACCTTTTAAAATAATGCAATTTGTGCTTACATGGATCACAATAATAATTGTCGACTTCATCAAATGTCAATGCATTGTCTTAGCATGCTGCAATCTAGATCTAATTCAAAAAGAAATTTGATTGAAGTTGACATTGATAATCAGAGAAAAAAACTTATTATAAGTAATCGAAATAAATTAATTCCAATTATAAAGACAATTATTATTCTTGGCCGCAATGATTTTGCTTTTTGAGATCATCGTGATGTCAGTTAGTATCATCCAGAGATCGGAGAAACATGTAAAAACAATATTGGTATAGGTAACTTTGTAGAGCTTTTAAATTTTCGCATTTAAGCTGATTATAAAGTTCTTGAGCAACATATTCGTTCTGCTCCTAAAAATGCAACCTATATATCTAAAACCACACAAAACGAACTTATTGAATACTGTGGAAAAACAATCGAAGAAGTTCTAATTAATAAAATTAAAAAGTCAGGTTATTTTTCTATCTTGTGTGATAGAACCTCTGAACAGCTATCTCTAGTTATAAGATACATTGACTGTGATAATGTTATTTCTGAAGATTTTCTACGGTACATTGAATGTAAATCTGGTACAACTGGTCTTAGTCTTGGGCAAAACATAGTTTCTGCAATTGATGATCTTGGTCTTGATATCCAAAAATTTATAGGTCAAGGATATGATGGTGCTGGGGCAATGTCTAGTAAATTAAAAGGTATTTCATCAAGAATTAAATTTATCAATTCAAAGGCTATTTTTGTTCACTGTGCATGCCATAAACTTAATTTAGTTGTAAGTAAATCATGCAATGTTCAGAGTGTTAGAAATGTTCTTGATCAAATCAAAGATATATCATATTTTTATAACTTATCACCTAAACGTGCCAGCTGTCTTAATAAATTCATTTTTCCTGGTCAAGCAAAATTAATCAATACATGTCGAACTAGATGGGTTCAGAAACTTAAAGGTCTGGATGTTTTTTTTGATAACTACATATCCGTTTTTCACTCAATGGAAGAAATGGCATACAATGAAGGTAAGAGTTATAATATTGATACTTCTTCAAAAGCTTCATGTTTTTTAAATCTTATGACTAATTTTTCTTTTATTGTAAGTTTAGTTTTAACCAAACAAATAATAGACTATTTCTATGCCATCACTGTTGTTCTTCAAACTAAAGCGTTTGATATATCACAACAGTTTAATGAAAGTGTAATGAAATAAATTGTTTAAAAACTCAAATCACAACGAATGGTACTAAATTGCTCTTGATCTAGCTAAGACTCTTGATGTTTCAGAAGTTAAACCAAGGCTCTGTGGCAGAAAAGTTTATAGAGATAATTATCCCTCTGACACAATTTCAGATTATTTCAAATATTCCATCACATCTCCTCTTCTAGATCATTTAATTAATGAATTAGAAGATAGATTTGATATAGGTGATATGGTTGTTTACAAAGGTTTATCTGGTATTCCTGCAACTGTTGTAAAAAAAAAATAAAGAAAAATGTTTTTGGAAGTTAGATTTTATAGAATTTTTGCATTTTTATATATCGGATATGCCACATCCTACATCAATTCATGCTGAATTGGATTTGTGGGAAACATTTTGGAACAATCAATCTGTGATTCCATCCACTATTACATAAACTTTAAAATCTATTGATATGAGGGGTTTCCCAAACATTAGGGAAGGTTTTTTAATAGGGCTGTACCGGATTTAATTTTTTCAAATCCGGCTGGAGCCGGATTTGCCGGATTTCTACTGACAGATCCGGCCGGAATCGGAGCCGGAGCCGGATTTCAAAACAAAACTACAGGAGCCAAAATCCTGTACATCCCTACTTGGTGTTGAGCATGGTCAACAATGTGGACTATTCAGAATACCAAGTGACTGCTGTTTTCTGTTAAACTTCATTGTTGTTATTTAAAAAGTTTTATAGCAATTTCTATATATAAATTAATAGAAATTCTAAAGAAATTCTATAGGCCATATGTTTTAAAAGTTTATAGTATTTCTGTTGAACTTTTTTTCCGGGATTTTGTCACTCCGCCACTGTAGTGGATCATTGTGTCTATTTATTTCTGGTTCTTTCGGATATTTCCTTAGTTGAGTTTTAAAGCCTTTTAGTAATTGTTGTTTATGTGCCCTGCCGCCAGCGGACGTAGACTGAATAATTTTATCAATAAATTGCCAGAGTAATAATGATGATGATGTAGAAAAATTATAAAGCCCGGCTTATTTGGTGGATTTTCTTCAGTTTTGTCAATTTTCTGTTCAGCATGCTCAGATTGACTTCAATCTTGTTTTTTCAGCTGTCAGTGTTGCCTGTAATGAGGAGAATTTAGTTTTAAATTGTGAGTCAACCAGCCTCGTTAGTATATAAAGAGGTTTCTTTTTTCAATGCTTTTAAAACGCTCATCCAATCACTTGATTAGGGTTGACATCATAGTCTTTATATCTGCATCATTGTAGAATATCGTGTGTCTTCCCTTCAGAATTTTTTGTTGCGTTGTTGTTTGAAATTAGACTAAGCTTATTAAATTATAAAGAAATATAAATACAAATACCAAAACAAATATGAGGTTCATAAAATATAGAATTACAAAAAAAATTGATTTTTATAAATAAAATATTAGGTATACATGTAAACACGGGCAAAAAAAATGTAATAAATATTTGACAAAATTCAAAACTCCGGCTAAAATTATGTCGGATTTGCTAAATTTTTGCCAGAGCCGGATTTGGGCCGGATTTGTAAAAATGGCCGGATTTCGGCCGGAGCAGGAGCCGGAGCCGAAATCCGGTACAGCCCTATTTTTTAATAATGGAAACAATTCCAATTACTACATGTGAATGCGAGAGGAGCATTTCTGTTATACGCAGACTGAAAACTTATATGCGAAGCCGCATGACAGAGTCAAGATTTAATTCTTTAGCTCTGATGTCTATTCATCAAGAAATAATTCCTGATGTAGAAAGAGTTTTGAATATTTTTTCTGTTTTAGGGGAACGACGCTTAGAGTTGGTTTTTACCTAATATTAATTTATTAATTTTTTATTTTTTTATTGACTATGTTCTTGTATTTTAGTTTGTTTTATATTTAAGTTTATTTTATATTTCATGAAAATTAGAATAAACAAAATAAAAAATTAAAACTAAAAAAAAAAAATTGGCCTAACTGCCTATCAAGAAAAGAAAAGAATCCAGAAATGGAGGGCTAACCTAAGGCAACAATATTAATACTTTACATAAACTGCCTTTCAAGAAAAGGAAAGAATCCAGAAAGGGATGGCTAACCTAAGGTAATAGTATTAATAATTTACATTAACTGCCTATCAAGAAAAGGAAAGAATCCAGAAATGGAGGACTAACCAAAGGCAACAATACAATTACTTTACACTAACTGCCTATCAAGAAAAGGAAAGAATCCAGAAATGGAGGGCTAACCTAAGGCAACAATACAATTACTTTACACTAACTGCCTATCAAGAAAAGGAAAGAATCCAGAAATGGAGGGCTAACCTAAGGCCACATGACAGTTTACAGATAGAGTGCAAAGTTGCATGGCTTACCTTCTCGTTGGTGCACTTCGTTAAATAGGTTAGACAAGTAAAAAATGTCTAATTTATGAACAGAAGAGCCAAGGCAATATTGTTGTTAGTTTTGTTTTATATGGGTAATTGAGAACAATGCCCGGTAAGTAATAATAAAGTAATAATAAACTGATGCCGTTTTCAACATCCCCACCCCACCCCCTCGCTAGCCCGGGGAAGGGGTTTACAAAAAAAATATTGCAAACTATTTTGGCAACTTGAAAAAAAACACGCAACATTTACAAAAAATCCTGCATCCGCCCCTGAGTTGTACCAGATTTACTTTCAATAAACCATAGAAAGTCTTCACAAATAAAATTATCACAGTCAATGTATCTTATAACTAGAGATAGCTGTTCAACATTAGAACAATCAGAGGCTCCATCACACAAGATAGAAAAATAACCTGACTTTTTAATTTTATTATTTAAAACTTATACGATTGTTTTTCCACAGCATACAATAAGTTCGATTTGTGCGGTTTTAGATATATAGGTTGCATTTTTAGGAGCAGAACGAATATGGTGCTAAAAAACTTTATCACCTGCTTCAATACGAAAATTTAAAAGCTCTGCAAAGTTACCTTACCAATGTTGTCTTTACATGTTTCTTCGATCTCTGGTTGATATTTACTGTCACACTGTAAAAACGACAACTATCTTTACCTTTAAGAATTCTGTTATTTTACGTATTATTTACAACATTTCTGCATTTTTCGTAATTAAAAAAAACTCCCTTGGGATAGCTATGTACAAAGATAGATATAAAGAAAAATAACGACATATTTACACTAAGGATTTGTAAACGCTATCAAATTATAATAGCGTTTACAAATTAACTATTAACATCTGTCTAAGAACTAATTTCTTAAGGAAAATATTCATTTAATAATGTCGGCCTTCTTCGTTTTCTAGTTGAACGTCTGAGCAACGGTAATAAATTATCCATGACTTCAATTTTGTCATTTCCTTCGTCAGCAACTGACTCTTCGTCAACTAACTCTTCGACTTCCTCATCTCTTGCAATATGTAAATCGTCAAATTCACTTTCGTCTCTTTCATTTTCTTCAACACTATTTTTTCTTAAAACTTTCTTACCATATGATTCAGAAGCCATTCTCACATCTCTCACATGCCGTGGTACACCATCAATTTCAATATTTGTTTTTGAGAGTATATTGTTCAAGTTACCAATTTCCGAATCGTCGTGCACTTTGCACCAACAGGACAAACGTAAACTTTTTCTCCAATTCTATAGGTTGCCGAGACCTTTTGTAGTCTTTCATGACATTTTGTGTTGTTCTCCTCGTGAATAGGTAGACGCCAGACGTACTTATTTTTTAGAGAAGCAGGTGTAGAGTCTTCTTACGTTCCAATCATTGTTGTTGCATTATACCAAAATACCGCTTGTAACGGACATATCTGTGCCCTCGCAGAAGTGCGTTTTACTGTGCGATGGTTACGCTCCACAATTTCATTTCCTGATGGTCTATATGCATATCTATACATCTTTTGATCACACCATTTTGCACACATGTTTAACAACTCATTTGATTTAAACATAACTCGATTGTCCATCAATAGTTCGTGTGGCGGGCCATGCTCTCTAAATACGGAATCCAATTGAACTATTATACTTTTGGTATATTCGTGTAACATCTTTCTCCATACTGCGAATCGACTTGGTCCACAGTCAAAAAGGTAAAGTGACCCTTTATAGTAAGTCACGTCACATGCAATACGATACCATGTATTTGGTACATCTAGCACTCCATGTTCCCATTTTATTGGTGCTAGATCAATTGAACTACATTAATAACATTTGCGCACACAGTCTTCAACGTCTTTTCTCGACACTTGAAACTTTTTTGAAACTCTTATTAATACATCTGCTTTGTTTTTTGAGGACGGTACCCACTTCACCATGATGTTCATACGATACTCCTTTATTAAATCACGCAATAATGAAAGTCTTCGTTTGATTAACATTTCTGATAGTCCATTTGACCGAACCCGATGCCTTTCAGTCACCACACTTTTTAACCATCCATGAACAGTTACAGAGTCGGTAAATATCGATAGGTTCTTGATGTCCCACTTAACAGCTAGGTTTATTCCACGTACCGCAGCATCTAATTCAGCCATATTAATATGCATGATATCGTTTATACTTCGTAGCCATGCTGCATCCTCAACTATTACGCCGTTATATTCGATTGCAACACCCATTACAATACTAATAGCATCACACCACAATATTATTCTATTTTGAATACCATCAGCATTCCATGTCCCTTTTACAAGATTACTAGCTTCCAAACAGTGCAATATTTCGACCAACCATGACTGTGCTTGATATCCTATTAGATCATCCCAAGCATCTCCTTGACTATAACGTTTTGTGAAACTGCAGGCAATTCTGAGCCAGTTTCCAATTGGATAGTGTTTAATCAAGTGCCCATATATTGAAAACAATCTCCGTTGTGTTATTTTTTCATTTTCGATGTCTTCTGACTTTGTAACAATATTGCCGCGTTTTCAACAAAGTACTTTTTTATTGTTTCTGAATATTTGTAAACTTAAAACTCGTGCACCATTACATTCCTCCGGCTCTTTTGTTAATAAACCATACCGTTCTAAATTGTTTACGACATTTTCAACCGATGTCTTTTTTAAATCAACGATTATGTCATCAATATGATGGTCAGTTGCTTCATAAATACCTGCATCAAGACTTAGCACTTTGCCTAAGATTGACGACATAATTTTTGGTGCAGAATTTAAACCAAATCCAAGTCGTGTAAGATGGTATTGCATCTCTTTGTAGACTACCCTCTGATGCTTCCACAAAACCAGATCAATGTGTATTTGCATGTAGGCGCATCTGAGATCAAACAGTGTAAATTTGTCACCAACTCTTCTCCATTTCCTCAATATTTCATCGCAGGCATCACTTGAGGCGTTTTGCGAATTAACGTATCGGTTCAACTCGCAAAAATCCAAAACAGGTCGTATCTTTCCTTTATTTTCTTGTTTAACTGCCGTTACGTGGATAATCCCTTTTTAATTATTTTCATTTATTTTACATGGTTTCAACCAACCATTTTCCAAGATTATTGATGCCAACTTCAATCTGATTTTTTTTTGAGTTAGACCTAGATTGCAGCATGTTAAGACAATACATTGACATTTGATGAAGTCTACAATTATTATTGTGATCCTTATAAGCAAAAATTACATTACCCCACATTTTAAAAGGTTTTCTGATTATTAAGGTATTGTTTGGAAGTCTGCTTCTAAACAGTGTACATGGAAGGCAGTATGCTCCATCTTCAATCTGTGAGTAGGCTAACCAGGAATATTCAAGTGGCCATTTATGTAAAAATAAATCCTTTCTTTTTTTCACCAGAAACAGGAAAAACAAAAGACAAGTTAGGAATAAATATTTTATTAATTAATATAATAATATTGAATCATCTTTGCCAGCAGATAGATGTCTACCGCGCTCATAGTAAGTAGAAACATCATAAAAAGGAAGGCCTGAAGATTGATTTGATGAATAAGGAATACAACTAAGTAAGATTTGATTAGGAGAAATATCAATATTAACATCTATAATTTTAGTTTCATTACTTATGCCAAACTTATATATGAGATTGAACAAATGATTTTTTTTTAATAGATTTAGGAGGTTGACAAGATAAATTAAGAACCTTAGTGGTAATAGAAGAATGCAGTAGAACACTTGGCAAAACTGAACACAATCCTCTGTTTAAATCACTTTTGACAAATTTCTTTGAACATAAAATTTCTCTTTTCACAATAGGTTGTGAAAAGAGAAGTTAACCAAGGATAAAGATATGTGGTCACGAAATCACAAAATGATTTGGTGACCACATATCTTTATCCTTGGTTATAGAGCGACAATCAGTGTTACACCATAAAATACTCAGAATTTCTTTATTTGTTTTATGATCACCACGTGGATATATACATTCATTAAATAATTTTTAATATTTTTCAAGTCCAAACTCAGTATAAATAGACCGAATTTGTTTATTTAACACTGTAGATAATGCAATTAAACAAAGAAAAGAAGCAAATTTATTGTTTCTGCAATTGTTATAGACTTCTTTTTTTATAAGTTCAGCAATATTTATATCATTTAATTTTGTAAAACAATCAGAAGACTCAAATGAAACACATGCCATGAATACACTAGAGAGTGAAGAAAAACTTTTAGATTCCACTTGGTTTAAGATTATAAGGTCTCGAATAAAAGGTTGCTTTCTAAAACAACTCAACAGAAATTAAAAGTCGAAGAATTTCATGTGTTTTATTTTATGAATTTGTTAATAAAGCAGCAGAATTGTAAAGACAGCTACCATTTTTCATTGATCTGTAAAGTCGTAACATATATAAACTAAATATAACTAAAACAAACATATTTAACGAAACATTATTCGTCAAGAATTATTGTTTTGTTAACAAAATAAAACATAAACGTATTCAAACTCATACTTTAAAACAATACAGTCTTCACTTTCTTTTTGCATGAGAATAAAAGCTTCCATTTTAGAATTTCTTAAAGAAAGAAGATCTTTGTTTACAACAAGAAAGTTTGAATTTAATTCTTTGAGATTATTACTAAGCTTTGCTTTGTAAGTCGTAATATTATGCAAAACGTTCCTTCAAAAAGAAAGGTTTAAAAATTAGTGGCCCTAGAACAATAAGCTTTTTTTGAGACTGTATCTAAGGTCACTTTATAAAAATTAGGTTCAAATCCATAATAAATTTACAGTTAATTTAATTTTAGACTGTTTTTAATAAATATTTCTAGTAATGCTCAATTGCAACGCTTAAATATATAACAAAGTTAACTAATAGTTCTAGGCAAAATTGACAAATAAGTCAATGCATAGAATGGAAGTCCCAAAACAACTGTAGGTTTTGAGATGCTGAGACATAGTACAAAATTAACTTCAGAAACATACAAAAATTAAATAATGTATTTTATATTATTGTGTTTTTCTGAAGTTAATTTTGTACTATGTCTCAGCATCTTAAAACTTACAGTTGTTTAGGGATTTTAATTGTGTATATACACAATAATAATAAACTCTTAATTATAAATTATATAACTTATGTGGTATGTGTATATATAAGTTAAACTTTTATAACTTAAATAGATTATAAAAGTTTAACTTATATATACACATACCACAACGTTCACATTTTTTATTATTATAATTTATTATTCCACTAGCGACATACTGCTAAACATCTTCAACTGAGTAATTATAGACTAGCAATTTAATTATATAATTTAAAAAACTTTTAAATATTATTATTTTTGTTTATTAAGTTTATACCTAACTACTTATTTAACGATAGATTTAACCTACCTAATGGAAGCTTAACACCGTATCTGCGCTTCCATTATGCTTGCGCAGAACTGAATGTCTATTTATTTAACGCGACGCTGCTTATGCGATATCTGCAGCCCTATTCTCATCTCTCCGTTAAGCTTAACGGAACTTTTATCTAAAAATACATTACAATATTTCTAAGTGAAGAAATGACAAAAACTTTATTTAAATTTTTTAATATAAAACTAATACTAAAATAAAACATTTATTTTTAAAAAATTATATTTTTAAAGAACTTTTTTTATTAATGTAGTTAAAAAGAAATTTTCTACTTACGCTCCCTTAAGCTTAACAGAGAGATGAGAATACGGCTGCTGAACAACAAAACCTTTAAATCAAAAACTGTTTCAGATTTAGATTCAGCATTATCAATTTAGTATAAAATAACATCAAAAATTTAATTTTTGCCAAAAATCAAGTTTTTTTATTTTTTCAGACCACTGCTCGTTGTAAGTTTAGGCGATTTATAAAATATTTAAATACTTTTATTTGGAATTAACATGGTTTTGTCAGGATATTATGCCCAAACAAGATCTTTAAATGTTATAATTTTTTTTGCTTAAGGTTTTTAAAATATTTAAAGAAACTTTTCTTTTTTGTATATAATTTTCAAAACCTTTTTACTACCCGTAATCTAAAGAACACTATTTTGGAGTCTTTAGATCAATTCCGATCATCGACATTAGCATGAATTTAGCTAAAATCTTTTAAAAAAGTTCCTTAATTTATTACTGATCCTAGTTCTAATCGGATCTGACGTATATTAACTATTTATAGTTGTCAAAACACAATATTTCTATCAATTTTTACAAAAAATACTGGAATTCCGACCAAAAAAGAGCTTATAATTATGGAAAATTATGGAATTCCGACCAAAAAAGAGCTTATAATTATGGAAAATTATGGAATTCCGACCAAAAAAGAGCTTATAATTATGGAAAATTATGGAATTCCGACCAAAAAAGAGCTAAAAATTATAAAAAAATCAGAAAAAAAACGATCAGAACAGATCCTATAGTTAAACTATAATGTTTATTTCACCTAAAAAACGTATTAATATAAAATCTTATTTAAATTTGAACGAGCGATTGTGAATTTAAGGTGATTTTAAAAAAAAAAAAAGATTTTACGGTCTGGATTTTTTTTCTACAAACATTTTTATTTTATGATACCGCAAAATTTATTATTTCAATTTTTTTCGTCTTTTCATAATTCACAGACCAGACCATTTAACGGAAATATATCGTAGTCATAGAGACGCTATAATATTTTAAATGTGCCTTAACTACACCGAGTGTGCAAGGCTGTAATCGTCAAAATTAAAATAAACTCAGCTTTAAGCTATTATATTGTAAGATTCAGAGTAAAATGAGGGAGTAATTTCTTTATTTAATTTTTAAAACAAAACCTTTAATCAGTATATTATTGTTTCTAGGTTAGTATTACATATATTAAATAAAATGCAGAGTTTTTCTCATTCAAAAAGCCTACAAACTCTTTTGACATATTTGAGTAAACTTTAAGATTTTGAGAATGATTTTTTAATAATCGGTAGAGAAACAATGATATATATATATATATATATATATATATATATATATATATATATATATATATATATATATATATATATATATATATATATATATATATATATATATATATATATATATATATATATATATATATATATATATATATACATATATATATATATATATATATATATATATATATATATATATATATATATATATATATATATATATATATATATATATATATATATATATATATATATATATATATATATATATATATATATATATATATATATATAATTTATTTTATTATTCAAAGCATGGGTAAAAAATCTTAAAAATTGTGTATCAATGGACCATAACCCGTATAATACGGGTAAGTCGACTAATTCTATACTTATTCTTTATATAGCCGCTTTGTTTCAATAATTTTTAGTACATGGTAGAATATAAGATTCGGTCAATTTTTTGTTTTTAGTTAACAATAAGTTTTCAATACCTACAACAACAAAACCCTTCTTATCAAGTCATAGCATACCTAATTATTGCTTCCTATACCTAACGGTATTTTGTAAAATATATATATATTTTTTTTGTTTAGGAAGTACAGTTTCTTTATAATAGTGCAGTGAAAAAAATTTGTAATTAATATGTAGTTGTGAAAAATTAAAGATTTCCTTGCCCTCAAAAGACATATTTGGAAGAAAAAGATCCTCAAAATGACAAAAAATGCTTACTTTAAGGGTATAAAAAGCATTTTTAATAAATATTTTTCTAGAACGTATATAAATATTTGAATTATTGATTAAAAGGTGTTTTTCTCCCCAAAGATTTTTTTTTTTTTTTCAATTTTTGTAAAGCAACCATTTACAATTAAAGATAATTTCCGTAAAATATTTAGAAATATTAAATCCAAGTACATTTCATTATTTATAATAGTTACAAGACCGGAGAACCTGAAGAAGATAAAGTCTTTTCATCAGTAACCTTTGATAATAAAAATTGGAAATAATCGTGTATTGTTAGAAAAAATCATGTAAAGAATCGTTATTGGCAATAAGTTCGATTATGTTCTTTTTAAATTTTTGAGAGGTATTGGCTTCTTTAAGTTTACCGCTCAGACTTGTAAAATGGTTCCATATCATTGGGCCACGATAGGAAATGGCAAAGCTCCTAAGTTTTGATGAACGGAAAGGTTCTTTAAATCTTCCGGTAGATCGCGTGTTGTATCGGTTTAATGTTTTATGGAAAATATTTTCGAAAACCTTCGGCGTTTTTTTTACTGATGTTGAAACATAAATTGTGTAATTTTGAAAATATTTAACTCATTAATATCAAGTGCCCTCATGCTTTTTAGAAGAGGTTTAGCATTTGTGAACCGATTTTGAAAATGAATAATGCGTGCTGCATGATTCTGTTGTTTAAGGAGACAGTCGAGTTTAGATTTATTTGTACTACCCCAAACAATATTGCCATAAGATAAATAACTATTTATAAATGCAAAATATAGTTGAGTTAGTGTAGATTTGTCTAAGATTTGTCTGGTTTTATATAAGATGCCAATACTTCTTGAGATTTTATTGCTAATATGATTTATATGAGCTCTCCATGATAAGTTTTCGTCTATTAAAATACCAAGTAATTTATTTGTGAATGAGCGCTCAATATTGATGTTATTTATATATAGCATTGGTAAGGATTTTGGAATAGATTGAAACTTTCGTTTAGAATGGAATAAGGAAAACTTAGTTTTATCAGTGTTTAAAGATAAGCTGTTAGCGAAAAGCCAGTTTGATATTTGTTCTAGTTCATTATTTGCTACTTGAAATAGATAGATAATATTACTGTGAGAATAGAATAAAGTGGTGTCGTCTGCAAACATAATAGTAGACATAGTATTTGATGCTTTATATAGATCGTTGACATAGATTAAGAATAGCAACGGACCTAAGATGGAGCCTTGTGGAACCCCACATGATATTTTAAGTTTGTTTGTCTGAAAGCCATCATTAAGAGAAATAAACTGCTTTCGATCAGTTAAGTAACTGGTAAACCATTTATGGTATTCGTGGTTTATTCCATAATATTTTAGTTTTTCTAATAAAATCTGATGATTAACGGTGTCAAATGCTTTTGACAAGTCTAGAAATATACTTAAGGTGAACTTGTTATGAGAAGATGCTTCACTGATAACTTTAACAAGTTGCATAAGTGCATGTTCCGTAGAGTAATTTGATCGAAAACCATATTGGTTCCAATAAAGAAGATTGTTATCATACAAAAATGCAAATATCCTATTATACATGATACGTTCGAGGATTTTTGAAAATACAGGTAATACCGATAATTTGTATATAGGTCGATAATTTGTATATAATATAGGTCGATAATTTGTAACCAGACTTTCATCTCCTGATTTAAAAATGGGTGTAATAATTGCAACTTTCATTTTATCTGGAAAAACACCTGTTTCAAGCGATTTGTTAAAAATATCTAATAAAACATCTTTAATAAGTTCGTAGCAGTCTTTGATTATGCTTGCTGAAACATCATAGCCTGTTGCTTTATTTTTATTTAGTTTTTTTATTGAATCATCAAGTTCTTTACTAGTGAGTTTTTTAAATGCTAAGCTTTTATCCGACTTTGATAGATAGCTCAAGAAATGTGCAGGAGTGTGTTTAATTTTGCTGGCTAAGTTTGGACCAATATTTACGAAAAACTCATTAAATTTTGTTGCCACCGATTTTACATCAGAGATCTGTGTGCCGTCTACAGTAATCACGCTTGGTAAGGCTTTGTTGTGTATTTTTTGTTTTCCAAGAATCTCTTTAATAGGATCCCACGTTTTTTTGCAGTTACCTTTTAGTTCTAACAGCTTGTTTTTGAAGTATGTAGTTCTGGCAATTTTTTTAGTTCTTTCATATAGACGTTTGTGCTCTAAGTAATTATGCTTATCACGTTCTTTCTTTGAATTAATAAAGCGTATATATAGCTTTTGTTTTCGCTTCGAAGACTTTAAAAGGCTTTTAGTGAACCAAGGATTAAGACCTTTAGTTTTAATACGGATTATTTTATTAGGAAAATGCTTATCGTACAAATTGAAAAATTTATCTAAGAAAAGGTTGTAGCTGTTATTAGCACATGTTTCAAGAAAAACAAAGTTCCAATTTACAGTTGATAGCTCTAGTTTAAACATATTTTTTGCTAGGGCTGTAAAACTTCTTTTTTGAAATTCCAGTCCTTGTTTTGTAAATCTTTTGGTTTTTTGAAAATTGCAAAGACTGGAAAATGGTCGGTTATGTCACTTCTGATAATGCCTGATTTAAATGTGGAAAGGAAGAGTGTATTTGTGAAAATATTTTCGATTGCAGAACAAGAGTGTTGTGTTATTCTTGTTGATTTATTTATTATAGGCATCATTCCAAACTCATTAAAGCTATCGTAAAATTGTTGTACTTTATTATTTTCACCATATTTTAAATAGTCGACGTTATAATCTCCAAGAAATAAAAATGAGTGGTCTTTATTTTTTTTGCATGCTGTTTCAAAATAATCACTTAAGTGATTTTGAAAGTTATTTAAACATCCATTTGGTGGTCGGTATGTAGTTGTCACAATAATATTTTTAGATGACTTATTGTAGATTTCTAAAGTGAAAGATTCAAAATCCGGCTCAGAGAACGACAGGTCATATCTAATTTGATAAGTAAATTCATCAAGCACATAGACACATATACCACCGCCTGTTTTTGAAGACTTACGTTCAAAACTAATGGCTTTGTAGTTTGGCAATATAAATTTAGAATTTTGATTAAATGTTGTATCTAAAATCCAGCTTTCCGTTAAACAAATTAAGCTAAAGTTAAAGTTAAGATTATCTAGTAGGACTTTTAGTTCGTCGAAGTTTTTAGTAATACTACGAATATTTAAATGAAATACTGAGAATTGATTAGAAAAATATAATTCACATCTTTTAAGGAAAATAGCGGCTTTATCCGAATCAAAGTAAGAAGTGTTCAGTTTGTTTATGTTGAGAAGTGGATCTTGAATAAATTGAGATTTTATTCGAGTATAGTCAATATTTGTCTTTTTTGGGTGAGATACTTTTAATGACGTTGCTAAATTAGTGGTTGCTAGTGGCTATTTGTGAAAAATATGAGTGAGATTGTCATTTCTAATACCGTAATGAAATTTAATTTTTTCTTGTTCACTTCTTAACGCATTTTTTTCGTTTCGTTCTATTAATTTATTTTTTAGAATGAATCTTTGACTTGCTGTTAGATCGCGATTTATATACACATTTTCATATTTTTTGATTTTTTTTAATTTAATTGATGCTTTAAGAACCATATTTTTGTTATTAACGTCTTCAAGCTCGATAAGCAAAGGATCGATAGTTCCTTTAGATTTAAGACGGCGAATAGATCTCACTTTTGCTCTATCGCATTCGATAGCACTAAGTAAATTATTTACTTGCGATTTATCATTTTCTAGTTTTTCCGTCTCAGAAGAACATTGGGTTGCTTCTAGTCCATAGATGATAACGTTTGTTTCTCTCCGTTCTTAGTCTTTACGTTCCTTTGTGGTTTCAAAAAGAAGAGATAGTTGGTCATTTGTTTTTTTGGCAGCCCCTGATACAACTTTTGACCACGAAGTTCCACTTGTATCAGAATTGACTTCTTTTGATTTTTCCATTTCTGCAATTATACTTTTTAGTTGCTTGTTTTAGTTGCTAGTTTTCTTTAACACATTCCGCAACCTCGGATTTTAAGTTTTTTATTTCATCCTCGAAAATTTTTATTACGCCATCTAACACCTTTTTTTATCTGTTTTTCTTGCTGAGCCGTTAAATTTGTCATGATTTTACTTTCAAGTGTAGTTTAGTTAAAAAGTATTGTCGTGTATGCATCGTATCGTGTATATCAAATACTGATATATATTATATATACGAATATATATTTATTTATTAATATTATTAGTATAATTATATTTATTTGATATGTATTTTACATATAATTTATACAAATATATTTGCTAAAATTAATAATTAGTTTTTATCGGAGCGCAAAAATAAAGCTAGATGGTTAGAAAATTATACAGAAAACAAACATATAGTAAAATAAAAAACAGGTGCGTAACAGAAACAGAAGCGTAAATAAAATCTTGGTTATAACTATTTATATAATAATAATATATAAATTAAGATATGTATAATCGGAAATAAGTATAGGTATATTAAGAATAATATAAACTATAGTAATGCGAAGTACAACAAAGATTTATTTTAGACACGAATATAGTTAATATATTATTATAATATTTTAATATATTATTATAATATTTAAGTAGAAAAGTAATTAATAAGTTAATAAGATAAAGCAATAAGAAAAGAAAGAAGTAAAGGTTAGAAAAAAAATAATAAGTGGAAAAGAAAGATAAAGAATACGGAGAAAGAAAAAAAATTCCTGAAAACATTTCAGGAATTTTTATTTTTTCTCAACATTTTAATTTTTATTCAAAATTTTAACTTTTAACAAAATTAAATTTTTATTTAGATTCATAGTGTAGTATAAAATACTTTATATTTAAAACCAGATTAATATTAATCTATTTATTTATGTTTAGTTTTTATGCGGAATAAAAGAATATCTATTATCTTTATAATTTTACAACATTTACATCTCTCTCTCACTATCTCTCTCTCTCTCTCTCTCTCTCTCTCTCTCTCTATATATATATATATATATATATATATATATATATATATATATATATATATATATATATATATATATATATATATATATATATATATATAAATTTTTTTTTTTTTTTTTTTTTTTTTTTTTTTTTTGTCTTTTATCAAAGCTTTACAAATACGTGATCATAAATATAAACTAGTTCGTTTACATTGTATAAAAAAAATACCGTACATATAATAAGAAAACTTTTTTTAATACAAATAATAATATATATAAAAAAGTAACACTGTTAAAAGACGCGGGAAACTTGCAGAAGACCATTTTGGTCTTGTCAACAAGAAACCGCTTTTAGTTGCGATATTTTGTATACTTAATTTATTAAGAAATTTCAGTTTGTCAAAGTCTCATGGTGGCATAAGAGTCACACATAAAAAGCTACTAGATAATCAAAAACAAAAAACGGAAAAGAGCTGTATTTGATACACATAAATATATAGTTACATGGTTTGTTATACTTAGTATATTGACATGTACGAAATATAAATAAAATCTAACATTTACTTTGCTTTAAAGTGGATTTTTTAGGGGTTTTTAGTTATTTGTTTTAATATACGTTTGTAAAATTGTTTAAGTTTAGAACAAGTTTTTTTAAAAGTGTTTTCAGAGAATTATGGTTAAGTAGTTTTGTAATTATAGTATTTTTAGCTATTAGTTTGTTGTAGAGGTAAGGGCCGCGATACGAGATGGAGAAACGTGATAGTTTTGTTTTTTTATATGGTACTTTAAAATTTCCTATTCCTCGAGTTTCATATTTATTTCTATTGCATTTAAAAAGTTCTTCTGAAAAATGTAATGGGACAAGTCCGAGTTTATATTTGAGCATGAATATCAAATTTTGGTAAATGTTAATTTTGTAGACATTTAGTGCATTTAGAAGCTTTAGCAAAGGTTCGGCATGAGTAAATTTATCTTTATTAAATACTATTCTTGCAGCATGCTTTTGATGTCGATAAAGTGCCACTAGGTTGGATCTATGGGTACTTGCCCATGCTATATTACCATACGTATAATAGGTTTGAATGAAGGAGAAATAAAGTAGCTTTAAATTTTTTTGGGGTAGCATCGGTCTAGCTTTGTAAAGCATGCAAATGTTGTTTCTTATTTTGGTATTTAATAAGTTTATGTGAGCTTTCCATGAAATATTCTCATCGATAAGTATTCCTAAAAATTTTGTTGCTTTGGTTCTTTCGATAAATTTATTTTCTATTTTTAGAGACGGTAATGGAATTGGTATAAATTTTTTCCTTTGATTGGTGTGAAATAGAATGTAGTTGGTTTTTTCTGTACTCAATGATAATTTGTTAGATTTAAACCAAGTATTAAGTTTTTCAAGTTCAATACCTGCAGTTTCGAAGAGTTCTGCGATAGAAGTAGATGAATAAAATAAGTTTGTATCATCTGCAAACATTATGGCATCAAGTTTTTTTGAGACTTTTGGAAGATCATTGATGTATAGCAAGAAGAGTAGGGGAGCTAGAATGGAACCTTGGGGAACTCCGCATTTTATTTTAAGTAATTTTGAATGGGTATTTTTATCCATAATAACACATTGCTGTCTGTTTATAAGAAAGCTCTCAAACCAATGTAAAGCAACATTTTTAATGCCATATTTTTCCATTTTTTTAAGTAGTATAGCATGATCAACAGTATCGAATGCTTTCGATAGATCAATAAAGATTCCTAGAACAAATTTGTTATTATCAAAAGAGTCATTTATTTTATTTACAAGATCTATAATCGCATGTTCGGTTGAATGTTGTTTTTGAAATCCGAATTGTTTTTTATTCAAAATATTGTTAATAGTTAGGTATTTATATAGTTTATTGTAAACTTTTCGTTCTAGAAGTTTAGAAAAGACAGAAAGGATTGAGATGGGTCTGTAGTTATTAAGTGAGCATTGCTCTCCGGATTTAAATATTGGTACAACTTTTGCAATTTTTAATTTGTCTGAAACAGTTCCTGTTGTAATTGAAGATTTAAAAATTTCGAATATGGGTTTGCGTATCACCGGGAAGACACTTATTACTACGTTGCTAGAAATCTCATCAATCCCTGGTGCTTTGTTAATTTTTAGAGAATTTTTTGCAGCTTCGTGTTCATCATAGTCTAGTCCATTGAATTTTAGTTCGCTTTGTTGATTTGTAAGATAGGTTTCAAAATAGGTATTTGGGCATTGAATTTTGGACGCCATGTTAGGGCCGATGTTTGCAAAGAAACTGTTGAAATGTTCGGCTATAGAACTTTTATCGATGTATTCTTTTTCATCCACAACAATTCTATCAGGTAAGGTATTTGTTTTGGTATTTTTTTTCCCGATTATTTCTTTCATGATGTTCCATAATTTTTTAATATCGCCATTGGTATTTTGAAGTAGTTATATATATATATATATATATATATATATATATATATATATATATATATATATATATATATATATATATATATATATATATATATATATATATATATATATATATATATATATATATATATATATATATATATATATATATATATATATATATATATATATATATATATATATATATATATATATATATATATATATATATATATATAATATATATATATATATATATATATATATATATATATATATATATATATATATATATATATATATATATATATATATATATATATATATATATATATATATATGTGTATATATATATATATATATATATATATATATATATATATATATATATATATATATATATACATTGGTATTTTGAAGTAGTTATATATATATATATATATATATATATATATATATATATATATATATATATATATACATATATATATATATATATATATATATTGATAATTGGAAACAACTTGTGAGTGATTGGATGTTGCTTCTGGTCACACAAATCAAAAACAACAGAAAGATCAGTAGGTAGTGTTGTGATTCCTCCCTCATTATTTATCCTAATATTTTTTTTATTTGTGACTGATGTGGTCAGGGGCGGGTTTTGTCACTTGTCAAGGAGGGGACTAGAAAGGTCTTTAAAAATTATTTTTTTTTACTTTAGTGTAGTTACTTTAGTTTAGTACAATTTTTTTTACTTTAGTGAAATATTCAAGTTCATATACGTATAATTACGTATAATAGTCGTTTCCATTCGTCATCCTCTATGTCGAAATCGTCATCCTCTATGTCTAATAAGCTGCCACCATCTCTGTGGCCTCTAAAATGAATATTTTGCCTTCCTAAAAATATAATTGAAAAACTAAAATATTACAAAATATAATTGAAAAATAAAAAAATGAAAAATATAATTGAAAAATTGAAAAATTAAAAAATATTATTAAAAAATTAAAAATATAATTGTAAAATTAAAAAGTTAAAAATCTGTTTAAGCGGCCGTGACGCAGTGGTTGTCTTAGAAGCTAGAGATCCAGGTTCGAATCGAGCTCTGGACATATTTTTGCGTCACGGTTAAGAAGCAGGCGGGAATTTCCTAGTTAAATGCACTTCCGCGGTGCTCTGTGACAAGACCGTTAGGTTTTCTTGGAACATCTAAATAACAAAATTAAAAAAAAAAATTGTTTCAACAATAGATGTCAATTGTTGACAGTTTTCTAAAACCTGTTGAAGGCGTTGAGTGTTTACTCTGTTTACAATATCCAGTGCTGGTTTATTATACCTTTTTAAAAAACGCCTTCCTGCTTTATCAGCTTCCTTGTGGTATGTTGCTTTTTCGCCACCTTTTTTTTTTTTTTTTAAATTTTCACAACTACATATTAATTACAATTTATTTTTACACTGCGATTACATAAACAAAATAAACTTCCAATACAAAAAATAATGTTTTACAAAATATCGTTATGATAAACATAGGAAGCAATAATAAAATATGCTATGACTTATTAAGGGTTTTGGCTGTTGTAGGGAACTCGTAGAAGACTGAGATTAGTCTTATCATTGAGAACCTTGGGGTATTGCGTAAAGTACACATATAAACATTATGATTCTCATAAAACAAATTTTTTTTAAGTTATTGATGTAGACTTTTTTTTGCTTTTTATTGTACTATGTATGGTGTTAGTGTTGTGGTTTATGATAATAATATTAGCTTTATTTTTTAAATTAAAAAAAAAAAAAAATTCATTTTTGATTGATTGCTGACTGTTTGAGTGTGATCGTAAATATTAATTTACCTTTATAACTAAAACATTTCTAGGTAATTATCTGTATTGAGAAAATGATTTTTGAGTTTTGATTTTAAAGAAATTATATTGTCAGGAAGAGAAGTTGAGGTATAATTCAGAATTAATTTGTTATATAAATAGGGGCCGCGATAAGAAATAGAAAATAGAGCATTTTTTTGTCTTTTCCGGGGTACAATAAAGTTACCAGTTACTCTTGTTTTAAATTTGTTGATATTGATTGAAAGAAGTTTCCTGTAAATTGGTTTGGAACTAATCCTAATTTGTATTTTAGCATGAACAATATATTAGCATAGATATTAATTTGGTAAATGTTTAGCGCTTTCTTCTCTTTTAATAGTGGTTTAGCGTGGGTCAGTTTGTTCTTATGATGTATTATTCTAGAGGCATTTTCTTGTCATCGATAAAGGGATATTAACTTTGTCTTGTGTATGCTTCCCCAAGCAATGTTGGCATACGTGAGATAACTATGTATAAAGGAAAAGTAAAGAAGTTTTAGGTTTTTTTGTGATAAAAATGGTCTAGCTTTAAAAAGTATACCAATACTTTTAGATATTTTAGTGTTGATGGCATTAATATAGGCTATCCATGAAACATTTTCGTCAATAATCACACCAAGAAATTTAATTGTTTGGGTTCTTTTAATTTATTTGTGGTCAATACTTAATAAGGGTAGAATTGATGGTAGTTTATTTTTCTGTTTCTTTGAGTGAAATAAAATATATTTAGTTTTTTGTGCGTTTAATGATAACATGTTAGCACTGAACCATGTTTTAGTTTTTGAAGTTCAAAGTTGATTTTATCAAAAAGGTCATTGATAGAGGCAGATGATTAAAATGGATTTCGATACAGTCTAATTGATTTAATTGATTCTTCAAATTCCTCAGATTTTAGGTAACTCTCAGAAAATGAACAAGTATGGTCAGTAAAATAGTTATTAAATGAATTATTCGAGTTGTTTATTTTGGATGCCCGTTTAGGACCAATATTTACAAAAAAATTAAAAAATTTGTCGGAGATTTTTTTATCTGTATACTCCAATCCATCTTCCTCAATACTGGAGGGTAATATTTTGGGCTTAATTTTGGTTTTTTAATAACTTCGTTCATAATTTCCCATGTTTTTTTTAATACTCCCATTGTGCTTTTATAATTGTTTAGAAAAATAAATTTTTTTAGATTTCTTTTTAGTTATTATTATTATTATTTTTTTTTTCTGTTCTTTATTACAATATTTAATACAATATTTACAAATATATCAATAAGAAAAATTACATGCTAAGAAACCGTTAAAAACTAAAGAATAAAGATAAAGAACGCGGATACTCAAAGAAGACCATACAGGTCTTGTCACCGAGAACCGCAGTTAAAGAACTTTGAACTTAATTTAGATTTTAGAAAAAAAAAAAATATATACAAATTTCAAACTTTTCTTTAGTTATGGTCTTTATGGCTTGAATTAAAATACTAATTCTTCTGTATCGCATGACTCAAGTGAAAACAATAGTATCATCATATTCTTGATAAACGAATACGTCTTGCATCTTACTCGCATCTATACGATCACTGAATCTTGTTACTTAAATGTATCTTACAACTACACTAATCTTAGTTGTTAATTTATAAATAAATAAGCGAAAATCATAAGAATATGACTACACTAGGTCTAAATGCACTTCAAGGTTGTTCAAAAGATTGTGTAGAAGAATTTAGAAAGCCAAATGATGGTGTCTCTGTGTGTGAAGCCAAAATTATCAAATGTTGGTGCGTTTATGCTTACGCTTCCACCGACAAAAGTGCTAAATAACTGTCAAAGGATGGTTAACTTCCAGAAGTATCAAATATACAATATTTGCAGATACATCCATTCACATACATCAATGTTTGTTTTTTTTATAATAACAATATATATATATATATATATATATATATATATATATATATATATATATATATATATATATATATATATATATATATATATATATATATATATATATATATATATATATATACTTTTAATATTGAATTTAATTTTGTAATAAAGATATATATATATATATATATATATATATATATATATATATATATATATATATATACATACTATATATATATATATATATATATATATATATATATATATGTATATATATATATATATATATATATATATATATATATATATATATATATATATATATATATATATATATATATATATATATATATATATATATATATATATATATATGTATATATATATATATATATATATATATATATATATATATATATATATATATACTTTTAATATTGAATTTAATTTTGTAATAAAGATATATATATATATATATATATATATATATATATATATATATATATATATATATATATATATATATATATCTTTATTACAAAATTAAATTCAATATTAAAAGTATATACCGTTTGTAAGACAAATTATTTACAAATAATACAATTTAAATAAAAATTAAAGTAAACATGTAAATAATAATAGACTACTGTACAAATAATGTCAATGCAATTTTTAACAAAATTCTAATAATGATGTTTAAA
Source organism: Hydra vulgaris (assembly GCF_022113875.1). Classification (NCBI taxonomy): domain Eukaryota; kingdom Metazoa; phylum Cnidaria; class Hydrozoa; order Anthoathecata; family Hydridae; genus Hydra; species Hydra vulgaris. The sequence goes on from NC_061165.1 coordinate 9,672,199, forward strand.
TATAGTTTCTCTCATAAACGTTAAATCAATATTGTATAAAAGTAAAATATAAATGAGTGATGACAAAACTAGGTATAGTTAATAGTATATAAATATATTTTCAATTGAGAAAATTACTTTTTTTAATTTTCTTTTGAACATATAGTAATTCCATTCATGAGAAAAATCAAATTTTTTTAAAATTATTTGGTTCCATAAAAAAGCTCCACGAAAAGAAATGCAAAATTTACCAAAGTTTGGTTGTTTAATAAAATTATCATTTCTTAAAGAATATTTATTTTTTTCTTTTAAAGAATATAAATCAAAAAAGGAAGCTGGAGATGAGTTGGTTTTACATTTAAACATTCACTTGATATATATTAAAAACATTCATGTTAAATAAGAGTGACCTTGAGTGAGTGAAACGATTTTTGAAATTCATAAGACGTGCAATATACTTCTGCTGACAATAAAGTGGCTTTAATTTACTTTTACGGATACTACCCCATACAATATTAGCATAATTAATATGACAGAGTATAAAAGAGTAATATAGTTGTGTTAATGAATGTTTGTTTTTCAAAAAGGTTTTTGTATTTTTTATAAACAGTAAGAATTTTTTCTTTTCTATTTTTTAAATATTTATAGTATCGTTTTTGTTTTTTCTTAAACGATTGTTTTTATTCTGCTTGTTATTCATAGACATCTCAAATATTTAACCTATATTTCTTTTTCAATAATAGACCTGCTAGATCTCCGTCCCATCGTGAGTAATTATAATTTAGTATTAGTTCTTTGTTTTCGATGATAGTTTATTTAATTTAGTTTAAATTAGTTCTTTGTAATTTTATTATTAAATTTCTTGATTGATAAAGTTATTATTTATCTAATTATTCATTTATCTAGATTTAAATTTAATTATTTATAATTATTATTAATATCAAATTATACATCCCTATGAATGGAATAGAAAATAGCAGTACCAATCGTAAAACAAGGAAAAATGTTACAAAAGAGCACATTGAAATGCTTAAGCATTTAATTGAAAGAAATCAATCTACAACAAGCGTTTCCACTTCTCTTAATTTATTGAAACGCGCAGTTCAAAATTTTGTCGTTAAATTAAACAGAGGATAATTCGACGACATGACTGCATTCAAGTCGTTTTCTGATAAAAAACGAGGTAAAAGACCTATAAACTCTCAAATAAAAAATATTATAGAGTTATGCGTACAAGAAAACAATCTTTGCACGCAAGAAGCAATAAAAAAATATCATTCTGCAGCAGGCTTCATGTCTCAGTCTACTTTTTCAAGAAAACTCAAACGTTCAGATTTATCAAGAAATTGTGTTGTGCATGTGCCGAAGTACGAAACTCAACACCAGTTATTAATGCAAGCAAAATAAACGGAACTTCAGGTGAAAAACTTATTTTTTTGGATAAAACTGAATTTAATGTGCACACTAACAGCACATATGGTTCTTTGCTAAGAGGTAAGCCAGCAATTTTACAGTCACCTGCAAATCGTGGTAAGAATGTTAGTTTAATTTGTGCTGTTTCAACAACGGGAGTGCTTGCTTATGAAATAAAAACTGGAGGCTGGAATGCAGATTCATTTTGTACTTTCAAAACTACAATGATGGCACCAGCGATTAAGAATGCAAAAGTTGAGGCGCCGGTGCTTGTTATGGACAATTGTATATTCCACTGGAGTCTTTCTATTAGGCAAACACTAGCCTCTCATGGTATAGCTATTAAGTATTATATTACATGGTATAGCTATTAAGTATTGCAGCTATTAAATATTGATATTAATAGTAATTATAAATAATTAAATTTAAATCTAGATAAATGAATAATTAGATAAATAATAACTTAATCAATCAAGCAATTTAATAATAAAATTACAAAGAACTAATACTAAATTAAATAAACTATCATCGAAAACAAAGAACTACTACTAAATTAAATAAACCATCGTCAAATGTAAAAAGTCTTCGTTTTAAGTATTTTTAACCTCGTTTACCTAGAAATAAGAAAAATTTATTTTGAAAAAGTAAACTGTTTTTTCAAAACAAATTGCTTAAATGATTTTTTTTTGTTCAAATTGCTTTTTTACAATTGCTTTTGTAAAACGCATATAAGAATGAATAAAGGCGCATATAAAAATGAATAAATGTGCATATAAGAATGAATAAATGCGCATATAAGAATGAATAAAGGCGCATATAAAAATGAATAAATGCGCATATAAGAATGAATAAAGGCGCATATAAAAATGAATAAATGCGCATATAAGAATGAATAACCCTGTAAATAAAAAGAATTTAAAATTTAGAAACTCCTATAAATTCCTTTTCGCTTTTAAACTTTTGATGGACTATTTAAAAGTGACTCAATTAAGTTGTGTCGCGCAAATTTTAAACCGGAATAATGAGATACCAATAAATGACGTTGTTTCATAGTTACAGTGATTAAAAGAATTTATATAGAATCAAAGGTTAAAATTAAAAACTAAAAAGTAATATATATATATATATATAATAAGTATAAGACAATGACATAAAAAGAGTAATAATTAAACTAAAGTCGGGTATATTATATATATATATATATATATATATATATATATATATATATATATATATATATATATATATATATATATATATATATATATATATATATATATATATATATATATATATATATATATATATATATATATATATATATATATATATATATATATATATATATATATTAAATATTTAAATAAAAAAAAATTACGACTTTAACCTCAATAAAGGTTAATCGAAAATGATTAATTTTATAGCTAAACCTATTTTTACCCAAATATTGCCCAAAATCAGTTTTCTAGAAATTGTTAATCAAAATTTGAGTTATTAATGCAATGACAGATCTAGCATTTTTGGTGTTTGATATTGCTAACTTCCAGACATGGAGCAAACTCAAAACGTTTAAAGAACAGTTATAAAAAATACAAAATTGCGTTGCCACGAGATCAAACGTAAGTTTTCACTCCAAACAGGAATTTATTTAACCGGTATCGAAATTCGATAGCAAAAACTTTTTTCTATGCCTACATGCTGAAATCAATTCAATTTTTTATTTAACAAAGGTTCTTTATTGTATCTTGAAATGAAATATTTCTCAGTTATGCAAAGATTATTGAGGATGGGTTATAGGGTTGACATTTTTTAATAATACTCCAATTGATTATTGGTTTAATTTCTGCTTCCTAAGTATTATTTTTATACCTGATCAAGTTAAATAATTTTATGTGGTTTGCAAATCTGATCTTGAAGGAATTTTTGCTAATACCAATCTAAGATTTCTTAGCGTGGTTGACATTCGCTGGTGCTATAGTAGCTTTGTAAACAATATTTTTAGTTATACATTGATTTTCTAAAGGACACGTAGCCCTTCTCTATACAGTTGCATTTTCTATCTTTTTCGGTATTTTGGTTGCGCAAAATGTGTTGGTTGTTGAACTTAATAATAGTACTAATATTTGGCATGCAGCTGTAATTTATTTTGACGGTGTTTCTGTTAAAAACCTTGTGTAGCTTGTGGTGTGCTGGGAAATGTAGGTCAATTAATTTCAAGAAAAGATTTCTTAATTTGGTGACAACATTCTTACTAAAAGGGGGGTTAAACCATATGATGTTTCGTTTGCGTTTATTAGGATGACGATTAGTTTTTTGTAAGTTTAAATTATAACGATATTGGATATTGCTGCTATTTCCAGAATTTATAAGGGCTTTTTTTTAAATAGGAGAAGAGTTTTCTAAAATTATTTTGCTGGAGGAGTTTGATGATAATCTTTGTTCAATAGAGGTCAGCAGCTGTTTTAAAATACTTTGTGGGTGGATAGAGCTGGCATAGATATAATTTAACAAACTGTCAGGTTTATGGTAAGGTTTGAAGCTGCAGTCATTAAGATTTAATGTAATATCGAGATAATTCACTACTTTTATGTTGCATTGAATAGAAATATTAAGACTGTTACTTTTGAATATCTGAGTTAAATGTTTTTTAACTTTTTCCATTTGTGGACCGCAGGCGTTTTTAATAACGGCCAACTCATCATCTCTATACAACCCAAAGTCAAAAAAAAAAGAAAATTCCAACCAACTCACATACCACGGCACCGTCAAACGCTCCCATGGTGACGTCAAATTAATCGCCTGATTTTTTTATCCAAACTTTGTTATCGTTAAATAACAAGGATTTACGTGCGTGAAGAACCAAAGACTTGTACAAGTTATCAATGGCAACATACTGTTCAGCAAAGCAAATAGATTCGATAAGAAGTTTCTCGTTTATAGAAGGATAAAAGTAAACAATATCAAAAATGAGGAATTTATAAAAGTGTTTGTCTTTAATATTCTTGAACCATTTAATTACTCTACTGGTACAATGCATACATTATTTAGCTCGTCGTTTATTTCGGATAAAATATGTTTACTCATTCTTCCTTTTTTGTTTCTTTTCTGGGTTTATGAAACGAACCGTAGGATTATTTAAAAAATTAGGTTTATGATCTTTCAATGTGATAAAACAATTGGATGATCTGTTTATATGGATTTTGTTGAAAACATCGTGATTTTTCAAATTAATTTTTCCTTCTGTATTAATCTGATCTTTTATTATTGGATTGGTTTTTTATAATTAGTTGTAGTAGCGTTTGTCATCAATTTATTGTATTCATCTTTAGGCAGCTTGTATAAGTTTGACGTCTTATGTGCAAATGCGTAGATAATTTTTGAATTTTGAATAGAGAAAACATCATTTTTTAATTTATTTTAAAAGTTGCATTGGATCTTCCAAAACTATATATATATATATATATATATATATATATATATATATATATATATAAATATATATATATATATATATATATATATATATATATATATATATATATATATATATATTATATATATATATATATATATATATATATATATATATATATATATATATATATATATATATATATATATATATATATATATATATATATATATATATATATATATATATATATATATATATATATATATATATATATATATATATATATATATATATATATATATATATATATATATATATATATATATATACAAACTAAAATGAAATAGTCCAAGTACGAACTAATTACAACTTACATCTTTAAGTAACTATTTTTACTTCAAATGTTTGTTTGCTAGTCTCTTTTACTTTTATATTATTTATTTATAATTACTAATTATCATTAAAGCATTATTGAGTCCATAATCATATAATTGTTTATTATTTAAAAAATAAGCATTGTTGTTATGGCTTTCTTCAGGTAGGAAAAAACTTTATTAAATACGTCATTTAATTAAGATGTAACTTTTAAATTCTCAAAGATGACTAATGTTTTTTATTTTATCGGTAAATGTTCATAAAACAAAGATTAAAAATACAAAGGAGTGATATTAAAGACAATCGTTTGTCTCTTCACCTAAGTATTTTATCAACACAATATACCAATTGTTTAAGTTGTATATTATCTGCGAAGAAGTTTAAGCTGAGTGTTTTTTACGAAACTAGAATTATTAAAACAAAGCATTTTTATTGATAAAAATATTTATAGATATTTTTATTTTTATTTTTTCAGACTTTTAATGGATATACGTTAAAAAATACATCTTTTTTAAGTTTTTTAAAATGCTTGAAAAAACGTTTGTGCATAAAAACTTATCAGCTGCCATATGTATTTTGGCTGTTTTCGCCGCATTTTCAGCTATACCAACAATTATTGCTGGGTTTATAAATCTAGCCACATATGAAGCTGCAGTTGTTGATGCATCTGCTGGAATTTGGTGCGGCTTGCTGGTAAAATAGCAGTTTGTCGTAGCTTCTTTTCTATTATTAGAATGCATATTTATTAAAAAAGCTTCTGTAGTAAATTATAGTTCACTATTGTATCATTTAGCTGCTGTTAAATGTATTCTTGGGATTTTTGACCGTGGGCACACGAAATATGTTTTTGGTAACTATTATTCTCTTTACTCTTAAGTTAGTAAGTTTGCAATAAGCTTAGTGAGTGTTAAACGTTGCAATTTTATTAGTTATAAAAAAACTAGATTTTGATAACTTTTTTATCCTAATTATTTAATAAAAATTATACATTTAGAGTTGTTTATAAATCTAATTGTATATATATATATATATATATATATATATATATATATATATATATATATATATATATATATATATATATATATATATATATATATATATATATATATATATATATATATATAATATATATATATATATATATATATATATATATATATATATATATATATATATATATATATATATATATATATATATATATATATATATATCATATTTATTTTTAAAATACAGTAATGTATATATAGAAAAAAAAAAAACTACTCTAACGGTTTACATAACTTTTTTAACTAAACAATATAAAAGTCCATTAAATTAACAAACATATGGATGCCTGCTTATACTAGCCAAATAACAAAGAAATATATACTAAAACTAACCAATAAACAAAGGGATGTCTACTTTTACTAACCAAATAACAAAAGGATATATACTAAAACTAACTCATAAACAAAGGAATGTTTTTTTAAATTAACTTATAAATATAAAGATGTCATCTAAAATTATATTGCATTTACTTTATGAATCAACATTATCAACATTGTTTTTTAACTTTCTTTTTTTTTGCCCAAACGAATATTTCGAATAATTTCTAACAACCTGACAATCATCTTTAAATTTTAATGTTGATTTTTTGCTGTATACTTATATCAATAAAACACACATAAAAAGTAGTAACAAACTAGTATAATAAACTAGTATAATAAAATAAAGTAGTATAAACATATAAAACTTATAAACAGTACACAAATTCAGGTAATACCTAAAGAAATATAAATGAGTAATGTAATAAACAAAAACATAGAGAGTGCATACCAATTTTCAAATCAGATGAAGCGACTGAGTAATAAACATATTATGACAATACCATTAATACATAGTATGCAGGAATGTGGAGTCTCAAAAAGGACTCCGGATTTGAAAGTTATAAAAAAATTACTTCTTCCTAGTTTTTCAGGAACTCTAAAAATATAAAAAAGCTTATAAACTACTATTGGTTAAAAAATTAAAACTTTTAGGTTAAAGGAAAAATCAGTTTTAGAACCCAGAGTTTGGAACTATAATTTTGGCAAAGACTCCGGGATTTCTGGCTTAACAGCAATAAGTTCCAAGTTATTAAATTTTGTGAATTTTTTTCTTGAAGAAAATTTCAAATAATCCAAAATATTTGGAGATTCTGGACACCAGAGACCAGTGACAAATATAGATATAAGGCTTGAATTCTTTTGGGACTCCGCATTCTTGATACATACAAAAAGTAATTGTAATAAATTGTCGCTAGTTAAAATTATTTGTAAAAAGTATATTTTATTTCCTATAAAACTTGAAGTATCAAAGATCTTTGCACTTGTAGATCATATACGTTGCATATACGTTGCATCTTATCTTGATAAAAGACATAAAGAAGTTTTTGATATTATGTGCTTCACAGCAGCATTTCAAACACAAAATTGCCAAAAATAAAAAAAGTTTACCTAACCGTGTATAAATACTTTAAGTGGACCAAGCCATGTGAAAGTCCCACCTTCCTTATTAATTCTTTCAATATTTTTTAAGATTATATTTTGCCTAACAAGATATTTATTGGGCAGAATGTTGTAAACGTTGTCTTGGGTATGTTGCATACTTCGTGTCATAGTCGCTTTGTTTCTTTTTTAAACAAATATTATTGATCATGACATGCTGCATTAACGTCTTGGTAAAAAGTTAATGCAACCGCTTTCCCAGAAATAAATTTTGCTCAGGCATTAAATCTAAATTGCATCAACATGATGTGAATTATACTTTTCAATACTTATCAACAATAACTCCAAACTTAAGTTTGTGCTTGCTTTAGTTAAATGAGGGTGCCTTGCAAAAAAAAATTATTTAATAAAATTTAAAACCTGCCTATGAATTTAAATTTAGTATAAGATAATAAAGTTGAAAATGTTATAAGTCACGGCACTCATGTTTATAAAGGGAGAGGCAAACGTTTTAGGGTTGTTTTTTTTCCCAGGCTTCCATCGCAAATATTTTTTGCAAAGCATCTTCATTTGAAACAGGCATAAACAAACATAAGTTTGGAGTTTGTACTATAGGGTGTCTCAAAAAAGTATTGTATATTGAATTTTGATGTGCGGAATACTGCATTCTGTGTCATTTTGAAAATGAAGACGAACAAAAAAAAATGAAGTCTCTAGCTCTAGCGGAAGGTTATTTATGTCAATTTCCTTTTTTTTATATATATAAATTTTGAGATAAAATTAATTTTATTCTTCTTCAAACAAACACGTTTCGACAAAAGAATGGCGAACAATAGAAATTAATGGTGCGTATCTAATAATTCGAGCTAAATTATTATTAAATCACTTTTAAAAGTTGTTTTCAACAAAAACAAAACTCTTTACTTCCTAAAACTCTTTACTTACCAAAACTTGATTTTAAAATTTAGTCTTTTTTTTTCATTGATAATAATCATTATTAGAACTAACTAACTATTTTTTAAAATGTTTTAGTACCACACAGATCAACGTCAAAATTGGCTGCCCAGTTGCTTCTGTCAAGACTTATTTGAGATGCTCCAGGTTTGCTGACGGAGGGTGCGGAAGGAAAACCAAGCAGTTAAATACAAACATCTGTATTCTGAGGGAGCTTGTCACTTTGTGGGAACAAGCTCGGTTTAGCAATACTTTCTTTTGACCGAGCAAGCTATAAAGATCAGAATTACCAAGAAAGTTAAAGAGTTATTACACTTTAAAAATGCTTAAAACACTAGATTTGCCCGAGGGCAGCTATAACAAGAAGGTTGACAAATTTTTGATAGAGAGTAGTGCTCTTTTTTCTATTCAAAAATCAAATATGATTTTATGAATCAATTATGATTTAATTAAAATTGATAAAAATAGGGATGACGAGGCTAAGAGTGAAGACATAAATTTTTTGAGGCATTGTCTGAGAAGGGATATGGTTAAATTTGGCAACGTTGATAAAATATTTAGTGAAAATGTTCACAGAGCACAGGAAAAACTTCTAAAAATGTCAGAAAAAATCCAAAAGCATGCGGAAAAAAATAAAAAAAAAGAAAGCATTTGGAAGTATACTTTTTAGGCACAGATAGTGAGAATCAAAGTGAATACGATGAAATTAATTTACCTCCTGCTAAAGTCCAGAAAAATCAAAAAAGATTTCAGAATGATTTGAAAGTTTGCCTTCAATTAAGTTTTAAGGACATTCTTCACAACTGGATTCCAATTATGAGCAGATTTAGAATTGGAGTCAGACCAGGTATGTGTCTTTTGAATTCTCTTTACAAAGCTGATGGTGCTGATATTGATAATATCTCTATATCAAGATCAACTCTAAACAGGAAGACCCATACTATTTTGGAGTCTGAGGCACCGATGATCAGGGACAAAAATTTAGATAAAGTAAAGGGTTTGAAAATTGTGGTACACTTTGACACAAAAACATTGAAAAGATACAATTGGGAAGAAGGAGTATGTAAAAGCGAGGATAGAATCGCCATAAGCGCATCTTCACCCGAGTCTGGTCCGCTAGACTTTCTTCTGGGCATCTTAAAAATCGAAAGTTATAAGAGAAGTGATCAAGCTACTGCCATTCAAGCTATGCTTGAATATTATGAGATGTCTGACCAGATTATTGGATTGTGTTCGGACACAACATCCTGTAACACTGGAAGAAAAAAGGGTGCTATAAGCATTATTGTTTCATACGTCCTAGTTAGACCGGTTCTTTGGCTAATGTGTAGACATCAAATCTATGAAAGACATGTGGCTCATTTAATGAAGGAAATATTTGGTCCAACCAATGGTCCCAACAGGAAGCTATATATTACTCTCCAAAAAATATGGCCGCAGATTTATAGAGATGTAAACAAATTAGAGAGAATTGTAAAATTTGGCTGGACTCAAGATGCCTTTAGACCTAACTCTTTGTTGTACAAACTTGCTTCGGATACAAAAGAACTCTGTACCACAGCGCTCCGTGAGAGTACTTTCCAGAGAGGAGATTACAGGTATCTTTGTGAGCTTCTGGCGTTTTTTCTAGGAGCTGAGTTACCAAACTTCTCATTTAAACAACCAGGAGCTCATCATGAAGCAAGATTTATGGCAGACTGTATCTACTTGCTGGTGATTCAAATGACTCAAATGTACTACCCAGTTGATTCTGAATCTGGTAATATAAGCACGTTAAGTAATCTGAAGGCTGCAACCAACTACATTGTATTTTTTCACGGCTTCTTTTTTCTGAAATGCGCAATGGCTTCTCAAGCACCGTCGAATGATTTGATGGCATTCAATATTGTTTTTTAGCTGCAAACAGTGGATGAGTTTAAAGAATTTGCAGTTGTGGGAAAGGTTCTTTACCAAAGCCTTAGCCGTCACACTTGGTACCTGTCCCCCCAACAAGTAGTTTTTGCTCTTGCTGATAAAGAACTGAATATTGAAGTTAAGAACAATATGTTAAATAAGCTGCTTTCCTATGATGTCCCGGTGTTGCAAGATCTGATTAAAAAGAAACCTGAATCTATTATTGAAATTGTTCCTACGTCTAAACTAGATGATTTTATCAATGAACAGTCCTTTTGTTTTTGCTGTTGGATATTTCCAAAAAAGAACTTCTCCTCTACAAAGAAAAAGGCATCGAAGCATGTGAAAGTGAGAAAACCCCTCAGTCTTTTACATACTTCTCAAAGTGCGTAAGAACGCTTGCAGTTGTAAATGACCGTGCAGAACGTCACATCAAGTTGATTCAAAATTTTGTTGAGAGAACACACAATGAAGATAGGCTTCAGGATACTCTCCAGGTATTTTATTATATACACGCAATATAATTTTAGCAAGTATTAGCAAGTAAAATATGAATAGTTAATATATAAATTATATATAAAATTATATATAAAATTATATATAAAATTATATATAAAATTATATATAAAATTATATATAAAATAAAAATTTTAGCAATTATTTGCAAGTAAAATATGAATAGTTAATATATAATATTTACTTAATATATTTATACTTTTAGGTTGTCCAGAGAAACCGGCAGCAGGTATCGAAAAAGGCTACAAAGAAAGATCTTACTACTATTATTTAGTTGAGAAATATTTTGTAGTTAAAAATATAGGTTTATATTTGTATTATTATTAATTTTTATTTACTTAATTTTTTTTTGTTCGTCTACATTTTCAAAATGACGCAGAATGCAGTATTCCGCACATTAAAATTCAATATATGATACTTTTTTGAGACACCCTATTGTACTTTGTCTGAAAGTGACATATTTGAAACTTCAAAAAATATATGGTACTGCTGGCACCCATGTTTTGCGATGTATTAGTTTTTCAACATTTTGACATCATATACTAAGAACTTGGTATTGAACAAGATTCTTATAAAAGATTTTAAGATTAAAATCAATAGTTTAGATAACTTTAAGTTTTTAGTTTGTTTTTATTTAGTAACTTTTTTTGAAACCTACTATGACAGTTTTAAAGCATTATTTCAAAGCGATAGTAATTACAAATTAAACAGAAAAAAAGAAAAACACTAACATATATAAATATAAGCATATATACACTTACAGCATTAATGTATAGATGCAAACAATACAAGCTTATATACGCATGCGCAAATATAAGCATATATACACGTATAGCACTTAATGTATAGATGCGCACATACATAAACTGCTAACAACAAACGCAAGCTCAGATTTGAACAAAGATCACAAGATCTTGTCGTCAGAACCTTATAAAATACAAGCAAGCAAAATAAAGACAAGTATAACAAACTAAAAAATAAAGTAAAAATTAAAATAGAAAAAAATAAAAAATCCAAGTTGAATAACAACTTTCAAAATACTAGAAGTATCTGAGTATATTATCAAGTGAAAGAATACATTTTTTTAGATTGAGCTTGAAAAAGTAAAAGGAAGTTGGTGGATCAAAATTCCACAGAACAATATTATACCATTGGTATAATATTGTTCTATGGAGGTCCACGATAAGAATCCAAAATTGATTAAATTTTGTGTGACAAAACGGCTCATTTAAAAAATTTATGTTTCTCATATAATATTTGTTGTTAGGTTTGAGTTTGAAAGTTTGATTAAAAGCGGTAAGGGATAAATTATTTTTCAATAAATATAAAAAACATAAAAATTTAATTACATTGATTTCAAATAAATTTAATAATCTAATTTCAGTAAAAATAGGTTTTGCAAGTGGAAAACAATCAGCACAGTTAATTATGCGGATCGCATGTTTTTGACGACGATAAAGAAGTTTTTACAACGTGGGAGTACTAACACTTTATGCAATGTTAGAATAATTTATGTAACTGTGAAATAAAGAGTTTTGAAGCTAGCTTAAGCCATTTTTATTAAGGTAGTTACGAGCTTTACTTCAGATCAAAAATTCTTTGATCTGAAGTAAATTTTTTTCTAGCCATAAAAGCTTACTTAACTCATTAAAAAAAATCATTCAAAAAATATTTTTCCCAATTATTTCTTGTAATACAAGTTATGCATCTTAGACAATTCTAAAATTTGAAATCTTTTATTTTTATATTTAATAGTAACTGTAAAACTTGCAATGGTAGTTGCAATTTATTAGAAGTTGCGTAAAAATTAAACTGAATTTTATTATCAAGTTGGTTGAATGATAAAAGTAAATTTTAAGTTACTAATGTACAAGAAAAGTTGTTACTAAGTTAATAGTAAGAACGTGTCCTTAACTTTATGTTTTGTACAAAGTTATTAGTAAGAATATGTTCGTATCTTTTTATCTTAACACCAAGTGGAGCCTCAAACTAGTGGTTTGGGTAAAACAGTTATTTTTTGGGCACTTGATGCTATTTTTATTATGCCCACCACCGCTTACGAAATTAACATTATTATGCCCACCACCGCTTACGAAATTAACATTATTATGCCCACCACCGCTTACGAAATTAACATTATTATGCCCACCACCGCTTACGAAATTAACATTAACAACAACAAAAAAAAGATACTTATCTCTAGCTATATTGGTCTTAAAGTTTTTTCTGAAAATAAAACATTTTCCAAAACTTTTTTAAATTCTCGCAAAACAATTTATAATTTTTTAATTGAATCTTACCTGATGAAAAATGTCAATTGTGGTTCAAATTTTCAAATCCCTTTAACTCTTGCCCAGTATTTTTTACTGTTATAAGCAAGATCTCTTGACACTCTCAGTAGTCAATACAAATTTTAATTCTCTTATTTTTAATTTTCTAATTCTCTTCTGCTAAATTACTAACCGTAATAGCAAAAAATTTCACAAAGCAATAGACACTGCAGTGATGAAAGGCTTTTGCTTTTGACACACCAAAGGCTTTTTTTAAAGATTTGCATGTTGGTCTTTGTATCAGTTGTAGAACCAATAATCAGCACACCTAGCACCTCTTATCCAAGAAATTTTAAAGTACTTGGTTAAAAAACACAACCAGTTTTAAATAAAAACCCAATAAGGTTGAAAAATTCCAATGATTTCATCGACAAAACTAAGGCTTGGATTATCAATAAGGACGAGTTACAAGTATCTTTTGATATTGTAAATTTATATCCATTAAAAGAACCAACAGTTATTCATTTAGATCAATTGAATAAAAACATTTCCTATAAAAACTCAACCAAACTTGATAAATAAGAAACCAAACAACTAATAGAACTTTACTTATTTCGTTATTACTTTATGTGGAACAACGAGATATACGGATTAGAGAACTCAGGCCTTATTAGATTATCTTTTATAGTTGTTTTAGCTGAGTCGTTTCTACAGCACAACGAGGAAAAGGCATTAAAAATAGTAAAGATTATAAATCCTTTTATTGATATTAAATCTTTTTTTCGATATGTAGACGACATTCATCCTAGGTTTCCTTATTTACAACAAGCAAAACAATTCCAAAATATATTTAACAAAAAACATCCATCATTAAAATATACAATAGGGTAAAAATTTCTCAAAAAACACAAAAAAACACAAATCTGCACCATATATATCCAAAATTTTTGAAAATTGGCACAAATGTGTATAGCCATTTGTTAGGAAAGATTGTAATTTTTTTTCATAAAATTCCTTACCGTTTATAATTTACAGCAATTTGAAGTTTCCTTGATTTTGACTAAAAACTGAGGAAGGAAAAGTGCCAAAAATCATTCCGTTTACTTTCACCTTAATATGGTGCTTGTAGTGATGCCACAATTCTGAAACCTTGTACCAAAAGAGTTTAAAAGCTGTTAAATCTGCAAAATATAGTTTTTTATATGTCAAAACAAGGGAATGTAGCTTATTTTAGGATACATAAAATACACTTTATAACGCCGAGAAAAAGGGCATTGACAATTATAGTTATAAAAAAATCTGACTGATATAAAAAAAATTAATTTCGACTTTCTTAAAAATAAGATCAACACCTACTTTTTGAACCAATTTTGTTTTGGCCTTATATTTACTTGAGGAATTATTGATGTTTGATATAGACACAAAATTTTTTAATATTTTTTAGATTAGACACTTAATATAACCCCACCTTTTACCAATCAATCAAATTAGAAACTAAAAATTTAGTGACTTTATTATCTTTTTCATTTTCATATGATATTTAAAACAAAATTTAAAAGCATATAAACTTTTTTAAAAAAATACTAAACTTTAGTGATTTTATAAATGTTTCACATTCACATTATTTACAAGTTGGTTTACAAAACATAATATTTAAAAAAAGAATGGATAAGACATAATAGACTCATAATTATTAAAATCTCTACTTCCTTAGGAAAATAACTTTTTTTAAGTCCTCTTTGGCTAAATAGTAGCAAAGTCCTGTTTTTGTTATCGGTACCTCAACTTTGCAAATAATGTGGACATCAGGAATCCAGCATTGGTTTTCCTTTGGTGGCCATTTAAACGACCGTGCAGGACCATTAGGACACATAAATTTTATAAGCACATCTTTATCTTCTAAATTAATATCTTCAATGACTCCTATCCATTACTTTTGCTCATAGGAAACACAGGCATAATCATCTGGTATTAGGTTTACAGTTGTTATCTAGATATTTCCAAAGTCATGAATTAACACAAGTTCTTCATCAAGACTGCATAGCTTAGTGCCTACCTAAACAAAATAGTAACATATGCAATTATTCCGTTTTACTTATCAAACATGTTTTATTAAATGCATAAATAGCAAATGCAGAGGCAGTAAAATAAAATACAAATGTTTTTGATAATGATTCTGCAAAAATCTAATACCTATTTGAGTTTATCAATAAAAGTTATGTGTGTATTTTAAAATATGGTAAAAGGTATTATTAAAAAAAAAAAAATTTACTTTTTGATGGCTAAGTGGTACAAACTGATGGTAACTACGTGTTCCAGGTATTGTATTAGCAGTATCCAATCGTTCTTTAAGAGCGGTTCTCACCAAAGTTAAATCTTCTGATGAAATATATATGAAATTTATGCCTTCAATGTTTTCATTGCAATTTTTATACATTGTTTGTGGAGATAAAGTATGATTACCCATATCTCTTTGCAAACTTGCTAGTGTTGCCAGACGTTTGATTTACCACCTATCCCATCACAATGTTGCTTACCGTGACTAATTGCAAAAAAGTTCCATTTAGCAGTAAAACCAAAATCTTCACAATGGAAACAAAGATTCAACATATTTTTGCAATTCTTATATTGACCTGCACACCCATCTAAAAAGTATTCAATATTTTTTATTTAAGGCAAATTTGTTTTTATATCATTGCAAACAACCTCAATAATTTTATAAACCATATTCACATCATGGATCATATCATCCGAAATAATACAATAGAATTTGTGCTTGAGAATGCCTTCTTTTTTGAAATAAATAATCACTGGATGAAGTGTACATTTTAAATTTGTCCAATAAAAGCTTTGCACTTCATCCTAAACTACCAATTTAGAGTTTTCTGAAAAATCACTCAGAAATAATGCGGTTACTTCATTCATATCTTCCTTTCTTGACCTCAGGTATAATGCTTGACTCTTTGCTAAATACGAATGTGGTGGAAATTTTTCCAGTTTTCTACATACTAGTTCAATGTATTCAAACACTGGCTCTTTATTATGTGTCAAGTTTGACCTATCTGTTGTTGTCCATTGATCAAATTTAATCTCATCGTCATCTTCAAATTCTCCAAGTATATCATAACGTTTTTCAACCAATGCATTCATAGTTGCTGGGCATTTTTCACATTTCCTCATCATACAGTATTTATTAGTTATATCACAGTCAATATAAGGTAACAATTCTTTGTGTGCCAAGAGAATGTAAAAGCGGTTTCAAATTTTGATGAATAGCACAGACGCATACAGAATGTGTTCCTGAGGCAACAACAGTAATACACCATTTAGGTCGCAAGGTGCAAAACCTTGAAAATCCTATTTTTATTTCTGGGTTCTTGGTTTTAAAGGCAACAAACAATTCCTTTAAATAACATAAGAGCAAACGTTTTTGCATGTGGACATTTTTCTTTATGCTTACATAGTCCTTTTTACCAGGCATTATACGGCTATGTTCATTGTCTTCGTAAAAGGTCTTGACCAGTTGAACTGTTACATCAGGAAAAGCTTTTCCTAATTTAGAATTAGGCATGGTTAAAATACCTTTTTCTAATGTCAACTTACGTACAGTTCAACCTACATAGTTTGTTACATGCAATGTTTCAGATACCTTTTTTATTGACCAGTCTGTTGGAGCAAGTGTCGCAAGTTGTACTTTTTTTGATGTGTATGTAGATCTGGAATTTTGTTAGTTAACAATACCATCATGTTATCAAACAAGTTTGCTTTTTCCATATACTCATTATTAAAACTTGACTGTTCTTCAAAACTTTCTTCTGATATATGAAGGAAAATGGTTACCTTTTTTTTAATGAAGGTTGTTAATGCTGTTAATTTTCATTTATCTTCTCTGATTTTACCTGACTTGTGCAACCCTTTGACCTTAATTGGAGATACTCCGGCTGATGCAAAGTGTGTATCTACACTTTCTTTTTTATTTTGAATGGATCTTTCATTAACAATATCAAAACCTTCATCATTTTTATTTTCACATTTTGTTTTTGATAAACATGTCATAACTTTACTTTGACAGGTTGGACACAGTTTTTTTCCAAGTATAAGATTTTATTCTATGGTTTCTGCTTCTAACACAGTATGCATTGTAATCACTTGTAGAGATGCTTAAAAATAAATATATATTATGTAATTATATTACTATACAATTTGTTTTATTAATAACTATGAAACATTGAACAAATCTTATTACCAAAAAAACTTATATGACTTATTAATAATGATATTACCTAATGAAATATAAATATATAAATTTTTACCTCTACTTACTTTTTGGTGACTCAGAAATGGATTACAGCAACTTTTCTGATTACCCTCATATCTTACGACTAACATATCATGATGGTGTGTGCATATGTTAGTAATTTGTTCTTGTTTCAGATATGTTTGTTTTTCAAGTACGATCATTGCTGTCAATATCTTCAATCAGATTTCTTTCTTGAGTATATGATTGTTTATAACAAGCTCTATAATTATTTACAAAGCAGCAATTAATTTTGTTATCCATGTAAAAACATAATGAGGAATCTCTGTCTAAACACTTAATACAAGAAATCTTAAATAATCTCAATGTCCCTAACAAGAAAAGTACACTTGAATACAAACAATATCATATCAATATGTATCTATAAAGAACATATTGCTCGAACAAGTAGCTTTTAGTTTTATAGACATATTTTAAATGCCTGTCTACTAATTATTGTAAATTCTCCATTAACTACTTACAAAAAGTTGTGTAAAAGTAAAAGATAACTAAATATAACTTTATTTAGTTATGTAACTTAACATGGCAATGTTAATTAGACATTATTATATCATTTTATTACTTTTGTTATTGATGATAATAAATGTTTTATTACAACAAAACAATCAACAACAAAAGTTACATATTATTGTTAAATTTAATGACATGATAATGTAATGAAAATGACATTATTATTATGTAATGAAAGTAAAAAGAAACAAATTTATAAAATGTTCAACTATGTTTTGTAATAACTTTGTAAATTTTTTAGAAAGCTAATACAAAACAAAAATAATTGTATTTGTATTCAAAATATATTTGGAAAATTTTTTTTTTGAAAATATCTTTAGAAAAATTGAAAAACTAAAAATCAATAACTCCTTGATAAAACATAAGGCCAAATAAAAATTGGTTCGCAAAGTAGATATATGTTTAATATTTAAAATAACGAAAACCAAAACTTTTTTTCATCAGTTAGATTTTTTCTAGATTTTTAGATTAAGCAGGTTTTAAACTCCTTTGGTACCAAGTTTTAGGTAACTTCGCAACATCAGTACAGGTTTGTTATTATGGTAATGGTAAATTGACGTATTTCCGGCTTCATCCTCCCTCTTTTTTTAGTCAAAAAATAACTAACTTCAAGTTGCTGTAAATCTTAAAGGGTTGAGAATTTTTTGAAAAAATTTCATAGTCTAACATGTATCTTTAAACATTTGAGCCAAATTTCAGCAAATTTGGTGATGCAGGGTGCAACCCTTTGTTTTTTGAGAAATTTTAACCCAATAGAAACTGAAAATGTATTAAATACACTAAATTTTCTTGATGTCACCATAATTAACAATGCTAATGGTAAATACGATTTTAAAGTTTATGGGAAAGATGCTATAACCAATATTCAGACTAACCCTCATTCAAATCATGATCCATATGAAATCCCTAATGTAAAAAAAATTCAAATACCAACATATCCAAATGCACTTTCTACAATCTCTTTACCCTAAATACCATTATTATCCCCAAACTTAGAAAAATATTTCGGAAAACTGGTTACCGCACTGTTTTTAAATCTAATCATAATTTAAGGACTCTGCTAACATCAAAAATCAAATCGAGGCTATCGGACAACTGTAAACATGGAATATATTTAATTGACTGATATTGCTCCAAAGTGTATGTTGGTGAAACAAATTTACAAATTAGAACAAGATCTCAACAACATCAAAAATATTTGATGGAAGATAAGTATTATCAGTCGACTCTAGCTTTTCATAAAAAAGGCTGTTGAGAAGAAATTATTTAGGATAAAGTAAAAACACTTAAAGAAAAATATAATAAATTTGATAGGAAAGTTCGTAAAGCATTAGAGATTCAAAAACATCAATGCTCTCCACTTTATAGTGGAATAAACTTAGATAACGGACAATACGTTAAAACTAAATTTTGGACTCCATTTTTTGCATTCTTGCGTCAAAGTAACCGTTTTAATGCTGATGTCAAAGTTTAATTTTTGTAATTTATTATAACGGTCATAATTTTAATTTTTAATTACGATATTATAGCTGATGATGCTGGTAACTATAATCCAGCGAAAATTTCAACTAAACTAACAATAGTATTGAGAGAACTCGTATTAACTGATGTTTTTATATTTTTAACTTGAAAAAAACAGTAATATACCAAGGAAATATTATAAGAAAAAAGCCTGTCCAATGAAAAATGAAGCAAGAAAAGAAGCATATCTGGTCGGTTGTTTAGCTTAAATAAAAGCAAAGTCTCTAATACTTTGCTTTTATTTTCAATTTTTTTGATCATACGTCATTTGATTCGAAAATTCAATGAAATGCATCGCTAAAAAATACTGAAATAACATCAAAAATGTTGGAATATGGTGAGCGAGTCAAACTTACGAATTTTACCAAAAAAAAGAAAAATAATTGGATTAAAAAAAACAAACTAAAAAAACACTTTAAAATCACACAACTGGACCAAAGTGCAAATGCACAAGGCTAAAGTGTTTTAAAATTGTAACAGAAAATGATAAACCATGTTTAATATCTAAGTTTAATGCAATGTCTTCTAAAGATTTGCAAGATTCTTATTTAGCTTTATTAAAGTGTACAATGTCGTAAGAAGGCGACCACGAAAGAACATCAAATTAAATAATAACAGCTAAAATAAAAAATAATAACAGCGAATTACAAAAGATCATTTTGAACAAGTGTGCTTTGATGCTTTTCTTTCAATCTTTGGTATCAAGAAAGGCAGAGTAGATCCAATAAAATGGAGCCGGTCAACAACATGTAGGTGCACAGTTTTAAATATGTTCAAATTAGTAGAACCTAACCTAAATGTATTTTATTAAATTAGGTTTAACATAATGTTTTGGATTAAACTATCTATACGGCGTTGCATAGGTCATTGAAGGTATTTATGGAAATAGTGGGTAAAATAGGTTTTATTAATGTTAGTAAATCAATTTGCGTAGGCCCTACGCAATACCACAATACTAATATGTTTCTTTATTTATTTTTAGTTAAATTTTAATATCTTTTCTTTGCACAGGGTAACCACCAAAATATTAAATAGGGAAGCACAAAAACAGACCTCATAGACTTAATAATAATTATATTGTAAAAAGAATACAAGATCACATTTCTGCATTCAGAGGAAGAGAATCTCACTATTCATTGTTAAAAATTTGACGCATCTATTTGCCAGAGGAGTTAAGTATAAAGAAAATGTATATAATGTTTAATGACATGTATCCAGATAATGACATGTATCCAGATCTGCAGATATCTTAAGAAGCGTAAAGAAAAATTTTTAGCATTGGTTTTAATATTTCGTTTAAACACTCATGAACAGACACCTGTTCAAAATGTGGTAATATAATAATAAGTTTTGAAAAAGCTTCTTAAGAACTTACCTTTTTTTTTAACTTTATAATGAATCTTAATGTGGCTGGGTAATAAATCTTAATGTAGCTTTAAATCTGAATGTGGCTGGATAGCTCAGTTGGTCAGAGCGTAGAACAAAAAGTTTAAATGCGGACTGTTGTGAGATACGAGTTCAAATCCTGCCACCTCCAACTTAGCACTAGAGTAGTACTTCGGTATGCAAAAATGTTGGTCAATAACTGGGTTAATCTTAATTTGTGGCTGTTCCTATGCTAAGCCAACAATATCTTCGGATATAAGAACATTGTATAGAAAAATTTAGCATAAAAATTCAAATAAATATAAAATAATAATAAAAAATTAAAAAAAAAAAAAATTAAAAAAACAAATTATTTAAATGAAAATATCAGACACTTGGGATTAATTTGTGATTCACGTGCGGGACAAAATAAATACTACACAATGATTTGTTTTTTGGATTTCTTAGTTAATCAGGGAAAATGGTTTGATTAAATCAATTTATCATTTTCATAAAGAGGCCATATCCTGAATTTAATTAAGATAAAGGTCTTGTTAATTGCAAGAAACATTTTAACACACCATCAGACTGGCATGAAATATTCAGGACTGTTAGAAAAAAGCCAAGTGCCTACAAATTTATTGTGTTAAAGCAAGATATGGCAAATGATATGACTCAGTTTTTAAAATCTGTGTATAAAGCTGAATGTCCTTTGCCTATGAGACCTCTTAAAGAAGTTTCTTGAATTTTAAATAATAAGCCATAGAGACTATTTTGTCCAACATTAGGCGTTGAAATAAAACTGTTAGTATTGTTGAGCCTGTAAAACTATATCAGAAAAAAGTTACATTTCCGCAGCCAAATGCAAAGATCTTCAGGTCCTGAAGAAATTTACTTCAGCGCCTAAGTTTTATGACATTTTGGAATATTGTGAAACTAATGATGATCTACTAGATGAATTATTTGATGATTAAATAAAGTACAAGACCTGCTTTCTTTAAATAAAATTTCTTTAATTAAAACTTGATGTCATATAGTACAAAAGTTATTTAATTGGTTTTAGTTTGTTTTGTTATTGCATTTTCCTTTTGTATTTTAGATGCTTTGTTTATGTATTTTGTTGTTTTATTTTTGTATTTCTGGTTGTGTCTCTATCCAGCGGTAAAGTACTTGGAGAAAGTCATTTTTAGTTAGGGTAAAGAAAGGTGTAGTGCTTAGAGTTCTTGCTTCAGAACTGGAGGTCCGAGGTTCGAATCCGGCTCTGGCTATAATTGTAAAGTTGGTACGGAAGAAGGAGTAAACTTCCTGGTTAAATACTTTTCTGTATTTCTCTGTGAAAAGACCGTTGGGATTTTTTGGAGCACCTCAATAGCTGAAAAGTAAAAAAACCTTCAAACCACCAAAAGTTTTCAAAACTTTAGAATACGCCTCAAAGAATACACCTGCTTTTGCACCAGGTAAATCTTAAAACCACTAAAACATTCTTGGACTATCTCTATCTTAATGTTGCCATCTATCTCTATTTACATGCAGCAGAAAAAAATTATCATTTTTATAAACATTAGTTTTTGAACCACTCATTGCGGATTAATACTTGGGTTCTTTAAACTGATTTATATGTAAAATCATTTGGAGTTTATGAACTTTTATATCAATTTGCATTCTATACAATCGATTATATAGAAGTTTTTTACTTTATAACATATATGTGAGAAGTTTACAACTTTCTAAAAAAAATTTTTTATTTGTATAATTCTAGATCTACATCATATTGGTTTTCATTTATTTGTAACCTATACGTTTTTTAAATAAAATAAAAAAATCTTAATTTTTCAATCCAAAATATAAGCTGTTATTAATAGAAAATTATTAATAAATAGCTACTATTGTTCAACTGTTAAACCTTTTTTATCTTAATTTCTTTTTTATTTAATATATTTGTCTACATTTGCATAAAGTTTATACTTATTTATTATGCTGTTGGTATTTTACTTTTTACTTGTTTTAAATGATTGTCTATCCTTGTCTACATGATGAGAAAACTTTCATATACGATGAGAAAACTTTTATGTTTTTGAATATGTATTTATAATCTAAAATGCTTGTTATTAGCTTTTTTTTTTCAATTATTCTATCTTTGTCAGACACTTGTTTACACTTATTTAAGATTCTAACGACAAAAACTTATTTTTATAAATACTCTGATCATATTGTTTCAGGCCCGTAGGCCCGTAGGCCCGTAGGCCCGTAGGAACAAAAATTATATTCAGTGGGCAGTGCTGGATTAAGGCACCTTAAAACAGTTTTAAAGACCTTTTTTTTTTTAGTCATTTTTTAGTCAATTTTTTCAAACCTATATATTTGAAAAATTATTGGGGGGTTGTTATGGGCCTGTGTTTATTGTCGTAAATTTTTGAATATTTATTACTATTTTTATTAGTGGTAAATTGTACAACATAAACAAATATAAGCTAATAAAAAGATTTATAAGTCCATTTTTATTCCCTTAATTCTCTAATTTTTTTTTTTAGTTTTTGTAAAACAATTGTATTTTTAGATAAGTAGACTAACAACATAAATAATTCATTACCAAACCCGTAGCAACCAGGTTGTCGGGAGAATAAACCAACAATTTTCTTCGAACATGTTTGTGTGTTATCTTTGGCTTTGTAACATATTAAGTTAATTTAAATTTAAACTAACATTTATTAAATGGTAAATAATACTCAATTTTATCAAGAATTTAATGAAAGCTCTTATCTCTAATAAAACATTCTAAAATAGACATGGAAACATTGGTTCCGTTTATTTGCAAGCAGTTTTCGTTGGTTGATAATATGTTTATGCTTTAACATTTTCAAGTTGTCAATTTAAAAATCATTTATATTTTTGACTTAATCCATTGAAAGGTTGCTGGTTCACCTTGTTGTTTATCTGTACTAGTACTTGTTCAAATCAAGGTTTAATCAATATAATTGTTTCTTTTAGATATAAAACTACAATCTTTACTCTAAACTATTTTTTCTGGTACTAAAGTACCATTGCAATGTGAATTTAAAAAGTTTCACTCTACTGATCAGCAATTTATTTAAAAAGAGCAATTTGGATTTAAAAAGAGTTAATCTACTGATCAGGCAATTGTTCATCTTGTTCAAAATATATTTAAATCGTTTAATGAAAACAAATATACATTAGGTGTATTTATTGATCTCTCGATACTGTCGATCATTTCATTTTATTAAAAAAATTAGAAAACTATGGTGTAAAAAATATAAATATTTCATGGTTTAGAAGCTATCTGATAAATAGATTGCAATGCATTTCTTACAATGATAATAAAACGACCGATATGAATATAATGTGTGGGGTCCCTCAAGGTTCTATATTGAGGCCAATTCTATTTCCCATCTATATCAATGATTTAAGTTAAGCATGCAGTGAACTAGATAGAATTTTATTTGCAGATGATACAAACCTATTCTATGCACAAAATGTTCTAATCTGTAAACAAAGAGTTAGTAAATCTTACTGAATGGTTTAGTTAAATATAACCAAGACGAAATATACTTTTTAAAATGGAAACGATTCATGATCGAGATAATATTCCTTTAAAACTTCCAAAATTCTGTATTAACAATCAAGACGTAAAAAGAGAAATCACTTTCAAATTTCTCGGTGTTCTGCTTGATGAAAATTTGACGTGGAGAGATCACATATATTATCTCGAAAGTAAAATATCTAAGAACATCGGTCTGGTTTGTAGAGCAAAACTTTTTTTAAATCAATATTGCTTAAATTTGTTATATTTCTCTTTCATTCATTGTCATCTAATTTATGCAAACATTGCTTGGTGCAGTACAAATAAAAACAAAATTAAAAAACTTTTTAACAAACAAAAATATGCAATCAGAATCATATCCATTATGGGGCGTTTTACACATTCCCAAGCATTGTTTATTAAGCTAGATATAATGGATATCTACCAAATAAAAATCTATCATCTTCTTATATTTATGTTCAACATTAATAAAAATTTATCTCTTAAAATATTTAAACCACTGTTCAAAATAAATCAGAACAGATACTTAACCAGATACTTTTTTTTTTTTTTGAAGTTGATTAAGGTGCCCTAAGAAGTCCTTACGGTCTTATCACAGAGCACCGCGGAGGAGCATTTAATAGGAAGTTCACGCCTCCTTCCCAACCAATGTCGCAAAACTTGCCCAGAGGTGGGGTTTGAACCACGGATCTTACGTTTCTGAGGCAAGTGATACTCGTATAACAGCAACCATCAGCCCACAAATTATTTTGCGGTTACTAAATTTTCAATTTCGAATAGAGGACCAAAAGTATGGAATAAAATATTAACTAATGATCTTAAAACAATTGCAACGCATAATGAGTTTAAGACCAAGTTAAAGCAAAGACTATTGATATGCAAAGTAGTGCATGATTTCTTCTAATGTATATGTAAAGGTGTAAACTGGTTTAAAAGGAAAATTTCAGGATTATGAGTATTTGCCTGGATGCTTTTTAAGTATATAATTTTTTGCTATACTATAATATTTGCTTTTACTTTGGTATTTAATTTTTGTCCTTTTGTTATATTAAAATAAAAAAAAAGTAGAATTTTATAGTTAGAGGGGCATTTAGGATCTATGAATTTTATCTTTTTGTTTGTTTGTTGTTTATAAATATTAAATATAAAAAGTCTGTATAACAATATTTTATATGCTGTAGTGCTTTAGTTTTACGATTTTTATATTTTATTATTGCGTATTATGGTATAGATTAAGAGGCTTGGCGATAAGACAAATGTCTTCTTCGTGCCCCTGTTATTTGAATTTACATATGCTTTATGTTATGAATAAATTTATATGGCAAAAAAAAAAAAAAAGAAGTACCAGCATCTAATTTGTTGACAATTTTTTTGAAACTAACATCAAAATGATTACCTCAAGTTTTTGTCGTCAAAATTTGTTGAATCATTTGTGTATAGATGTCTCAAAATGTTTTAAAAGTTTTAAAAAAAAAGTTTCGCTAAATTGGTCATTGTAAGCAATTTTGTGAAATTTTTTATAGAAAATTTTTAAACATAATATATAAGTCAATAGAACAATTATTTTTAAAACTGAAAAAGATTTTCTTCTTCAACATCACTTGCCGCGTTTTTTACAATTATATTTTTATATTCATTTTTAGCGTATTTTTTACATTCTATTTTTACATTCAGTATCTATGTAAGACAGTTGATGTATATACTGAAGCCCCTGCTCCTATATTTTTTAGTATGATGTCATCATTATGAGTAAATATATATATATATATATATATATATATATATATATATATATATATATATATATATATATATATATATATATATATATATGTATATATATATATATATATATACTCATAATATATATATATATACTCATAATATATATATATATATATATATATATATATATATATATATATATATATATATATATATATATATATATATATATGTATATTTAAACTTTTTTATGTTTATTTTTTGTAAAGGCTGGAACATACATGCTTGGTAATTTACTATGTTTGATGGTTTGCCTGTATGGAATTAAAGTCTCGGCTGATTATTACGTGATTTTTAAAGATTACCAAAGTTACTTGGATAATGATCAATATGTTTGCTTTAATTTGCAGCCATCGTGTCTTTGTAAGCTGATAAATGGGAATTCAAGTATTCCTTTCGAAAATAGTTTTTACGGTAAGATATTAAGATATTGATGCGGGTATTGATTTTAGAATTTTTAATATATTTTAATAATTGCAGCTTAAATAAAAAAAATGCTCCTTTTTCTTTTTTTGAATTTCTCCACTAAAAGTGAGTTTTCTTGCATAGAAGGGAGGAGCTGAGAGAAAAGGGCCATTAAAAAATATTTTTAGAATAAGTTTAATATCTTATATAGTCAATGTACTGCATCAAAAAGATTTTGACAATTTTTAAAATTAAAAAAAAAAACATCATTTCACAAACTGATTCTATCCCTTTAAGTACGACAGCAGGTTATAATAAAGTAAATATAATTTTGATTTTTGAGGAACCATGCCATTGGAGTGAAGTGGGACAGGTATGAGGTAAGCGAGTGATTAACAATATATTAACAAAAAATGTTAAAAATTATTATCAAAACCAAATCTTAATTAAAATATTCAAGAGGTTTCTACAGTACAATTATACAAAAGTAGTATTATTAATATTATTTTTTAAGGGATGATGTGAGACAAAGAAAACTAATTAATATCTTATTTCTTTAATATTATTAGAGAAATAAGATATTAATTAGTTAAAAAGTCGTTATTTAGGGATACTTTTTGAAAATGTTATTTTTTACCACGCAGGGAAACAAAGCAATGTCTGCTAAATAAATGGTAAAAACCTCATTGTTTCTAACTAGTTGACTTCAAGCAGCTTTTTTTAAAGAAAATAAAGTCTTATTGACAAAACTAGGGGAGTTATTCACCAGCTACAGAGCCTCTGACCCACTAGCCACAGCACTGAAGAAGCATCTTTAAGTCTCTCGTTCAAATCGCTAGACGTTTTCTTGTAATCCATTGCTAATATGTTGAATTATCAAAATTTATAACGCATAAAGCATGAATCTTGCTTCATGCATTGTAGCAGGCTGCAAAAACCTAAAGTTCTTAATAACTCAATACACTTAGCTTGACTAATCAGCAGTAATCACCTTTAATAAAAAAATTCGTTTTAAAACCATAACTCAACTACAGTAGAACTTCTTTAACTTTTACATAAAATGTTAAACCAAAAATTAAAGTGCTTTAACTCAAGATTACAGCATTTTTGAGTTTTTTTTCTCCTTTATTAAATTTAACATCAGCTGCATTTTAGCTACTTTGAAAATTTGACAGTGGTAAATTAACATTTTCAACATAAACATTCCCAGCCAACATTGACATACGGGTACCGTACGGGGCCCATATGGGTTGTCAACTGGGTCCCGTATGGGAAGACCAACGGTATCCCGCTGGATCATGACCGCGGTTTCCATATGGGACCCATATGGGTTAGCCCGCCGGGTATCCAGTATGGGTCCCAGTCAAATCCCGTACTTTAAAACCGTAAGGGACCCAGTTGGGTTTGCAAATGGGACCCATATGGGAAACCCATTGGGAACCCGCCGGATCATGGCCGCGGTTTTCTTCTGGGGCCCGTATGGGTATGCCCGCCGGGTATCCCGTGAGGGTCCAACGAGGTTTACCCATTGCAAATCTTGCAAAACTACGTTTAAATGTTTAAAATTTACAGAAAAAGCAAATTTATATATAAATTGATTGGTTTATTTCAAAAAAAAATAGTAATTAAAATTACACTGTCAAAATTAAGCAAACTTTTGAACGATTCTTTAGTCATGTATCAAATGCTTTTACGTTTATCTCGGGAATTGGAAGCTTTTCCATTGTTGTTAAAACGACTTCTTTGAAAACCTCTTTACACAATATCTCGTTTCAATATGAACTGTAAAAAATTAAGTTTAACTGTTACTTTTAAATTTTATTGGTAACACATACATTAATTTTAATAAGTTATAAAACTCTTACAATTTCTCCCAACTCTCTTCAGATAAAAAATGTAATTTTCACCATCAAAGGTACTTGTAAATAGATAAGCACATGCTTATGATTCATATAATAAATTGATAACATTCCTTTAGTTACTCATAAATAAATTATATAAAATTATTAAATAAATATATTTTTTTATTTATATTGTATATAATTTGATATATA
Source organism: Hydra vulgaris (assembly GCF_022113875.1). NCBI lineage: Eukaryota > Metazoa > Cnidaria > Hydrozoa > Anthoathecata > Hydridae > Hydra > Hydra vulgaris. Next base: position 9,701,002 of record NC_061165.1, read on the forward strand.
TTGTATATACCTTATATACAGTGCCATGGCTACTAGATACAAGCCCCCATTCCAAAAAAAACCTGTCATAAGGGCCCCAAAATTCCTAAAAACTAAATAAAAATCTAAATAAAAATCCTAAAAAAAAAAAATTCTTACATTTGTAAGAATTTATTATATATATTATGTATTTTTTGTAGGGCCTCTAAATTTGCAAATGAGCCCTCTAGACAAACATTTTTTAATTGACCTGTAAAAGTTTTGTACTTGAAAGAGGGACATCTATTAAATACCTAAAATTTAACTGTATTATTTCCTATATGTGCTAATGAATGGACATTGTACACTAGTTGATCCTTATGATAAAGTTCACATATAAAAATAAGTAGCTGAAAAGCAAAATTAACATATTTTTTCAACAAAATGAAACATGAAAGTAGAACTACAACTGAAAAATCTAAAAAATTGAATGCATTTTTGGCTAAACCATTCCCTTTAAACAACTGGTCAAGTGTTTACTATAAATAGTCTAAGCTCAGTTGTTTTCCATTTTTTAATATCTAATTAAGACCTTGATTTTCTATAAAAATTTCTTGGAATGTAATGACGTATCTGGAACAATCCGCCAGATAAAGTATTGACTGTAATCTGAGACAATTTACAACATTTGGGCAATTTAACCATAAGTTGAGAAATCTTCGCATTACCCCTAAGCATACTAGATGCATTAAGTCTGAAGGAAACTTTGTCACTATGTCAAAATTTAATTCAATTTAACACACCATTAAGATGTTCAGAATGCTTTTAATGACAAAAAATCTGAACAAGTACTTAAAATTAGTGAAATATGTAGGAGAATTATCTTGCCACACCACTCTTTCTAAGCTCAACATTCACATCAGTTATAACCATTGTGTCCTTAAATACACTTTACAAATGCTCTAGCTGGTGCATCACATATGATAACAGCAAGATTGATTTTAAACTCAATATTTTCATAGATAAAACCATCTTTTGCAAGAACTTTGAAATCTACCAAAAGATTATGTAGTTAATTAAGGTGACCTGCTATTCTCATTTACTGAGTTTTTTTACTCTTTTTTCACAAACCTTACTTTTTTCAAATCCTGTACTCTGAAAGTACTCATTTGTATAATTTTGTACTCATTTGTATTTCTAAAACATTTTTTTTTTATTATTTCATTTCAATTTTATTAATTAAATATTTAAAATTATTTTGACAGTGATTTGAATTTCATGCGCACATATGGCTGCCATTTTCAACACAATTCCAGCCCGTCAGAGGACAGGGCAAACACCAGATACAAGTTTGACAGTGATTTAAATTTTGAACGCACATATGACTGCCATTTTCAACACAATTGAGAGGCCGTATTATGAACCTGGAGAGATAGATAGATACTACAGACCTCTTTTTCTAACAATGTCAAAATTACATTTGTGAAAAGAGATGGATCCAACATTTGCATATGTAATCCCCAGGCTGATCTTTGATGTGCAGTATGTACGCCATGCTTGACAGTCTTGAGGCATGCGTAGTATGTACAGAAAAGTTTTTTATCCATTTATTTAATTAAATAAAAAGATAACAAAAACCTTACTGTACATACTACGCATGCGCTTATGGTTAATTAACCATAAAATCAAAAATTACAAACTTAATTATAATTTACAAATTTATGTTCGGTGTCACTCATATTAAAAACAAGTCAATGGAGCAACACCTTCATAAAATAAACAAATAAAATGAAAAATAATAAAAAAGAAAGAAAACTACATTAATACAAGTAATAAAAAAAGAAGTATAAGGAACAATACTATTTAAAAAGTTGGAATTAACACAAAAATATAAAAGAGTAACGCTAAGAAAAATGAAAAAAAAAAGAGAAAATGAACGGATGAGATAAGATGAGTGAGAAAATATGTAAGAGAAAACAAAAACTTAATCACATAAGTTCAGAAGGATAAAGTGACAGAAAAATTTTTTTGCAGAAAAATATAAAAAAACAAATTAAAGGCAAATTTAAATAAAAAAAGATATACATACACTACTATATACAATATTAAAGGCTATATTAAAGCCTATAAATCGGAAGAGAAAATTTATTTTTAAATGAAGAAAAATTAAAGAAATGGAACAACGAGAAAATAGAACTTGAAAAAAGATGGGTAGAAATCTTTCGGCATTTTAGAGTAGAACATATCCCACATGAAAATTTAAAAGTTTTAACAGAAATTTCTTTATGTTGTCCAGGCACTAATGCTGCTGTTGAAAAGGTATTTTCACTAAGGAATGATTATTGGAGCAGTGAGAAGTTGCAACTTTCTGTAAAAACATTATATGCCATCTTAACAGTCAAATTTAATATGAAATTTAATATGTTTGGATGCAGCAACATTATTAGACGAACATCCTCATCTAGCAAAAAAAATCCACTCTGACGAAAAATATGTTTTAAAAAAAATAAAGTTTTTTATTGTTTTATCTACCTTTTTTTTTTTACCTATGAAATACTTGCAAAGTGTACTCTTTTTGAACAAAAGATAGTTGGTCCCCTTAAGATAATTAAAAATGGAATTAGATTTTTGGGCACCACTTTTTAAACAAATTTCTAAAAACATAAGTTGGGTCCCCTAATATTGTAAGTCCTATTTTGTCACTATTTTAGATATTCATTGAATAAATTCCTATATAAAAATATATTTTATATAAAATATTTATGGAGTATTATTCTCTTTTACTATCAGCTATCAAGATGATTAAACTGACTTGATCAGCTTCAGCATTAATCTGAAGCTAATGAGTTTATAGCTGAAGCTGAAATATCAGCTGCAACCCCTACTTTATAGACAACATAGTTAATGTGATGTATATACATTATAATAATAAATATGTTTTTTTTTATACTCTAATAGTTATTTTTTTATTTTATGATACATTTAAAAAAATTTATTTAAACACATGTTTTTTTATAATATTTAATACTTAGGAAATACTTACTTTTGCCAGATATTCTTTAGATAAAAATAACATTTACTTACATTACTCTAATCGAGGTTATAAACAACGGTAATATTTACTCAAGTTATTATATTTGTCCCCCAAAGTTAATTTAGCTCTATTATACATAAGTCTCTCACTAATTCTAATAATAAAAAGTTATTGCCATTATTACTATAATTATATATACTAACCTGTTATTATTAATATTTATCAAAAACACATTCTGGTTGTTGAAGTCACTTTATTCATATCAATATGCAAATATTGTCAACAGTCAGAGTGCACCATGCAGAAATATTCTTTAACGTGCTGCAAAATACAAGATATACATAAGATACATATCATATAAGACCTATTGCCTGGAACTTAACATTTTATATTGTTTAACTTACTGTAACTCAATTATAATAAATAAGCATATGGTTATAATCTATATAATGACTAACATCTTTTTTTAGTTATTGTTATTTATGTAAAAGTTATTAAGTTAAATTAAAGTTTTATAACTAAAGTTTGAATGCAAAAGTTTATATCAATAAAAATTTTTATCAGTATTATAAACATAATTATTATATTACAAGTATTTACAAGTATAGGTATTGTAAGTATAAGTTATTATTATGTATATTATGAAATTATTGTTTATATTGCAAGTGTACAATTTTAAATCAAAATCAAAAAATATCAATGATTAAAAAATGAGGTTGATGCATAACAATAAAGCCATATTTTTGCATTTAAACATGTAATTATACCTTTATTTATATCTGACGGTGGGTAAACTTCGTTAACATCAGTCATTTTGCTTGCATAAAATATAGAAAAATCAATGAAAAAGAGCGGATCTGTAAAAACGATTTAAAAGCTTTTAATTCCCTAAATATAACCTATCCATTACATTCTATTCGTCTGTTTGCTCTTTTTAAATGTTTCTGACTAAACTAATATTTTGATTAAACTCAAACCATTTATCTAATTATATCACTAGCTGCTAGTTTGCACTGTTTGCATTTTTAAAATGATCAAGTGTTAAACAGTGTCTCAATGGAACATTTACTACATGTTTAATAGTTTTTGGAACATATGTTCAACAAATATGTTAAACTTTGTTAATTCATTTAAAAAATACTATACATGTATATATATGTGTATATAAAATTTCTTTTATAATGATAATAAATTAATGAAATTTTAAAACAACGTCTTTTTAACTGAGTTTTACAGTGACAGAACACATCAAAAAAAAATTCTTTTTAATTACAATGTAAATATAATGTATTCAAAAAATGTAATGCATAAAAGTTAAATTTTTAATCTTATTTCACGCACAATACCTTTTGGGAACCTTATGGGAAACCCGTCAAATCCCCAGGTTATTCGGCCCTGATAAAAACCAGATAAAACCCTAACGAGCAAATATGCTTGATTTTTTTACCATATGGGACCCGTCTGGAAACCAAAACACATACCCGTTAAAATCCCGTTCCCGTAAGCCCAGACAAAAACCATACGGTACCCGTCTGTCAATGTTGGCTGGGTTAGCACTATAAAGAAAACATATTTTATTGACTAATATTGTATCATGTAGCACAAGTAGATGTTGCACAGTATCATGTAGCACAAGATTTTAATATAAAATTTTTAAGACATTTTAAGACTTTCAAATTCTGGTGCGGGATGATGCATTCGCCCCATACCCCCCCCCCCCTCCCTCCGATCCGTCACTGGTTTAAAGAGTAATAATGAACGGTTAGATATTTTAATGAAATGAACTTATTTAAGCTTTGAATTTTAAATGCAAGATTGGTATAAGTTGTTTGTTATTTTGAGGTATAAAAACAAGACAGTTTAAAAATATACCTAAAAACATACCTAAAAAAAAAATCTTTGGACATTAAATATCAAATTAATTGATTTTGAACTTTTTTTATCTATGGAACCCATGGAAAATATTCTTTTTTCTAAAGGTTTTAAAATCTCAATAACTTTTGTTTTTGATTATTGAAATTTTTCAGACCAAAAACTGTATTGATCAATCAGTAGTTTGATTTTGATGGAGCCATCAAGTAATAAAAAAAACTTAAATGCTCTTTAATCGTAAAATTATTCAATAACGTCATCAATTTCAAAAACAGTTGCTGTCTACATATTTTTCAATCAAAAGAAATACTTGGAAAAATATTTTTAGTTTTCATTTATTATTAGTGTAAAATACATAAGACCGAAATGAATTATTTAGGTTTTTTAACGAACATAATTAATATGGAATACTTGACATAATGATATATGACACACGTTTTACTGGGCATTCAAAATTATTTAAATTCGTCTAAAATTTAATTAATTAATTATAATAAAAAAAGCTTTTTAAAAACACTAGCTCCTACTTATTTTCATACACGTAAGGAAAACATGGCGGTACTAATCTTTGTTTTGAATTAAGTTATTTATATTGTATATTAAAGTTAATGTTTTAGTTCCTGATTGCAGCATGTATGCTTTTGGCAAAGATTTATGGTTGTTTATTCTTATACTTGTAATAACCTGCTCGTTTTGGTCATTGAACGGCTCAATACTTGGTTTAGCTTGTTTCGTAGAAAAAACAAAGCTTTTTAAGGTAAGTTAAAAGATAGAATACTTTGATTATTATTGATTGTTTACAATGGTGTAAATCTTATATTCTACAGCGCGGGGTCTGTTGTACAAGTTACAACCAATAACAATTAAAACTACAATTATTACAATGACAAATCAAACATTATGCTTAATTTTATTAAACACAATTTTTATTTATATGAAATTAAGCTTCCAGTGTAATTTGATTTAAGAATTGGACCATATATGTTTGTTTATATTCAGAAGTTTGTATTACAATTTGCGAGTATCCCTAGCATATTACTATCTGTATGTATATTTTATGTATCACCCTATATTTATATCTTATATATAACCATTTAAATGTATGCCTTTACAATAGATTTACAAACTCTATTAACACATTTACGATTGTATTTAATGCGTACATAAATACATAGTGTATGCGTTTACCATGGGTATATATGCTTACGTAATGTATACGTAATGCTTACGTAATATATACTTAATACTTACGTAATGTATAGGTGCATATTGTGTATTGTTATTGTCAGTGTATTATGTTGCTATTTAAATATACTTTATACATCGTAGTACTTCATATAATATTTTTTACCTTAAGCATAACTATTTACGCGAGCGCTTCATACATTACATGTTTTATGAGCCTATTGATTATGGCTGACTCAAAATTTTAATAAAATTTATTAATGTACAAAAGGTACAAAACTTTATCACCGTAAACTTTTATCTAAACTACATTTAAAACAAAAAAGATGATAAAGATTAAATATAAATAAAATTAAAATATTACTTTTTCAGCGTAAAAAGAGAGGCGTAGCAAACGAAGCGTATGACGCTCCAGATCATGGACCTACAGGTGGACGTGGAAACTACGCATTCAATCAAGACACATTGGAAAGACCGCCTCGACCAAGAATAATGTAGTTGGATTTTCATGTTTTGCACTCAAACATAATTTATTCTTTTTTTGTGAATTTTTTAATATTTTTTATTTTTATTGTAATCACGATCCTATGGAATATCAACTTTGTTAGACAAGACAAGTCATCTTTGTTAGATATGACATTCAAGAATATCTATTAAAATCGCACATCAATATATGTAACTTAATCTTGTATTTCACAATTATACTTAACCACTTGCATCTAATAAAATAACATACTTAACTGATGCAGTTTTAACAGCCCTTCAAAAAGTTATTTTGAAAATTAGATAAAATGAAGAACTCCGAATGCAAAATATTTTTAACCTGTTGGTCAAAAATGAAAAAAAATAAAAATAATAATAATGATAAAAAAAGTTGGCCCATTAGCAGAAAGTTGGCATTCAGCAGAAAATTAAATAGCGAAACAATTTTTTATACTTGTGATAAGTTTACAATTACTACCTTATTTTATTGTGCTTTCAAGTTTCAGAAAAATTATTTTTTTCAAAAAAAATGTGAATTTATAAAAATCTAAAAAATTTCCTAAAATTCTGAAAACATTAATACTACTGAAATAATATGCAACTCATAAATATTTACTATTAATAATGAATAATATTTATATGCTGCCTGCACATATTTTTATGCATATAGTTTTAAATTAATCTTCTATATCACAGTATTTGCTGAAGAAATATAGTTAGTATTAATGAAAAGGGGCGATGGAAGGAGTAGCGGCGTTATGGGATGATTTGGAATAAGAAAATTGGTGTGAAATAAGACTAATGTCAAATTTTATCCCTATTTTAATTTACTACATTTTTAGTTTTAATTTTTGTTTCTTCCTTTTTTTTTTTTGTACAAAAGCAAGTGAACAGATGTATTTATGTTTATGATAAAATTTCAAGTGCTTTTTATTACAGAAAAATAAATATAATTCTGCTTTGTCATGGAGTTTTAAATAGATTATCAAAAGCAAACAGCAATTATTGATTTTACCAAATATTTTTGCAGTACTGTATTTTAAATTCTTCAGATGGTAAGAAACATCTGTCTACAAACCTGTCTACAAACTAAATGATAAGAAACTTCTGTCTACAAACCTGTCTACAAACAAATGATAAGAAACTTCTGTCTACAAACCTGTCTACAAACAAATGATAAGAAACTTCTGTCTACAAACCTGTCTACAAATAAATGATAAGAAACTTCTGTCTACAAACAAATGAAAAACTGGTTAAAGCCTAATCAAAGGCTTTAACCAGTCAAGCATCTGCCATTGCATCATAAACTTGTTAATTAAAAAAAGCAACTTTCATATCAATATGCAGTTATAATGACATTAAAGTATTAGAGTACTGAAAAGGAAATGAATTAGCTGGTGCTAAATCATTTTATTTTTTCTTAAATTGTACAAAATTATTTATTTGTTCGCCAAATTTATTCCATTCTTAGTCAAACAACTAGTTTTAATCGCAAAAATTTAAATGTCTATTTAAAAAACCTTGACAGTGTGCAGTATAACAGTATAAGTTTAGTGGTAATTGCAGTATAATTACAATACTGATGCTAACGGTCTAACAACTGTTCCTAGGCCACCAATTTTGATAGCTCGCAAATGAGAAACAAGTAGGACAGGTAACTGCTAACAGTAATGTCTTGTTCTCATTTCTGGGTTGTATTTTACCCTATTCCACAGTTTTTATTTTGTCCACTGTTGTAAACACATACACATACACTGTTGTAAACACATACACTTTTTTTTTTTTTTTGGTTTACATTTGTTAATCGTTGTACAGCTTTAAATAACCCATAATAAAATAATAATATAAACTTACGATGACATAAAACATAAAAAGGTATCTGAAAAAAGATCGCAAGGATCTTGTCGCCAGAACCTAAAAAAAACATTTAACAAAGATAAGATAAAAAATTAATAAATTTTTACAAAATTGCAAGGCAAACAATCTGTGTCTGAAGAAAGATCAAGAGGATCTTCTCATCAGATTTTTATACAAGAGTAAACCAACATATAAATTAAAAAGTAAAAAGTATAAGAACAATAAATAAAACAAGTAAAAATAACCTTCAATAAACATAAAACTTCTATAAACATAAAAAATAAACCAAAATATATTTTTAACTTTTACTACTAATAATAACTCAAAATATTATCTAATGAAAGAATGAGGTTTTTCAGTTTGTTTTTTTGTTTTTTAATTTAAAAGATACACTTAAAGATACACCAACAGTTACAAAAGGTTAATCCTAGTGGATTATACATATACACATTTTTTTCAAAATGGATTAATAGCTTTATGGGTTATGGACATCCAAGCAAGAATCATCCTTTACTTTTAATAATGGACAACCACAAAAGCTTTATATAAATTGAATTGATGAATAAAGCTAAAGAAAGTAATTATGTGTTCTACAACCACTTGAAATATTAGTGTTCGAGCCATTAAACTTTTGTTTTAAAGACACATCCAAATAATAAAAACATAAAAAATTTTACAACTATCTTTTCTCCAAAAAATAATTAATATTATTTTTATTATTTTGGTGCCCCCAAGAAGTCCTTAAGGTCTTATCACAGAACACCGTTGATGAGCATTTAATTGGAAGTTTATGCCTACTTCCTAACCGATATTGCAAAACTTGCCCAGAGGTGGAGTTTGAACCACGGATCCTTTGTTTTTGAGGCAAGTGCTCTAACAATGTGTCACAGCTGCTCATAGCTTGAAACTACGCATTATATTCTTTTATTACTTTTAATCTTTTATTATTTGCTTATCACTTCTTGTTTCTTCTTTTGATATATTATAACATTACAATTTTTTCAGATTGACTCATATTAATATCTCTCAAATTTTCTAATTTTAGTTAGTTAAATTGTAACGTTTTATATTTATAAAATTTATAACAAGCACCTGATAACATGGGCACCCGCAGATTTTTTGATGTTTCGGATAAGATACTTTCACACATTTTAAAAACTTTAAACTTAAGTATATACTTATACCTATGCAAAATAAGAAGACCTTGCAAAAATTTGCGATTGCAGAGGCCTAGGAACAAAAAAGCCCTGAAATGCTTGCCCTCTTCCCTCCCTGCCCAAACGCGAGGGCACTGATTTCGTAAAGTTTTCAACTTTACTATTTTAAACTAAATTAAATTTATTGATAGATTTTAAATTTCGTAAAAAAATATTGTAAATGACAAAAATTATGACCATCCAATATATACAGCCCTCTCTTTTTTTTTGGAGGGGGGTCGGAAAAAAGGGTTTTAGGGCTTTTTTGTTCTCAAGCCTCTGCCATCATAAACTTTTGAAAGGCCTCCTTATTTGATATAGGAATGAACATACTTAAGTTTGGAGTTTGCACAATGTGTGACATCATGTATTATGACCACAATAGATCAGCAAATTCCGAAAACATAAAAAAATCTTTCGGGCGCCCATGCCTCATAATAAAACTTCTTTCATACTACAAAACGTTGAACAAAATGAAATGTAAGTTCTGTTTGAGTTTTTAGTTTAAGAAGTTAACGTATGTCTATAGGCATAGTATGTGACATGTGTGATATGCATAATTTGCATAAAGCATAATCTTTGCGTAATGTGACAGCATACATTATGCAAGGATTATCGCATGTCACATGTCTTCTTTTTTGATTTTAATTTTAAATTTGTTTTTTTCTTTTTTTAAATGTTTTTTGAGTTTTGCGGCCATAATGTAGAACTACTTTCCTTACATTATTTTTTTTTTAAGCAAAGAGTTTTGTCATATATTAAAATTTACAATGAAATAAATCGTGTTAATAAGAGAACTGGAGCATGCAGAAGACATAATTTGTCTTTTCATCAAGCCCCATCATAAAATTTATACTAAGAAATCGTCAGTTAATATAAAAAATGAAGAGTAGCTATGTACATAACAAGAATTTTAAATACGTTAGTTACAATATAACTAATAACATAATATAAATATTAGTGTTGAAATATAATGCATTATATCAAAGATTAACAATAATTTAAAAGTATTAAAATTTTTCAACAAAAAATTAAATTAGATTAAAATTGCAACAAAAGAGAAGTAGTGTCAATAACTATATTTTTAGATAATTTATATTATTTTTAAAAGAGATATTTTAAATCAAAGTCTTTTTGTAATAAGAGGTTCTTAGATTCTTTTCTAAATTTTTTCAAAGAGATGTGATGAACATTATTTTTTGTGATAAATTTTGAAAAATGTTTCCATAGAAACGGTCCGCGGTATTGGATTTTGTAAGAAGTTAGTTTTGAATTAGTTTTTGGAACAATAAGGTTATTAATTGAAAATTTAGTAGGATACTTGTGCGAGATTTCACTAAAGTAAGACTGAAATACAATAGGAGAGAGTTCATGTTTAGTTTTAAACATGAATTGTAGAACTTGGTGTATATTAAGTTTATAGACACTTAGGGTACCGAGCTTCCTTAAAAGAGGTTCACATTGAAAAGTTCTGTGGGCACCAAATATAATCCTGCATGCATGTTTTTGCTTACTATGAAGTTTTTTCAACTTACCATAGTCAGTACTACCCCATACAATATTGCAGTAAGAGATAAAACAATGAATAAATGAAAAGTATACTTTTTTTAGAGAAGAGGTGTTAATATATGATTTAGTTTTATATAATATATAAATATTTCTTGGTATTTTATTTTTTATTTATTTTATATGTGGTTTCCATGACAAATTTTCATCTATTATTACCCCTAGAAAATTAACGATTGGTTCCCTTTTAATAAATGTTTTATTGATTAGGAGATTGGGTAATTTTAGAGGAACATCATCACCTTTACTAGGTATTGAAAATAAAATAAATTTAGTTTTTTCTACATTTAACGAAAGCCTATTGCTTGTAAATCAATCGTTTATTTTGAATAGTTCTTCATTAAATATATTAAAGAGAGCTTTTATATCTTTGTTGGAATAAGAAAGGTTGGAGTCATCTGCAAACAATATAACATTTAAAATATTTGATGCTAAGTATAAATCATTTATATACAATAAAAATAATAATGGCCCTAAGATTGAACCTTGGGGCACACCACATGCAGTATGTTTTTCTTTTTCTTTTTTATTATAAATAATACATTGTGACCTGTTCGCTAGGTTGTCTTCAAACCAAAGTAAATTTTTATTCTTTATTCCATTTAGTTCTAGTTTTTTTATGAGTATCTTATGGTTAACAGTGTCAAAGGCTTTCGACAGATCAATAAAAACTCCCAGAGTAAAATAGTCATTATTGAATGCATCCGATATATGATTAACTAGTTCGATTATAGCATGGTGTGTTGAATTATCTTTTTGAAATCCAAATTGTTTACTGTACAGCAAACTGTTTAACATCAAATAGTTGTAAAGTCTATTGTACATAATTCGTTCCAATAATTTTGAGAAGCAGGGTAAAACGGAAATAGGTCTGTAGTTGTTAATATTAGTTTCGTCACCAGATTTAAAAATGGGAGTGATTATGTCAATTTTAAGTTTTTTTGGCACAACACCTAGCTTTAATGAAAGATCAAAAATATGAAATAATGACGGTTCAATGATATCGAAGACTGACTTAACAACATTCACACTAACATGTTACATGTTAACTACTTGTTGTTTAACTACGTAATTGAAATGGTGTTTTTGGCTTATGGCATCTGTTTTTAGAAAAAAATTGCTGGTTTCACATCAAATGGGGCTACGTAAATTTGACTAGTTTTATTTACTAACAGTACTCAACAAAAATAGAGTAGAGTTAAAAATTAGTTGTTACAATAAAAACAGTAATTAAAAAATGTTCAACATTTTACTATTTCATTATTTTTGGGAGAAACCATTAATCACAACCAAACTCTGAGAATCAGAGGATCAAACTGAATCGCACAACAAATATCTACTCAAGAGCGGATACGAAAATCAATACAGATCTAATAACAAGTATTACCAAAGAATGGTTTCAAACCAAAGAAAGTTGTTTAAATAAGGTGAAACTTTAAAACTTGTAGATGTTATTTTTTAAACAAACCTGGTTCTAAAAATTTTCATATCCCTATTTTTTTTTTAAATGAGTCAGGAACACAAATTTAATGTTAGTGTTTTATCTTTTTTTTTTTCTTTTACTACTAATAATAACTTTTTTTTGTTCTTATTACAATATATTTAAAGAAAAATTAATTAATTTACAATTAGATCGTTAGGAAAAATTTACAATTAGATCGTTAAGAAAAATTTACAATTAAATTGTTAAAAACGTTACTCAATGAGAAATAAATAAAAGATAAAACCATGGAAGTATTATAGATAATATATATATAATAATAATATCTATAATACTCCCATGATAAAACTAAGACATTTTTGTTAATATAAAAAGAACGCAGAGACTCGCAGAAGACCATTAGGTCTTGTCATCAAGAACCGCTCGTAAATTAAAACTTCATAAAATTCTATATATATATAAAGTTAAGTGCATATATAGTTAATCACATTTAAGTGCATGTTCTTATAATTATTTAACAGAATAAACATAAACTAAAATAATAGATTAAATTAATAAAGTTTAAAAATATGACAATATTTTTATCTATCTATTATCATGTGACAAAATGAATTCTTTAAGCTTATTTCTGAATGAAAAATAACTCCATTGCAGAGAAAAACTAAAATGTTTTAAAATTATTTTGTTCCAAAGAAAAGCTCCTCGAAAAAAAATACTAGATTTTCCAAAATTAGTCTGGAAAAAATGGTTGACGAATTAAATTATCATTTCTTAAATTGTATTTATTTTTATATTTCAGCGTGTATAAATTATGGAAAAAAACTGGGGAAGAGTTAGTTTTACATTTATACATAAAACAAAGAATATTAAAAACATTCAGCTGATATATTTTAAGAATTTTCATTTCAAATAAAAGAGACTTGGCATGAGTAAATCTCTATTAAAAATTAATAAGACGAGCAACATGCTTCTGTTGAAGATAAAGATGCTCCAGTTTACATTTATTGACATTGCATCAAGCAATATTTGAATAGTTTAAATGACACTGGATAAAAAAGAAATATAATTGAATTAGACTACGTTTATTTAACACACCTATAGCTTTATACAATACTCCTATACTTTTAGCAATTTTATTACACAAGAATTTAATATGGTGTTTCCAACTAAGGTTTTCATCAACATAGATACCCAAAAAATTAGCACTAATTTATCTAAAAAACGCATCTCAAATAACGTATGCGTTGACATACTAACTACTGCATATATCACTTTGATAACAACGGCGCTACCGATAAAACAAAGATCAGGGCGCTTAGCTTGTGTTAACAAGCAGGCAATCAGGTGATTATCTTGAAAATGCGACAAATCTCCATATTGTTTATATTAATGATGTTTACAAGATGCATTTTTGATATTCTTTTAATACTAATGAAGTATTCTATAAATTTTTTTTTGAACATTTTAAAAAGTAAATTAAAATGTTTTAACTCATTGTAACTTAACTGTAACAAACTTTTCTCTTTTAGTTTTAATAGAAGCAATAACAAACTGTGAAATGAATGTTTTATTTCCATCAAGTGTCATGTATATTGGATCAAAACCTATTACTTGCTTTAGAATGTTCTAATTTCTATCAAAGAAAATGTTTGTAGAATACTAAAAACTGGATAATTGCAACCTAATTATTTCTCACTAGTGAAATCTCTTTTTCAATATTTGATTTGTTAACTGAATACTCAAATGTATGATTAGGGTAGGGTGGGGCAAGATGCCCCCCTTTAACAAACTTTATCGTATATAAAAATTTTTTTACATTTTCTTGTGTTTTTTTTTTTTTAATATTAAAGTTTACTTATAAGAGAAGACATTGGTAAGATAAAATAACTACTTTGTTACTGTTGATAAACTTTAAAATCAAAAAAAAAAAAACTTGTGCCAGAAGACATCTTGCCCCAGTGGTGGGGCAAGATGCTCTAAGGATTTAAAGAAAGAAAGCTTTTCACGCGTTATTCCCCAAACCATTAAAACAGTTGTTAAAAATAACTTAAAGTTCTTAAAAATAAAAGCCCTTATTATTATTTTTATTTACTCTTTACATTTTATTAAAACAACTGAAATATTAACACTGCAAATAAATGCTATGCAGTTATTCTATACAATTGTCTTGAAGATAAATAACGTCTTTTTTAATTATTAGCAATAAATAACTAAAATAAATGGTCTAATAACGATGTATATACATGACTATGATTCACAGTAGTAGCATAAGTCTGAATCATCTGGACCACACGAGAGTGGTACCAAGATGTACATTTAGTACATTGTGTCCAATCATCAAATGGGGGCACATTATAAGCACAAGAGCATAAAGTAGTATCAGTAATAAAACATTGAGAGGCTTTCTGCTTTTTAGACTTCTTTGGTTTTTTTGTCCTCAAATTTACTGATTTCTTTTTTTGCTTGATTACCTTATTAAGTGCAGCTTTTTCTTTACGCAATATTGCTTCTTGTTGCTTTTCTTTTACATTGTTTTCATGTTCTTCTAATCTCTTCTTGAAAGGCGAAGAAGTAAGATTTTCAGCTGATTCTGTCTTTCTTTTACGCTGTCTTAATACAGTAATTTTAGGACGTGGGGAAATCTTTTCCAAAATATTAGGGGCGGATTTAAGGCCAAGATGCTCATCAACAACTGGCAAAACTGCATCATTTGATTGTGCTGGTTCTTTCGTAACAGTCTTCATTTTTGAGGTAACAGTTGCTGTGCTTATGACATCTGGCAACTGAATAGGTGCAACAAGAGGTATACTAGGCAAATCACTTGATTGCTGACAGCTTTCCAATGGTATAGCTTCATCAGTGAGCTAAGCTGCATCAAAGGCTTCATCGTTAAAAATAAGCTCATTTATTGGGTATAAACCAGAGCATCTAAATCCATTGATTGCTTTGTCAATATTTGCAGTAAAGTTATAGGCAGTTGTAAAAATACCTGCCATGTCAAAAAATGAAATTCTACGCCCCTGATGCGATAACATCCAGTTGCTTGCTGCAGTATTGCAACCAACTTTCAATGGTTTGAAAAATGTACGGTCTAAAGGTTGCATTTTGTGTGTACAATGAGGTGGAACAGTTATGAGGTGAATCCCATTGTTGCGACAAAAGTTAATGGCTTTAAGTGTTTTGTGACTATGATGACCATCAAGTACAATTAATTGCTCATTATTTTAGATGCATGAGTCACAGAAACAAAATGTGTTAACCATTCGATGAATAAAGATGAATCTGTCCATCCACTGGAGCTAACTCTAACATTTGACCCTGAAGGTGCATCAAAAGCCAGGCTATCAGTCATTCGCTTATGGGGGAATATAAATAATGGTGGGACATAAACACCACTTGCACTCATTGCACACACGACAGTCACAGTAGCACCTCTTTCTCCATTAGTTATTTTTGAAACTTGTCGTTTTCCCTTTGTTGCAATTATTTTTCCTGGCTTATGGACATTTGTTATTCCAGTTTCATCCATATTCCAGAGCTGTTTGGCTGAAAACTTATGTTCCTCAAATAATGACTTGTATACTGAAAAAAACTGATTTAACTTTGGTTTATTGAAGTCAACAGCTCTGCTTACACTGGTGGCTTGTGGGATTCGAATAGAAAGTTGTGGGTTGCGAGACATAAATCCTTGCAGCCAATCCTTTCCTGCCATTTTTGATTCATTATTAAAAGGATTTTCAATTCCCATTTGTTTAGCAAAATCATATGCTAGGCAACGTATATCTATTGTTGTCAAGCCAAATAATGCTCTTTCCATAATCTGAACTTGTGTTACAATGTTTAATTCAAAATCTTTACTAAATACAGGAGATTTACCACCCAGAGATAAACCACCAACTACCTTTACTTTTCCATCTTGATGACGTTGTAATGTTTTTTTGTTAATACTAAATTCTGATGCAACATTTTTCAGACTGCAGTCCATCTCCATAGCTTGTAACGCTGACTTTATCCTATTATTTGTTGCACCTCTCTGTGTTTTTCGCACATAATTTCTCACCATTATTTAAATTGTTTAAATATGTTTCTAAATAAAAATTTTAAAATTAAATTATATAAACATATAAACACATGCAAAGTATTATACAATTATTTAATATACTATTGTTTCAAACATTACCTTACATTCATAAATTAACTCTTTTTAAGTTAAATAAGAACTTACTTAAGTTATATGCATACAATTTTTGCACAAAGTTACCCAAGAATTATTAATAACAATGGTATTATTATTTTTTTAATTTATTATTGTTATTATTATTATTTACATTCAATTGCTGATCATTAATTTAATATAATACAACTTTATTTCCCCAAATGCAAAGCAAATTTTAAAAATGTATTTATAATACATTTATATATACATTTATAAATAATTTATAAATGTTTTACAAGTGTGGATTGAATTACAGTAACTGCATGTAATACAACTTCACACTTCACTTTATTTAGCATACATATTATAACATTTTAAAAATATATAAAATTATTTTGAAAAATTATTTATATATATGTATAATAGTTATCAACACATAAACCAACATGTAAACAAAGTCAATAACTAAATTAGTAAACGTTATTATGTTCTAAACACACTTTTAAAATGGTAGAAATTCCGTAAAACCACAAGACTAGAAGCCCTCCGTGGGCATCTTACCCCACGTAAACGAGGACATCTTGCCTCATATGTAGTGAGTGCAACTTTAATACAAATAAAACTAATTTTGTTGCTTAATTAAAAACTTTTTTTTCTATATATTATTGTGGGACTAATTCTGTATAAAAAAAACTATTTTTTACCTTCATCGCATAAGTATTGCCAGTCCAATAAACATTTGAAGTTAGAAGCAACTTACTAACAAAATACTCAAAAAAGTTAAAAATCTATTTAGACCTTAACTAATAACGATATTTAAACTATTTTTTGTTCCGTGATATTGTTTTAACTATATTAATATTATAATAGAGGAATAAAACATTACTATTCTATGATACCCTCACAAAAGCAAAAAAGACTTCTTGCCCCACGGGTCATCTTGCCCCACCCTACCCTAATGGATTTTAACATAAGTAAAAAAAGTGATATGCACATTGATTATGTAAAAAAGAACCCACATCAGAAATACACTGAACATACGTTGGACACTATCTCAGGGCCGACGACACGGGTTTCGAAGAGAAAAAAATAGTTCCATTAGAAAAAAAGTGTGTATGTGTGTGTGGGAGGGGGGAGGGCACGTGCCCCTGACCCCTCCTCCCCCCTGGTGTTGTCGGCCCTGTCTCTAGCTTGCATATTAGTTTACAGGTTTTTTTGAAATCAAAAAAAACAAAAAGACTTAATTTAAATGATGAATGCTAAAACTTAGTTATATAATAAAATGCCTAAAAATTGCTTTCACTTGTTTTCAAATAAAATAATTTTATGTTTAGCCAGTTTCAACTTTTTTATTTTTGAGGTACTCTGTTATATGTGCTCTCTCAAAACTAACTCAAAGTTTCAGTTTTTACTTTGTAAATTTTAGCCGCGTTTGCTCCCCTTAATTTTTGTTTCACCCTTCCTCCCCCCCCCCATCCTATATAACTAAGGTCACATATATAGATATATATATATATATATATATATATATATATATATATATATATATATATATATATATATATATATATATATATATATATATATATATATATATATATATATATATATATATATATATATATATATATATATATATATATATATATATATATATATATATATATATATATATATACACACCAGATATATATATATAAAAGCTATTGAAGCATCATTTAACTACATTTTTTACTCACTTTACATCACTTTACTCACTTTACATCACTTAACTACATTTTAATTTAATTTGTTTAACTGAAACCTGGTGTTTACATGCAGATTTTTAAAATATCTCAAATCTCCATCTCCCAGGTTTTGATCCAGTAATTTTAGAACGAAGTACAAATAAGCGAGGAGGAGGAGTTTTATTTTTTGTTAAAAATGACCTTCTATATAAAGTTCGAAGCGACATGTGTGTTTCTGATGAAAACAAAGAGATTTTAACAATAGAACTTATCAATAAGCGTTCAAAAAATATACTAATAAGCTGTTGTTACAGGCCACCAACTGGAAGAATTAAAAACTTTGGCAATTTTTTACTAAATAGCATAATAAAGAAAACTGATCTTGAAAAGAAAAAAATTACTTGATCGGGGATTTCAACATAAACTCCTTTGATTATTATGAAAATCAAAGATCGAGAAAATTTTTTAATGGTTTATTTGAAACTGGAACAATACCTTTAATTAATCGCCCGACTAGAATCACAAGTCATTCATAATCATTAATTGATAACATTTTAACAACCGATTTTTTTAATAAGTTGCTAAAAAAGGGAATTATAAAAACCGATGTTTCCGATCACTTCCCGATTTTTTTTTCTATATGTGTTAATTTAAAAAAAGAGAAGCAGGGAAAGTTATTAATAAAAAAACGGCTTATCAACAATAATAATTTAAATTCTTTCAGAGAACAATTATCACATATAGATTGGGGTTATATTAATTTTAATGATAATATCAACATAATCTACGACAATTTTTTCAAAACTTTTTACCAAGTGTATGATTCCAACTTTCCTTTAATTGAAATAGTTTTAAGCGATAAAGAAATGTCATCTCCCTGGATTACTAAAGGTATCAGAAAATCATCAAAAATTAAGCAGAAGCTGTACATTAAATACCTAAAATCAAAATCAGAAAAACATAAACAAAATTATAAAACTTATAAAAACTTATTTGAAAAGCTTCGCAAAAATGCAAAAAAAAACTACTATTTAAACTTGCTTAAGAAATATAAGCACAACTCAAAACGCGTCTGGCAAATTATGAAGGAGGTGTCTGGAAAACTTAAACCAAATAAAAATTTACTCCCAAATTTTATACAAATTGAAAACAAATTAATAAATGACCCAAATGATATTGCATTTGAATTTAACAAGTTTTTCTCCACTGTCGGGACAAAATTAAGCGATAGTATTTCATTCATTAAAGATAAATCTGTTGATGAGTTTGAAACATCAATAAGTCTAAACCTAAATTTTACTGAGTTAGCTTTTAAAGAATTTGAGGTTGCTTTTAAGTCATTAAAACGAAATAAAGCTACTGGGTATGATGATATTAACACAAATATTGTGATTGATTCAAACGATGTTATAAAAGATATTCTTTATAAAATCTTCAGAGCATCTATTTCACAAGGGTCTTTTCCAGATAAACTAAAAATAGCGAAAGTAACTCCAATCTTCAAGACAGGGGATCGTACAAATATAACAAATTATCGCCCTATTTCGGTTCTTCCAGTTTTTTCAAAAATTTTAGAAAGAATAATGTGCAACCGAATCTACTCTTATCTTGTTGAAAATAAAATTCTATACGAAAACCAACTTGGTTTCAAAAAAAATAATTCAACCGAGCATGCCATTCTTTAACTTACGCGCAATATAACCGACTCATTTAAAGACTCTTGTTTTACACTAGGAGTGTTGTCCAAGGCATTTGATACCGTCAATTATCAAATCCTGTTAAAAAAACTAACATCATATGGTATTAAAGATAAAACCCTATTATGGTTTGAAAGTTATCTTACTAACCGTAAACATTTTGTTTACAATAAAGATTCTATATCTCATCTATTAATGAATATAACATGTGGTGTTCCACAAGGATCCATACTTGGTCCTCTTATTTTTTTAATATACATAAATGATCTTCATAAATCATCAAATTTAACAACAATAAATTTTGCAGATGACACAAATTTGTTTTTGTCTCATAAAGATAATAATATGCTTTTTACAAATATGACAAATGAATTAAAAAAAGTTTCTGTTTGGTTTAAACAAAATAGATTGTCTCTAAATATAGAAAAAACTAAATGGACACTTTTTTATCCACCTTTAAAATACCAGAAACTGCCCCATATCATGCCAGACCTTCTAATTGATAATATAATAATAAAAAGAGAAAAAGTTACTAAATTTCTTGGAGTATATATTGATGAAAACCTATCTTGGAGAAATCATATTGATAATACCTCCAACAAAATTGCTAAATGCATCGGAATTCTCTATAAAGCAAGAAATATATTAAGTAAACACCAGTTAACACAATTATATTATTCATTTATACATTGTCATATAAACTACGCGAATATTATATGGGGAAGCACTCACAGAACAAAGCTAAAATCTCTTTACCTTCATCAGAAACACGCAACTCGCGTAATAAATTTTCAAAATTGGTTTTTTCACACGAAACAACTTTTTAAAGAAATGAATATTTTAAATGTATATCAACTAAATGTCTTTAATATTTTATGTTTCATGTTTAAATGTAGAGAAAATTTGTCGCCAAATGTATTACAAAATTTTTATTGTATGAAACCTAAAAACAAATATAATTTTCGAATTAATAACAGTCTTATTGCCCTTTTTTGTCGTAAAAGCAAAGGCCAGTTTTTTGTTTCTTACCGAGGTCCTTATCTCTGGAACAAAATAGTCTTACCAAATTTTGATTTTTCAACCCAAATGACTTTTGCTTCATTCAAACAGAAACTTAAAAAAATTGTATTTTTAATTGAAAATATCTTGATTTATTTTTAATTGCCTTTTTTTTTATTTTGTTTTTGTATATTATTTGGTTTAAAATTTGATCTTGACTTTTTAACATTTTATCTTGGTTTTTAAATATTTTTGCATAGAGGTGTATTATTATTTCACTACAGACATTGCATTTTTATTAAAAGTTAACCAAATATTGTAAAGGGCTTCATGACAAGAGTCTCATGATCTTCTAGAAGTCCTGTCGTTAATAATGTAAAAAATTGTAAAATATATTTAGTTATTGTAATATTAAACATTTTTTATTTAAATAAAAATTAACACTTTTTTGTATAACAGTTTAATGAACTTCTTCCGTAATGAACTGTTTCGCAAGTTTCTTTTCGTATAGAGTTATTACGGAATTATTGTTTTTTTTTTTTTCGTATAACGTGTTATGGAAGGTGAATTTGCGCAAGTACAACTTCCGCAATAGCAACTTGAAATACGGAAGATACAAATGCGAAAGTTTTTGTTTACGGCAAACAAACCTACTATACTATAGCTTCACTTATCTTTTAACTCACGTTTTTCAGCAACAAAAAAACTATAAATTATAATTTTTGCCCTCGTATTGTTATTTATACTTACTATTATGCGGATAAGAATAATTTGTTATTCTTATCCGCATAAATAGCTATTTATTCATTCAACATCAGGCTACCTCATTTATGATAATTTAAAAAAGAATCAACGGGTGACGAGCAAAAGCATCTAAACAAACACGTTTGTTACCCACGTGTCAAAAATAACCTGCGTTGCCTAAATAACTGAATGTTTTACGCTGTTTTAAGCACGTTTTTTTGTTTTGGTATATTTAAAGTATTATTATTTTGGTATATTTCAACATTATATTCCTCATTATAAGATAACTATGCTTCTTGCTGAGCTATCTTTTTTTTTTTTTTTTTTTAACTCTTTTTAATAGTTAGTTCTATTAGGTCGGTAGAAATTAATCTGTTAAACTGCTATTTCTTGATTGTCATATAAAATTCATTATTTTCCATAGAATTTTAATTTAGCTGGAGCACTTTTGCTCAGCTCGGAAAGTATTGCAATCTCAATATATTTTATATTGATGAATACCTAACAGTGGTCGGATTATAACCAGAAAATACGCATTTAATTTTCCCTTGCGTTTTTTTTTTTGGAAGTTTTATTTAATTTCATAACCTCAACGGTTTAAATTTTCAGTTGTAACCATTTTTTAAGAGCAGTATATATATTTAACATCTTTTGTGCCTGCTAATATAACCAGTCCATAGTCAATTAGTTCGCTTTATTTGTTTTTAAAGGCCTCTGTTAGGCCCCCAAAAATTCAAATTTTATAAAATAACATGCTTAATTAACTTTACAAATGAAGAGGAAAAATTCTATAGCCAATTAGCCTCAGCCACTTTAACTGTTATACAGCTGTTTAAATTTTGAACTAAATCAAACAATATTTAATTGATATATTACTTTACAACTTCAGAACAACTAAACAAAAAGAAAAACATTTATTGTAGTCTAAACTATCATAAAGTTTTTTTTTTTTTTTTTTTTAAAGTATCTCGCTTTAAAATCTTATTAAAAATTTTCAATATTAAAAACTGAACATTGTATTTAATTTTTAAAGGAAGCAAAAATATTCTCTATATTATAAATAGCGTTATAAATAAATATTAAAAAAGTAAGAAATAAATTTCAAATAGATAATTTTATACTGTAAGATCATTAATTGTCTTCACTCGTTTCAACAGTTTGAGAAACTGCATAATGTAAAAGATCATGCATATCATCAGCAACTTCAGATCCTGTAGATTCAATAGTTTCCTCATTGCCAGGGATATAACCATTTTCATAATATTCATGTTCAGTTTGATTTTCAACAACTGTAGGAATGGCATGAGCAGCAACACTTAAGAGCTGTTCATAAGTCTCTTGATTATAATTACTCACAACATATGATTCAACTTGACGTAGTAAATCTTGAGAAATCATATCTTGTCCAATCAAAGTATTTCCTTGAATTTGAGAATCGTGAACATTATTATGAGAGTACTCTTGATTTACATCAGAATATTCCTGATTGGCATCAGAACCTTCGACATATATTTCATTTTCTTCGTTCGATTCTACATAAATATTTTCGTCCTGAAGGCCGGAAGCTTCTAAATATACATGTGCTTTATCTGAAATATCTCTTATATCTTCTTCGTGAACATATAAAACACTGCCATTATCATCTTGAACCATGGCAACACTTTCACTTTGTTCACTAATAAAATTATGCTCTTGTTCATTTTCAATGTATTCGTGTTCTGATTGGTTATCTGTTTGCTCCTTTTTCTCTATTGATTGTGAACAAGTGGAAATATGAGGGATAACATAGTTTCCTAGAGTTCCAGACTTGTCTTGATCAGACATTATATTAATTATATGACCGTAAGTTGTAATAATTGGCATATCATTATCAGAATTCGTAACTATCACTTTTTGAGAGTCTACTGAATTACTAATATTGTGATCAATCAGTGTTTGAAGCACCCTTTCTGCTTCATTCTTCTCAAAAATAGTTTTTTCTGAGATTCCCTTTTCACTATTATTTGTATTATTTTTAACTAGAGTACGAATGTAGAAGCCTTTATTTTGACTCACATTGTCTGCTATTGTCTGGCTAATAAAACGCAGTTTTCTTTGAACTTCAGCATTATCTTTGTCACCTCTAATATTCCCAAGTGAAATAGAAACATTAGTACCTCTAATTTTAAAAGTATTATTGTCACTATCTGAACTATTTTCAGAATTACGAGGATAATCTGCATAAATTTCTACAACATGATCTTCTCCAGCGTGTGATTTCTGATGGCTAATAAGATTTGAACGTTGTGTAAATGCTTTGTTGCAAGTTCCGCATAAAAAGGGTTTTTCTCCAGTGTGTACCCTCATATGATTTGTGAGATTAATGTTCTGAGCAAACAATTTGTCACAGTATGTACATTTAAAAGGACGCTCACCAGTATGAATTCGAGTATGTCGCTTCAGATTGCTACTCTGTCGAAAGTGGAGATTACATACATCACACTTAAATGGTTTTTCTCCTGTATGAATACGGATATGGCGTATAAGTGTTGTTTTATCACAAAATGACTTTTGGCACACAGAACAATGAAATAATCGTTCTCCACGATGAATTTGTAAGTGAATATTTAGAGTACTACGATGACAAAAAGATTTATCGCAAAGGTCACACTGGAATGGCTTAACACCTGTATGCTGGGTCATATGACTTTGTAGAACACTTTTTTCAAAAAATGCTTTATCGCACACTTCACATTGAAAAGGTCTAACATTAGTATGATGTCGCATGTGAATTGTCAAATGTGTATTTCTCCGAAATGCTTTGTTACATTCTGTACATTTAAATGGACGCTCACCAGTGTGTACCATAACATGTTTTTTTAAAGTATCCATATGAATGAAAGCTTGATCACATTCTGGACATTTATGCGGCTTTACACCAGCATGAATTTTAACATGTGAAGCAAGATTTGATTTAGCACAAAAAGTTTTCTCACATATGTCACATTTGAAAGGACGTTCACCAGTGTGCAACTTTACATGACTTCTTAAATTAGATTTATGAGCAAATGCTTTGTCACATTGATCACATTGGAATGGTTTTTCACCAGTATGAGAACGCATATGATTGTGTAACACATTTCTTCGTACAAAACCTTTATGACATATCTCACATTGAAATGGTTTTATTCCATCATGAGATGTAATTATATGGTCTCTTAGATAATCACGACGTTTAAACTCTTGATCACAATCATGACATTGAAATAATTTTTCTTTTTGCATTTTGTTTGTATTTGGTTCATCAGAATCCAAAACTACTTTATTCGAGTCATTACCTGCAATGCTAATAATTTCAGCTGAAGAAATAAGAGAATTACTGCATGCTAAGTTAATATTTTCTTCTTTAAAAGTTTCAGCTAAAATATGATTTTCACTTTTTAAATTATTAAAAGGAACATGCTGAGAGCAAGGCTCTGTTTCATTTCCACTATTTGAGTTAAGGTTATTTTCGACAACACAGTTTTTTGGTTCAGGTTCATTTTCTAATGTACCTAATAAGGGATTAGAATTATTTGGTAATAAAAGACAAACATTTTGGTTTTTTTTTGTAGCTGGTGAAAGTAAAGAAGTATGTGGCTTATACTCTTCCGCAGCTTTAAGTCTGTTTTTCTCTTGAACGTGTACTTTCATATGAATTTTAAAGTGAAGTTTTCGAATGAAAGACTCTCCACATTGCTGACAAGAAAATTGTGTTTTGTTGTTGTGGATTTTTTTTCTTGGTGTTTCAATTTTTGGTACTTTTGTTGCAGACTTTTTAATTTTGATAGAGGTTTCAACAGGTGTATTTCTATTTAAATTATTTTCTTTCTCTTTTTTTGTATCTGTAATTAAATCAGCATAAATTTCTTTTCGAAGTCTTTTAGGATATGTTTTAGTAGGAATAATTGATCGCACTTTCTTATGATCATATACTTCATCCATCAAGTTAATATTTTTATTTATAACTGAGTTTTTTATAGAATTTTTTTTATGTAAACTTTTATCATTTTGACTTATTTTGTTTAATGTTGATTCAAAAATAGTAGAATCTATTGAAGCATTATCTTTGAAACACAATTCATTTGTCTTGATGTTCTGAAAATGTATAGCATCTTTGTTTATTGAATTGCTAAAGCCACTGATTGTGCCCAAATCTTCACAAGCATCATTCATTTTTAGTTTTACTAATAATAATAAAAAAAAAAACATGAACAATTTAAGTTTAAATTTATAGATTATAATTTTCCTGGTTGTATTAAAATAAAAGGTAAAATTATTAAACAATCTTTATCTCAAAAAAAAGTTTTTATTACTATTAAAAAAACTATATATATATATATATATATATATATATATATATATATATATATATATATATATATATATATATATATATATATATATATATATATATATATTATATATATATATATATATTTATATATATAGTAAAAACTGTGATTGAGACATATGAGGAACTTTTTTTGAAAACATTTCCAATATATACACACATAAACACTTACAGAGGGCGCATCTCTGATTTTTTTTAGTATTTAGATTTTAGAACTTCCAGATAAGTTCAAAACTCCAAAATCTTTTTATACGTTTATCATAAAATAATTGCACAAAAATGCACTAAATAAAATCTAAAATTTAATAATATATTTAAAAAAACATTCAAATTTATTAATTAATATTGCAAATTTTTAAATTTTTAAAAGTTACAATTATGTAAAGTTTACTTTACACAATAAGGTTGCAAACAGATATATATAAAGATCAACATATTAAAAACTACTTTTAAGCCATATATATGTATTTTTTTCAATTTCAATTCACCTTCTTAAGACCATAAAGGCCAATGAAAAGAGGGTATGAAAGGGTATGAAATGATGGTATGAAAGGGTATGAAATGAGGTATGAAAGGGTATGAAATGAGGGTATGAAAAAAAAAAAAAAAAAAACAATGAAAGAGGGTACTTTTAGTTGGTTTTAGAGGTTACAAACCTCTCTCAACTCTATAACTCAGAAACACGAACCTTGATAAACAAGGCTGCTGTGCAGAGAAACAAGTAGGAGTACTATCACACAGTAGGCCAAACAATGGACATTACTCAAAAATCAATGTTACTAAAATAAATTTAAGTTAGTTGTTCAGGCTTTCACAGGAAGACGTGCGATTTCATGTCTTTATATGACCACACACAAAAAAAATGTTTTAACGATTCGAACATGGCATATTGTTAAAATTTAAAAACGCGCTACAAAAACTTACTAAACTTATCTGAAAAAAAATTTAAAAAAATAATAAATATTAACGAAAGAGAAAATAAAAAAAAAAATTTAGTTAAAGCAAAAACACAAAAAAATAAATATATATAAAGCAACTAAAACAAAACTCATCAAACTAAAGTGCTTAGTCTATTTAATTTACGCATTAAAAAACCTTTTTAATCTTTGTTTCAACATTTTTATATATTTTTTATTTGTTCTATGTTCAAAAGTTAAATATTTCTCATAAAAAATACATAGTTATGTAAATAAAAAAAAAAAAAAAATTATAAAAACTTTTTTTTTAAATTAATTAGAAGTGTTTTTTATTTTACTTCATTAAAAGCGTTTCGATAATATAAAAGCATTTAAGATCAAACTTATTAAATTGTAACAGTTTTTTAAAACTTTTTTTTTAAAGAAATTTTGTTTATTTTTTAAATGCATTAACTTTAATCATTCTTATATTTAAATTCATTAAAGAGACTTTTGTAGTCGTAGAATGTCATCGTTTATAAAAACAAAACAATTTTTTTATTTTTTAATAAGATTTATTTTAGAAATGAACACTTAAACAATCTATGTTTTAAGTTAAAAAATATATACAACTGTCAATTATATTTAAAAAACAAAACTTTTTTTCAGTAAATTGTTACTTTATTTAAAATCGTTTCGCTAATATAAAAACATTTTTTAAGAAGTTTTGATGTAATTAATTTTACTTTTAGAATATTTTTTATTTAGCGCGTTTCTAAAATGTTTTTAGAATTAGCCACGGTCAAACCGTCATAGCAAAACGTAACTTGTGTGGTCATATAAAGACGTGAAATCGCACGTCTTCCTGTAAAAGTCTGTTGTTATTGAAAGCAAAATAAATTTCCAGTTCATTAAAAAAAAAATTAATTCAAAAACATGATTCGTTTTGGAAATATACAAGTTAGAAAAATGCAAATTTGTTGCAAAAGATATGTAATAGGTATAAATGATACATATAAGTCATTTTTGGCATTGTATAAGAGAAAATGTCACTATATAAGCAGTGCAAATGTGGTAAGTGTATGTAGAAACAGATAATGTGGTAAGTGTATGTAAAACATCTTAGACTGCAGTTTATGGAAATGTGAATTGTTAACTTCATAAATTATAGCACAATTTTTTTTTACATGTTATGCCTAATGAAACAACTAAAATTTAGCAAAATTTTAGTGTTTTTATCAGAAAAAATAATTTTTCAAAAAGTGTCAAGTTGGTACTAGTAAAGCCAAATATTTTTAACTCCTATAACAAAGAAGAGTAAGATGCTTTTTAGCTAAATTGTGCCAACTTAGCACTTTTAAACAAAAATGTAAAAGAATGACCCTACCCCTTTAGCTTAAATTTTTGTAAAATATATTAAAAAGTATTAATGCAAATAGTTTTACATTAATTTTTACATATTTTTATAAAAGAAACATGTGTTTAGCAAAAATTAGTCTAAATTAAAAATTAGTCTAAAAAAAAAAGTCTAGAAAGTAATGACTAAGATCAATTTTTGACCAACACCTCTACTCTCCCCCTAGCCCTCTTTTCTATTGATTTTTTTTTTTAAATTTAATCCAAATTTAATCTAGTTAGTACAACCATTAATAATAAAAAAATATTGCAGCATTGAAATCTGTTTTAAAATGAACGAATTGCAAAAGTTAAAATCAAAACTTTGTGTTGAACATAGTAATAATATAATAGTTTTACTTATCTCATAAACCTGTTTATATTTTGAATTGCATTTTAAGTTCAAATCATTTTGTTTGAAAAAGTTATTAGACAATGAATCAACAAAAATACTTTTATATAGTTTTAAAGAAAAAAACTTTTAAACTTTTTAAATTTTTTTAAAGATAGAAGCAAGAAAAATAAAGCAATTAAATCATTACAATAGAATAACTTTAATTAAACCATTTGCAAAAAGAAGATTTTAATTAAACCATTTGCAAAGAGAAGATTTTAATTAAACCATTTGCAAAGAGAAGATTTTAATTAAACCATTTAGCAAAGAGAAGATTTTAATTAAACCATTTGCAAAGAGAAGATTTTAATTAAACCATTTGCAAAGAGAAGATTTTAATTAAACCATTTAGCAAAGAGAAGATTTTAATTAAACCATTTGCAAAGAGAAGATTTTAATTAAACCATTTGCAAAGAGAAGATTTTAATTAAACCATTTAGCAAAGAGAAGATTTTAATTAAACCATTTGCAAAGAGAAGATTTTAATTAAACCATTTAGCAAAGAGAAGATTTTAATTAAACCATTTGCAAAGAGAAGATTTTAATTAAACCATTTGCAAAGAGAAGATTTTAATTAAACCATTTGCAAAGAGAAGATTTTAATTAAACCATTTGCAAAGAGAAGATTTTAATTAAACCATTTGCGAAGAGAAGATTTTAATTAAACCATTTGCAAAGAGAAGATTTTAATTAAACCATTTAGCAAAGAGAAGATTTTAATTAAACCATTTGCAAAGAGAAGATTTTAATTAAACCATTTAGCAAAGAGAAGATTTTAATTAAACCATTTGCAAAGAGAAGATTTTAATTAAACCATTTGCAAAGAGAAGATTTTAATTAAACCATTTAGCAAAGAGAAGATTTTAATTAAACCATTTGCAAAGAGAAGATTTTAATTAAACCATTTGCAAAGAGAAGATTTTAATTAAACCATTTAGCAAAGAGAAGATTTTAATTAAACCATTTGCAAAGAGAAGATTTTAATTAAACCATTTGCAAAGAGAAGATTTTAATTAAACTATTTGCAAAGAGAAGATTTTAATTAAACCATTTGCAAAGAGAAGATTTTAATTAAACCATTTGCAAAAAGAAGATTTTAATTAAACCATTTGCGAAGAGAAGATTTTAATTAAACCATTTGCAAAGAGAAGATTTTAATTAAACCATTTGCAAAGAGAAGATTTTAATTAAACCATTTAGCAAAGAGAAGATTTTAATTAAACCATTTGCAAAGAGAAGATTTTAATTAAACCATTTGCAAAGAGAAGATTTTAATTAAACCATTTGCAAAAAGAAGATTTTAATTAAACCATTTGCAAAGAGAAGATTTTAATTAAACCATTTAGCAAAGAGAAGATTTTAATTAAACCATTTAGCAAAGAGAAGATTTTAATTAAACCATTTGCAAAGAGAAGATTTTAATTAAACCATTTGCAAAGAGAAGATTTTAATTAAACTTATTCATAATTTTAAGTATTATAAAAAAAGTTATCTTACAAAAGATTTTTAGAAAGACATGGAAAATCAGTTTCAAATGTTTAAATTTATCATAAAAAATTTATGCCTACTAAAAAAATTTACACATTTAATTTACACAAAATACGTTTATTTTTAACGATCATTATAATTAATTTTTTTATTTCAAGTCTTTGTGTAAAATAAAAACGTTTAAAAAGATCAACAGTTAATATTCATAACAACAGTTATTCATAACGTAACTATTTTTTTATTGCATTTAAATTTCAAAACAGCAGTGGTCAAAATATAAAGAAAAAAAAATATTAGCGTTGAAATAAAAAAAAGATTGCTGTTTATATATCTAAATTACTAATAAATTAATAAAGAATTCTAAAAAAAGTGCTTATTTTAGAAGCATTTTCTTTTTAAACGTAAAATAAAAACAGTTTCTCAAAAGTTGTATTTATTTTTTTTGAAAGTTTTATTTTCATAGTAAAAAAAAAACTTGAAAAAAAAATTATTTTTTTAAATTGAGTTTTTTTTTTATCTTTCAAAATAATGGTTTGGCTCTGATTTGGGTCTTATTATTTTTTTACCAATACTGATTCCATGAAAAAGTTAGCACAATTTTAAGTTTTATGGTTTTATATTTTCAAAATTTTAATAATTAGGTATTTCATTGGTATCAGACTTTTCCCAGGTACCGCCACACAAAATTTTCCCCTAGAATAGACATTCTAGGGAAAAATAGAATAGGTGGTACTGCCGAATAGAGAAATAGAATAGGGGGTACCGCCGCATAAATTTTTTCCTTAGAATAGGCATTCTAGAGAAAAAAATTTGCGTGGCAGTACCCCCTTGTTAATGCAAACTTTAGTGGAAAATCAGAATACAGTCAACACTGTCGAAAACGGTCTAGAATAGCCCCTGAATATTAATGTACATGTACATGCTGATTCTAACCATCCACCTAACATAATAAAAAATCTTCCAAAAAATATCAAGTTAAAATTGTCCACTAACTCATTAAGTGAAGTTATTTTTAATAAATCGATACCTCTTTAAGAAGATGCATTAAAGCAATTGGGATACATCTGTAAGATGGCATACAAATCAAGCATAAAAATGTTTCAAAAAATAACCACAAACGAAACATAACCTGGTACAATCTCTATTTAGTAAAAATGTTACAACCAAAACTGGTCAACACTTTGTAACTCTAATTGACCAGTATTTTCCTAAAAACCTCACAAAATTCCTAAAAACCTCACAAAATTCCTAAAAACTACACAAAATATTTAACAGAAACACAATTAAGATAAGCTACTGCTACATGCCAAACATTAAATCTATTATCAACTCACATAACAAAAATATTTTAAATGGTGATGAAAAGTTATCAGAAAAAACCTGCAATTACATTAAAAAATCTCTTTGAACAAACTTCCCCTGAACAACAATTGCTTGTTTAACAACATAGTTTACTAAGTCACTGTATGCTCAAATAAACAATACAAAGATAAAGGATACATAGCAAGGCTGGAACTAAGTGATCGCAAATTGCAACACCCGGAAATATTTTTGGTTATTAAATTCTTAGTTTATTAAAAATAGTGGAAACCTGTTTTAATGAAATGATCAATTTATCATAGTGCAAAAATGAATAAAAAACAAAACAATAAATTTACTACTGCAAAAATAATAATAGTCAAAACTTACATATTTTTAATGATTGCTTTTTTTAAAGACCTGGTATTTCAAGAAGTATTAATTAAAAAAAAAGTTATAAGAAAAAATTATTATTACTAAAGATCTGAAAAATTTGCCTCCTAATTCTAAAATCAACCAATAAAAAATTACGTTAAAGCTATTTGTGTATTGTATAAAAAAAACATGGAAAGTTTAAGGAATTATTTATTTAAAAATTTACATGTTTTAAATTAGAAATTATTTAATTGATAATAAAAATAAGAACTATAAAGATATATTTTAAAATAAATCATTAAATTTTTTTTTTTTTAAAACAACTATAAAAAGTTTAAAGTAGTATTTCTATATTTTTAAACTCCTCAATCTTCATTTTTGTATACATATCTGTGAGCATTTAATTTATAAGAAAATTTTGAATAAGATTTAAATAAGATATAAAAGTATTTTATATTTTATCTAACGATTATTTTTTTTTTTTTAAATCTTTGAATACCGCTAAATTCCTTTAGACTGTTGTGAGTAGCAGTTGTTTTTTAATAGTTATATCATACTTTATTGTGCTTTATTTTCCTAGTTTTATCTAAAAATTTATAAAATGAATTAAAATGTTAAGGTTTAAATCATAATCTTGAATAGTAAAAAAAATTGTAATAAAAAGTTTTATAACAAGATATTATATAATTTAATATCAATATAAATATTTTTTATTGAATTACAACATTTGCATTTAGTGATCAAAACAGAGTTTATAGTCTTTAAAAAGCTAAAACTTTTAATCAAAAGCCATTTCCAGACATTGCATTTTGCGATCATTTAATTCGAGCCCTGCATTGGGATAAGTGAAAACTCTTTTAAACTACATTATGCAAACCATCTAAAAGTTATATAAGCATATTATTTGGATATACACTATATTTTTCTAGATGCTTTTCTACTTCAAATAAAATTTGGGAGAACTTATCTTATTTGAACAAAGAATGAATTATAAAATTTATAAATGTGTTCTAAAAGTAATAACACTATTATATTGTTATTACTTTTAGAATGCAATTAGTCACTAGAGTGTTAATTCTTTTGTATTCGAAAGTTTATTGTTTTATTTTTTATAACTTTTTCGCTAACAAATTAAAGTTGATTCGCCCCTTGAAAACAAAGAACATGTTTTTGTATAAACTAAGATTTTGAAGACCAGATATTTTTTATGAAGACCAGATATTTTTTCAGATTTTGCATTTCGTGATTGCTTAATTTAATTCTTATTATTATATAAATATATCTAAAAAATACATTGCAATTTATATTTTCGCTTTCCTCTTTAAAAAAATTAAATAAAGGAAAATCATTCTTTTCATTGTTGACTTTAAACTTTTTACAAGTTTTAAAGTTTTTTCTTTGTTCAAACAACATTAGTGATTCCAAACTTTAATTAAAGTAGAAAAGCATCTAGAAAAAATAAAGTTGATATTCAAATATTATTAAAAACTTCAGAAACTTTTAGGAAGTTGATTTGCCCCTTAAAAACAAAGAGCACAGTTTTGCATAAACTAAAATTTTGAAGGCCAGATATTTTTACAGATTTTGCATTTTGCAATCGCTTCGTTCAATCCTGTTTGTTATATTAAATTTTTACAAATATATTTTACAAACATATTGCAGTTTATATTTTTGCTTTCCTCTTTTTTAAAAAAAAGGTTAAATAAAGGAAAATCATTCTTTTTTTTGTAGACCTAAAACTTTTTTTTTTTTTACTTTGCATTATCTAATTTTGCTGCTGATGTAACAACCACTTTAAAGAAACAAAAATAAAAATAAATTATTTAAATTATAAATTTTTATATTTAAATTTATTTTCATTTTATATTTTGTTAGTTTTGCTTTTTTTGTTTTTAAAACTTTTTCCACTATGATTAATATTGCAAAAACTTGCAAACAGCTGTGATCAAGTTGTCTAAAATAAAATACTCTTGCGTGGTCATAAACTGCATGCCTTTCCTGCGAAGGCTTGGAGTTGGAATTTACTCTTGGAGAAAAGAAAAAGTTTATAAAGCAAGAAAACATTTGACAGACAACTTAAAAGATTGCAAATTTTATGAATAAGTAAAGCAAGAGAGGGCATTCTATGAAGATCCACATTCTATGAAGATATGGCAACAGTATTCCATACATAGACGGATTTGAGATATACAGGCTTGGTCGGGAAGGAGGAGTTATCACTCTTAAGTACTGACCACAGAAATAATATTTAGTTATGAAAGTTTGGCCAGATTTATTAGTTGTTTTGAAAACATTTAAGTTTATATATGTTCATAAAACAAAAATTTTTTGTTTTACAGATATATCTGGAAACATACAAAAACTTGAACATTTTGGTGCGGAAGAATAAAAAGAATATTTGCAAACAATAGAGTCCTGCCTAATCTATCTTACTGAGAAGAATCGTTTCAAATATGTTGAACTTTTAAAACTACGCGAAGCATAAAATACTTATTATAAAAATTAACTTTTTTTATTTATAAAACAATTTAGCTTAAACAAAACTAAAACTAGTGTCAGTTTTATTAGAATCTTGTTAGACTTTTTGGGGCCAGGGGCTATTTTTATTTAGAAGGTCTTTATGTGCCACAGAGTAAAAATGACTTTAAAAAAAAAGGTCTTCTTGACTATTTTGGTTCCCTCACATTGCGGGGCCCAGGGCTATAACCCACTCTAACACCTTCCCTCCTTAATCCAGCACTGGAAATAAGACACGAGTATATAACTAAAAATTATATTATACTCATCGATAAATAAAATAATATTTGTTTCCTTATTAAGCAATCGTAAAATGTTACTTTATATAAAAAATGTCACTTAATTTTATAAAAAATTATAAAAGAGGGATGTTTCAAAAATATATCTTCTAAACATAATTTATTTTGGTTAAGTTTTTTCACGTAAAAAGTTATTTTATTTTCCTAGTTTATTTATTCTGTAATTGTCTCAACGGTCCAATTAATCTTTTGCGCTTTTTTATTGTTTTTTGAAATGTTCTTAAAACTACTAATAAATCTGGCCAGTTTTTTGCAACTAAATATTATTTCCTTGGTCAGTAACCGAGACCAATTGCTCCTGCTTCTTGACCAAGCCTGGATATATAGAGATAAAAAATAGAATTTAGAATAAGCAAATGTCGAGCACAAGGAGATGCAACCTAAGACAATGCTAATTTTGCAATGGATTTGATATATGGTTTCCAAGAAGGATCGGAAGTAAGAGTTAATTTAAGTAGATAAAGGGTAGATGACTCATCGAGTGCATTACTGTTCATAAATATAGGAAGTTCTAAATTATTGTGATAACATTTGCCTGAAAAAAATTGAGCTGAAGTTCACCAGCCATGGAGAGCCCAAGAAGTGAGATTCTTTTCAAACTCAAATGCGTCTTTCAAGCAATCAGATAGTGTTGGCTTCTTCTCAACACAAGTATAAATGGTAGTATCATAAGCGAACAATGCCATCTTGGATGTGAAAATATCTGGAAGATTGTTAATATAAATTAAAAAGGATTAGGATTAAAAAGGCTTTAAATTAAAAAGGATTAGGATTAAAAAGGCTAGGATTGAACCTTGAGGAACCCCTGAAGTTACAGAATATGAAGAAGAGTGCTGCCCAGGGTAGGCAAAAACCCGGGCCAGTGGGTTTTTTTAAAAAAAAAAATGGCCCAATGGGTTTTTTTTGGGTAATTTTGGGTTTTATTGGGTAAATTTGGATTTTTTTGGGTTTTATTTTTATTTTGTCTCTAACTTTTTGTTTTTTTGTTTCATTTTCAACTTTAACTTTATTTAAAATATATTTTATATATTGTTACTTTATAATTTATAACAAGAATTTTTCAAATTCTTGTTATAAATTAAATTATTTTGAAAAAGATTTTAAATTATAATTTAAAACTGTAAGAAAAAAAAAATTTCACATTAAATCTATATGTATTGATTTATTTTAAATTTAAAGTATTAATCTATATAATTAAAAATGTCAATGAGAAAATAGGAAAAAAAAGGCTAGAGAATGGGAGGTAGTAACTGAAGTTTCAATTAAACTTTGAACTTGAAATTCAAATGAACAAACTTGTTTCTCCGCACAGCGGCCTTGTTTATAAAGATTTATGTTTAGGAGTTGAGGAGTTGAGAGAGAGAGAGAGAGTTGAAACCACAATAACGTAGCCTCCTAGACTGTAGTGGGCTTCTCTGGCCACTACTACTCATTCACCTTAGGAGGTGAATAACATAAAAGATTAAAAAATCGCAATCGATAAAAATATTTGAATAAAAATTGTAATAATGTATTTCCAAATAATGATTCAAATATTAGTAAACCTGCTCTGATAGCTGTTATTGTTGGTTATAATAGTTAATAATAATAGCTAATAATAATTTAGTTAATAATTATTTTAGTTAATAATATTTTAGTTATAATG
This sequence comes from Hydra vulgaris, assembly GCF_022113875.1. Lineage (NCBI taxonomy): Eukaryota > Metazoa > Cnidaria > Hydrozoa > Anthoathecata > Hydridae > Hydra > Hydra vulgaris. Next base: position 9,737,597 of record NC_061165.1, read on the forward strand.
TTAAAGTTGGTTATAATAGTTCATAAACTTATTAAATATCTTTAAAAAAAACCCAATAAAACCCAGATTTCCCCGGGTTTTATTGGGTTTTTTTAGGGGGGTTTTATTGGGTTTTATTGTGCGGGTTTTTTAATGCCAACCCTGGTGCTACTTATCAAGGACAACTTTTATACTAAAATTGGAAAGGAAGGATTCAATAATCTTAAAGATGTTACCTAATACACCATAAGATGAAAGCTTATGAAGTAGACCAGCATGCTAAACTTTATCAAAAGCTTTAGAAATGTCAAGAGCAATAGCCTTATCCTCTCCACCTCTATGTAATGCAAGATAAAATCTCTATAGAGTAATAAAATATCTCGGTTATTATTGTTAGCAATTCAGTTCTAGAACAAGAAGATCGTAACCCATATCAAGCCTTACCAAGAAATGTTTTTTTTTGTATAACCACGCACAGGTATTTTGTCTTAGACAATTTGGTCATGGCCGTTTGCAAGTTTTATAATATCAATCATAACAGAAAAAGTTTAAAAAACAAAAAAAGCAAAACTAACATATTATGAAATAAAAAGAAATTTAAATAGAAAAAAAAATAAAATAAATTAATAATTTAAATAATTTGTTTACTGTTTTTATTCTTGTTTCATTAGAGTGGCTGTTATATTCAGTAACAAAACTAGATAATGCAATGCATAGCAAAAAAAAAAAAAAAAAAAAAAAAATTTTAGGTCAACAATAAAAAGAATGATTTTCCTTTGTTTAACCTTTTTTTATTAAAAAGAATAAAGCAAAAATATAAACTGCAATATGTTTGTAAAATATATTTGTATAAATTTAATGTAACAAATAGGGTTAAATTAGGCAATTGCAAAATGCAAAACCTGTAAAAATATCTGGTCTTCAAAATTTTAGTTTATGCAAAACTGTGCTCTTTGTTTTCAAGGGGCGAATCAACCTCCTAAAAGTTTCTGAAGTTTTTAATAATATTTGAATATCCACTTTTTTTTTTCTAGATGCTTTCCTACTTTAATTAAAGTTTGGAATCACTAATGCTGTTTGCACAAAGAAAGAACTTTAAAAATTATAAGAGCTTTATAAAAGTAATAACGCTATTATAGTGCTATTACTTTTATAATGCAGTTAGTGACTAGAGTATATTTTTTCAGTATTTCTAAAATTTTTAATTGCGTTATTGAATAAATAAAAAAAACAATGATTTTTTTATTTTTTAAATTTCGGAATTCAACATTCAGAAGTAATCAAAAAATATTAACATTTTGATAAATAAAAATCCTTGTTAATTACTTGAACAACGACTTTGTTTTGATTAGCAAAGAATAATTTAGGTTTTTAAATATATTATTTAAATGTGTTGCTTAGCATTTTCACTTGTGTTAAATAAAAATAATAAAAAATTTAATGTCTGTTTTGAGCATATTTTTGCATAGAGTAAGAACATATGTTTTAAGCATATTTTTACATATAGTTAGGACACATTTGCCAGGAATTTAATGCTTAAATGTTTTATGTTATCTTATAAATGTTTTACATTTATACAAATTACAAAGAAACACAGATCTAAAGAGAAAAATCGTTTTTAACAATTAAATTCTTAATTTATTTTATTTTTATTGAACTTTATTAAACAAACAAAAAAATTAAATTAAATAAAAAAGTCTTAATTATGCTGAATCTTTTGTTAATTATTTTTAAAACAAAAAACTTTTGAATTACTTATACCCAATATTTAAATACTTATACGCAAAATATTCAACTAAAAAAATAAAAGTATATTTGATAATTTGAATTGTCTGCTGAAAAAATTGAAATTTTTTGAAAAATTTGAATCGTCTGATAAAAAATTGTTCATTAAAAAATGTTCCTTAACTTATACAGAGTTGCCACTCATATTTGAAAATAAAATTCAATGACTTTTCTATGACTCTTCATATTTTTTCAAAAAGGCCCATATATGCGGGATTTCGCCAAATATGCTTGATTTGAAGGCCGACATTCGTATATTTAAATATATATATGTGTGTGTGTGTATATATATATATATATATATATATATATATATATATATATATATATATATATACACATAGGGCCGTTCTGAAGAGATTTTAATTGGAGGGTGCCATGTAAAAAAAAAAAAAAAAGAAAAGAAAGAAGAAGAAAAAAGAAAGAAAAAGCTCCTTGTTTTCTGACTGTCAACGATAATTTCAATTTTGCTGACTCTAGTGTCAAATTTCCTAACTAATAAAATTTGTAGGGGGCCTAGACATCCCCCTATGCCCTCGGGACGGCCTTGTATGTATGTATATGTATGTATGTATGTATGTATGTATGTATGTATGTATGTATGTATGTATGTATGTATGTATGTATGTATGTATGTATGTATGTATGTATGTATGTATATATATATATATATATATATATATATATATATATATATATATATATATAACACACACACACACACACACATACATATGTATGTTAATAATTATTATATATTTTTTTTATCGTTATTACATATACAAGAATTATTGTATTTTATGTTATAAAAACAAAGTTTTTGAAAGAAATCTTTTTCTTCAAAATCAGTAAATTTTTTTACATCGCAAGAGCAATTTTATAAAAACTCCCAAAAATTATTTAAATTTAAAAATGTTACAATTTTTGTTTATGAAAAAACAATTAATCATTCTAAATTAGCAGTAAGCAACCCGTAATAAGGGTTGTTAGTAAATAAAATTAAAAAAAAAAAAACGCGTATAGAAAAGCCTAGAAAATGGCGAAAGTCGACTATTAACTACTACTATTAAATTAGCGTATTAATATTATCAGATTAACAAAAATGTTATCTATATGAATGTTTTCCCATAATTTAAAATTGAACACAATTATTTCTCATAATAATCATTGGCTAACTTAAATAATTTAATCTATATAACGACTGATATAATAAGCGATTTAAGTGACATAACAATCAATTATTTTTTCCAATATCAACTTTGTTTTGATGCAAAAGTTACAAACGGTTGCTTATTTTATTATGCAAAATACTAATATATAAGCGCTTGAAGTCCAACAGTTCAAATCAGAGATATTTAAAAGAATCTAAAATGTCGAATAAAAAGTAAAGCAAATAAATATCATTTGTGAATCATTTTCAGAATGTAGTAAAGGGTATAAAAATTCAAAAAAAGAGGCCCTTCTAGGATAAATAGCGATAGCCCCAAGCGGGTTTCCTGCATAGCCTCTGGGGCCAGAACGACACTGATTATAAAACATGCAAACCAAAAACTAAATGGTAGAATATTCTGAAATCATGTCTGAAAAAAACTCTTTTTCTCTTACTTCTCTAATAATAAAAAAATATTTTTTTAAAAAGGACTTAGACTTGACATACAAGTACTTTTCTTTGTATGCTAAAAATTATACAAGTAGAAAAAATAAAGATCATTTTAAAAAGTTCCATGAATTTTCCATGATATTCAATAAAAATATAGGAATTCCATGACTTTTTCCATGACCAAATAAAATTCCATGACATTTCCATGATTCCCATGACCAGTGGCCGCCCTGTCATAAATAAATTCAAAAGTATTTTCATTCGACAAATAAATACAAAATTCTTTTTTTTCCTTTGCAAGTAATTTAATTAAGAGTAATAAAATAAAAAAAAGGAGTACAAATATGAGGTATTCCTTGTTAAGAAAAATTCAATTTATTTATTGAATAATATTTAATTTTATTTATATACCAACTTAAATAAAATATACTAACATGTTAAAATATTATAACATGACTTGTGCCATTTATAAACTGAAGGGCAGCTGCCTGTACGGCATCATTGATTTGGATAAAATTTCATTTTAATGAGGATCATACAAATTACATATAATTTTAATAACAGAAGTCTTCTCTTTTTCTGTGATTCAAAGTCCCAGGATTTAAAAGTTTTTTGACCTTCAAAATCAATCTATATTTGAACATTAAACAATTTGAAGAGTATAGAAATATACTAGGTTTTTATATACTAGTTTGTCAGGCTTGGTCGGGAAGCGGGAGCAATCACTTTTGATTACTGACCACAGATATAATATTTAGTTGCAAAAAACTTGTCAGATTTTTTAGTTGTTTTAAGAACATTTTAAAAAACAAAACAAAAAAAGAGTAAAAAAGATTAATTGGACCGATAAGAGACACAAACTATTTAATGCTTCCGTATTTTAAAAATTATTTTATGCTTCGCTAGTAATTTAAAAACTATTTATGCTTTGCGTAGTTTGAGCAGCCGTGGCGCAGTGGTAGCGCACTTGCCTCAGGAACATAAGATCTGTGGTTCAAACCCCACTCTGAGCAAGTTTTGCGACATTGGTTGGGAAGGTGGCATGAACTTCCTATTAAATGCTCTTCCGCGGTGCTCTGTGATAAGAACATAAGGACTTCTTGGGGCACCTAAAATCAACATAAAAAAAAAAAAAAATTTTTTTAAAAATTCAAAACAATTCTGCTCAGCAAGATAAACAAATGAAATTAAAAAAAATTATCGAATCACACGCAGAAGAAATATTTGTTATCAGAGATTACAGAATATAAATATTTTTTGTAATACCAATTTTTATAGAGTCTTTTACTGAGTTTTAATTAAAAACATCTGCAAAAATATATGTAGTAGAGGTTTGACAAACTTTTCTCATGTTGCTAAATATTTAGATAAAAAGATTAGCGTAAAACTACGTTGAATATAATCATTATAAAGAAATATCACTGCGATAAAAAGTTACAACATAATTTTTAACATGTAACTTCGTTTGAACTATTGTAACAAGTATTTTTACATATTGCTATTTAAAAGTTAATGTAGTTTGTTCAAAAATTAGTTATTTCTTTTATCTACTGCTAATTTAAGTTAAAAAATGATAAAAAGTAGGTTTAGCAAAATCGCTTAAGGCATACATAAAAAATCGCTAAAAGCGTACATAAATCTACGCATAATGCTTTAAAATAAGGTCTGTTATATAATACAAAAAGTTATATATACGCAAGCATAAATATAATTTACAAACATATGACAACTTATATTTTCGCTTTCCTCTTTAAAAAATAAAAAAATAAAAAAAAAAATAAAAATCATTCTTTTTAATGTTTAAAACTGTTTGTTTTTTTTTTTAGCTATGGGCCTTAACGCCTGCAGAGTCACTGACGCTAGGGCCAAGCCATTCAGTGTGATGAACATTAGTCACTAACAATAACGATATTGGTTAATGAATAAAGAGAGATGACCTAGTCAATTTGATTAGAAATCGCATTGAAGTGTAGTCTTAAGAAGAGCGATATAGAACAAAGAGAAAGGCATTAGAGTGAAGTGGTGCAAAATGGAAGTACATAAAAGAATAGTCTAATCTAGTTTTCCAATAAATGGATAAATTCTTACGAATGTAAATGCCCAGGCCAAGCATGTGACTATTGGATTCTTTACAAATTAAAGGAAGATAATCATCAACACTAAGATCACAAAATGAGACAGGCAAACTCAAATTAGTCTCACAAAGAGCAAGCAAGTCTGGTAAACATTACAAAAGAGAGGCTCAACAGTTACTTCAAAGACCACAAATATTAGTAAATGATATGTTTAGAGAACATGGTGATGATTTTTAGGACCTCTAACAGTTTGAGGTAAGCAATTTCTTGCCGACCTCAAACTGTTTAAAGTCAACAAAAAAAAATTTGATACAAAGAGGAAACCATAAAACAAAGAAACAAGATCAGCAATTTCTTGCCAACCTTAAACACTTTGGTTGCCATTGCTTAACACCGACCCTTATTTCAAAAGTTGATATATATATATATATATATATATATATATATATATATATATATATATATATATATATATATACATCTCTGTCCCAGCGAAACTTAGCGGAAAATCAGCATTTTTTTGCAAAAAAAACAAACAATATTAGCTGTAAAAAAACGTAAAAAAAAAGGGTCCTCAAATTTTAATGCTACCAATTACAGCTATGTACTTTTAAAGAACCTTAGTTTTTTAATTTTTATTATCATTATTTTATTATTATAATTATAATTATTAAGATAAATGATAACAAATGGAAATTAAGTAATTAGATGTTGTTGTCGCACATCATTTTATTGTTCTAAGCACTTGTGTAGATATAGTAAATTATTATTACTGTAAAACAAAAACGATTATTGAAAAAAACTGTAAACAATTCAAAAACCTTCCAAAAATCTGGAGTATTAAAGTCAAATCGGAAACTTCGAATTTAAATTTAGTATTATAATTAAACTATAATCATTAGCCTAATTATATGTTAATAACAAATATACTCAATCCATTATTTTAAAACAAAACATAAAAAATAAAAGCTACATACCCATTAGTTATTAACCAATCATCAACTAACTCTGAACTGAATTTTGCAAACATCGACTGCCAAAACAATTGGTACCAAGAAAAATAAAACTGTTTTTAAATTTTTAATAACACTGCTACTAAAATAAGCAAATATATATATATATATATATATATATATATATATATATATATATATATATATATATATATATATATATATATATATATATATATTAGGGTAATGACTATGACTTTTTTAAAAAAAAGTGAATTTCCTGTGTCATAAATCGATAAACATTTAACAGAAAGCATTGAAAACATGTTCGATTCCTCTTGGTTGTAAAAAAAAAAGGTCACCCCACAATTCAAATTACGATTTGTAATTTATTTAATCTTGTTACTGCTACTAATAATATGTGTGGCTTTTCTGCAAAACATTTAAAACATGTATAGATTAGAAGTGTTTAGAACTTTAAAACATTTTGGAAAATAACAGAATATTTTAAAAGACTTTAGAACATTCTAGAACAATTTAAAACATTCTGGACATTCTAGAGCAATTTAAAATATTTTGGAACATTCTGGAATATTCTAGAATATTTTAGACTATTTATAGCTGCTCATCTAATTTTACAGTTAATACAGAAGCAACACATGACGTTGTACAAGCCTAGCAATAATAGCATAGAAGAACAAGGATGTCTGGACCTAAAGTGGATAGAACATAGTTATCTTCCGAGGACAAGTGATTGTACCATCTCTGAGTAGAAAGCAAAGGAACAGTGAGATACTCTACAGGTCTAGCAATTAGTAAAGAAATAATCCATCTATTTAAAAGACAAAAACTTTCTAATGAGTCATCCAACTCATCATCTTACTATCCTGGCTTTAGTGATTCTGACTATGAGGCTGACAACATTGAATATGAAAACAATGAAGAAGAAGATGATACAACTCCTACACCAACCAGAAATCATCATAAAAGCAAAATTGCAGTCAACTTGGTGACCTTCACAAGAGTATGAACAAACAAAGCTGTTAATATATGCTTGCTAAATTTCACCGATGGAATTCAATACAGATGATTGATGCAGATACCACCAGCGTTAACACTGAAAAAAAGGATGGTGTTATTGTAATATTACAACAAATGCTCACAGAGAAACGCATTAACAAACCTCAGTTTATCAGTTGTCAACATTATGTATTAGAGAGAATCCTCCGTTTGTTGATGGACAAAAGAACTTAGAAGTATAACGCAATCGCTAAACATCAAATATTTATTTTTATTTCAACTATTGAAGGGGTAAGAACAACTGAAAACACAGTTTGATAACAGAATAGAAGTAATCTTCGAAAGATTAGGCTGGAAAGATTATATGAAATTTTTGTTAATGTACAACGAAAACGACTAATAACTAGGCTGAAATACTGAATCCATACAAAAAGGCTTTAAGCTCTTTTAAAAATTACTGGAAGCGAGAGCCATCCATACTACAGATAACCAAGTATTCAATACGCAGAACGCGCAATCAAAGTAATGGAGAAAATTTATTCATCATGCAAAAATAGAGAAAAATTGCACCTTCGATTGAGTACAATTACTGTGTTCATTGTTCTCAATTTCATAGCTTTAAGTAATGATTGTACTATATTTTTTTAACCATCACAACAGCATATTTAGTAAGGTATCAACAGTTTTGCAACTAGCAGTGTTAACATTAACATATCAGCTGAAAAATTAAAAAAATAAACAACTAAAGTCCCGTTAACCAGCAGAAAAATAGAAATGATATATATATAAAATATATATATATAATATATAAAATATATATATAATATATATAAATGTGTATATATATATATATATATATATATATATATATATATATATATATATATATATATATATATATATAAATGTATATATATATATATTAAATATATATATATATATATATATATATATATATATATATATATTAAATATATATATATATATATATATATATATATTAAATATATATATATATATACATATATATATATAAATGTATATATATATAAAATATATATATATATATATATATATATATATATATATATTTATATATATATATATATATAATATATAAATGTATATATATATATATATATGATATATATAAATGTATATATATATACAGCTCTCGGAAATAAAAAATTAGGTCAACAATAAACTGTCGCTCCTAAATTGTTTTACGTTGGCATCAGGTTGAAAGTGTATTATTTTTGGTGCCTGTCTAGACTTTAACTATTTAGGTTAAAATGCAATGCAAAACTAAAATTAAAATGATGCTGACTATCGAATATCAAGTATGACATAACTAACCTTAATTTTCTTATAACTATTATTAATTTACATATAAAATCAAGCTGGGTAATGAATAATTCATAAAATAACATTTTATAGGTAAACAATTAAAGCTATGTAAAACAGGTAAATAAAAAGAGTAAATTTCAAATTCTTTGTTTTCGTTGCACAAGATGCTATGAACTTTGAATTCTGAATTGTATTAAAAATTTCATTATTGATTCTAATTTAATTTTAAAAAAAGTCACTTTTATAGTAATAAAACTATTAAACTAGCTACTACCGTTAAATAAAATTTAAGAAACACATTTATAATAAGACTTGTATTAGCATAGCCATTATTTATTATCTATTTTAAGCACCTGACAACAATAAAAATATCATATGTTGCAAAAATTTGGAGATATTCGCTTACTGGATTAAAATTAGTATCAGATCTAGCTTTAGAAATATCCTTTGAAAAGTCCGTTCAAAGCTGAAATTAGATTACAGACATGTAGTGTTATTACCTCGTAAAGAATAAATAATCTTTATTCTAGAAAGTGCATTTAACGCCCTACCGAGTTTCAATCTTACGTAACTCCTTTTTCTTCATCCTCTTTATTTTACTCGAATCGGTAATTTTCTGGACAATTTCAGATTTTTTAATATTCTCTTCTCTTCTCTTTTGGTTTTCAAGTGTACGTTCCCGCTTCTTTTGTTTTTCTAAAAGAATTGCAGTTTTCAAAGCGTTTTCGTGTGCTCTTATTGAGTCTTTTTCTAATCTTTCCTTCTTCCTCGTCGTCCAACTTTTGTGTAAAGATTTGACATTAATTATATCTGATTTTCTTTTACCTTCCCTTTTCCAAATTCTGCCAGATTTAGGTTTTCCCTTCACAGAAGTACATTTGGTCCCTTTATTTTTCTTTGACGCAGCCATAACGGCTTTTTGTATTTAAGAAAAGACAAGTATCGTTGCTGGTGTTCTCAATTGCACATGCGCAGTTACATTAAAAATGGCAGGAGAATACACTATTATCAAAATAACGTGGTTTGAAACAAAACAACTTCAAAAAATTCTGGTTACAGTTATAGATCCAGGGTGATCCCAGGAAGATTGCATCTCCACCCAACAAAATAAAACAAAAAATTTGATCAATAAAGTTTAAAGTTAAACAAGGTTTAATAAGGATCCAAGCTTGGATTCTATCGCAGTCAGGTGCTGCCACAATCAGGTCCTGCAAATAATCTGTGCTGAATCTAGTCCTAAATTAATCTGTGCTTCCAATCAAAAAAATCTTCCGAAAATCAAATTCCTATTTTTTTTTTACTTTTTATTCACTTTGATCTAACCAGAGCCGTGGCTACCCCACACACACCAATTTACGGAGAAAGGGGGGGGGGGGCGGCTAACGAATTTAGGTGACCCGTTTGCTAACTTAAAATTCCTTTTGTTTAACAAGCTTTTTTTTTATTAAAATCTAAAGGACAAATTTTAAGATTTTTGGGACCTAATGACAGATTTAGGGTGGGGTCTCCGACCGAATAACGACGGCACTGAGTCGAATTGATAATAACATTACTATTATTTATTTTTTCAAATAATTTTTGTCTATTATTCACTAACCGGCAATATTTTAAGATAGTTTTAAACAATTTCACTTTAAATTTACTTCATGAAGAGAAAGTTTCAAGGTGGTTCACCTTTAAAAAAACGAAATAAAATAAAAATCTAATTTTTTTTTTTTTTGAATGATTTTTTTACAAAAATTATCTGATTGCTACTAACAGATTCTGATTGTTGAAAAAACTTTAATTTATTTTATTTATTAGAAAAAATACTATTTGTGAATAGCTATTCATCTTTAAAAAATATAAATACTATTTATATTTTTTAAAGATGCATAAGCAACGTACTTATGACTAAAATATTGGTTAGATCATTCATTACTTTACTCGTTCAAATTATGTTTTTATTATTGCGAATGTTATATATAGTTTGCATTATGTGTTATGCAAAATTATGAACATTTTAGTCCCTTTCCTCCCCCCGAGCGTACGTACTTTATGGACGACCTCTAACTAGAAATCTTTAGACTTTAGGTGTTGTTTTGAGCTTCATTTTAACTTGTATATGTTGTTTATATATTTTTTTATAAATGTTAAATGTATCTATTATGGAGATAGTAAAAATGTTTCTAATTTTTCAAAACCCAGCTACTGGGTTCTAGGTATATAAATAACCTCTACTTCATCCGAAAGAATATTTTTTTAGATAGCCAAACATGTTTGGCTACTGTACAGTCACAGATCTGTGGAAAAATTTAAATCCAGAGAAGCTTAAAATGATGGTATTTGTTAAAGAAAATTATAATGTGATTAAATAAAACACAAAGCAATGAGATATTTTGTAAAGATAAGCCAGCTGATTAACCACAACCGTAAGAACCTCAACACTCAACTTTCAGACCCAAAAGTAATAAAATTATTTAATCTTCTTGAGATCTTTTTATATCATAGATAAAAAAAAGTTGAAACGCAAAAAGTTGTAACGCAACCTGTAAGTAATAGATAAAATCAATTTTGAAATTGACGCAGCCTTATATACAAAATAAATTTTACATCCGTCAGAACTTCTGCATCAAGTAGAAAATGTAAATCACAGATTAGATGTAGATCACAGACTTTGAATAAATAAACTTTTTTTTTTTGTATACATAAAATTATGTTATTTTTTCGTCTGTTGACGAAAATTAAATAAATTATGTTCTTTTTTCGTCTGTTCTTTTTTTTTTTTTTTTATTATTACTTTTAAATAACTTTTTTTTACAACTTTTTTATTAACAGTTGAGTCTTTAACGATATGTTAAAGACTCAATTGCTAAATTTTCTAGAATTAATGTATATAATAGACGATTATAGCAATAATTGCAACAAATAGCGATTTTTTAAATAAAATTACGGCATGTTGCAAGGATAACGATAAAAAAGCAATTTAATTGTATTCGCTGCGATTTTTGGTGTAAAAAGTTTCATCTCAATTAGTTAATCGTAAATCTCAATTTAGTTAATCGTAAACGTAACTTAAATTAATTTGTCGTAGATTTGGCTAATCGTAATCGCAAAAAATCCCTTCATGATTATTGTCTAAAAGTCGCCAATGAAATTTATTGAAATGAGACAGAATACGTTGGCCTCCCAATAAATCTTTCCCAGTAGGCACCTTACCTAAAAAAGACGTCTTTTGAACGATCGAAAGACGTCCAAAACATTCAAAAGACGTTTAATAGACGTAAGACTTTTTATTTACGTCCGTGCCTGGGTTAGCGGTAAAATGTATTTTCTTCCACCTCAAGTGGCTTTCGTCTTTCTATTGACGGCCGCAATGTTTTGGAGACCAACGCATTATATATATATATATATATATATATATATATATATATATATATATATATATATATATATATATATATATATATATATATATATATATATATATATATATATATATATATATATATATATATATATATATATATATATATATATATATATATATATATATATATACAGGGCCGGCGCGAGTAGGTGTCACGTGGGGGGGTGCCATTACAACTTTTGCCGACTAAAAAAAAAAAAAAAAAAAAAAAAAAAAAAAAGTCCTCGTTTTCCAAAATTTGCCGACTGTCATGACGACATTTGCCGACTGTCTGACCTATATCGAAAGGGAGTCCACATTTGCCGACTAACTACGTCCAATTTGCCGACTAAGGGTCACATTTGCCGACTAAAGGTCCAGTTTGCCGACTGAAAATCATTGATGGGGGGGTGTTACACCCCCCCCCCCCACACACCCCTATCGCGCCGGCCTTGTATATATATATATATATATATATATATATATATATATATATATATATATATATATATATATATATATATATATATATATATATATATATATATATATATATATATATTATATATATATATATATATATATATATATATATATATATATAATGTTTCAACCTTAGTTTTGAGAAGACTGATATGTTTTTTTTATTACACAACTCTAATAAAACTTCGTCCTTATACCATATAACACTTTTTGAAGGTTTAGAAAAACTTTGGCAGATTACATTAACTTATATGTAAAAATTGACAATTGGATATTATATACTATTTGAAAATTTAACAAAAGAAGTAAAATTTGTATGTTTGTCTACTCAACAGTAATTTTTTGTACAGTTATATATAAACACTGACATTAATAGCAAGAAAAAGCATTAAAGTCAAATAAGTTAAGCAAATAAATGTGGATTATGGCATTAAAAAAATGCAAATGATTGTGGCATTTTTTTTTCTTTTTTCTTTGTAATAAATAAAAAAAAGATGATTTAAAAAAATCAAATTAAGTGGTAAAAGTTTAACGTTTTAATTAAAAAAGATGAAGAAAAGACAATAACATTTTTAGAAAAAAGAGCAAAGTCATTTGTCATGTTATGTATTTTTGTTATTATAAAATGTGTTTTGTATGTATAAACTGTAGGCAGGTCCGTTTTTAGGGGTTGAAAAAACTAAGGGGTTGAAAAACTTTGCCAATTTATTTTTCCATTCTATGTTGCCATAAAAGACTTTTCCTGAAAAAATTTTTGAAAAATTTTAAATTCTCTGTCCTCCCTAGGAGTTTCAATATTTCATATTTATTACAATTTTTAGAGAATTTTTTTTTTTAGTTTGCACCGCCGGACCAATGCGGAGTTATAATCACAGCGCGCAATAATAAATTTTATGAAACTGCGCTGCGTTTGTAACTTTAAATTTAAAATGGCAATATCAACACGTTCAAATACTGAAATATTTTTATTAGGACAAACCCACAAAATTGGTTGCAGAACTTTGCCTACAAAAGGCGACGTTTTAAGATATTTTTATCACAGATGCAGATTACTGAATTTAAAAAAAAAAACAAAAAAAAAAAAACACACCGAAATTATTTCCTGCCCTCTAAATATAAATCACGAGCTACTATCTAATGATAAAATATGTCAGCCCAAATGTGTTGTTTCTGCTCTTAGAAAACCGTGGCTTATGGGTGGTATACCACACATTAGTTGCAGAAGTATTAGGTAACTATTGATTTAAATAATGTTTATAGTTTATTACGTAATTATTGATAATTATTGATATAAAAATTTAAGCTGACAAATGACAAATGAAAATTTATTAAATTATTTCAGGGAAAATGTTACCAAATTAATATATCATCACAAGAAACTAGTATCATATCGTTCAAAAAAAACGGAAACACAAAAGCTGCATGAAAATAATTTTTTGGCATTAGAAAAAGAATTGTTTGATATAGAGCACCCAAAACTTTATGAAATAATTAAAAAAGATAGAATTCGATCAAAAGATGCAAAAAAATGCGATATTTTATTTTATGAAGATCAAAAAACTGCAAGAATAATGATAATTGACAAAATAGACAAAAAATATCAAAAAGTTTATTCCAACAGAGATTTTCGCAAAAGGAAAGCCAAGGAGTTAGAGCAAAAGGAAGAATCTGCCACAAAAATCTCAAAGTTAAAACAATTTTCATCAAATAGTAATTGTTTTTATGAAAATCAAGATTTATTTTTGTTAGAAAATTTTGATAATGAAGAATTTCAATATAATAATTATGATGAAATTGAAAAACAATCAACTAACATAAAACAAAATAAAGTGACAGTAACAGTAGATATTGATGAACTTATTTTAAAAACTTCAACATTTTGTGGGCGTTTTGGAATTTCTGTTGGAGTACAGACAGGATTATTAGCATTATTTTTAAGATGTGGAAATATCAATCTTAATGAAGTAAAACTTTCAAAGACAAAAGTAGAAAAAATAAGAAAAGATTTGTATGCAAGTGAATCAGAGTTAATTAAGGAAAAAATAAAATAAAATGTAAAAATAGTAATTTAATTTTGCACATTGATACAAAAAAAGTTACAACTTTAAATGAGGACTATATTTCTGAAGTAAGCGAACGTTTAGCTATTTTTGTTACAAGTCCAGACTGGGATTTAAATACAAATGGAAAACAACAGGATGAGCTGCTAGGCATAGTTGAATGTCAATCGGGGAAAGGATATGATCAAGCATTGTTATAAAAAAGTTTGGAATTGAAAGCATTATAATTGGGATTTGTGCTGACACAACAGCATGTAAAACTGGTTGTAATAAGGGTTGTATAAGTATTTTAGAAGAATTTTTAAATCGACCTCTGTTAAGACTTCTTTGTAGAAAACATTCCCAAGAAAGACATATTTTACATGCAATAAATGCAATCACTAAAACAGAAAGCAAAGGTCCATCAAAATCTATTTATACGAGATTCAAAGCTGCTTGGCCAATGCATTATGAAAATGTTCAAAATAATATGGATCAGTTATCAATGTTTCCGTGGTGCGAAGTTAGTGGAACCTTATTAGAAGATATGGCTAAAAAAAGTTTATCTTTTTGCAAAAAAGCTTTGAAACTTAATACTTTTCCCAGAAATGATTATAAACATCTGTGTCAATATGTCATTGTTTTTCTGGAAGGAAGGGAGGCAGTTCCTGAATTTATTATACACAAACCAGCTGCTGAACATGAAGCTCGATTTATGGCAGACGCTTTAAACATTTTGGCAATGAAGCTTACTCAACCAATCATAAAGTTTTTAACCCTAGAGGAAGAAATAGTATTTTCAAAGGCTGCGATATATGTAGCTTCAGCTCATGCAAAAAACTTTCTTCAATCAAGTCAAATTGTTTCACCTGCTCATAATGATTTGTGTACAGTTAAAGAGATGATAAAAATAAAAGATTTTGATGCTGATGTTTCTCAAGCTTTTATTTCAAGCTATCTTAGACACAGTTATTATCATTCTGAAGAAACGGTTGTCTTTTGTTTATTTGATAAAAGTCTTGACAACAAAATTAAAGAAAAAGTTGCTCAGCAGTTGTTAAAAATAAATTTACCTGAAATCTTTAAACTTAAAAAGTTTAAGCCTGTAGAAATAAATGAACATTCAGAACTTAATGATTACGTTGGTCAAAATTCTTGGCTAATTTTTAAAATAGTTCCTTACTTATCAAAGTGGTTAGAAAGTTCACCTGATTTGTGGACTTATCATTCTGATTATAAAAATATGCAAAGGTTTATAAAAAGGTTAGTCTGTGTCAATGACTGTTGCGAAAGAGCTATTAAATTGGTAAAAGACTTTATCGATTCAACAATTAAAGAGGAGAAGTTACAAGATATTTTACTGGTTTTAAAGGAACACAGAGTTAATTTTCCATTTTATAAATGTAACTGGTCCAAAGAAATACTTAATAAATTGTAAGAAAAGTTTAACTTTTTATAAGAAAAATTCAACTGAATTTTTAATGTATATTATTTTTTTTTTTTTTTTTTTTTTTTTTTTTATTTGCATTCACTCCCAACAAGGCTGCAAGCAACCACTATTAAGTTAGGAGTTACTAGGAAAAAAAAGAACAGAGTTATAGAGCAAGGAAACGGTTGACAGAAGACTTGAAAAGTTGAAGGTTGTAGGAGTCAGGAAAACATGAAGATGGGAGAGAGTTCCAAAGGATTGAAGTGCGGGGAAAAAAACTAGATGAATAAAAGTTTTTAGAGCATGCTGGGACAGATACAGTAAACGAATGAGACTTAGCTGAATGACGAGTAAAACGAGAATGAATTTTAGTTGATGGAACTAGAGATGATAACTCCTTTGAGCAGTGACCATGATAGTATCTGTAGAAAAGAGAAAGAGATGCAACTTTACGACGATGGGAAAGAGGTTCAAGCTTAGCAGATAGTCCAGGTCCAACAACATTTACAATGCGTTTTTGGACCTTGTCAAGAAGAGAAAGTGAATCGTTAGAAGAACCAGCCCAAATATGACAACAATATTCCATACAGGGACGAATAAGAGATTTGTAGAGGTAGAGAATGGAATCAGAAGTAAGAAAATGGCGAGCACGATAAAGAGAAGCAACCTTAGCAGAAGCTAATTTAGCAATCGATTGTATATATGGTTTCCATGAAAGGTCAGTAGTAAGCGATAATCCAAGAAGACGTAAAGAGGACGACTCAGTAAGAGGATTGCCATTCATTAATATAGGAATGTTGACCATACTACGGTAGTTGTTTGCAGTAAGCAATTGGGTTTTTTTAGAGTTGAAATTCACAAGCCACCGTGAACCCCAATCTATTACTGAAGTGAGATCAGATTCAAGATCAGCTGCTTGTTCTAGGCGATCGAAAAGAGAAGACTTTTTGTCAAGACAGGAGTATAAAGTTGAGTCATCAGCAAAAAGAGCTACTTTAGATGAAAGGTTGTCAGAAAGATCGTTTATGTAGATAAGAAACAAAACAGGGCCACGGATGGAACCTTGGGGAACCCCAGAAGTTACTGGAAATAAAGAAGAGTGTTGGCCTTCAAGGATGACTTTAATAAACCGATCAGAAAGAAATGATTTGATAATTTCAAAATCTTTCCCAGAAACACCATATGAAGCAAGCTTATGGAGAAGACCAGCATGCCAAACTTTGTCGAAAGCTTTAGATATGTCGAGAGCAATAGCCCTAGCCTCACCGCCTCCATCTAATGCACGATAAAATCTTTCAGTTACAGCAGTTAGCAAGTCGGCCGTAGAGCGAGAGGATCGAAAACCGTATTGATTGTCTGACAGTAGTTTATTTGACTCAAGATGAGATGTGAGGAATTTGTTTATCAAAGACTCAAAGACCTTGCTAATAACAAAAAGAAGACTGATCGGACGATAATTGGAGGGGTCAGAATTTTCTCCAGAGTTTTTGAATATTGGAACCACAGATGCCATTTTCCAACAAGCAGGAAAACAAGACTCAGTCAAACACTTGTTAAATAGTTTAGAGAGAATTGAAGAAAGTTCTGGAGAACAATTCTGCAAGACTGTGACAGGAATGTTGTCTGGACCACAAGCTGTAGACGAGTTTAATTGAGATATGACTTTAGCAACAGAAGCCGGAGTGATTTGAATGTCTAACAATGGGTCAACCTGTTTGACTGGAATGGAAGGAAGAGAATGTCCATAAGATTCAAGAGTGGAATTAGAAGAAAAGTTCTTTGCAAACAGTTCTGCCTTATCCCTGGGAGAGGTAACAAGATCAATCCCATGAATGAGAGACGGAATGTTAGATCTACCCTTGTTAACAATGCTGTTGAAGATTTTCCAAAAGTCTTTAGAGCCTAACTTCTGCGATAAGATGCGAGATTTAGTGAACTGAGAATAATGGAGTTTAGCATCAGAAAGCACCTTTTTACATCGATTTCTTGCAATAATAAATAGCCGTTTGTTCTCAAGAGAGTTGTTCTTTTGAAAAAGATGAAAAAAATGGTTACGATTGGATATAGCAGCCGCACAAGAAGGAGAAAACCATGGAGTAGAATGAGGCTTGACTTGAAACCGACGAGAAGGAATAAAAGCTTCCATTCCAGCCTGAATCCAGGAGGTTATGTAGGAGGCGCATTTGTCAGCTGAGAGAGAAAAAACATTAGCCCAAGGACCATCACGAAGAAAATCACGAAAGGAATCCCAGTCAGCTTTAGGGTAGTAGTAGGTGGTGCGATGATAAGGTGAGCCCAAAAAAGAAGTACGAGAAGAAAGATTTACAGAGATCATTGCGTGGTCAGAACCACCTAAGGGAGAAAAGGGAGAAACTGAACATAAGCTAGGGTCAGAGACAAGACATAAGTCAAGGAGTGAAGGTAAATGATTAGGGTTGTCAGGAAAACGAGTCACAAAGTTAACTATCTGAGTAAGAGATTGAGAAACGCAGAAGTTAAAGGCTTTAGTGCCAGCAGGATCAGTGGTTTTAGAGCCAAGCCATTCAGTGTGATAGGCATTCAAATCACCAACAACAACAATATTGGCAGAGGGGTAAAGAGAGAGGGCATGGTCAATTTGATCAGAGATAACATCTAAAAGAGTACAATCATGGGAAGAAGGAGAACGATTAAGAACAAAGAGAAAGGTGATAGAGTGAAGAGGTGCTAGGCGAAAGCACATAAAAGAATGGTCAAAGGATTCGAACCTGATTTCACGACAAATAGGGGAATTAATGCGTATGTAAACCCCTAAACCTAGCATGTGACTATTGGAGTCTTTACGAATCAAAGGATAGTACCCATCAACACTGACATCTGAAGAAGGAATTGCAGAACTTAAATTTGTTTCACTGAGTGCAAGCAAGTCTGGTGAATTTTGCAGGAGGTAAGACTCAACTGATGGAAAGTTGCTTCGTAGACCGCGAATATTTGTAAAAGATATATTAAAATATTTAGGTGGTGGGGATGGTTTTTTAGGTTTTAAATTTTTGCTTACTTTGGTCATGATTTGGGTTTAATGAGAACTTGACTCATTCATAGATAGAGCACAGCCTCCTAATCAATGAGCTATGCAGTTGTCTCAGTCCTGTTTATTAACCCTAAGCCGTGACATAGGGCTCCTTATGTGGCCTTGACAATGCACACCAAAAGCATTAACAGGGACACCATCCATGCGCAACATGGCACTGTTAATACTCTGATATTTTGCAGCTGTTGATGGAATCAGCCTCTCTGAGAGCTACCACAGAGTTCGGGAAACCTTACTACCAGCCGGCCTCAGAACCATTAAACTGAGTTTTAGAGCTGTACCCTCATATGGAGATAACAGGAAGAGTTGCATAGCCATTATCAAGGAGGCATAAGCAAAATTCTATGAGTAGAGTCAAGGAGATCCAGCATTCATCATCCTAAGCAGGAAACAATGTAACACAGGTTACATCTACGCCAGCCTAATAGATGAAGAAGGGGTTCGAGGCTGGTTAGCAGAATTTTTCTGCTTACCCCTAAAGTCTTTGCCTAGGAGGCCTTCTACAAGACAGTAGCAGGATGCAGTTAACATCTGCCCAAGATGAGTATTTTTATCGAGACACCATCTCTAGCCTTTACTCAACCAAGAGCCCCAAGGCAGGGGATGTTTAGCTGGATGCAGTTAACATCTGCCCAAGATAAGTGTTTTTATCGAGACACCATCTCTAGCCTTTACTCAACCAAGAGCCCCAAGGCAGGGGAATTTTTAGTCGGAGTTTATTTCTCCTAGCCTTTGCATAAGAAGAGCACACTCTGCAAGGCAGCAGGGCTTGTGGCAGGTGGTACTGGGTTACGTGATACCAGTAGCAAGATTGATCTCGATTATCCTGACCTGACCTGGAGTAGTTAAAAGGAGTTACTTCCCGCAACAGTACTTTGAGAAAACCAGGCATGACATTTCAGAAGTGCATTAGGAAAAACACTGCATCTAACAAAATACAGGAGTCTAAGGTGAGAGTACGTTTTGTAGTTGGAGTAAGTAGTTAGTTACTGAGCTCACGCTGCATTAGAGTATGAACAGAACACAAACAAACATCGACATAAATCAACTTACGGGTGAGTCAACACCGCGCCAGAGGTTCAGACAGAACACAAACATACATAAAAAACATAAAGTAACTTACGGGTGAGCGAACACCGCGCCAGAGGTTCAGACAGAACACAAACATACATAAAAAAACATAAAAAACATAAACATAAACATAAAGTAACTTACGGGTGAGCAAACACCGCGCCAGAGGTTCAGACAGAACACAGACATACATAAAGAACATAAAGTAACTTACGGGTGAGCGAACACCGCGCCAGAGGTTTAGACAGAACACAAACATACATATAACGTAGATTACAGGTGAGCTAATACAGTAACTAAGGCACCTCCAACTATATTTGGGAAAAAAAAAAAAAATTACTGTAGGCATGACTGATATAAGATAGTACTGATGACAGGAAGAACACTCCTTCCAGCCTTTGCTTAGATAGCAACTCCTGCAAGGCAGCAGAACATGGAACAGGTTGCACTGGGTTACATGTTACCAGTAGCAGGATGATCATGAAGACCATACTCCTGACCTGACGGATTTACAAAACGTATTTGTAAAACCTTTAGTCTAAGTCTCATACATTTTTAACAACTTTTATTTTTTATCTTTATTAAGTGCAATATTTGGATTCCTTATTAAACAAACTTTTAGAATGCAAGTTTTATTGAGTTTTTTAATCAATATTTAAGAGTATTTAGATAAATATACAATTAAAAACATAGTAAAAACCAGGTCTTTAAAAGAAACCGGGTTATATTTCAAAATGTGTTATCTCGAGAAATTTTTAATATTTTGAGCTCAAATTTAGTACCAACCTTCCTAATAGTAGACCCAGCTCATTCAAAAAAAAATTTATAAGTTTTGTTGGTCCTTGATCCAATTAAAAAAGCAATTTAACGAATAATTGGTCAAAAATGGCTTTTTTTAAAATATTTAAACCCTCAGGGAGGTCAGGAAAATTGAAACATTTTAAATTTTTTTTTTGGAATCGTCTTGTATATCAACGTAGAATGGGAAAATAAAGTGGCAAAGTTATAGTTTTTCTGACCCCTAAAAACGGACCTGCCTAATAAACTGTTGAAGTATTAAATGTAAATTTGCATGTGAGCAATTTTTCTTTTTTCTACCATGTCGTACGTTAAGAGTCAGTCCATCAGGTAATAAATTTACTATATCAAAATATATATATATATATATATATATATATATATATATATATATATATATATATATATAAAGAAGTATATATATATATATATACATATATATATATATATATATATATATATATATATATATATATATATATATATATATATATATATATATATATATATATATATATATATATATATATATATATATATAAAGAAATATATATATATTTTAACAAATATATATATATATATATATATATATATATATATATATATATATATATATATATATATATATAAGATGTTTCAGTTCATTTTAAATTTAATCGTTTATGAAAAGATTATAATAATATTAATTATATTGGGGGGGGGGGGTCAGGTATTTTATGGGGGGGGGGGGGCAGGTTGATCCTCTTTTAGGAGAGAAGAAAACCGAAAAGTTTTTTTGATTCCCTTGTTTTTTAATGGGTTTAATGGTTTATAAAAGGTAATTCATTAAAAGTATGATGACTAGGAAAATTTTTAAGAATTTTAATTATTTGATCTTCTAAAAGAAGAAGAGTAAACTAATGGAAAGTTATTTGGCTCATGACCAGAATATAAGGGTTCGATTCCTTTCTCTTTATTTTTGAATTAAATTTTTAAATTATAAAAATAGAATAATCAATAAGAATAATATTAATTAATATTATTATAATCTTTTCATAAATGATTAAATTTAAAATGAACTGAAACATCTTAGTAATTATAAAATAATATTGTGAAAGTAAAGGCGATTGAAATCATAATTTTTTCTTTGGATTTACAAAATTAAATAATTGATTATATCTATAGAATTAGTACTGTGAAGGAAATTAATAAATAATTTATAATAAAAAATGAAAATCATTTACCTTTTGTATAATGGGCTTATAAAATAATAATTAGCAAGCTATAAGGCTAAATAATTTATAAAGTTAATTATTCCCGAAACTTAACGATCTAATTGTGAATAATTTTCAGAATGAACCAATAAATGATAAAAATTTTTGGATAATTTGCAATTGGCAGTGAAAAACTAATCGAGTTAAGAGATAGCTGGTTTTTCATGAAATTTATATAAGTAATTTTTTTTTAAAAAAAGCAGTTATTTAATGCAAAGATTATTTAACGAGTAAAAAACAATATATATCCAACATCAATGAACTCTATAAACATTTAGAAATAAGTTTATGATTTAAACAAAAAGTAAATAAGCTTAGAATCAGCTATATTTTAAAAATTACGTAAAACTTTACTTTAAAAAAATTATAACTTTACAATATAGTTAATCATTATCATTTTTGTGGAAAATAGTAATGAAATTTCTTTTAATATATTATGAAAATTTTAAAAGAGTAATAATATAAGCATGAGTAAAATTAAATTTATCCTATTTTTTTCTTAATTTAATAAATTGATTAAGGTAATACAATTTCTCAATTTATAAGGAATATATTAAAAATCTTTTCAAGAAAATTTTAATTTATATTTTGTAAAAATCTAAATCAAGTTAGGATAAATAATAAATTAATTTTTTTTTAAGGAACTCGGCAAAATAAAATATCGACTGTTTACCAAAAACATAGCCCTCTAAAATATTGAAGGTGAAACCTGCCCAATGATATAAAAATAATTATAACCTAATTTAAATAATATTAAATGGATGCAGTAACTCTGACTGTAATAAAGTAGCATAATTAGTTGTCATTTAATTGATGGAGAGAATGAATGGTTACACGAATTTTTCACTGTCTTAAAAAAAATTTTTTAAAATTGAAATAATAGTTAAGATGCTATTTAAAATTGTAAGACGAAGAGACCCTATAGAGCTTTACTATAAACTTTTTTCTTAAAAATAATAAAAAATTATTAAAACTAGAAAGTTTGGTAGTTTAGTTGGGGCGACTGTTTTTTAAAAATAACAAAAATAAGCAATATAATAAATTTATTTATTGTATAATTAAACAATTTAACAATTACTATAGTAGGCTATAATGACCCGTTATTATAATAAATAATAAATAACGATTAATTGATAAAAGCTACCTTAGGGATAACAGGATAATTTTGTTTTAGAGTCCTTATCAAAAACAAGGTTTGTCACCTCTATGTTGAATTAAGATATCCTAATAATGCAGTAGTTATTGAGGGTAGGTCTGTTCGACCTTTAAAATCTTACATGATTTGAGTTCATTCCGTCGCAAGACAGGAAGGTTTCTATCTACAATTATAAAATTACTTTAGACTTTTAGTACGAAAGGAATAAAGTTTCACTTAGTTAATTAAAAAAACTAATAAAAAAATTTTGAAAGAATCTAAAAATTTAAAGTAATTATTTAATAAAGAGGGTTGATTAAGTAGATCAAATAGTCTTCAAAATTATTAGTATTGGTTCGAATCCAATACCCTCTGTTTATGAAAAATTTAATATTTCTAATAAGTTTTTTCACTTGTTTATTATTTAATAATTTTATCTATAAAGATATTCCCGAAATAAATCAACTTTCTTTCCAAGAAAGTGCTTCATCTTGTAGTAATAATTTAATATTTTTTCATGATAATACAATGTTCTACATGATAATTATTCTTGTATTAGTAGGATGGCTATTATTTTCAATAATTATTAATAAAAATTAAAACAAATTTTTACTAGAAAACAATTTTATTGAAATTGTATGAACATTAATACCTGCTATTATATTAATAATTATAGCTATCCCTTCTCTATTTTTATTATATTCTATTGATGAAAATGTTGAACCTTCTTTAACTGTAAAAATAGTTGGTCATCAATGATACTGGTCTTATGAATATTCTAACTTTTCACCAAATATAGAATTTGATTCTTATATGATTCCTACTACAGATTTGAACCAAGGTGATTTTAGATTACTTGAAACTGATAATGATCTTGTTTTACCAGTTAATACAAAAATTAAATTAATTGTTTCAAGTGCTGATGTTATTCATTGTTGAACAGTACCTTCTTTAGGCGTAAAAGTAGATGCTATTCCAGGTCGTTTAAATCAATTAAATTTTATTATTAATAGACCTGGTAAATTTTTTGGTCAATGCTCAGAATTATGTGGTCTTAATCATTCTTTTATGCCTATTTCAATTTATTCCGTTTCTCAAGAAAAATTTATAAACTGATCTATTAATAAAACTTAAAATGTCTCAATTAGATTTATCTTTATATCTAAATCACTATTTTGTTTTACTATTATTATTTTTTTTATTAATAACTTTAATAAGTTTAAGATTTTATAATTTTTTTTTAGTTTTAAACATAAGAAATAATTTTATTTTAAATAGTTCAGAATCAATTAATAATAATTTTAAACAATTTTCTATATTATATAATATATTGAAATTATAATGTCTTCCTATTTCGATCATTTTTTAATTATTAAAATTTTTGGGTTCTTATTTGATTCTCATTTGATATTGATATTATCTATATTTATAATTTTTGTAGCTTTAAATTTTACTTTTATAATCCCTTCAAGAATTCAATTATTTTTTGAAATGATTATTAATCATTTTCTTCAAATTGTAAAAGAAAATTTAGGAAACAATTCCCAAATATATGTATTATTTTTATCAACTTTATTTTTTTATCTTTTATCAATTAATTTACTAGGGTTTTTTATTTTTACTTTACCACCCACTACTCATATTTCACTAACTTTCGGATTATCATTTTTCATATGATTATCAATAATAGTATTTGGATTTTTTAATTTTAAAAGTTCTTATTTAAGTATGTTTATGCCAACAGGGGCTCCTTTATGTCTTTCTCCTTTATTAGTATTTATAGAACTAGCTAGTCATATTTCTAGGCCTATAGCTTTAGGAATGCGTTTAGCAGCTAATTTAACAGCTGGTCATATTTTATTAGCTATTCTCTCTGATTTTATATTTAAAATGATATGTTTTTCTTCTTCTTTTTTTAATTTATTTCCTTTAATGATTATTATATTTATGATTATATTAGAAATAGGTGTCTTAGTAATTCAAGCTTATGTTTTTACTCTTTTATGTTTAATTTATCTAAAAGATAGTTTAATTCTACATTAATGGAAAAATATTATCATCCTTTTCATTTAGTAAATCCTAATCCTTGACCATTTTGTATATCAATGGGTGTATTGTATTTAACATTAATTACTGTTGCTTATTTTCATAAAGGGTTTTACTATCCTTTATTGTTAAGTTTTATTTTAATAATTTTATTTATGATTTTATGATTTACAGATATATTTGTAGAATCTAGTTTAGAAGGGGTTCATACTAAATTAGTTTTAACAGGTCTAAAATTAGGTTTTATATTATTTATAATTTCAGAAGTATTATTCTTCTTTTCTTTTTTTTGAGCATTTTTTCATTCTAGTCTTTCCCCCTCTGTAGAAATAGGAATAAATTGACCTCCTTTAGGAGTAATAACTTTAAATCCATTTTCTATACCACTATTAAATACTATTATCCTTTTATCATCAGGAGTAAGTGTCACTTGATGTCATCATAGTTTAATACAAAAAAATAGAAATCAAAGTTTAATTAGTTTAATAATTACTATTACTTTAGGATTATTATTTACATTTCTACAAGCTTTAGAATACTTAGAATCTAATTTTTGCATATCTGATTCTGTATATGGTTCTATCTTTTTTGTAGCTACAGGATTTCATGGAATTCATGTTATTATTGGTACTATATTTTTATCAGTATGTTTACTTAAAATTTATTTTTCTCTTTTTACTAATTCTCGTCATTTTACTTTTGAAGCTGCATCATGATATTGACACTTTGTTGATGTTGTTTGATTATTTTTATATATATATATTTATTGATGAGGTTCTTAACTTGTTCAGATTGGTATAATTAAAGTTCGATTCTTTAACTGTAATAATTTTCATGATTTTTAATTACAATAATTTATTAATATTTACATTTGTAGTTTTTATTATATTAAATTTATATTTAAATAAACATAGTTTTTTCTATTTGATTCCATCAATATTACTATTTATTATAATTACACAATTTTTTAAAACAGATTCTTTCTTGTGAATTAGTATGATAATATTTATCATTATTTTAAATAACTTACATTTAAAATTAGAAAACTTAATTTTATATAGCTTTATTTTATTGTCAATAATGATAATAATATTATCTAACAATTTAATTATATTATATTTATCTGTAGAAATACAAACTTTTTCATTATTAGTTCTAATAGGTTCTAATAGAAATAATATAAAAAGCTTAGAAGCAAGTCTAAAGTATTTTATTTTAAGTAGTATTTCATCTGGATTTTTTCTTTTAGGTCTTGTCTATTTATTTAAAACTTCAATTTCATTAGATTTAAATTTGTTTAACTTTGTTTTAAATAATTCATCTTTTTTTTATTCTTTTAGTAATTCTATATTAATATTATCCCTTTTATTTAAACTAGGTCTAGCCCCATTCCATTATTGAATTGCTGATATTTATGAAGGATCTGATTTTGTACTAATATTATTATTATCTTCCTTATGTAAATTATCTATATTTATTATATTATTAAAATTTAACAATAATTTTGAAATGCTTATGTTCTTAGGTGGATTATCAATTGTTATAGGAACTATTGCTGGGTTTAATCAAACTAAAATAAAAAGATTAATAGCTTATAGTGGTATTTCTAATTTTGGATTTATTATCATATCCTTAAGCTTAAATAATATAATAGGTATTGAAATTTGTTTATTATATCTTTTCATTTATTTATTTACAAATTTATTTATAATTATGATATTAATATTATATAAAGATAATATAGAATTTATTATAGAACTAAGCGGCTATTTTATGAATAATAAAATTTTAACAATTGCTCTAATTATTATAACCTTTTCTATAGCAGGAATTCCTCCACTTTTAGGGTTTTTAAGTAAATTTATTCTTATTTCAACTTTAATAAATTATAATTATATTATAATAGGATGTTTATGTCTACTAATTACTTGTATAGGTGTAGGATTTTATTTAAGAATAATAAAAATACTTTTATTTCAAAATAATAATTTTTATGTTTCTTGAAATAATATTATTTCTTTAAACAAAAATAATTTATACTTAAATTTTATTTATTTAGGTTTTATATTATATTACACACTATTTTATTTATTAAATCCTAAATTTTTTATTTCTTTAATAACTTATCTATTAAATTTATAGAATGATCTTAACTATAATTCTTTTACCTTTATTTAATAGTTTATTATGCGGATTTTTTGGTAGATTTTTTGGTAATAAAGGAGTTAAACTGATTTCTTTTTCTCTTATTATAATTACACTTATTAATTCTTGAATTATTTTTTATGAGATTAATTTTAATAATACTTTTTTATATTATATATTATTAGACTGATTTAATTTAGGTTTATTAAGCAACTCATTTAATTTAAAATTTGATTTAATTACTACAAATATGCTAGTTTTAGTAATTACTGTTTCATTTTTTGTTCATCTATTTTCTTATTCTTATATGGAAAACGACCCCCATTTACCAAGATTTATATCTTATTTATCCTTATTTACCTTTTTTATGATAATATTAATATCAAGTTCCAATTTGATTCAACTTTTTATAGGATGAGAAGGGGTTGGATTATGTTCATATTTATTAATTAATTTTTGATATACCAGAATTCAGGCTAATAAATCAGCAATAAAAGCAATGATTATAAATAAATTAGGAGATATAGGATTATTAATCGGAATAATATATTTATGAATATTTACTGGATCTTTTGAATTTAACGATATATTTTTAATCTCCATTACTAATAATTTTTATACACTCTATATACCATTATTTTTTGTATTAATAGGTGTAATAGGAAAATCTGCTCAATTAGGATTTCACATGTGATTACCTGATGCAATGGAAGGTCCTACTCCAGTTTCAGCATTAATCCATGCAGCTACAATGGTTACAGCTGGAGTATTTTTAATTATTAGAATGTCACCTATATTTGAACTTTCATCTACTATATTAATTTTAATAATTATTATAGGAAGTTTGACTTCTTTTTTTTCAGCAACTATAGGAATGGTCCAAAACGATTTAAAAAAAGTAATAGCATATTCTACTTGTAGTCAATTAGGTTATATGATTATGATCTGTGGATTTTCTTTTTATGATTTAAGTTTATTTCATCTAATAAACCATGGGTTTTTTAAAGCATTACTATTTCTCAGCGCAGGATCTATAATTCATGCTATAAATGATGAACAAGATATGAGAAAGTATGGTGCTTTAAAAAACTTTTTACCTTTAATATTCATTTTTATAATTATAGGATCTATAGCACTATTAGGATTACCATTTTTATCAGGATTTTATTCTAAAGATTTAATTGTCGAAGTAGCATTATTTTCAAATTTCTTATCTTTTTCTGTTTGAATTAGTATTAGTGCTGTATTTATCACAGCCTTTTATTCTTTAAGATTAATTTATTTTACTTTTATTAATAATCCACAACAAAGTATAAATAATTTTAAAAATATTCATGAGAGCGATTATAAAATTATTATTTCATTAAGTTTATTAACATTGTTTTCTATTTTTTCTGGATATATGTTCCAATTTATAATTATAAAAGATAATTTTCCTAATATGATTTACAATATTAATAAATTATTACCTTTTTTTCTTAGTATACTAGGAATTATTACAGCTATAATAATATTTAATAACCTAAATAAAACTTGAAATGTTATCTTTACAACTTATTATAAAAATATTTATTTATTCTTAATTAATAATTGATATTTTGACATACTAATTAATTATATTCTCTCTAAAAGAATAAGTCCTTTAGGATATAAAATTACTTATAAATTTATAGACAATCAAATTTTAGAAAGTTTAGGACCATTTTATTTTAATAAAACTATAGGTATAATTTCTAATAAGTCTAGTAAAATTTATTTAAACTCTATTTATTCTTATATTTTAATTACATGTATCTTTTTTGTTTTTTGTATTCTATTAAATATGAATTAACTTTTTTCCCTCAGCATTTCTTAGGATTAGCAGGAATGCCTAGAAGATATGCAGACTTTCCAGATAGCTTATTTACTTGAAATGCTATTAGCTCTTTAGGCTCTATTATTTCTATAATAGGAGTAGTATGATTTATTTATGTAATTTTTGATGCTTTCTATTCAGAAGAAAAATTTATTTCTTGAAATAACTTAGATGTAGAAAAAATAAATACTTTAGAGTGATCATTAAATTGTCCACCTAGTCATCATACTTTTAATGAATTACCTTTTATAAACCATTCAACCCATTAAAAAACAAGGGAATCAAAAAAACTTTTCGGTTTTCTTCTCTCCTAAAAGAGGATCAACCTGACCCCCCCCCCCAGTCCAGGCGCCGCACTGGCGCACCCCCTGCTGCGGCTATCGCAGGGGGCCCCGCGCCGCACCAACAAACCGCACCAAATTTTTAAAAATATTTTTCTCGCTTGGACAAATGTGAAAAAAATCATACTAAGTTATTAATATTCTATTGATATTACCAAGTAAATTATGTAGCTGTTATGAAACAAACTACTTTGTTAATTCTTTGTTTTAAAAAAGAAATTATAAAAATCAAGGATGTTTTGAGTTTCAAAGTTTTGTAAAAGTATAAGTACTATATTGTACAAAATTTGATAGAAAAATCATAAATTTTTTGTTATTATCATCTGATTTTTTATGCGATTATTTAATTTCATTTCAATTATTCAGTAAGCTTTTTGACATATGTTTTGATTTTAACATACGCGCTAAACTCTTTCTTTTAAAATTAGCCAATCAGATTGCGCATATCTCTGCTAAATCTGAGCCTGTATAGGGTTTCAAAATATGTGAACGGGCTTATCGAGTGGGAATAGCTAAGGAAAAACAAGAGCGAACAATTGTCTTAAAACTACGTGATTACGAGGATAAAAAAAACAATCATGGAAAGAGCAATAAAATTAAAACCAACGAACTAAACGAAAATTTTAGTTTTACAACGCGAAAAATTCAAAAAGAACTTTTTGATAAAGCAGAGATACATCTTCAAAATGGCTATTACGCAAAAGTTGTTTATAACAAACTTATTGTTCATGAATTTCGAGAAAGCACCCGCGACACGGATGTTAATTTGACAGGCGTAAACGAGTAAGCAAACGAATATAGTTTTTTTTTTCTAATATTGTTTTAAGTATTTTTAAACTATATAGTTATATAGTTTAAAAATACTTTAATGCTATTTGTGTTAATACATAGCTTCATCAGCTATACAAACATTTCATGGGCAAGTAGTCAAACATCAAAGCTTAAAAAACTGTATAGTTTGCAAAAACATGCTTGCAGAATCATTTACTATAAGGATAGGCGTGAACACGCTAAACCCTTAATGAGTGATATAAAAATGATGAATGTGTTTGAAATAAATGTCTATCAGCAATTAATTTTCATGTATGGTTACAATTACAATATCTCTCCTATAAGTTTTAATAACAAGTTTGAATTAAATAAAAATGAAAACTATAATCTTAGAGCAAATATGTTAAACACATATAAACTGCCTCGGATAATAAATAAATATTCAGAATATAGCATTTTATATCGAGGTCCTAAAATATGGAATACCTTTCAAAAAGGATTCAAAGGTACGTTAAATTTGTTAAGTTTATTCAAGTTTAAAACAAAAAAAGAAATTTTTAAAATTTGAGAAACGTTTTTGGTAAATGTTACCACTCTACTTTTGTTGTTGTTGTTGTTGTTTAACAATCTTATTAGCGAATTACGTATTATATTACAATATTTAATTGAAATTTTATTACGTATATATTTTACGAAACTTTATTTGGTATTATGAATTACGATATTTTGTTGAATTTTTGTTAAAGGGGCTCTATGAAAAGATTGCCATGACGTACTGTCATCCTCATCTTCTTTGAGCCCCTATCTGTTTTTACTTACATTTTTTTTGTTATGATGCACGAAGTTGTAAAATTCTTATGTTTTATTAAAACAGAAAAAAGAGAAAAAAAGACAAAATAGTCATATCACCAATAATCCTTAAATAATATAGCCATCAAATCTTGTCATTAAAATTTTGTCAAATTAAAAAACGAAAAAAAAAAAAAAAAAAAAAAATGAATAAATAAAATTATGAAGATAATAAATTCTAAAATTTATTTTCAATAATAAAAGAAAAAACTAGGGCTGCGGAGTCGGAGTCGGAGTTGCGGAGTCGCGACATTTTTAGCGGAGTCGGAGTCGCTTAACAAAATCGCGACTCCAACTCCAATGTAAAACTTCTAGGTATTGCACGTGCATGTACAAAACATTCAATTAATCTTATGTTCATACTAAACCTCAAAGAACGTTTCATAAATTTGTCAAAAAAGAAATTATTAACTTATCGCGTAATTTTTTTGAAAGAATTCAAAGAATTTTTCAAAAATTTTGCTTTGTAGTCGGAGTTGGAGTCGGAGTCGGAGTTGCACTTAAAAAATTTCAACAACTGGAGTCGGAGTCGGTATTGTTACTTTTTTTTTACGATAATACACCCCTGGAAAAAACAAAAAAACGAAAAAATATATTCAAAATTATAACAGTTTTCTATTATTACGATTTATTTTCTAAATATCACTCAACTCCGATTTATAAAATTTAGAAAAGAATTAAAAATTTAAAAAAATTTTAGTTTTGTATTATAAGAAAATATAAAATAAGAAATTTTTTAAATCTTTGCAAATAAAATGAAAATACACTTATATATTTTCTTGAAAATATGATATATATCTTGAAATATATTTTATTGGTCTTGAAAATATATCTTATTGATCATGAAAATATACATATATTTTCAAGACCAATAATTAAATATAGCCCTTGAGATTCTCTACGGCGGCAGATTCTCTAGGGTAAATCGATTTTAAAAAATTTTGAAATTTGATTTGCCTGAGCTGCGAATCAATGTCTTTTGGTGAAAAAAGAGCCTTACTTTTTTTTTTTTTTTAATATAAATGAATTTTAGAGGTTCCTCTTTGGATTCTAAATTTATGACGGATCCTAATATTGTTGAAATATTTTTTCTTCTAAACTATATCAACCTGGTACTCAAAAGAAGCAGAATAATACGCTTATTTTGAATATAATATTTGTTTTAATTTAAAACTTAAGAAAAAAAATGTCGTTTTTTTCATTAAAAAACCCCTGTCTTCATCAAAACGGGGGTTTTAAGGTATAATTTAGCAAATATTTTTTTCACTAAAAATTTATTTTAATAAAATTATTATTGATAAAACAAGCATTTTTTTCTGCTTTTTTGAGTCCAAGGTTGATTTAGTTTAGAAAAAAAAAATCAAAAATATTAGGATCCGTCAAGGATTTAGAATCCAAAGAGGAACCTTAAGATCTCATTAAAATCAAAAAATATTTTTTTACTTTCATCTTATAATTAATAGACATCGATTCGTGTCTCAGGAATATTGATTTTTGAACTTTTTTTTTTTGCTATAAAAATCGATCCACCCTGCTAGAGAAGTCCTTTATGTTTTGATAAATTAAAATTATTTCTTTCAGTTTTGATTTAAAAAATATTTATGTTTGCAAGCGTTTTGATATTGTTTCTAATTACTATACTCCATAATTGGGGGCCTCTAGATAATATAGAAAACTTAGTGCCTTCAAAGTCAGTTTTAGCTTGAATATAATTATTTTTTGCATATCTAGTAAGGTATTTGTGCTGTATTTTTTAAAATAGCGTTTAAAAAACATTTGGCATCGTACCGTTATTAAATTTGTACATATAAATTAAATGATGATATAGAGTAAAATGGGGTCAAATGGAATAGTTAAGGATTTTAATTAATAATTTTTTACGGAAAAAAGATAGTTCGTTTTTTTTTTTAAAGTTGTAGAGAATATTAAAATATATAAAATTTTAACAACTTTTTAACAAGTTTTTTATGAAACTTTATTTGATTAAAAAAAGTTTTATTCAATTCTACACTGACATTCGGGGAGAATGAAATACGCAAATATAAGTGTAATTAAAACAACACTTTATTAAAAAAAAAAAAAAAACCATCAATAATAACAATTAAAAAAACAATCAATAATAACAATTAAAAAAATCAATCAAACCAAATAAAATTTTTTATTCTTGTGATGATGTTGAGGCGTTTAGAGGTACTAAAGGTTGAGCTGAGTTTTCACCTGAGCGGCACTTTTTGTAGCAATAAAACTCAGCGTTTTTTTTGTATCGCTTTAGTATGCATGTTTAGCATAGCCAAACATTGCAATTTGAATTTTCACACTGGTACCATTCCACAGTTTAACTTGACAAAGTTTTTTGTTGAAACATTTGTTGCAAAGCTGCTGAAAGTGATTGGGGTGACTGCAGTTGTTTTGCAACCTCTTTTTGAATTTCCTTTTGAATAGCCGGAGTTACTACAATATTGAAGGCAAATAAGGGAACTTTTGAGATAACTTTGAAGCTGATGCTATATGACATATGCTGATGCTAGATATTGTTGGTGTAGATTCAGAGGGCAGTGGCTGAGGTAGTGTAGTTTCTGGTGCTAGATTTGGTGATGGTACTATCGTAGATACTGGTTGTTGAGATGATGAAGGCTCAGATTCAGATCTCAGTGTTTCAAATGTATTAGAAATTTGCAATTTTGACTGATCGATATTATCGATGTTGAGTTGAAACATGCCAGTATTCTGAAACCCAGTGACCTGGGTACGTGTAAAAACTTCACCAGATCTGAAAAGTTTTTTTTGCAGGCGACTGAAACATTCTTTTGATAAGTTGCTAATCTTTGTCTCTGCATAAAACTGTTAAAGTAATTTGTGCCAAACTCTTTTGAAATGGCAATAAACACCAACTACTAGTGGCTGTAGAATGTGCGACGAATGTGCTGGTAAGTAAATTAACAAGAGAGTAACTAGCGAATTTCATTCATTTATTAGAACAATTTTATAAAAGCAGTAAGTGAAAGTCATTTAAATTCAGTTAAAAATATTCGTTTATTGAAATTTATACAAAAAATTTATAGTTGGAGATTTATTGGTAAAATAAAAAAAAGCCGCTTTTAAGAAATTAGTTATTACTTTGTATTTATTTATTTATTAGTGAATTTCATTCAAACCCGCAACACTTGAATTAAAAACGGAAACACAGTTTCCGTTTTTAATTCAAAACTTTTTTCCTATATAGCAAATTTAATTTTGAAAAAAGATTCTTGATCAGCGTAAAAAGTTGTATTAGTAAACATTTTAAATTCAATGATACCGAATTTAATTTCCAAGAGTTTTAAGATCCCTTTTCAAATAAATAAAAAAAATCTTATTACGCATTCGAAAACTTATAAATTTATAATAAAACTTTTTTAATTAAAATTAAAATTTTATACAATCTAACTCAGAAAAATATTCTCTACAGTATAATCAAAAAATAGTTAATTAAAAGCGAAAGAATAAACATTGTCATAACTATTTCGTTCTACCCGCTATTTTTACCCTGTTTTACTCTATGTTTATTTGGTAAACATTTTTAGATTAATAAATAGTGATTGTCAATGACAGATAGGCGGTCTACGTTGGATATTATTCTTATGGCATGATTTTGTTTGATGAATAGTTTGTTTTTTTAGTGCTGCACCAAGCCATGATAGCATAATAAAGATAACAATGTATAAAAGAGAAGTAGACATATTTTAATCAAATTTGATTTAGGTAAGGTTTTACCTTTTAAAGTATGATATATTTTTAGAAATTTTATTTTCGATTGATTTTATATGGTTTATCCATGTGAAATTTCGTCAACAAGAACACATGGAAACTTAATTGAGTGTTTTCTTTTTTTAAATTGATTACCTATGCTAATATTTGGGAGCTTTAGAGGAACTTCGTCTCTTTGATAAAAGCGATGAAAAAAAATAAATACTTAGATTTCGTTGAGTTTAATGACAACTTATTTGAATTAAACTATTAACTTTTAACAGTTCTTCGTTGACTGTTTTAAATAGAGTTTTTATATTATTATGGAAATAAAATAAATCGGTATCGTCAGCAAACAAAATCTAAATATTCGAAGCTCTGCTTAAATCTTTAATGTATATTAAAAACGAAAGTGGTCCTAAAATGGATCCTTGAGGAACTCCACAAGAGATTGTTTTACTTTCAGTTTTACCACCAACATAAGAAACATACTGCTTTTTATTAGACAACTAATTTTTAAACCAAACTTTATTTGCATTTTTAATTCTGTTATTTACTAGTTTTTTTAATAGAGTTAACGGTGTCAAAGATTTTGCTAAGGTCAATAAGAATAACCTAATGTATACTCTTTTTTATCAAAGGTTCGAAAAATATCATGAACAAGTTTAAGAATAGCATGATCTATTGAATGACCCTTTTTGAATCCAAATCGTTTTTTGCATAAAATATTATTTGTTTCTAGAAAAGAGAATAGTCTATTTTACATTATTCGTTCCAGTATTTTAGACAAGGAGAAAAGAATGGAGAAAAGTCTATAATTAGAGACATTAGAAGCATCACCTGATTTAAAAACCGATATAACTCTTGCAGTTTTAAAATTTTCTAGAAATATTCCTTGTTTTAAAGAAAGATTAAAATTATGCAACAGTGTACGTTGTCATTTAATAACACCATGGTGTTATTAAAAAATGCATAGATATTATCACCACATTACTGCTTGTTTTATCAATTCCTAATCCTTAGTTTAATTTGAAAAAGCGTTTGAATAGCAATTAATAACTTATTTTTAGTCAGTTTATCGTTGGTTATAATAATATTGTTAGCAGTTAAATATACGCTAAATTTACCAGGTTTTAGTTTTAAGGCTAAATTTGATCCTACATATGCTAAATAAATCTACTTAATAATACATATGCTTTATTAAATGTTTTTGCAATTTTGGATTTATTAAATATATAAACGCCGTTAAAGTTTATTGTTTTTGGAAGACAATTATTTATTATTATTGTTCTTGTGCCCCAAGAAGACCTAACGGTCTTGTCACAGAGCACCGCGGAAGTGCATTTAACCAGGAAGTTCACGCCTCCTTCCTTACCGTGACGCGAAAATATGTCCAAGACTCGTTTCGAACCTGGATTTCCTGCTTATAAAGCAAGCGCTCTAACCACTGCGCTACGGTCGCACAAAATTTTAGGTGCCCCAAGAAGTCCTAATGATCTTGTCACAGAGCACCGCGAAAGTGCATTTAACCAAAATTCTAGTTAAAAGTTCACGCCTCCACTCTAAAGTTCACGCCTCCTTCCTTACCGTGATGCGAAATATGTCCAAAGCTTGTTTTGAACTTCGATCTCCTGCTTATAAAGCAAGTGCTCTAACCATTGCGCCTATAAACTTATACTTTTTAGCCTACAAACTTATTTACTTATATTTTTTTATTTATTTTATAAAGAGCCTCAAATCGTTGGATGAGCTTGGTGTTGAGGTCGAAAAGAGATGCTATCATCTTTGCAGAAGTTCTTTATTAATTCAGAACAAAACGAAGCATATTGATTGCAGGAAAAAGACACGTCCATACGGTTGCAATCAAGTTGATGCAAGCCTAAAACGATCTTCAATTAAGGATGATTCATTGTGTACAGCAACTACAACGAATGTGGAAAAAGTTTACTTTTTTAGGTCCTTAGGATGTATATATATATATGTATGTATATATATATATATATATATATATATATATATATATATATATATATATATATATATATATATATATATATATATATATATATATATATATATGTATATATATATATATATATATATATATATATATATATATATATATATATATATATATATATATATATATATATATATATATATATATATATATATCAAGGTGGTTCAGTGGATCTTTTTTTAGAGAAATTTTGATTTCGCTAGAAAGATTTGTGCTTTGATCTTTTCAGGTTTGATGATTGATCCAGCGGTGGTTGAGTATCTCGAACTAGGCGGCGAGACAGAGCTCGATGCTCGTCATTAGAACACATTAAATATTTATGCAGTGAAAACAATAAATACTTATGCAGGAGAACACATTAAATACTTGTGCAGTAAAGCTAATGGCAAATGTTTTGCTTTTTCACGCATAAGAATTTTTTATCCCGTAGTAAAGCTACCTTGTTGCTATACGCCTTCGTAATGTCAAATTTTTCTTATTGTCCCTTAATTTGAATGTTGTGTTCTAAATACTATGACAAACTTATAAATAGAATTCATAAAAAAGCTCTTTGTATTGTCCATAAAAGGTTCGACTTATCTCTTGATGAATTGTTAAGTTTTGATAATAGTCCGACGATCCACTTAAGAAATTGTACTTTCTTATGATAGAAATGTTTAAATCAATTAACTGTCTAAATCCAGAATTAATGAAGGATATATTCAATACGAAAATCCTTCCTTTTAAACTTCGTTGTAGCAAAAAATTGATTCTACCTTCAAATGCCTCCAAATATAAGGATACATGTTGTACTATATTTAGAGCCATCTTGTCTAGATAACAAGACAATGTCCTCTAAAAGTTCTGAGGTGTTCAAGAAACATATTAAAAATTGTTATGCAAAAAATTGTTATTGTAAAATCTGTCGTTTTTAATTGCTATTTTCATTTATCCTGATATTATAATACAATATTTACTTATTTTTCTGTAATGAAACGGTTGTAATTTGAATATATTAATATTATTTGTAATTTATATTATAATTTTGAAAATTGTAGTTTGTTTTTTGTTTTTAAATACTTTTTAAAAATTTAATCGTAAATTGACTATATATATGTGGACATTTTTTTAACGATTTTTATTTGAGTGTGTATTGTTTACAATTGTTAAATGTGTTGATTTTAATAAGTTCAAATTAATAAAAAGTTTGCCTTTATTGGTTCGATGAGGCGCTAAGGTGCTGATGCTTTTTTGAGGCGTAGCCTTATTTACAGTTAATCTAAAAAAGCCAAGTATGTCGCACGTGAACTTTATTTTCCCTAATAAGGGCATTATTGTTTGATTCTGGCCCCCGAAACCCTCCACTGCGAGAAACCCTCCGTCTGGTCTTCTGCGCCCTCTTCTGGTTTTCTGCGCTGCATCGAGCTTCGCTTTTGAGCTGCTCATAGCTCATCGTATTGCATCGAGCTCCGCTTCGGCCATTTTTTTAGTTCTAGGAATGCGTTTAGAGTTAATAATTACGAAAGAGACAACATTTGATTTGAATTTGTGCGTTCATATGGAACGCATTATAAAAATCGATTAATTGAAAGCTAAAAGAAGACTTAAAAAATATTTTAATTTATAGAGTTTGTTTTTAGACTTTGATAATATTTTGTTATATACATATATTATTATGAACAAAATATAGTTTAGTCGGCGTATTTTTACTTTTATTAAGAAAATGAATGTTTTATAATCATAATGGTGGATTTAAAAAAATTTACAAATATGAATCTAACTTATATATTCTAAAGTTGTATAATTAAATCATATCTTATACTCATATGCTCGTATAATTGTATTAAGTAATCAATAAACTCATTACATGGAATTGTATAATCAATTGCGGCTCGCTATGATTGATTTTTTTTTTCTTTAATATTTTATAAATTTACAGTTTTAAAGATATGGCAAAGTTGTCAAAAATAATTGGGAGGACTGATCCTGACTAAAAGTATTGTGTTGAACATCCTCCAATCAAGTCGCAGGTAGGCAAAACTTATAAATATGTTGAGTGTAACTTTTGTAAGAAGAGGTTTACTGCTGGAATTAAAAGGCTAAAGGGGCACCTTGCAAAGACTCATAAGAATGTTGCAGGTTGTCCACGAGTTTCCATTTAGGTATAAGAAGAAATGAAGTTGTTTATGAAGAAAAAGACCGAGGGTAAAAGAACAGCATTCTAAGAAATGGATGAGGTTTGTCGAAAGGAAATGCAAGAGCCATTTGCTACTGAAGGCGATCCGCAATTTAAAAAACCAACAGACTCAAGTGCTGTCAAGTTCAACAAACAAGTTCATGGACCAATTGATTTTTGTATACAATAAGCAAATATTGGTAGGGAGAGTGCTGAATGTTCCATGGTTTATCAAACGCACCAAGTTACCTTAAATGAGAGTTGGAAGAAAAACGAAAGAATATGGATTTGCACTTTTATGAGAACTCAATACCGTTCAATGTAGCAACAAGCCCTTCATATTGGGCCATAATGATTTGGAAGGGGATTTAAATCCCCAACTATGTATGAGTTGCAAACATGGATTCTAAAAGAAGAAAAAAAATGCTATTTCTTCCATTTTCGATCAAGCGAAACCTTCATGGATTGATACCGGTTGTAGTATTATGTCTGACGGTTGGACTGAAACAAATGGGTGTACATTGATAAATCTTTTAGTTAATAATCCGAAAGGTACTTACTTTTTAAAGTCCATTGATGCATCGGATCAAGTATAATATACAAATTGCTTTTTAAATTACTTGATGAAGTCGTTGAGGAAGTTGGAGAAAAGAATACTATCCAAGTGATAACATACAATGCCTCGGCTTATAAAGCAGCGGGGCGAATGTTGATGGAGAAAAGGAAAAATTTGTTTTTGACGCCTTGTGCTGCATACTGCATTGACTAAATGTTGAAGGACATTTTCAAAGTCCTTAGTTATAGTTCTTCGAATGGTGGACACTCTTAGCAAAAATAGGCGATAACTGTCTCGTCCGCACCCGAGAAAACCGCAACATTCCTGTGAAAGCTTATGACCATGGGATTCCAAAAATGTAAACATTCAAATCATCTGCCCACGTCCGTGAAAGAAAATCAATTTTGAAATTTTCCCTTATTACACATTTATGTGAAATGACAGCATTTCTATTTTTTGCACTTTTACAGCTTTTATTAAATGTAAAAAACTTCTAACAAAGGTAAAATATAGATTTTTGAAATATAATTTTTTTGATTTTAAATTGACAAATTTCAGGAAAGGGCACTTTTTCAAAGAAACTAAATCTGTGAAGGTTGCATTTTTGAGTCTCTTAAGAAAAAAACGAAAAAATGCCCAATTCAGCTAGGAATCATGATGAAAACAGGAAAGTTGTTTGCCTCCTGTGTCTCAAAAAGGCAAACCGACAGCTCACAACGTTTTTGCATGAAAATTTTAACAAGTCTACAGACAACAAATCAATTTTAAAGATGTAAGAGTACCGCAAGGGTTGTGTGAAACTTGTAAAACTGCTCTGAGGAAACGTTATGAAGGACATCCTGGTGAATTACCAGCTCTTTTTGACTTTGAAACTATCATTGTCAAACCACTCACAAGAGGAAATCCTTGTGAGTGGTTTTGTTCCATTAATCGGTTGAAATTGACTGAAAAGCACCCTCTTGACACTGACACGAAAGAAGAAAAGATTTCTGACAAAAGGTGCTCAAAATGTCTGTCACTAATTGGTAAGGGATTGCCACATCAATGCTCTGTACCACAGTTTAGAGAGAATATAAGATTTCTGGCAGCCAATGATGGTAAAGTTGCGGAACAGATTGCATCTTCAACAATCACAAGCACGGATGCATTTCCACATGGAACAGTTCGACTTTCAGAAACCAAGGGTGGGAGAGCATTGCCTATAACTTCAGGTAAACACATGGTTACATCATTTAAGTATTTTGGTAAAATATTTGCTGTAAAGTTAATTTTCATATGTTTTAGGACCATCAAGTGCAAAACAGCTATTCAAGGGTCACCCAGTTGTAACAGCGCAAGATCTTGCTCAGGTTCAAATAAACACAGGGTTGTCCAATAATGGCATCAGAAAGCTTGCAATAACAATTAACAATGTAAGCACAACCAAAGTCTTGATGCCATACATTGTTAAAAAATTTCAAAACCTTGGGAAAAATCTTGAAGAGAGCTTTACTCAGACCACAGCGGCATTTAAAAACGCGGACAAAACCACTTAAAGTTACATTGTTGCACATTGCAAGAGTCTTAATAGTCTTATTGAAGATTTACTTTTGACACGGAAGATTTTTTCAAACCACGTCATTAAATTGGGGATCGACGGCGGTGGAGGATTCTTAAAAGTCTCAAAGTTTGTGAATTGGACCCAGAGATGCAAAGTAAAGCTTCACCTCCAAGCAAACGCTCGCTTACATCACAAGCATCAAAGGATACAGGAGTGAAAAAACAACTTCTTGTGGCTGTGACTGAAGGAGTTCAAGAAATTTATAACAATGTGAAAGTCATTCTTTCCCTTCTCGACATTCAAGAGGTCAATTTTGTTATCTCTTGTGACATGAAATTGGCTAACATCCTGTGCGGTCTGCAAGCTCATTCATCCTCTTATCCATGTACATGGTGCCTCCAATGGAGTTGCATCTACTTCTGGGAGTGGTCAATCATCTTTTTAAGATTCTAAAAGATTCATGGCCAAAGGCAGATAAATGGCTTCAAGCATTGCATATACAACATCAACCCTTTCATGGTGGACAATTTGAAGGAAATTCCTGCAAAAAGTTGCTGAAGAACTTGGATCTTTTGCAAAAATTGGCTAAAAAAGACAATGCTTTTCAAGTTTTTCCCATTATTGAAACTTTTCGAAAATTTGCAAATGTGGTATCATCCTGTTTTGGCAACAAGTTGCACAGTCAGTTTGAAGAAAAAATTGATGAGTTTCGAGCTTCTTTCCTTGCATTGCCAATTGGAACTGTCACACCAAAAACACATGCTGTGTTTTTCCATATAAAGGAATTTATCCTGAGGAAAAAGATGTCACTTGGTATTTATAGCGAACAAACAACAGAAGCAATGCACCATTGCTTTAGTACAAATTGGGGAAGGTACAAACGCCCAATCAGTCATCCAGAATATGGAAAAAGGCTTGTGATGTGCCTTGTTGATTTTAACAGCAAGAATTTTTGAAGAAAACATTGAGCACAAAATAAATAGAGTTGGAGATTTATGAATAAATTATGTTGACCTTACATTAGAAATCTTTATGTGAGAACAGAATGTACCTTTTTATCCCTTTAGAATAATGTTTTTTTATTTATTGTATGTATTTTTGTTTAAAGAATGCTGTAAAAATACAAAAAAAAGAAATGTTGTCATTTTACATGTATGTATAATAAAGGAAAATTTCAAAATTGATTTTCAACTACTGGGGCCTGTGTTTTTTCAAATAATATTGTTTAAAAGTTATTTACAGCCCCAGTCCTAAATTTGTGGTACCCGGCCATGTAATACTTGATTAATCTTTATTAAAAATTTAAATTGCAATCATTTCAAATACTTTATTCACATATTTTGACTAAATCAACTTTTAATCGATTTAGTCGGATTCAAATATGTGTTAGTCGACTTTGATCGGCTTTAGAAAATATATTAGTTGATTTAGTCGACAGTCAAACTTTTTAATAGTCGTAACAACACTAGTTTTTCTCAAACAAATTGAGGCGTACGCCTCAAGCACATTAAGGCTTAAGCCTCATATATAGGGAAACCGCTTCAATACGCCTCACGTATTTTTTAAACCTTGGTCAGGAATGGTTAGCCTCTCGTGTGCGCCTTAATATTTCAAATGATGCGGCTATTTCAGTCAAATCAGACTGCCTTATTCCAATCATATTTGTTGACGATTGATTAGAAAATATTTATATGAACAAAGAGTGAGGCAACTTCACATTACACACTTTGAATAAATTTAATATATAGAGTATGAATAGTATAATATATATATATTTTTTCAGAGATGCCTACAAGAACAAACGACTGATACAAACGTGAAAATACCCAATAAGCTTCTGAATGATATGCAAACACAGAAAAATGTAACTCATGTGAAACTTAAATTACATTTTTCTGTGTTTGTTTTAAAAAAATAAAGATAGAGGAAGGAGGGGGTCCCAAATAAATGACACCCTTTTTAAGGGATATGGGAAAAAAGGACAACCGGTGACAAAGGAGGGGGAAAGTCCAACCATATAATACTATATGTTTTAAAAGTATAAAAAAACTGTAT
This sequence comes from Hydra vulgaris, assembly GCF_022113875.1. Taxonomy (NCBI): domain Eukaryota; kingdom Metazoa; phylum Cnidaria; class Hydrozoa; order Anthoathecata; family Hydridae; genus Hydra; species Hydra vulgaris. The sequence goes on from NC_061165.1 coordinate 9,781,081, forward strand.
AGAATACTTTTTTATTTGCTTTTTTATTAAATTTAACTTAAGCCTACTACAAAAGTATAGTTTACTAAGCCTAAACAAAAGTATAGCTTTTTTTTTTCAGTTTACAAAGGTAATCGTTTTACAATAGAATAAGCTATTAAAACTATTTTACAAATATTTATTTTATTTTTTATTTATTTTATTTTATTTGCCGTATAGTATTATTTACATCAAGATTTATAATATTATACGGACAGGACTTCAAGAAGATCGTAATGATCTTATCACGAAGCCCTTAACAAAATTCTATTTTCTTCTTCAATAAAAACATCTATATATTATATACAATAAATATATACCGAGAATATATAATCACTAAATATATCATAAATGTGACACTACATACTTCAGAAGTGAAACTCAAAATAAAATATAACAAATCATTATGCAGTATAGCAACTAAATTTTTTTTTTTTTTTTTTTAAATCAAAAAAAATCAAAAATTTTTTTGTTGAAAAAATGGTTTTTTTAATAGATTGTTTGAAAAAGGAATAGGTCAATTTAGATGAAAAATTAGGCCGTACTATTTCATTCCAGAGAAAAGGTCCACGATAAGATATACAAAATTGAGCTTGTTTATTATTGCAAAAAAGTTTTTCTAAATAGCTATTATTACGTAGGTTATATTTGTTTTGGGGTTTAATCTTGTAAAGGTTTACAAATACATCGGGGGACATAAGTTCTTAACATTTGTACATAAAACACAAAACATTAAATACATTTAGTTGATAAACATTTAAAACGTCCATTTCTTTAAAAAGCGGTTCAGAGTTCAAAAAAAGATTTTTAAAATTTATTATGCGAACTGCGTGTTTCTGATGCCGATAAAGAGATTCAAGTTTAGTTTTATGTGTACTTCCCCATATAATATTTGCATAATTGATATGACAGTGAATAAAAGAGTAATATAATTGTATTAATTGCTTTTTGTTTAAAATACCTCTAGATTTGTATAAAATTCCAATGTTTTTTGCAACTTAGAAATACTATTGATGTGTGACTTCCAAGACAGATTTTCTTCAATAAAAACTCCCAAAAATCTTGTCACTTTTTCTCTTTTTAGAATGACATTGTCTTTAAAAAGATTAGGCATATTTACAGGCAGTATCTGTTTTTCATAGTTTGGATGGAAAAGTATCCATTTTGTTTTTTCAGTATTAAAAGATAGCCTATTTTTTTTGAACCAAACTGAAATTTTTTTAAGTTCTCTGTTCATATTATTAAAAAGTAGGTTTATATTATCATGTGACTGAAACAAGTTTGTGTCATCTGCAAAAATTATAATCTTTAAATTAGATGCTTTGTTATAATCATTTATATATATATAATGAAAAGAAGTAGTCCAAGTATGGATCCTTGTGGGACACCATATGTTATGTTTTATTCATTATTTCGCAACGAACGCTGAAGTGAACGCACGCTTTTTCACTGCTTAAAGAAAATAAAATAGAAATCGTTAGTAGTATTAAAGTTACTTATATTATATTAATTTATACTTATTGAGCATGTCTATCACACTTGTTGAAGATAAAAAATTAATTACGGAATTGTTTATGAAGTTTAAGATCGAGACGGAAGAAATGCTTAAGCAACAAGAAAATACTTTCATCAACATAGTTAGTTCTAACACAAAAATATTAAATGATCGACTAGACAGAGTTGAACTTAACATACTTCAAAATTCAACTAAAATAGCATCAATTGCAAAGGAAGTGGAAGAAATCAAAGAAATTTAAATTTTCATGAAGATCTCTTTAATAAAAAAATAAAAACCGCCATTGATTGTCTTGCAAAAGAAAATCTGGCAAACTTCAAAATACAAAACAACAACAATGAACTTATAAGAATAAATAACAAACTCAGAGAGATTGAGGATAGGTCAAGGCGTAATAATTTAAGAATCGATGGTGTCCTTGAAAATGACAATGAAAGCTGGGCTGAATGTGAAAAGAACGTCAAAGAAATATTCAACAACATATTAGGAGTCAAAAATGTAAATATCGAAAGAGCGCATAGAATACGCAAAGTAGTTCACAACAAACATAGAACAATAATACTAAAACTTCTTGATTTTAAAGATAAAACTGAAATTCTTAACAACTCTTCCAAATTAAAAGGTAAAAACATTTTTATATATGAAGATTACTGCAAGGAAACAAATATTATACGAAAGACACTACATGAAAAAATGAAAATAGAAAGGCAAGCTGGCAAATACGCGTATATTTCATACGACAAACTTATTGTTCGCGATTGGAATTCCAATAAAAAGTAATATATTATCTTTTAAATTTTTATTATATTTTTACATAAACTTATTTGCTTTTATTAATTATGGCATCAGTAAACGATTTTGAAACTTTTACTTTTTTCGATAATGTTTTTTCATTGCGCGAAAACATTAACAAAGACATTAATTATTTTCATGAAATTAACAAAGAATGTGCTTATTACTATCCGTGGGAAGTAGAAGGGTTTCTATTTAACAATATTTACAATAAAAACTTATATCAAATTAGAATTCTACACCTTAATATTCGAAGCATTAATTGCAATTTTGAAAAACTTCAAAATTTACTTAAAGAAACAAAAAACGCTTTTAATATAATTTGTTTAACTGAAACTTGGGCTACCGCAAACGATTTAATTGATGACTCTAATTTTCATCTTCCTCATTTTGAAATAATCTCACTTGAAAGGCAAACTAATAAGCGCGGTGGCGGAGTTCTAATTTACGTTCATGAAAATATTAGGCATTGTCTAAGAAACGATCTTAGTATTTCTAACGGCGATGGTGAACTTTTAACCATTGAAATAATAATTGAACAAACAAAAAACATACTTCTAAGCTGCTGTTATCGACCACCTGATGGTGTGGCCGAAAACTTGAGCATGTTTTTACTACAAAACGTTTTTAAAGAAGGAAATAATAAAAATAAAAAAATTTTTCTCATTGGAGACTTTAATATAAATTGTTTTATATATAATGATAACAACAAAGTTAGAAACTTTTATGATTCAATTTTTGAGGCTGGAGCTTTTCCATTAATAAATCGCCCGACGAGAGTGACAAAATACTCAGCAACTTTACTAGACAATATCATTACAACAGACATCTTTAATAATGATATAAAAAAAGGAATCTTAAAAACAGATATCTCGGATCACTTTCCTATTTTTCTGACTATACCCACTAACCAAGCAAATGTAAAAAAACCTAACAAAATCTTAACTAAACGTATTTTTAATCAATCAAAAATTGAATTGTTTAAAAACCAACTATCGCTACTGCATTGGAAACATTTAAACTTTAATGATAACGCTAATAATCTTTTTGAAAATTTCTTTTAAACATTTTTTTCGGTTTACGATGCTAACTTTCCTAATGTTACTCATACATCAAAAACTAAAAACATAAATAATCCTTGGGTTACCAAAGGTTTCAAAAAATCATCAAAAACTAAGCAAAAGTTATATATAAAATACCTAAAAACAAAAACTCCTACAAGCGAAAAAAAATACAAAGAATATAAAAATTTATTTGAAAAAATCCGGAAAAGCTTGAAAAAAAAACTACTATTCAAATTTGATTAATGAAACAAAAAATAACCTAAAACGCACTTGGCAAATACTAAAAGAAATAATTGGGAAACAAAAAACATGCTCAAGTTTTTTACCACACATGCTTAAAATCGATAACAAAATTTTATACAATCCACAAATTATAGCTAATGAGTTTAATAAATATTTTGTTGAAATTGGTCCAACCCTATCAGATAAAATTCCAATTCCCAAAACTTCTTTTCATGATTTTTTAGCACCGCTTGATAAAAGCATTTGCTCAGATGAACTATCGTCCGAATTATCCTTTGAAGAGTTTGAAAAAGCTTTTAAAACCTTAAAAAAAGATAAAGCAACTGGGCCTGATGAAATAAACGAAAATATAGTTATAGATTGCTATGAACAAATTAAAAATATTCTTTTTAAAATCTATAAAGCATCCATCCAACAAGGAATTTTCCCTGAGCGTTTAAAAATTGCTAAAATTATTCCAATAATTACCGCCCCATCTCTACCCTATCTGTATTCTCCAAAATCCTAGAAAGAATTATGTTTAACAGAGTTAATAATTATCTTAATTACAATAACCTACTATACAATAATCAATTCGGCTTCAAAAAAGATAGTTCAACTGAGCATGCCATTATTCAATTTGGACGCAACATCTCCAAATCCTTTGAAAAAGCTCAATATACATTAGGTATTTTTATAGATCTATCAAAAGCATTTGATACGGTTGACCATAATATTTTAATACAAAAAATGAAATATTATGGTTTAAACAATAATACTTTAGCGTGGTTTAAAAGCTATTTAACAAATCGTAAGCAAGTATTCTATAGTAATAATGACGTTCAAAGTGGATCCTTAAATATAACCTGTGGTGTTCCACAAGGTTCTATTCTTGGACCACTGCTATTTCTTATATATGTCAATGATCTAAACAAAGCCTCTAACCTGATGAGTATTATTTATGCCGATGACACTAACTTATTTCAATCCCACACTGATGTTTACAAACTTTTCTTAAAAACTAATAATGAACTTATAAACATTTCTAAATGGTTTAAATGTAATAAATTAACGTTAAATACTAACAAGACTAAATGGATTCTTTTTCATTCCTTCTCAAAAAAACGTTCTTTACCAGATATTATGCCTCAAATTTATATTGATGAAACTCTAATAAAAAGAGATTCTGTTATAAGATTCCTAGGTGTTTATCTTGATGAGAATATTACTTGGAAAAACCATATTAATCATGTAACCACCAAGGTATCTAAAAATATTGGCATTTTGTATAAAGCCCGACCTTACTTAAGCAAAAAAAGCCTTACGCAGCTCTATTACTCATTCATACACAGCTATATAAACTACGCAAATATTGCATGGGGTAGTACCGAAAAAAGTAAACTACAACGTCTATATCGCCAACAGAAACATGCGATTCGCGTGATTAATTATGTGGATCGCTCTACACATTCAAAGCCTTTCTTTGATGAAATGAAAATACTTAATGTCTACAAACTTAATGTTTTCAATGTTTTATGTTTTACTTATATGTGGAAAAACAATTTATCCCTACCTGTTTTTAACGACCTTTTTTCGTTAAAACTTACTAATAAGTACTCACTAAGAAATAAAGATTTGCTAAATGAACCATTTTGTAGAACAAATTTTAATAAATTTTGTATTAATTATAGAGCACCTTACCTTTGGAATAAAATAGTTCTGCCTAATTTTGATCCTTTTATCCGTTTTTCTGTTTTTAAAAATGAATTAAAAAAATTCATTCTTGCTATGGATGACATTTTAAGTTACTATTAGCTTGAAGTATAAACTTGATTAATGAGATTTATAATAATATTTATATTAATAAATTTATTTTCTTTAATTTATATCAGATCTATAAAATTTATTATTATGGATTATTATAACAAATTTGTGAGAATTATTATTACAGATACGTGATTAATATTATGAATTTATTATTATATATTTATTATTACGGCCGTTTTTGGATTTATATTTTTAGTTTTATGGTATGATAAAATTTTAAAGGTTCTGATGATAAGATCAGTAGATCTTCTTTCAGAAGCCTTGTTTTCTTTGTTCTTGTAAAATATAGTATTTATTTTACGGCAAATGTAAACAGAAAAAAAAAAAAAAAAAAGTTCATTAATTTATTTATATATATATACAAATCGTTCATTTATATATATACAAATCGTGTTAACAGTGTAAACTAGGTTTCCGAAAGAAGATCACTAAGATCTTATCATCGGAAACTTAAAAACATTTATAAACAAATTAATTTACGAATACCTTGTAATAGTGTTGCGAAGGTAAAACTTACCGGAAAATTTACCGGAATATTTACCGGAAAATTTACCGGAAAATTTTGAAAATTTACCGCCTGGTAAATTTTTTTTCACTAATTTTTTTTTTTTTTTTTTTTGATTTTTTAAAGGAAAATTTACCGTTCTCTAATTATAATTTACCGGTAAATTTACCGGTAAATTTTACGGGTAAATTTTGAATCAAATTTTACTGGAAAATTTACATCACTACCTTGTAAAGTATACGTTACAGTAAAATAAAATATATACATAAAATTTTGACATAAGCAAATCTTTAAATATAAATAGTTGTAAACAACAAAACTATAGAAAGAAATAATAAAAAGTTAATAAATAAATAAATTAGTTAATAGTACTCTAAAATGTTAACAAATTTAAAAACTTAATTTAAAAAATTAGGTTTTTAAATTTGTTTTTGAAAAGACAAAAAGAATTTGGTCGATCAAAATCAATATTTGGTAAAACAAGTTTATTCCATAGGTGCGGTGCACGATAGGCAAGGCAAAATTGATTAAAATTTGATCAACAAAAAGGTTCGTTAATTTTTTTTTTTTTAAGAGTGTATTTGTTGCTGGGTTTTAAACTGAAAAGATCTATAAAGACTGGGGGGGGGGGGGGTAGATTGTTTTTCCACATATAAACAAAGCATAAAATTTTTAAAACGTTGAGTTCAAATATATTTAAAATTTTAATTTCAATAAAATAAGGTTTACAATGAGAAAAACGATCTGCAAAGTTAATTATGCGAATTGCTCGTTTCTTACAGCGATAAAGACGATGTAATTTACTTTTTTCAGTACTTCCCCAGGCAATATTAGCGTAGTTTATGCAGCAGTGAATAAATAAGAAATAAAGTAGTCTTAAGTTTTTCTTATTGAGATAAGTTCGAGCTTTGTATAAAACTCCAATGTTTTTAGAGACTTTAGTGCATACATAGTTAACATGTTGATTCCAATAAATATTCTCATCGAAATAAACACCTAGGAATTTAATAACGGAGTCTCTTTTTATTTCAATTTCATCAATAAAAATTGGAGGCAAGTTTAAGGGTGAGGGATTTACAGTCGTTACTTACAGGGCATTGACACGGACACGGGACACATATAAACATTATGTTAAAAGTGCTTCAATTAACAAATTTTTTTTTAAATATATAAACTATTTAGTATCTTATAATTGCAATAATCCATTTTATAATTGGAGATCGTTTTTAGGTGTAAATTTAAAAAAATGCTGTTTTTGTTACTTACGGGACTAAATTAAAAAAACCTGGAAACTATAGCAGATTTTGTTAATTATTAAAAACTTCTTTAAGCCATTTGTAACTTTCAAGTTCATATATGATATAATAAATTCATGGTAAATAAGATGCAAAACTAATTCCTCTTATAATTCTATGCTTTTATTCTAACAATATGAATTCTATGCTTTTATTCTAACAATATGAATCCCATGCGTAACCAATGCGGAATTAACTATCGGGTTTGATATTACAAATTTCCATACGATAACCACACGGGAAAATCTGTCCCACATAAATCCCATGAATTCCACGCGGAACCTATATGGAACCCTTGTAAAATACTTATTATTTTTTTCACTTTTTTTCAATCGAACATCTGAAAAAAATTGTCTTTATAAGAATGTAAATATACTAGTGTGAATGTAAGTATATAATAAACGTTGTCAATTTATATAAGCTTGATCTTGCTAATATTCAAGGATCAAAGACAGCTAATAAATGTATAGCTCTTTTAAAGAAAATAATTAAAACATTTAGTACTTTGTTAAACAATTTTGTTTTAATTAAAACAGATAGAGGATCGGAAATTAAAAAAGTAGAAAAGCTATTTATTTCAAATCAACAGTTGCGTTTAGTGCACGACAATCAGTTAGAAATTATTTATCAGAAAATGTACGTAAACAGGTAAAATTAATTTAGAACCGTAATATTTTTCATATCGGAAAATTATGATGTTTAGAGATTAAAATGTTGATTTGATTATTAGACATGCAAAAGACATACTTAAAAAATATATATTAATAAAGGTAAAAATGTCTCAAAAAACAAGGGGTTGCACCCTGCATCACCAAATTCGCTGAAATTTGACTCAAATGTTTAAAGATATAAGTTAAGAAAGACTGTAAAATTTTTTCAAAAAATTCTCAACCCTTTAAAATTTAAAAGCAACTTGAAGTTAGTTATTTTTTGACTGAAAAAAGAGGGCATAAAGCATAAAGTCGGAAATATGTCAATCTCATCATGATTGAAAAAAAGTTTTGGTTTTCTTTATTTTAAATATTAAACATATATCTACTTTGCGAACCAATTTTTATTTGGCCTTATCTTTTATCAAGGAGTTATTGATGTTTTAGTTTTTCAATTTTTCTAAAGATATTTTGCAAAAAAAAAAAAAATTGCAAATATATTTTGAATACAAATATAATTATTTTTGTTTTGTAATAGCTTTGTAAAAAATTTACAAAGTTAATACAAAACATTGTTGAACATTTTAAAAATTTGTTTCTTTTTACTTTCATTACATAATAATAATGTCATTTTCATTACATGATATCATGTCATTAAATTTAACAATATTATGTTACTTTTGTTGTTGATTGTTTTGTTGTAATAAAACATCTATTAAAAAAAGTAATAAAATGATATAATAATGTCTAATTAAAATTACTATGTTAAGTTACATAACTAAATAAAATTATATTTAATTATCTTTTACTTTTACAAAACTTTTTGTAAGTAGTTAATGGAGAATTTACAATAATTAGTAGATAGTTAGGCATTTAAAATATGTCTATTAAACTAATAGCTACTTGTTCAAGCAATATGTTCTTTATAAATATATATTGATATGATATTGTTTGTGTTCAAGTCTACTTTTCTTGTTTGGGACATTGAGATTATTTAAGGTTTCTTGTATTAAGTGTTTAGACAGAGATTCCTCATTATGTTTTTATATAGATAACAAAGTTAATTGCTGCTTTGTAAATAATTATGGAGTTTATTATAAACAATCATATACTCAAGAAAGAAATCTGATTGAAGATATTGAAAGCAATAATCGTAAGCTACTTGAAAAACGAACAAATCTGAAACAAGAATAAATTACTAATATATGCACACACCATCATGATATGTTAGTTGTAAGATATGAGGGTAATAAGAAAAGTTGCTGTAATCCATTTCTGAGTCACCAAAAGGTGTGTAGAGGTAAAAATTTATATATTTATATTTCATAAGGTAATATCTTTATTAATAAGTCATAAAAGTTTTTTTGGTAGTAAGATTTGTTCAATGTTTCATAGTCATTAATAAAACAAATTGTATAGTAATATAATTACATAATATATATTTCTTTTTAGGCATCTCTACGTGTGATTACAATGCATAGTGTGTTAGAAGCAGAAACCATAGGTTTAAATCTTATACCTGGAAAAAAACTGTGTCCAACCTGTCGAAGTAATGTTATGACATGTTTATCAAAAAGTATAAGTGAAAATAAAAATGATGAAGATTTTGATATTGTTAATGAAAAATCCATTCCAAATAAAAAAGAAAGTGTAGATACATACTTTGCATCTGCCGGAGTATCTCCAATTAAGGTCAAAGGATTGCACGTCTGGTAAAATCAGAAAGTAAACGAAAATTGATAGCATTAACAACCTCCATTAAAAAAAAGGTAGCCATTTCCCTTAATATGTCAGAAGAAAGTTTTGAAGAACAGCCAAGTTTTAATAATGAGTATATGGAAAAAGCAAACTTGTTTGATAACATGGTGGTATTGTTAACTAACGAAATTGCAGAGTCTACATCAACATCAAAATAAGTACAACTTGCGACACTTGGTCTAACAGACTGGTCAATAAAAAAGGTATCTGAAACATTGCATGTAACAAACTATGTAGCTCTAACTGCACGTAAGTTAACATTAGAAAAAGGTATTTTAACCATGCCTAATCTTAAATTAGAAAAAGCTCTTCCTGATGTAACAGCTCTAATGGTCAAGACCTTTTACGAAGACGATGAACAAATCGTAAAATGCCTGGTAAAAAGGACTATGTAAGCATAAAGAAAAATGTCCACATGCAAAAACGTTTGCTCTTATATAGTTTAAAGGAATTGTTTGTTGCCTTTAAAACTAAGAACCCAGTAATAAAAATAGGATTTTCAAGGTTTTGCACCTTGCGACCTAAATGGTGTATTACTGTTGTTGCCTCAGGAACACATTCTGTATGCGTCTGTGCTATTCATCAGAATTTGAAACAAATTTTACATCCTCTTGGTATGACATACAACAAATTGTTACCTTATATTGTCCGTAATATAACTAATAAATACTGTATGACGAGGAAATGTGAAAAATGCCCAGCAACTATGAATGCATTGGTTGAAAAACGTTATGAGATTCTTGGAGAATTTGAAGATGATGATGAGATTGAATTTGATCAATGGACAACAACAGATAGGTCAAACTTGACACATAATAAAGAGCCAGTGTTTGATACATTGAACTAGTATCTAGAAAACTGGGAAATCTTGCACCACATTCGTATTTAGCAAAGAGTCAAGCATTATACCTGAGATCAATAAAGGAAGATATGGATGAGGTAACAGCATTATTTCTGGGTGATTTTTTAGAAAACTATAAATTTGTAGTTCAGGATGAAGTGCAAAGCTTTCATTGGACAAATTTACAATGTACACTTCATCCAGTGATTATTTATTTCAAAAAAGAAGGCATTCTCAAGCACAAATCCTATTGTATTATTTCGGATGATATGATCCATGATGTGAACATGGTTTATAAAATTATTGAGGTTGTTTGCAATGATATAAAAACAAATTTGCCTCAAATAAAAAATATTGAATACTTTTTAGATAGGTGTGCAGGTCAATATAAGAATTGCAAAAATATGTTAAATCTTTGTTTCCATTGTGAAGATTTTGGTTTTACTGCTAAATGGAACTTTTTTGCAACTAGTCACGGTTAGCAACATTGTGATGGGATAGGTAGTACAGTCAAACGTCTGGCAACACTAGCAAGTTTGCAAAGAGATAAGGATAATCATATTTTATCTCCACAAACAATGTATAAATATTACAATGAAAACATTGAAGGCATAAATTTTATATATATTTCATTAGAAGATTTAACTTTAGTCAGAACCGCTCTTAAAGAACGATTGGATACTGCTAATACAATACCTGGAACATGTAGTTACCATCAGTTTGTATTCCTTGGCCGTCAAAAGGTAAATTATTATTTTTAAATTATACCTTTTACCATATTTTTAAATACACACATAACTTTTATTGATAAACTCAAAAAGATATTATATTTTTGCAGAATCATTATCAAAAATATTTGTATTTTATTTTACTTCCTCTGCATTTGCTATCTATGCATTTAATAAAACATGTTTGATAAGTAAAACAGAATAATTGCATATGTTACTATTTTGTTTAGGTAGACAATAAGCTATGCAGTGTTGATGAAGAATTTGCTTTAATTCATGACTTTGGAAATATCCAGATAACAACTGTAAACCTAGTACCAGGTGATTATGTGTTTCCTATGAGCAAAAGTGGTGGATAGGAGTCATTAAAGGTATTAATTTAGAAGAAAAAGATGTGCTTGTAAAATTTATGCCTCCTAATGGTCCTGCACGGTCGTTTAAATGGCCATCAAAGGAAAGCTAATGCTGGATTCCTGATGTTCACATTATTTGCAAAGTTGAGGTACCGATATCAAAAACCGGACTTTGCTACTATTTAGCCAAAGAGGACTTAAAAAAAATTATTTTCCTAAGGAAGTAGAGATTTTTATATTTATGAGTCTAGTATGTCTTATCCATTCTTTTTTTAAATATTATGTTTTGTGAACCAACTTGTAAATAATGTGAATGTAAAGCATATATAAAATCACTAAAGTTTAGTATTTTTTAAAAAAAGTTTGTATACGTTTAAATTTTAATGTAAATATCATATGAAAATAAAAAAGATAATAAAGTCACTAAATTTTTAGTTTCTAATTTGATTGATTGGTAAAAGGTGGGTTTATATTAAGTGTCTAATTTAGAAAATATTAAAAATTTTTGTGTCTATATCAAACATCAATAATTCCTCAAGTAAATATAAGGCCAAAACAAAATTGGTAAGTAGGTGTTGATCTTATTTTTAAGAAAATCAGTCAGCTTTTTTTATAGCTATAATTGTCAATGCCCTTTATCTCGGCGTTATTAAGTGTATTTTATGGATCTTAAAATAAGCTACATTCCCTTGTTTTGACATATAAAAAACTATATTTTGCGGATTTAACAGGTTTTAAACTCTTTTGGTACAAAGTTTCAGAATTATGGCATCACTACAAGCACCATATTAAGGTGAAAGTAAACGGAATGGTTTTCGGCACTTTTCCCCCCTCAGTTTTTAGTCAAAATCAAGGAAACTTCAAATTATAAACGGTAAGGAATTTTATGAAAAAAATTACAATTTTTCCTAACATATGTTTATAAAAATTTGTGCCAAGTTTCAATAATTTTAGTGATATAGGGTGCAGATTTGTGTTTTATTATGTTTTTTGAGAAATTTTTACCCATAACCATGTGACTAAAATTTGAACTTTACTTTGATTATAAATAAACGTTTCATATAATGGCATAAATAAATGACATAAATAAACGTTTTGTTTACATGAAATTAGATAATTGACAAATATATATTGAAATGAAATGTATATAATATAATTCTTATATGAATTAAAATCATTTTTTATATGCATGAAAAATGATTTTTATTCATACAAGTATAATTGTTTGTAAAATTAAATTATTTACATTTCAAAGTTATTTTTGAATATATGTATAAATACCAACTAAGCCAAAGTATAAAATTTATTTTCTATTTTCTGTAAAATTAAATCATTTCATAATAAAACGTTTGTAAAATGAATTTATATCTGATAATTTTTTTTCTTTCCTTATGGTAAGTGCATAAAAATATTTTTTATGTATTTCAATTTTTCTGACTATTTTTTTCCAAGTCTAAATTCTTACGTTTTTCAAAGCTGCGTGTTTATTGTGTTGGAAGCAAATGAACGATTTTCCGAAATCAGACCAATGGTGTGGCTTCAACAAATATAATCGTTGAAACATTGAATTCGTTGAACGTTTAAACGTTGAAACGTTGAATTCGTTGAACGTTGAAACGTTGAAACGTTGAATTCGTTGAACGTTGAAACGTTGAAACGTTGAATTCGTTGAACGTTGAAACGTTGAAACGTTGAATTCGTTCAACGTTGAAACGTTGAATTTGTTTAACGTTGAAACGTTGAAAACGTTCAACGTTGAAATGTTGAGTTCGTTGCACACTCCTTTATCTTTGAATTTGATGAATTTCCATACTTTGAGTAAGTAAAGAATATGGTTGAACAGTATTAATACTATTGCAGAATGCAATGATTGCGCACAGTGCTCTGAATGTGCTCTGAAGCAAAAAAAGTATTAAGTGTTAAAAACGTCTCAATAACCGTCACTTCTAGTAAGGTCAGTGTTTTAATATAAATATTTATTTATGTTAATGCAAAATTTTTTTTTCATTGTCAAATTTATTTAAAATAGATTAAAACATTAAATAAAAAATAAAATAGCATTGTATATTGTGATTATTTTTAATGAACAAAACCACGTTTTATTATTGGTGTTATTATTATTATTACTATTATTATATATATTTCACAACTTTTAACAAGAATTTAATTTATTGAGAATTGACCTTAACACTAATTCCCTTACAAAAGCCAGGAATACCAAAAATAATGAACGTGATTTAATGTTGTAATTGCACTACATAACTGCATTGATAGTGGCTTCTTTACATTAGTATGGTTATTTACATTAGTATGGTTATTTACATTAGTATGGTTCTTTACATTACTTAGCTATGTATGGTTGTCTGTTTCACTCGTTTAATCAATATAAACAAAGTTGGAATCAATGTTATGAAACATTTTTAAGTTTCAAAACGAAGAATAGAAAAATTTAGAATTAAGTTCTTTGTATGGAATGCATAAGTTGCGGTTATAAACTGTTATATACAAGATTTAAAGCGACTAACAACGTCAAGTTTACCGGAACTGTTAACATTGATTGGGTCTTTTGCCTAAAATCAATGAATACAACATTTCAAAAAGATAACATATAATTCATGTCAAGCAGTAGTGTTTATATATGTAAAGTAAATTTACTGGTAGAAAGTTCTCTTTTTCTAACTTTCTTAAGCCCACTTATCCGTGAAATGGACTGGAACGCAAAAAGTTAAAAAAAGATTTTGAAATATTTTTTTGGAAAAATACTTTAAATTACAAAAATTTTGATATGGTTAAAACATTTGTAATTTACAATATTTTTGTATGAAATTTAAATTTTGTCGATAAATTTAAATTAAGTTTAAGAAAATAAAGTTGAAAATTTCACTACATCAGTGCCTTTAAGTTTGGACAGGAAGGGGGGCAAATTTAAAAGGGATTTTTCGTTCCCAGGCCTCAACTATCCCGTTTTCGCAATATCATTTGGCATAGATATGAGTATACTTAAGTTTCATATCATTTGGCATAGATATGAGTATACTTAAGTTTGGAGTTTACTCGTTGCGCGAATGTGCCATATTCAATGAGGGTTGCCACTTTTTTAATAAGATAAGTTCTTAGAATATATGTCTGTATGAAAAAAAAAAAAAAACTATTATTATTCTGCTTCTCTGTTGAAAGCTATTAGTTTTTTTTTTGGGTATCCAGCTTAGGCAATATTATTATGACTTGAAAGACGCTGTATTACTAATTCCTAAAACTGGCAATTCAAAAACAGAACTCTATTGCTCCTTTAATGAATTCGGTGATGTAGATTAGCTATTATCTGAACATATCCTCACTGTCTGGGAACTTTGCAACACCTAAAGATAATTAAATAAAATTGAAATTTTGTTTAAGATGGTATTTTAAGATATTTTATTAACATATTACCCACACTTAAGAGTTAGGAGTTATACTTTTTGGAGGTAACTTTGTTCCTAAGCTTTTTTCCTAAACATCCTTATTAAACATAAGCATGAATGTATTTAAATCTGAAGTTTTCACTTTGTCCGACCTTATCATATCTGAAATATTAATAAGTTTTGTATTCGCGACTGCCTTAATTGTCTTCTAAAAAATTTAAACCACTAAATACCCGGGCTTTTCTATGCAGTGGAATTTTTACCCATGAAACTATAAAACTAATAATTTTTAAAACGATTGACCCTATATGCGGAATTCTGCGTGTTATTTTTTGTCTAAAAGATAGAAAGTTTTTCTGTAGTTTGCAGGACAGAAGATCAATTTTTTTTTAAATTTCTCTATTTTTTTAATATAAATTCAACATACTCCTCCTCATTAATCTGCATGCTAATGCTAACAAAAAAGTTGTTCCTAATAAAGTTAAAGAAGTTAGTTATGAACTGATGCAAGGGTAAATCCATGGGGATAAAGACGATCGCTCTCTCTAGATATAACGGACTTTTTTTTTTTGTAAATTTATTTATATCAACACAGCATGTTGTTTGATTATAATCATAAAACAGGTAGGCTATTTAAAATTGATATGAAATTTTAATAAAGTTGTGTGGTGCAAATTTCAAACTGTTAGTATATATATATATATATATATATATATATATATATATATATATATATATATAT
Source organism: Hydra vulgaris (assembly GCF_022113875.1). Lineage (NCBI taxonomy): Eukaryota > Metazoa > Cnidaria > Hydrozoa > Anthoathecata > Hydridae > Hydra > Hydra vulgaris. The sequence goes on from NC_061165.1 coordinate 9,796,793, forward strand.
ATATATATATATATATATATATATATATATATATATATATATATATATATCCTTAAAGTGTAGTCGAAAGAGTCGTTTAATGTAAAAAAAGTCTCTTACGACTACAATTTTAATTACCTCGTCTCTTAAGCTGTTTTTGATTGTCATCGAAATGTCAAAGCAATTAATTTATGCGGAAGTACATTAAATTTAATTGTTTTTTAAAAAATTTTTAAAAAACCGCAATTATAACGACTAGAAAGTTTTTTTTAATTAGTGGTGTTTTTGTTATGGATTTGATAAAAAATATTTTTAAAACATGCGTAAATGTTGCTACATCGACTATCTTATAGCCTGACTCGCAACAGAGTGCTGCTACATCGACTGACAAATAGCCTGACTCGCAACGGAGTGCTGCTACATCGACTGACAAATAGCCTGACTCGCAACGAAGTGCTGCTACATCGACTGACAAATAGCCTGACTCGCAAGGGAATGCTGCTACATCGACTGACAAATAGCCTGACTCGCAAGGGAGTGCTGCTACATCGACTGAGGGTTTGGTTTGGGCAGGCAGTCTATCATTTAAAAAAAAAAAAAAAAATTTAAGTTTTTAAACTTTTTCTGGTCTGGTTTATTAACGCGCTCTTTAAAACTGCCGTTTATGGGAAACTTTTTTTGATGCCATGCAAGAGACATGCAAGAGTATATATATATATATATATATATATATATATATATATATATATATATATATTTATATATATATATATATATATATATATATATATATATATATATATGTGTGTGTATATATATATGTATATATAAATATATATATATATCTATATATATATATATAAATATATATATATATATATATATATATATATATATATATATATATATATATATATATATATATATATATATATATATAGATATATATATATATATATATATATATATATATATATATATATATAAAATATATATATATATATATATATATATATATATATATATATATATATAGATAGATAGATAGAAATTAGGTGGTATATCACCTATGGTTTACTACTACGGTTACTTAGTTTTACATAGTAAAACTAAGTAACCATAGCAATATATTTAACTAAAATTTATATAACAATAAAATTATACATAACTTAGAATAAAACAAAATAAACAGAACTCTTTACTTATTTATATATCGGGACAACATAAAAGAAAACATAACAAGATAAAAGAAAACATATATAATATAAAAAAACAACATTAATACTTAATAAAAAAGAAAAGAAAAGCGAATGTTTTTTCGTTTTTATTGCTGTTTTCTTAAACAGGACACCTACAGATCAGAATTGTACAACAACTGTTTTATAACATCTTTGTTGCATTTTGATTGTCTTATTTTCCTTGCATTACATTATATTTTTCTTGCATGGTCTTGGTGATAACTCTTAAAATTGTTATTAGTTTCCTCTGATTTAAGACCAATAGGTAATACCATTTTTTCCACTATAAGTTATCCATGTATTATTAATTTATGCAGATATTGAGGTATGTAGCACCAGTAGTAACATTTAACAAAATATATGGCAGTTTCAAAACTATAATCCCGAAATGTCCAATTCAAAAACACTGGAAACACAACAAAGTATAACATTCAATCTTTCAATTAGCACTTTATAAATTCCTGTAATATCTATAAATTCTTCTTCATTTAAAAAAGCTATCCTGGTTGTATTACCGTCTTTAGCAATCCCACTACCATCTGCTCTTGGTTGATCTACCATTATTCCAAAAGCTTTTATCCAGGAACCTTTTCTGAGTTAAACTCTTTTTCTCCATTACTGAGTTCTTGGATCCAAAAGTTCTTGCTTGCCAAAATTTAATTTCAAGGCCAGCGCGATAGGGAAAGTGCGGGGGGGGAGGGGACACCCCCTCCCCCATCAATGATTTTTAGTCGGCAAATTTGACCCTTAATCGGCAAATTTGCCTTTTTGACTTGTTAGTCGGCAAATGATGACCCTTTCAATATAGGCTAGTCGGTAATTTACATAGTTAGTGGGCAAATGTCGTCATGGTAGTCGGCAAATTTTCGAAAACGAGGACCTTTTTTTTTTTTTAAAAAAAAAAATAAAATAAGTGTAATTAATTAAATAATTTATTGAAGGAGTAATAATAAAAGATAGCATTAATATTCTTTAGATATTTGCTCACATAAAAATTTCTTAATTAGGTTTCTATTGAGAAGAAGAAAGTTAGTAACAAAAAGGGATTTAGTTAAAATCTTTTTTTTTATAAAAGGTATTAATTGGTTCCAGTGAGAAATACATTGATGTTTTATGGAGAGCTTGCAATACTTGACAGTATTGAAAAAAGAAGGGTGCAAATTACCATTTATAGTAATACGAGTATAGTATTTATGTGTATCACTTGCTTTAATGAAAAAAATTGTTAAACGAACCCGGCAGATTATTTTGGAGAAAATCAAATACAAAAAGACAGTTGTAAAGCTTTATAAGATCTTGAAGTTGTAAGATTTTTAATTCAGAAAACCTTTTTTGGATATTAGATTGAATAGGAGAAAATGTCATAATTCTTATGGAAGCACGTTGCAAACTTTTTATACGATTTAATAGAAAACTTCCTTGTTGCCCCCAAACAACGCAACAATAGCTTAGATGGGATGAGAACATGGAATAGTAAATTGATACTAGAGTATGTTTAGGAACATAGTGTCGTATTAAAGATAACCTACTATTGACTCGAGAGAGTTTTTTATTTAATTAAATCATTTGATAATTCCAAGACAGGTTTTTGTCAAGAAATACTCCGAGATATTTTATAAATTCAGAAGGAAAAATTCTTTTACCGTTAATTTTAATTTTAACATTATCATTACTAATTATTTTTTTTTGGAGGGTAAAAAATAATGAATTCAGTTTTGTTGATATTTAGAGAGATACGATTACTATTTAACCAAAGACACAAATGATGGAGATCTGAATTAACTTTTTTACAAGCTGAGTAAGTGATTTGTTTATGCATAAAAGATTGGTATCATCAGCAAAATGGTGAACAGTGGAATTGCTTATAGAGTGAGACAAGTCGTTTATATATATTAAAAACAGCAAAGGCTCAAGGACAGAACCTTGGGAGACAACATATTTGATAAATTTTTTGGAGGATTCAAACCCATTAATGAAGAGAAACTGGCTACGATTTTCAATATATGATGAAAACCAATTATTGACGATACCCCGTATGCCATAGTAGTATAACTTTTTAACTAAAATCTTGTGGTCGACCGTGTCAAAAGCTTTTTGGAAATCAATAAAGACGCCACAAGCAAATGAACCACTATCGATTGCACCACGAATCATTTCAGTAATGCTAATAAGAGCATGGGAAGTAGATTTTTAAACGAAAACCAAACTGGCGGCCATATAAGCACTTAGAATTATTAAGAAAGTGGTAGATACGAGAATAGATTAATTTTTCAAGAATTTTGCTGATGTTAGATAATAATGATATTGGTCTGTAGTTATTAAAGTCAAGTTTTGAGCCCTTTTTATGAATTGGTTTAACAGATGCTGTTTTGAAAATGTTAAGAAATATACCTGTAACGAATGAGAGGTTAAATAGTTTAGAAAGTAATGAAAAAATATCCCACGCAAGAAATTTAAGAATAAAGGTTGGAATGCTGTATGGACCAGAAACCTTGCCATCATTTAGAGAAAGAATAATGGATAAAATTTTATTTTCATCAGTAGGTTTAATGAATATAGATTCAAGGTTTGGTGTTTTTAAATAGTTATAGAAGTTAGTATGGGATGAGTGAATGATTTTTTGCAATTCGTCAGGTATTGAAATGAAGAATGAGTTGAATTTTTCCGATATTTTCTTTGGATCATGTATAATGGTGTTATTTGAAGATAATCACTATGATTCACTGATAACATTTATCTTTAAGATGTAGTCAAAACAATTTGTTTTTTTGATTAGTGTATATTAATTTTTTATAAACGTTTGACTAGTGTATATTAATACTTTTATTTATTTCATTCTCGTTAAATATTTTTTATTTAAAAAAAAAAAAAAAACATATCTACACAAATATTAACTACGAAAAGCGACGTTGACGTTATATGAGGATATTTTTTTAATTATGAAATGAAACTATTATTAAAGCTCTTTTATCATTTGTGTTATCATTGATTATATAACTTAAAGTACAATCTGATTTTTAGAAGTCTAGTTAACAGATTAAAAAATTTTAAAGATTTTAAAGGTTTTAAAGATTTCTTTTTTTAACAAAAAAAGAAATCTTTAAAACCGGTGAAACATTTTTAGTTAATAATGCTTTGGATAAATTCTCTTAAATAAGTTTTTGTTTTGTTTCTACTTTTGTTTGTTGCTTGACAATTTTATAAACGGATTACGCATTTTGTTATGATATTTTATTGACATTTTTAGTTTGTATGTCATATTACGATATTTTAATTAAATCTTGTTAAAGGGGTTCTATGAAAAGATTGCGATGACTTTCTGTCATCCTTATCTTCTTTGAGTCCCTATCTGTTTTACTTATTTTGTTAAATTTTTTATTATGTAGTAGAATCTGTAAAATTCTTTTGTTATGTAAACAGAGAAAAAAAAAAAAAAAAAAAATTATTTCTCTTAAAAGACTTGTTAGTTTTCGAAAAAAACGTTAGGGCTCATTGACAAGATGTTATGCAAGATCTGATTTCTCTCTTTTTTAAAAATAGTTGTAAGACAAATTATCAGCGTTGCTATCCAATTTATTTAAATTTTATAATATTACCCAATAAAGTAACTATTTAAATTATTATTTTTTTTTTAATTAATCAAAATTGACTTTTTTTCATACCTTTTTAAAACTGGCTCTTTCATACACACTCTCCACTACATTTGATAAATTACGAGAAGTGCTTTCTGATAGTTTTTGTTCATAAATCCTTTGAACAATCAAATTTGTAATATTGCGTTGCTTAATCTAATGAAAGACTCTTCATGCATCGAGAACTGAATATTTCTAACATATTTGTATATCTTTGTATATAAAATATTTTATTATGCAGCTAAAACAAAGTAAACACGAATGAAATTAAGTAATATTTTAAAAACAAAAGTACCCCTAATTTAAATGACAACAGTAATGTTAGTTACTTTCATAAGAAGGAGAGTTTTCAAATTGAAAAATAACATATTTTATCATTCTCATTTCATAAAAATAAACAGAATTTATTAACAAATTTTTCGGCATTTTTAAATTACATTGATATCATATATTAAAACTCCCTTAAAGTGAGGGGGTTCTACAAAGTAAGGAGGGGTTCTACAAAATGTTTTCAGCTTTAGAGCTTGAAAGTACTAAAAGTTGCAAGAAGTAGCTAAAACTAATTTTACCTCATAGTAAACATACACATTATTTTAAACAACAGATATAAAAGGTGATTTACAATTATATTCTGTTATTATTGCACAAAAATAATAAGCTATAATTATATTTTAAAATTTACTAAAAAAAGCGCAACAAATAAAAATAATTTTAAATTTGTCAAAAAATAAAATTGAACATTTTTTTTATTGAGTTTTTAGTTGTTTTGAATATCTAAAAAAGAACCCTTTTTAATTTGTAACTAAAGAAACAGTTTTAGAGTTATAAAAAAATTAATATCCATTTTAGAAAGGCCATGATATATATTGTAGAGTTATCTGAAAAAAAATTTTATTTGAAAAACATCGCTTTTTTGACTTTTATCACTGTGCGATGTTACAAATTTGCCCAGTGGTGACGTTGAACCACGGATCTTTAGCTTTTAAGGCAAGCGCTAACCATTGTATTATGGCTGCTTAATCCTAACTAGAGATGTCACGTATGTTTGGTTTATATTCGGTTTGCATATTTTGAAACCCTATACAGGCTCAGAATAGACAGAAATATGAGCAATTTGGTTCGCTGATTTGAAAAAGAGAGGCAAGTGCGCATATTTTGAAAAGTATAATTTGTATCAAAACAAGAAAGTTTTTGAAACAGATTTTTGAGTAATGATAAACTAAGTTTATCAAGACAAGTCGGGTTATCAAGACAAGTCGGGTTATCAAGACAAGTCGGGTTATCAAGACAAGTCGGGTTATCTAGACAAGTCGGGTTATCAACATAGGAATTTCATTATGTTTTAGTAATCTTCAGAGGATTTAAAAGGTGTCAAAATCTATTTATACAAAATAAATTTTCAACAAGAGAATTTTCACATGTAAATGTCTCAAAACTTCAATAATGTTTTAATTTGGTGATATTATCTGTTAAAGAAGCGGAAAAAAAATGTATGTGTTGAAGTAGGCTCGAAAAGGTCTATCCCAACACATTCCGTGTTAAATAACACATTCCGTGTTAAATAACACCACTCGTTCTCAACGCGTAATATATACCTTATAGTCCGTGCAACACGCCGTATATTTAGTCCATGCTACACCCTGTGTTTATAAAGCAGTAATTTTTTCTTGCTTTTAATCTAAGCTTTAGCTTTTGCAACAAATTTCAAAAACTGGAAATGTTTTACCTGGAAGAAAAAAAAAAAACGCGTAAAGCTGAATACGTATAATAAAAGACCTATTATAACACGTAGTAATAAAAGTCATTTAAAATGGATGATTTCATTTTGTATTATTTAGTTTTTTTTCTTTGCTTTCAATTTCAAAGCATTTAGTGGTTACTACTATATAATGTCGTTCAAAAGCGCATTTCCGATTTACTAGAATCGCAGACCTAGAAAAATGTTAAAGCATGCGTAATTTCCGTTTAATTTAAAATGATATTAACATTTTAAAATAATCCTGCATTAAGGGGCTATCCCCCCATAAAATTTCGAAATTTTCAAATTTTTATTTTTAATTTTAACTATTTTAAACTATGCAGAATCATAAAATTTGTTTTGGATGTGTCAGATTAATCTTTAACTATCTTAAATTGTCTATTTAAGTTAACCACCTTCTAAGTGATTGCCTTAGCAACGCCATAGCAACGCACTTAAATAATTTTATACACCATACTTTTACCTTAATTTCATCCAAAATGGTGTTACACTTGCAATGCATAAGCTTGAACAACTTCTTGATGCGTTTTTCTTGAATTTACCAATACCTTGGTACATCAAGTACGACAATATTATTCAGTTCATTCAGTTCATTTAGTTCAGTTCTTGATATTTTGTTAAGTTAGTTTAATCAGTAAAAATGGGAAAAGCTTGTCAAATTAAAAGATGTACACAAACTCGTAAAAAAAGGAAAAGGTTTATGGGAAATGTTCAAAATTCTGTTAATACTGTTATTGTACCTAATAGTACTAATATCGAGTTGCCGAAAATAAATCCAAATGCTCCTAACATCACTTGTGTTACTAAACCAATTTTTGAAAATCTACTTAATTTGTCAGCTTTATAAAATCGAAAACTTAGAAGATAAAATTATTTCAAAACCTGCCATATCTGGTTATCGTATAATTGATATTGCTGTTTTACTGTCTATTTTAAGTTCTGTTCTGTGTCCAGAGTGTGGTTGTTCAACAATCTCACAAGTGAGAGAGATACTCAACGACGTGGTTTATCTTCCTTAATATATCTTAAGTGTATGAAAAGAGGTTGTAACTATTTTCAAAAGTTCTACACTTCTAACTATGACAATAAAAAAGGATTTGATATCAATAAACGAATAATTTATGGATATGCAGGCATCGAAAAATTTTGTACTATTATGAATCTACCTAAGCCAATGATCAAAAACAATTTTGAAAAACTGATAAAAGTAATTTCAAAAGCTGTTAAAACTGTAGCAAACGAACAATGATAAATGCTGCTAATAAATTGCAAAATACAGCTTTGACAGTAGCCGATATTTGTGTATCTTGCGATGGAACATGGCAAAAACGAGGATACTCATCACTAAGTCTTTTCTGCCATCTCTACTGCTAGTGGCAAAGTTTTAGATGTTAAAATCATGTCCAGATATTGTAAAGGTTGTAATTTAACTCAAAGCCTCCAAAAATCTGATCCAACTTCTTACGCACAATGGAAAAATTCCTATATTTGCAAGTATAATTACCAAGGTTTGGATGGGGGTATGGAGGCAGAAGGAACAAAACGTGTATTTCAACGTTCGATTAACAATCGCCAGTTACTATACGTTCGATATTTAGGTAAGGGTGATACTAAAAGTTACTATAGTGTTAAATATGTATACCCTGATATAGAAATTGAAAAGCTGGACTGAGTTGGTCATTATCAAAAAAGAGTTAGAACGCGCCTCCGCAATTTAAAAAAAAAAAGAAAAAGACCTCGGTGGTAGAGGCCGCCTTACAGATGCAACAATTGATCGTTTACAAAACTTTGTTAGGGTTGCTATCAGGCAAAATGTGGGTGAACTTAAGGAAATGAGAGCTGGGGTGTTGGCATCACTATTTTATGTTGCTTCCTCAAAAAAATAATAGCTTACAATTCCCACACTGCCCCACTGGTGCAGACAGCTGGTGCAAATACAATGCCGTTAAAATAAATAAGACATAAACATATAAGCCAGGACCGGGTTTATCAATGGATGTCATTATGAAAGTAAGACCTATATTTGAGAATTTAAGTAAAGACATTGAGTTACAAAAATGTTTGGACGGTAAGACACAAAATGCCAATGAATCTTTTAATGGAATGATTTGAAGCATATACCAAAACAAACATTTGTATCACTTACCCAATTAGAAATTGGTGTATATGATGCTGTTGCTAACTTTAATATTGGAGCAAAAACATCTATTGATCCAGGAACCAGGCTTTCATATGCTTGCGGATGCAAATCATTAAATAATGAAAGATTACAAACAGCAGAAATTAGAATGAACCCTGCTAAAAAGTTAAGAAGGCAAGTATTACGTGCCAAGAAACTGAAGAAGAATGAGAAAATAATTTAATAAGAAGGTAACTTGTATGTTCCTGGTGGATTTTGAAAACTGTTTATTTTTTAACAGTTTTTATGAAAAAAATTGTTGAAATTGAATGAAAATTAAATCGCCTTTTTCTCAAAATCGAAATTTGTGCACGCCGGCCAAATTATCTGAAGAACCGTAACATTTTTATATGCAATTTTCAGGAAGTGTTTACCATATTATACTCAGTGAAATAAATGGAATGGAATTTATTTATTTTATTAAAAAAATATATATATGACCTAAAATCGATGAAAATTTTGACCATGTTTTTTGAATGCGCCATTTTGATGGTAACAAAATGTTATGAAAAATCTGATCCATTTATTTCATAGCCCTACTTTATGATAATATTGTTTTAAAATTTTAAAAAGTAAATATGTACACATATTCTTATATTTTGGCCAGCGTAAAGTTAGTTTTGGTCATTTTAGGGGTATTTTTTGGTTACCAAGGAAACCACCAATTCTTTTTTTATTTATTTTTTTTAAAGTTTTATATTTTACTAAAACCTAGAAAACCATAACATTTTTTTTTAAATACTTAGATTTAAAAACAGAGGGGGTAGCCCCTTAACAAAAAGCTTAGAGTAATTCTAATTTTAGCTATAAATATTTTTTAAAAAATTAGACTTTTGTTGTTTGTTGTTTTGTTCAAAGAGATTTAATACCTTTTAGTTAAAAACTTTTTACTTTTTTGTTAGAATATTTGTTGAAACAGTAGTACCTTACGTATTACTAACCATTATATTAATAATACTATTATAACAACATAACTTATTTATATTAATAAGCAATATTATTACTTTGTGGAGCGGGCCCAGGAAATCATTTGGGTACATTTAAATTTTTCAAACAATCTCTGGCCACTCCTCCCCTCTCCCAGCCCCCGTTTTTTTTAGGAGAGGGATTGAAAAAACCACTAATTAGCCTATATTGTACAATAAATTCCAATACTTCCTTTATGCTAAATAATGTTTTATAAGGATGCATGGTTACAAAAATAGCTGGTTTATTATACTAGTGACAAAAAAGCTGACTTTTTTTTGTTCTGCTTTTTATTTTCCATTTATCAAATTTTATTTTTTTTTTGTTCATATTTTATCTTTATTTTAACTTTCTTTAAAAGCTAAAACAGTTTAATTACAATTACTAGTAGCAAACTTATAATAAAAAAATAATTGATAAGTTTTCTAATATCAGACGCAATATTTGCTCCTATCATTGATAAGTTTGCTATTTATCAGATAATCTGATATGTATAATATTAAGACTGCTATTGATGAAAATTGTATTAAACAAACAAAAATTAAATTTTTTATGTTGTTATTAATCTTTGTTTTTTTATGTCCAATTAGTTAGTGTTATACAAAATATTATGTTCTTTGGTGTATATATTATTAATGATCGCGGTGAAGGTAAATTACAAAGAATACAGAAAGATGAATAGAGACAAAAACAAAGAATACAGAAAGAGCGACAAAGAATTCAGAATGGTAAAACTAACCCTAATTTTAGAATTTAATGGGATGTGATACGTGTCTTACTTTAAACTGATTGCTTGCATTCAGTTTTAAGTAAAAATTTTTACTTAGCTTAAATTAATTTCCTTTTTTCTGATATAGATTAGTTGATTTTTGAAGGACTATCGAAAAATATCTAAAGTATTGTTTGTCTTCAAAATCGTCCTTCTTTATGATGTATGACCAAATGTTAATGAAATTAATTTAAGCTAAGTAAAAATTTTTACTTAAAACTGAATGCAAGCAATCAGCTTAAAGTAAGACACGTATCACATCCCATTAAATTCTAAAATTAGGGTTAGTTTTACCATTCTGAATTCTTTGTCGCTCTTTCTGTATTCTTTGTTTTTGTCTCTATTCATCTTTCTGTATTCTTTGTCTTTTACCTTCACCGCCATCATTAATAATATATACACCAAAGAACATAATATTTTGTTGTCAAAACTTTCAATAAATCGATTGTAATTGTTTATCTGTTAATGCAAATTTTGAATATTACGTTGTATAATGTATTTTAATTGTATAAAAAGTTATAAATTGTAAAAAATGACACATTTTTAAAATAGAAGGTAAATAATATACAAGTATATTTTGAGGGTTATGAAGCGATTTCTTTTTTATAAAATTTATATAAAAAGGTTTATTATTATGTTATAATAGATAATATATATGTGCATTTTAATAAATGTATAAACAAGTACAAATTTTTTGTTGTTATTTTTACAGCCAATGCGTGTTCGCGTTTATGTATACGAGTAATAGAAACACATTTCAGACGTGTGTATTTTTCTTTAATATATACGTCAGATATGTATTTCTAATACGTGTTGTACTCGGTAAAATGGCTAACATACATTCGTAAAAAATACGTAAAAAGTTTTGAATGCGCATTAATATCTAATACGTAAATAATATCTAATTACTGTAATTTATGCGTTTTTTATTTTAAAGAGTTTCAAATGCGTGTTTGATACTCTGTAGATGTAGAATTGCATACTCGTTTTTTAAACGCGCCTGAAGCGTATTACTAATGAGTGTTTGACACTATAAAATGGTGATTATACATAGCATAAAGGTGCGTATTCAAATAAGTTTCTAATGCGCCTTTACTACTTAATGTGCCGGCTGGGAAGGGTCTAAAGTTGAAGACCACAACCAAAAAAAAGCCTTTTTTTCAAAGTTTGAAAAAATGTATTTTTTTTAAAGTTTAGATTGTTTTGGTTAGATTGGTTTTGATTTTTTCTAAAGTTTAGATAAGTTTTGGTCTTCAACTTTAGCCTTTTCCCAGCCGGCGCATTAGAAACTTGTTTAAATACGCATCTTTACGGTATTTATATTAGTCATTTTATCGTATCAAACACTCATTAGTAATACGCTTTAGATGCGTTTAAAAATTTTTTGGGCAGTGATGGTTGCACACATCTTAACATGAAAAGATGTTTAATTAAAAAAGTATTTCTGTTTTTAATAAACAAAATAAAATAGTATGAAATATATTTCATTTCATTACCTAAAGAATGATTTGTTGTAAAAATTAGGGAAAAAAGTGTTTTAAATACGATATGTAAAAAGTTTAGACTATCAGAATATGTATAAACTAATAAAATATGAGACAGATACCATTAAGTGACCATTTTAATTAATGAATATAGAATCAAAATGGTTATCGTATTATTCTAAATGGTGATCTTATCAATAAATAAATTTATATTTAATTTAAAACAGGTGGCTTTATATCTAAATCAAAACCTAATAGAAACTAAACTTAATAATGAAACCTTTTTTAGGAAGAATCTAAGATGGTTGTTGAATGAACAAAAACACTAAAACAGACGTTTTAGATTTAAATAGTTTTCTTTGCTTTTAGTAAATAACTAAATATCAATTCCAGGGTTAAAACTCTATATTAATTACTTGTAACTATAGACACCATGTGAAGGTAAGCCAAAGTGTCTACCAAAAAATGTAGCAAGTCACATCACTTGCACAAAAGTTATTACAAGTCAAATGCTTTTAATCTTCTCTAAAAACATACATCTGAATAAATTATAAAGAATAAAAATAATAAACCTTTATGAATCAGGAAAAAAATAAACATTTAAGAACAGTAAATAGTGGATCAGATTTAAAATTCAAAATGTAATATATTTTTTTAGCTCTTTAATAACGTGAAAAGAAGTGAAAATAAAAACGTATGGTTAAGTACCTAGTATACTTACTTTGATATGATTTCTTTTAAATCATTTTCAAAAAAATCTATTTTGCTGCAAAATGTGTGTGTGCGTGCGTGCGTGTGTGTGTGTGTGCGTGCGTGTGTGCGTGTGTGTGTGTGTGTGTGTGTGTGTGTGTGTGTGTGTGTGTGTGTAGTATCTTATGTATCTTATGACATGTTTTTTGTTGGTTTTTGTTTTCTTGAATGAACTTTTAAAGTTTTCTTTTAATGAGTAACTTTGAAATTTGAATATATATATAGCCTTGGATGACCGTAAAATAAGTTTCGTGTTGTTGTGATTAAATTACTTCTTAACTTTTATTAAAAATAACTTTGAAAGATTCTAATAAACTATTTTGCATTTTATATAAAATTCTTTGAAACACTTTTCTTTTTTCTCTCTTTTTTAATTTTAGTTACGTATTTATATAAATGTCTAGAAAAATAAGGGGCTTGGTGATAAGATAAACATGTTTTCTTCTCGTCCTTGCCGTCTTTATATTATAAAACACGAAACTTGTAAGTATTTGTACGGCTATATAAATAATAAAAAAAAAAAATTCAGGAACTTAGTAAGTATTACGAATAAGACTCACTAAGAACGTAATAGGATTATTCGTTTTTTTTTCTTGGTAAAGTTTGTTATATCTTTAAATATGTTATTTATACAATATCTATAAAATTTCTAAAGTGTTTTATTTTGTATTTTAGAAAAATAGAAAAAGTTATTTTTTCTCAAAAAAACATGACCTCCGTTTATTATTAAAATATTATAGGACAAGATAGGATAGAAAAAAAAAATTATTGGGGAAAGAAAGTTTCACTCAAAAATGTCTGTGCTTGGTAAACATTTTTAATAATTAAAAGCGAAAGCTGTGTAGTGTTTTTTTTTATATTACTTATGAAGTAGTTTATTCCAGAAAATTTTAAGGTAAACAAAACTAATATTATTATCAGTAAGATGAAGTAAATAAAAAAAAGTGTTAAGTAAAATTAAAAAAACATATGAAGTTATACAACACTTAATAAAAAACTTTATACATTAAATAATATTTTTTAAGAATTGCATCTTTATTACAAACCAATTTTTGCCAAATATACGTCCTAACATAACAAAAAAAAAAAAAAAAAAAAAAAAAAAAATTGGTATCAAAAAAAGATTTAAAAATGTTAGTATGTTATAAAAGAATATGTTGTTGTTAAGATATAAGAGTATGACATAAAATACAAAGTAATTATGCAATAAACATTTTATCTTTTACTTAAAATAAAAGTTTCTGTGCAATAATAAGAAATAAAAATCCATAAAATATTTTCCGGCTATAAAATGCCATTCCAGCACATTCTGATGCATCATTGTGAAATGGGACATTGGTAAGAAGAGCGTCGTCATTACATTGATTAGTTTGACAACGAGTTACCTAAAAAATTTTAATAAAGAAATCATTTTTATATGTTTGCATAACATACAATTTACACTTATGGTATGTAATAAAAGTATTATATATATATATATATATATATATATATATATATATATATATATATATATATATATATATATATATATATATGTATGTATATATATATATATATATATATACTTACATACATTTATATAGCGTAGAGGATGTATTTTGATGAATTAGTTAATAACCAAGCCACAGTGTGCCTAGAATTTGGTTTCTTTGAAAAAAAATTTTATTCTTATTTAATAACTATTAACAATTTAGAAAAAACAAAGACTAAAAATAATTTCCCAAATTATCCAGAATGAAAATAATTTTACGTTTCAAAAAAAAAAAAAAAAAAATTTATATATATATATATATATATATATATATATATATATATATATATATATATATATATATATATATATATATATATATATATATATATACAAATTGCCAGTAAAAAGAATATAGTTTTTTAATTTAGTTTTAAAAACGAAAAACGAAATTGACAAATCAAAATTAGGAACAACAATTTTGTTTCATAAATATGGTCTTCGATAGCTTATGCAAAATTGATTAAACTTTGTTTGACAAAAGGTTCAATTAATAAATTATTATTTCGTAAATTATTTTTGTTTATAGCTTTATGGGTAAAAAGACCTTTAAAAAAGAACAGTATTTCTTTTCTTTTCACACCCTAGTGGAAATATTTCTTACGAAAAAAAAAATCTAAAAAAATCGAATTAGAACCACTTGTTCACATTTCACATTTTCAGAACCACTTGTTCTGTTATGACCTAGATTTTGAAATTATTCTGTCGACATCTTTCAAAAATGGTGCAATTTTCAAATTTTGTAATATTGATATTGGTATCAAATAAAAATGTTTTACAAAAAATTACAATGATGGAGTCTGGGTACAATATTCACCTGAAAAATCAGGACCATCTGTCCCAAATGTGGAAACAAGAGAAAAAAAATTTTTTCGCAGTATTTTATTAAAAAAAAAAATCAAAATTCATCGGGAAAATTAATTTATCTTTAAAAAATTTTTTATGGTTCATAAATGGCGTCCAAGGAAAGTTTGAAACCCCCTCTATATGAGGGGGTTGTCAACTTTACGAAGTCATAACTTTTGAACGTTAAAATAGTTTTTTACTAACTGCAAATTTTACAGATGAATTTTAGTCGAGTTCATATTCGTAGAGTTTTTTTAAGTGCAATCATTGTCCCCTTTCCTAAAAAATATTTGGACTTTAGAGCCCTAATTTGAGGATAATATTTTCTACATTTAGTACAAATGCCATTAGGAAAGTTTTCATTGTTCAAACCAAATGATTTTAAAAAGAACTTATGTTTTCTGTTTCATGTCACACTTCCTTCTTTAACTTTTTTTATTCCTGATCCTTTTAAAAGACAAATTAGGCAGACTAAAGCTCTATTATCTTTTTGAGAGTTTTTAATGTTTTTTAATGTTTTAAATGATATGAGCAATACTAATAAATTTTTAAATTTTTTTATTAACTATTGCAGCAGATAAAAAAAATTCATAGAATCTGTTATCAAATTTTTTTTGCGGTATACCACAAGGAAGTATACAAAACAGAGGAATGTTGTTTATACATTTAACTTGTAATAGAAACGTTTTTTTACCGTAATTAACGTTTTGTTTAAAACTTTCCATATAATTAAGGCAATAAAGTCAACATATTTTTTAGGGAAGGGGGCAATGATTGCACTTAAAAAAATCTCTACCATTATGAACTCGACTAAAATTCATATGTAAAATTTACATTTAGTAAAAAACTATTTTAACGTTTAAAAGTTATGACCTCGTAAAGTTGACAACCCCCTCATATAGAGGGGGTTTCAAACTTTCCTTGGACGCTATTTATGAACCTATAAGAAATTTTTTAAAAATAAAATAATTTTCCCAATGAACTTTGATCTTTTTTAAGATATTGCAAAAAATAAAAAATAAAATTTTCTTGTTTCCACATTTGGGACAGTGGGCCCTGATTTTTCAGGTAAATATTGTTCCCAGACTCCTATCATTGTATTTTTTTGTAAAACATTCTTATTTAATACCAATATCAATATTACAAAAATTGAAGTTTGCACCATCTCTGGAAGTTACCTATTTTGAACATCAAAAAATCATGACCTGCCCGTTTAACCCCTTTTTTTTTTAAAGATGTCGACAGAATATTTTCAAAATCTAGGTCATAACAGAACAAGGTACGGTGGTTTCGAAAATCTAATCCGTTTCTGGTGTACTTTTTTTTTCGTAAGAAATATTTCCACTTGGGTGTATTTTACAACGAAACATAAAACATAAAGTATTATAGATATTTAGTTCGTAAACGTTAAGTGCTTTAACGTTTTTAAATAAAATATTTGAATAAGAAAAACAATTTTCAAAACATGTTAAACGTTTTGCGTGTTTCTGACGATGGTAGAGATTTCGTAACTTACTTTTAGAGGTAATTCCCCAAACAATATTTGCATAATTTATATAGCTATGAATGAGTAGTAGAGTAGAATTACATTTTCTTTACTTAAATAGTAAAAAAAAAATTTAATTATGACCTTATATAGAATTCCAATACTTTTAGCCAATTTAGTAGAAATAAAGTCGATATCATAATTTTAAATAATATTTTCATCAATGTAAATGCCTAAAAGTCTTGTGACAAACTCCTTTTTTATTTCAATTTTATGAATAAATAGAACCCGGTGGAACGCCAAATTTTATGTCAATTAATTTTTTATTTCGAAAATAATATTCATAGAAAAGAAAATGTTTTCAATTTGTCAAGTAACTTTTATACCATTTTATTAATTTGCCATTAATTCCGTAAAATTTGAGTTTTTTATGCAGAATTTTGTGATCGACCGTTTCGAAAATACCTCGTGTATATTGTGATCTACCAAATGAATTGGAGATTTAACGAATAAACTGTGTAATGGCTTGTATAGTTAAACAATTTTTTTTAAAAACCAAATTGATTTTTATATAGAAGCTTATTTAGATTAAGGTAATTGTATGTTCTATTGTATATAAATTCTTTCTAAAATTTTCGAGAAGGTTGAAAGAACTGAGATTAGGTAATAATTAATAATATTTGATAATTTTCCGTCTTTGTAAATTGGAGTAACTTAGGCTATTTTTAATTGGTCAGGGAATACATCTTGCTATATAGATCCCCTAAAGGCTTTATAAAAAATGTATTTTAAATTTTCAAAGCAATCTATGACTATGTTGCCATTTATTTTGCCCACACCCGTAGCATTGTTTCTTTTGTGAGATTTGTAAACTCTCTCAAACTCGTCGAATTATTTATAGGCTCTAGGAAAACACTAAAGGTTTTTTCTGTAATAGGAATCTTATTTGCCAATTTAGTTCGTATATTAATTAAATATTTATTAAACTCGCACTTGCCTTAGAAACGAAAGATCTGTGGTTAAACTCCACCTCTGGGCAAGTCCTGCAACATCGATTAGGTAGAAGGCGTAAACTTTCAATTAAATTCTCATCTGCGGTGCTCTGTGATAAGACCGCAAGGATTTCATTGAACACCTAAATAAAGTTATTATAAAAAAAAATGAAATCTTGTCTTGCAACTTCAACCTATTTTCATTAATTGCTCATGAAATCTTGTGAAAATTCAATTATAAAACAAACTTGGGACTAAGAATCTGATTCTTAAGTCAAATTATATATAAATACACACTGACTCAAAGAATGAGGCAACGGTACAGAGATGAGGGGTTGAGGGTGCCCTCCTTTTTTTTACAACTTTTTCAAATAATGTAAAAAATATAAGTTAAAATAAAAAAGGATTCAAAAAAATATACATTTTACCACCCCCTTCCCCATAAACAATTAAATCTTATTTATTTTGTGTTATCACAGAAGGCATTCTCATTTTTTCTTTAATAAAGACATTGTTTACATCTACTTTACACCCTCTTGTGTTCAAGTTTTCCAATTTTAATACATTGTAAAAGTCTTTTTTTTTACAGGATTCGTTCTTATCATCAGTCTATCATTAGTCCGTAAAAGTCCTGAGTATTTATTTGAAATGATGTCTTGCATTGCAACTTGTTCTTGATTTATAAGCTATAATGTATTTATTAAAACGTTCCTGACTGTTAAAAGTACCGAGCAATAGGTGATCGATTTGTAATCAATACCAGTTCCCAGGCATGTATACACAGTTGGTGCACGCCGATACTAAGCATTAACCATGGAAATATCTGTTTATTGAATATCATCAGTCCAGGGCCAGATCTATACCACCTAGTAAGGGTTTTTTAAGAGTTTTTTGATTCCGTGGATTTAGACTATGTAGTAGGAACGAGGGAGGAAGATTTTTGATATTTTTTTTATTCGGTGGATTAAGACCATCTATTATGACGCCATTTTTAAGATTTAATGAATTTTGGAAAGCAAGCCTGTAAATCATAAAAAGTTGTAAGTTATTTTTTTTTAAATCAGTCTTTTATAATCTATGTAAATATAAAAACACACACACATATATATATATATATATATATATATATATATATATATATATATATATATATATATATATATATATATATATATATATATATACTTGCATGTCTCTTGCATGGCATCAAAAAAAGTTTCCCATAAACTGTAGTTTTAAAGAGCGCGTTAATAAACCAGACCAGAAAAAGTTTTGAAAATTAAATTTTTTTTTTAATTGATAGACTGCCTGGCCAAACCAAGCCCTAAGTCGATGTAGCAGCTCTCTCTTGCGAGTCAGGCTGTTTGTCAGTTGTTGGAGCAGCACTCCCTTGCGAGTCAGGCTATTTGTCAGTCGATGTAGCAGCATTCCCTTGCGAGTCAGGCTATTTGTCTGTCGATGTAGCAGCACTCCGTTGCGAGTCAGGCTATTTGTCAGTCGATGTAGCAGCACTCCGTTGCGAGTCAGGCTATTTGTCAGTCGATGTAGCAGCACTCCGTTGCGAGTCAGGCTATTTGTCAGTCGATGTAGCAACATTTACGCATGTTTTAAAAATGTTTTTTATTAAATCAATAACAAAAACACCACTAATTAAAAAAAACTTTCTAGTCGTTATAATTGCGGTTTTTTAAAAATTTTTTAAAAAACAATTAAATTTAATGTACTTCCGCAAAAATTTTAAATGTAATTCCGCATAAACATTTCGATGACAATCAAAAACAGCTTAAGAGACGAGGTAATTAAAATTGTAGTCGTAAGAGACTTTTTTTACATTAAAACGCTCTTTCGACTACACTATATGGGTATATATATATATATATATATATATATATATATATATATATATATATATATATATATATATTAGGGTGCATCCAACGCCCAACACTTTCAAAAATTGATCTGTCTCTATTCTTAAAACTTTTTATTGGTTCTCACAAGACACTTTGTTAAATTATTTCAAAATTAAATAAGATTTAGGGGAGCCACCTCATGTCTAAAACTTGCAACGAGACCCTAAACAGAACGAAAAAAAGTTTTTCAAATGTATGTCTTGTTAGGTCTCAAAAGAAGCACAACTTTATCAAAATTTGAAAAAAAAATTTCATTTTATTGTTAAAAATACCTTTCGACAAATTTCGAAAAATAATAAAGAAAAACTTCGATAAAAACCATAAAAAAATGTTTTTTTTTTTAATTTTCTGTTAAAAAAAACAATTTTTATGCAATAAAAATTAGAATAATAATTCTTGAGTAAAATTTTTTATTATTTTTGCAATTTTTATAAAATTTCACTTCTTTTGATACCCAACATAACATACATTTGAAAAACTTTTTTTGTTTTTGTTTAGGGTATCGTTGCAAGTTTCAGACTTGAGGTGGCCCCCCTAAATCTAATTTAATTTTGAAAAAATTTAACAAAGTGTCTTGTGAGAACCAATAAAAAGTTTTAAAAATAGAGACAGATCAATTTTTGAAAGTATTGGGCGTTAGATGCACCCTAATATATATATATATATATATATATATATATATATATATATATATATATATATATATATATTATATATATATATATATATATATATATATATATATATATATATATATACATTTTATTAAAACACAGTTAAACAAAACATAAAGAGAAACTAGAATAATAATCTTAAGAGAGTCAATTCCAATTAATAATTTTTTAATGATTATTATTATTTGTTTAATAAAACAATTATTTAAAATAGTATAAATAGCAAATTAAAATTTTTTTTATAAAAAGTAAATAATATATAAACAATTATTGAAGGAATGCATTTTTTTTTGTTTAAATTTGCTACATAACCATGCTATTGTGAGTCTCTAATTAATATTTCCAAAATAATTTGTATTCTGTTATATATATACATCATATATGAAGTCTACAAGTCTACAAAAAGTTAAACTCTAATTATTTTCTTTATTATGTTATTGTACATATTTAAATATTAAAGAAATGAAATGACACTATTATTTGGTAAATTTCTTGATAAAAAACTGCATCAAACGAAAAGCTTTATATGCAAATAGATGCAATCGGCTGTATGTGGCAAAGTCGAAATTTATAAAATATTAATAAAACTGTTTGATATCAAACGTT